>JAVXUP010000248.1:0-605969 GCA_033070095.1 Escallonia herrerae | reverse complement strand
GATTTGAAAGTCAAAATTAACCTCAAACCACCACCCTAACCGCAGGTGCCCTACCATAGCCACCACTCTTGACATCATCGTCACTACAGAACCACCAAAAGTTAGAGTAGTTTTCTCACGACCCATTCTATCAATTATGCATATAGCAGAAGAATAGCTTGTCCAGATGCATTGTCTATCGCCCCTGCCAATATCTGGCTTGCATTTCCCGTCTCCGCCAAGATCTGTGATGGCAGGAGAACAAAATGGAGGTGTCTGAGGGAGATGGATTGTGAAGGTTTTGGCGGTTGGAGGTGTGGAGATGGTGCCAATTTAAAAGGGATGGTGGCAGGTGGCAATTAGTGGAGGATGGTGTCAGGCGGCGATTGGCTTTGGATGGTTGCATGCGGAGAAGGGTTGCATTTGGATTGTTATTGTGTGGTGTAGTGGCATCGTTGAAGGCAGAGAACTTTGATAGAGATGATTGGTGGTGGTTGCAAGCAGGGGGTTGACGGTAAATGGGGTGACTGGGGGGAAGTGTGGTTGTTCGAAGTTGGGCAGGAGATTTCTGTTTTTCTTGCAGATGGAATTAATTGGTGGGACAAGGTTGTTAATGTCATAATGTGGCATGTGATGTGGCAATGCCAGGTCACTCGGGATCCGAAATTTGCCATCAAATTTGGGAAGTGTATCATTAACTCGAATAGGAAAGGCACAAGAAACCTAGAGATAACTAGATCTTATTATTTCTCATTCAAGATCTTAGTTGCAGGAAACTCCTAATAAGGTGACGTTTCTCTCTCGGAAACTCGCTTTTGCGACCCCAAGTTAGGAGCTCCATGGCATCTCGCCCCAAATAATATGGGAACTCGATCCCGTTAGCTGGATAGAGATGCATGGAACAAGTGAGAGAATACCTGAAAATCAAGCCCTTTCAACTCAATTCCTTGTTTCTCTTCTCCTTCAAGTCCTTAAAGCCTCCTAGTCTTTGTTGCTGGCTATATAAACTACACTAAACAAATGATAAAACTTTTTACTCATTTATTTATTCAAGCCGCTCAACCTTAGATTCTTCTTGGTGCTTACGCTCCCCCGTTCCCGGTTTTTATTCCTTTGTGCACTGAGGAAATACACGAGTCTTAGAAAAGTAGGGAGTAATTTACACTTCCACAAATTGATTTTGCCTCATGATATGCTTTGGCAATGAATTGCTGCCAATCAACAACCTTGCCCCAATAAGTAAACCCTAATCGTGTTTCTCTATGGAAAAAATGGGATTTGAAAGTCAGGTTAACCAAACCACCACCCTAACCAGCAGGTGCACCATAGCCACCACTCTTGAGATCATCGTCACTACAGAACCACCAAAAGTTAGAGTAGTTTTCTCACGACCCATTCATCAATTATGCATATAGCAGAAGAACTTTTGTCTTGTTTTTCTTCTTAATATCTATCTGCATTTCATTTCTCCGGCAAGATCTGTGATGGCAGGAGAATGAAATGGAGGTGTCTGAGGGAGATGGTTTGTGAAGGTTGTGGCGGTTGGAGGTGTGGAGATGGTGCCAATTTAAAAGGGATGGTGGCAGGTGGCAATTAGTGGAGGATGGTGTCAGGCGGCGATTGGCTTTGGATGGTTGCATTCGGAGAAGGGTTGTATTGGGATGGTTACTGTGTGGTGTAGTGGCATCTGAAGGCAGAGAACTTTGATAGAGATGATTGGTGGTGGTTGCAAGCAGGGGGTTGACGGTAAGTGGGGTGACTGTGGGGAAGTGTGGTTGTTCGAAGTTGGGCAGGAGATTTCTGTTTTTCTTGCAGATGGAATTAATTGGTGGGACAAGGTTGTTAATGTCATAATGTGGCATGTGATGTGACCATCTCCCCGTCACTGCCATCACAAATTTGCCATCCTTTGTTGAAGTGTTCATTAACTCGAATAGGATAGGCACAAGAAAACTATAGAGAACTAGATCTTATTATTTCTTTCACGGTATATTAACCTCTCCAACTGTGATCTGGATGTCAATATTCAGATTTTCTCTCTTTATGGAAATTAATGTGCTTGGACAGGGCAAAAGGAGAAGAAACGATACAAATGATGCAGGAAGCTGTTTTGGTTACATGTAGGTCGTGATATCCTGGGGTGGGTATCGGGTGCCAGGTGGGTTTCCCAAAACTTTATCCAAGTTTTTCCTCACTTTGTTTCCATCCAGGTCAGTACATGTTTAAGTAACAAGGACGGTTTCGGTTTTTATTCCAAGGTGCACTTGAGGAAATACACGAGTCTTAGAAGAAGTAGGGTTTCAAGTTGTTTTTCTTACACATTGATTTTGCCTCATATATGCTTTGGCAATGAATTGCTGGAAGGATTGATTGAAACGTCTGTAAACAGTAATAATGTTGCTTATCGATGCTTTGGTTTCATTTGGCAGGTGTATACCAGACTCCAGTTTATGCTCCAGCAGTGCAGCCTGTCCCAGTTGTAGATTATGATACAAATAACACTACAGTAAGTCGGCACTTGCAAATTATGGGTTTACTTTTGTCTTGTTTTTCTTCTTAATTTCTTTGTGTATTACAGGTTTTTATTGGCAACCTGGACCCTAATGTCACTGAAGAGGAATTGAGGCAACTATTTTTACAGTTTGGAGAAATTTTTAATGTGAAAATTCCTGCAGCGAAGGGATGTGGTTTTGTGCAGTACGGAACCAGTCCGTTTGGCATGTGAATCTCACTCTATTGTCTAAAATCACCTTAGCAAAGTAAACTGATAAATAACTGCCTTATGTGTTTTTCTCCTATTTCTCCCTCCCTCCAATAATAGTTTCATAAACAGATTTAAACTCCTTTTTCTTTGGGTTGCGGATTTTACTTCTAGCATTTGGTATTCGAACTCCTTTTTTACTTTTTCTAATTTCTTTTGCAGTCTCTTAATCTCTCCATCTCCCCATTGCTGAACATCAATAACCAGTTTCTCCCTTCCTCTGTTGTTAATTTCACTTGTAGTTCTTGATATCTGAAATCTCTGCTTTTTCGAATCAAGTATTTCTTTCACGGTCTTTTAACCTCTCCAACTCCTTCCTCGAGGTCAATAACCAGTTTTTCTCTCATTATATTGCTTAACGTACCTGTACAGGACAAATGCCGAAGAAGCGATACAGAGGATGCAGGGAGCTGTGATTGGTCAACAAGTAGTTCGTCTCTCCTGGGGCAGGAACCCTCGGCAGGTGGGTTTTCTGATTAGAATATTGATGTCATGGTTTTAATATGTTAATAATAGATTATGTCCTAAACATTTTTAGATAAGGTGGAATACTGTCAATTGAGTTATCGGTTTCTAGCTGCAGGAAACATGCATTCTATAACCCAATTTATTTGCTAAAAGCACCATCAAGAGACAATATCGCTTGATTTCATGTTTTTTTTGTACATAAAATGATTTGTCAATATTCCTAGATGTATTGATAATGCTTTTCTGTTAGCATCTGTCTTCCAATTACCTTGTTCTTTTGACTTGGTTTGTGATTCGGCCATTTTTTTTAGAAAAAGAAAGAGAAGGAGTAGTATGTTTCAGCCAGATCACATATAGAGTTTCCCCTTTTTTAAGAAAACTATTCTGTCCCATTCAGATTTTTTTTCCCACGTTGAAGTGACTTTATTCTGAAGTTAACAAAATGTTTGAATTGTGAAGGATCTACCCGGAAACTGGCAGGCTGATCCAAGTCAATGGGGCAGCGCATATTATGGTTATGGACAAGGCTATGATGCCTATTCCTATGGGGCAACTCATGATCCTTCGCAATACCCGTATGGTGCATATCCTGATTACTCACAGTACCCTCAACAGGCAAGACTACTCTACTCCACAATATTACGTATTTACATCTGCTCTCTATCTTGTAAGATAAAACCTGAGAATTTGTAAAGATAGCAGTCTCGTAAGGACATGAGTAGGTTTGGTTACAATTTTGACACAATTTGGGGTTCAAATTCATAAGGAGTAGTAACCTCTCTCGATAATTTGTTTTCAGTACAATTGTGGGACTTCTGAGACACATGGCTGTAAGGTTTTGCTAAGCCTTGATCTGTTTCTATCTTGATACTAATTACTCGTGGACGAAGGGAAAGTAATGCTTATCCTCGTGTTTTACCGATGCTCTAATGTATTCATTGATTGGTAGCATAATCTGAGGGTCTATTTTGACGACACTGCTTTTTTAGTTTTCAAGTTTTTGGTTTTCATTTTTGAGCGAAGACAATAAATGAAAACGGTTGAAAGTTTCGACTTATGGTTTACACTTCTTTTATAGTGCTTTCTTTTGATTTTCTCCTTTAGTTACTTTGGTCCTCAGTTTTGTATCTCTACAACACCGACTGCCACCACCATCAACCACCATGACCATGAACCCAACACTACAATCAAGGACCCCCCATCTTTCATGGATCCCAATCTGTTCACCACGACTGAGATGCTCCGAGTGTGCCTGGCTTGTCAGCCACAATTTCTCCAACTTTCGAGGTGAAGACATGGTGTTGTATCTTGATCTCATCCATACAGATCTAGAAACTAGTGGGGTTGAGAATCAGAAGCCAAGTCCTGATTACATGATAAGGTGATGGTTCCTTGAATTCAACACTTCGATAAGGTAAGCAGATAGGTCTTACGATCTCCAATGTCTTTGCCAACAACGGTTCTAGTGTAATCATTGTGGTGTTTGGCAGTGGTTGGTGTTGGTGTTGGTTTTTGTGTGTGTGTGGTAGTTTTGGGAGAGGTCTGGTGGTGGTAATGTTGGTTTACGAGTGTGGTGGTTGAGTGTTGTGGTAATGGCAAGGTGATATCGGTTTGCGTTTGGTGGCAGTAGTGGTTATGATCTATGTTACATGGATTAGGTACGAGTATCCGGGTCGGGTACGTGTCCAAGTGTCGGATTCGTCGAGTTTTCAAGACATAAGACGTGTGGACATAAAAAATGTTTATATCTATTACTCCCTCCATCACAAAATAATTGATCAGTTTTCCTTGTTGGACTGTCCCAAAAATATTGCTCACTTTACATATTAAGAAAGATTTTATGTACTAGGAGCAGAGGTCTTAGGGGTACCATGAAGATATTTGAAAATGGGATGACAGATTTTCCAGGGTCAGCCTCTTCTGTACCTAGGAATATAGAGCTACAGGGTAACCTACGCGAGTCTCTCCCAGATATTTTAACTATTATGTGTAAGCTCACCTAGGAGCAGATGTCAGACTGGGGATTGACTTGACAAATCCCAGATAGGACATGTATAAAACTGTGTTTTTCCACTTCTGCCCTTCCGCGAATGTTCTTTTCTTTCTTTATCCTTATTTACCCCCGTCGAATGGTTCCTTCTCTCCCCCATACTCTAGACTCGTCTCTCCTCTTCCTCGCCATCCACCTGGTTCCTCATCCGGCCACCAGACACTTTCTCTTTCTTATTCATGATGACCACCACCACCGTATCTTCCTCCTGACCAACCACCGCTTCGACCCAGCACCGCCCCATCACCTCCTTCTACAACCATTAGTATGACCACCTCCTTCAAGATTCAAGATTTTTATTGACCATCACCAGCGTCATCTTGGACCATCACCGGCACCCATCCACCTTATTTGACAACTACCAGTGCTGCTGCCTCCTTCAAGAAAGCTTTTTGTTAGATCTACATCTACTTTCCAGCTTTAGTTCGTCAAGAGTGTAATTGATTCTTGATCAAAGTAGTCAAATGGGTTGTAAACTTAGAAAGATCAGAGTGATAGTCAAACACTGTTGCATGGTTGGGCTTTGTACTTCTTAATGTTTAAGTGATTTAGCTTCAATTTCATGATGGCCATGGTCTTTGAACTTGCGCTATTTGTGCTGGTTATTCCTTTATATTTGCTCCTTTTTTTGGTTGGTGGGTCTTATAAATTGTATCAGAATTGTGGCACATATGAATATGATGTTGGTAATGTGAGAGAATTAAATGTTAAGAGAGAGAGTGGACCATCAAGTCACAACTAACGAAGAGTAAGGGTAAAAAAGGAACTTCAAGACATTTTGACCAGGTTCTTAAACTTTGTGCAAGTCAAACTAGAGCGACAATTTTGGGAGGGATCGAGTATTACTTTATAGTTATTTCCAAGGTAAAACGGTGTTTTATGTTACCCTAGTGGTTTTAATTGAGAACTTGTCTCATCTCAAATGAATTCAAAGAAACACTATAAGGAATAGTGGCATGTCCTATGAGATATGTCAGACACATATCCCATCCCATGTCCAAGTGTTGAGTCTCCGACAGGGGTACTGCACGCATTCCAAAGAGTCCATGTAACATAGGTTATGATGGACACTGTATGATGGTAAATTGAAAGAAGGAGAGTTTCGAAGATGATTAAGTAGTGCTTCTGTCAGAGGTTGCTATCTCAAGAGTAATACCAAAATTGAAAACCCCAAAGACCATAGTGGAGCATTTCGAGTAGCAGCCGAAAGTGAACTCCTTCCAGAAGAAACCCCAAAGTCTTTCCTGGGATATTCCTTTTCTTGAGATGCAACTGAACATCACCTGCCAAAAATTGAACTTGGAAATTCAAAGTTTTCCAGATCACGAGGGGTATTTTCTCTTAAGAATGGGAATTTCAAGTAACATTTGCAACCAGCGGTCCACTTCTATATGTCGGTCTTATGACAAAGTGTTCTTGAGCCAGAGTTTTGAAGTCTCTGATTTCATCATGCCAACTTTGCATGGTCAAGAACGAAAAAAGGAAAGATACGAACTCATTTTGAAAAATTCGATAAAAACCTATCTCTGATGACCCATGCAAATATTTTGAAAATACCAGTCTGTTTTGAACCATCTTTTGGAGGAGTTTGAGATGTTTTGGATGAGTGTTGATAGTTTGGGGTTTGCTAGGGGATTCATGTCTTGCCCTTCTGTCTATGAAGAGTGAATCGTAAGAATAAGGGGTGATCTAACATGGTATTAGATCTTTGCAAGGTTTTGTTCAATATTTTTGCAGACATGTCAGTCGCCTTTATTTTGTGCAGTTTGGTGGGCAGGGTATCATTTGTGTCTGCAAATATATATATACCCTTGTTTGCCTCCATTGTTAGGCGTGATTTACATGGTTGGACTAACTAGGGGTCTAACATAACATTACGAAGGTGACTTTTATATTTACCCTTGTTTGCCTCCACCGTTAGGCGTGATTTACATGGTTGGACTAACTAGGGGTCTAACATAACATTATGAAGGTGACTTTTTGCTTTGCCTGGCTGGTGGTTGGAAAGATGATCGCATTATGAGTAATCCTGTAGAAGGTTAACGAGCCAGAGATCCAAACTATATTACCTATTATATAGGTTGAACTAATGGCTCATGCACCCACTCAGTTAGTGGGAGCTTGCTTGGTAGCCTGTCTTTGAAGTCGTACTCTTACGTGTCTTAACATGGTCATATTTGCTTGTTGCTTTCCTTAGCTGAAACATGCATTTGCATTTCACTAGATTCTTTCTTTTTTCCTTGAATCATTCATTTACAGGCAGAAGGTGCTCAGGACATGGGAGCTATGACAGCTGCTGCTCCGGCTGTGGAGCAAAGGGAGGAACTATACGATCCATTGGCTACACCTGATGTTGACAAGTGTGTCTCTCCATTCCCACCCGTGTAATGTGGTTTATAGCGATGCTTATTTTTATACTGAGTGTTCGATTTTGTGAAGTAGATAACAAAACTAATGATCTATGTTATTGCTTAGGTTAAATGCTGCTTACCTTGCTGTCCACGAAAGCGCAATCTTGGGCCGGCCCTTGTGGCAGAGGACGTCGACTCTCTCCTAACAAACTTAGAAGTATAGATCAATACCTACTTTGGACGTGGTCCTTTTGATTGTGGACGAGAAACAACGTAAACATGACATGTCTTGGTGTGCTCCCAGTACTCTCCGATGAGATTTAACCGTTTCAGTCATGGATGCCGTTTGAGGTCGTCTTTCAGATCTGTTCGATTGGTTTTACGATATGCCCAACCCAGGTTTTTGTATTGTAGCTCCTGCATGTAGCTCCAATTTGTTACTTGAATCGTTCGGTGTTTAATGTACTCAGCTTTGCATACCATAGTGGCATGATGTACAGTGCGAGAAGGCCATCTTTGTCCTAGCTGGACAATATCTCACATGTCCATTTCTTGTTCCTGAATACCAACAATCTCTGATTGATCTGCTAATTGCTGGTGCTTATGCTGTCATTTGGGAACTGCCGCTGATTGCAAATTGAGCCTTCAACTTTGCACTTGCCTAGTTGTTCACCATTTAAAAGTGCTTGCAAAGCTGAATGATTTAAATTAGGTTCTGAGTTTCAATCTTGACCGTTGCAAGCCCATAACAGCCCCAGTTTCTTAAAACTCAGGTTATATCGTCAATCTCCTGCCGTGTTCAAGGTCAAAATACAAGTTTCCGGAACATGCCAAAAAAAGAAAAGCAAAACCGTATAATATCGACTACAAATTCTTGACATCAATATTCACGTCTTCAACATCCAAAAAGAACCTCCTGGTATATGACAACCAGAAGAACTGCTTTGGTATATGAAGTTATTCTCACTGAGAGCTCAGTGGCAGACAAAACAAGCGATAAAAGCTGCAAGCTTACTGCACCCATGTCAAATTGTTCTTAAGAAAATCCAGGAAATAATCTGTCGGGGCTGATGGACTAGACTAATTTATGTTTGAGGGATAACCGGGGAGGCAAAATAGAGCAAGAATTGAAACGATTTGCGGCAAAATGTGCAGCCATTCTCAGCAAAACTCAGATGCATGAAGTGTTGCTATGGTTTCGAGGCATAGCAAAAACATGTACAGTAGAAATTTAAACTGAACCGGATTAGGCAACCACACTAAACATGTACAGTAGAAATTAAAAGGTGCTCATGCACTCAAACGACATGAGAAGAATATGCTCGAGTCTCCATAGTTTTAAATTTGGAGAACTAGAATGAGATACTTTTTTCAGTCAAAACTTCAAGAAACAGTGTTGGACAAAGAAATGGTAGTCCATCGATAGGTTTGTGAAGATCGGTTGGAAATCCGATCAAAGAAACATATAACTAAATAATCCTGCAGGTGTAAGATCATCTCGGTCTTGAATCACAGATATTTGGCCAACCACGGTACCTCCTTGCTGTCTTTCAGTGCAAAGGATACGTCGTCGCTGCCAGAAAACAAGAAACAAAATTTAAAACTAGTGCTTCAATGCCAATCAAATTTAGGGTCCTAAAAATGCCTTATTTAAACATTTCTCTATTTGTGTTTTTCTTTCTCCATTTGTGCCTCTTAGAAGTGTAAGTCCATAAAATGCTATCACATTCACTGACTGTGAAGTCAGAGAGCCTTGTATCATCGAAAGAAACTGCAATTCTACTCCATACTTGAAGAAGCATCCAATATAATAGAGGCCACGTTAACTAATCTATTCCCTCATATTAGACAGGATCAATCATTATTGGCATTTCCACAATTTAGCTGGATTTTTTGGTGATAGGGTGATATATTGCTAGGCTATGTAGGATGTTCCACCCATACTCCTTGAGAGCCTAATAAAGCATAACCAACTCAGTTTATCACTGTTATTGCCCGCAAGTCTTCCCATCCGACTATAATTTTCTCCATAAAAAATGTTGGGTTTGGTCATCCATTTTGGTCAACGGCTGCCTTGCAAAATTTAGCCATGGTTAAGGATGTGCGAGTCATGGTCAAGTGCTTGGTAAGGTAATTTACCTTGGAAAGTTGAGCTGCAACTTTTGCAACCTGTGCTTAGCACCTGCTTCACATAGAACGATCCTGCATTCGCCAAGCTTGCATCTGCCACCAAGAAAACAAGACACAAGAAAACCAAAAAAAAGACCAGATTAATAATGCATTTACTCGAGATGGGAAACAACGATACAAAGCACTGTATTTGGTCAACCTGTTTTTGTTTTCCTACAAAATCATAGCCAACCCATCTCATCTACAAAAGCAAACAGATCATCTTTATTACCTCCCCAACCCCATCCTGATTGCAAGTTCTACCAAAGGGCTGAGAAGGATAAGCATGACAGGAATTGGCCCAAACCGTTGTTATGTCCTGACTGAAATTTGGCTAAAATCCCCACTAACAGATAATTATCTCAAAAGTAAACAAATTTTACTTGCAATTGCAAGGAAAAGATAAAGATAGTGCCGCTTACCCAACTTTCAGAAGTGTGTCCCACCCAGGAAATGTTTCTCCGTTGCTTGTACAAATGCACGATACAGTCATTGCCAACTGCATTCAATCGCGTATAACTCACCAATATAGAGTTTACACAAAAAATGCATCTTAACCTTGTATAACCACAACTTCTAAAATTTGTACTTCCAAACCTCCAAAAAGGTGAAACATTAACATTAGCAAGGAGCAGAGAGTATGGACTGCTAATCTTCAAGCGCTTTAGGCTCGTTTGCAAAGCTGTATACATCTATCATCGGATAGGGTAATTAAAAGCCAAAACTTCTTTGGCAAAGTTGTTTTTTGATTTTTACCAAGTGAGTCCAATATCGTCATCCATAGGCGAGAAGAATGGGTCTGAGCTCCTAGCACCCAATACTGCTTCTTGAACTAATAGTATTACGAAATTAATGAGAAATTGGAGGTTCAGCCTATATACAACCTTTTTAAGCACTTTATCACCCACCCCTCCTCCCACCCTCCACCCCCCTCCCTTTCTTCAATTATGAAACTGTGAATGCAAATTCAGGAATAGCGGCCTTGGCTGGAACAACAATAAACAGATAAAAAAAATCCATGTATGGTTGGCATTCCCGTATATGTTAACCTGAAAGATTAAAGCTTCCTACTGGGGCATGCATGTCTCGGGCTTCAGACAAAGAAGAAAAGGTTTCACCAAAGTGGCAAGTGAGAGCAAAAGCCAGAGGTAAAGGTTAAGGCTGACCTTTTCAAAGGTGGTTTCACTCATCCCTGTTTTGTAAAGCTCATGTACCATAGCTGCCAAGAAGATCTTACTCAGCTTGGAACAGCTTCTCATTACCTGGAAAGGAAGAACATGTATCATAACTATTGTCATACAGCAAAATGTCGTGGCACTTCAGTGGTAGTACAATTGCAGCAAAAGCCTGATGTAATGTTCATGCTATAGCTCTAATTTTTTTTAAGCAAATTAGAACATAACATTTATTGTTTAAATTCCTAGTACATTTGGTTGGGCTATTTGTTACTCCAGTTCATAGCTTAGTTGTCAAAAAGGTCCATCTGGACATAAAATTTCATTTTCGACCAAAATAAACTGACATTAGACTCATTTGACAGTTAAGAGCTCAATTTGAAATATGGTTCTAGAGAAGTTATGATCCAACTATTAAACATGGGATGAAGAAACAGAATCCATCATAGAGTCAGCAGCTCACCTGGATATGAGGAGCCTGGAACATCTCCTGTATCGCTGCTTCAACCTCTGACATACCAACAAGGGCTTTTGCTGGAAAGAGGAAAAATCTAGATCAATCAAGTGAAAATACTTTTTTGTGATAATGAATGCTCATTTGGGAGCAATTGATGTCGTTGTTTCTGTGGTCTAATTTTATCATCATACAGCATTGAAAGAGTAAGACATCGTACAAAGAAGTAAAGGATATATGGTATTCCACAACTCGTATATCTTTCATATAGATATTTAGTGGTGATACTCTTGCCCGAACATCTCCTGTATCTGATGCAGCCTGTTCTAGAGTATTAAGTTGGTAATTCACGATAATCCTTGTACATAATTCCTGTACAGTGATTTATTCGACTATTTGCTTGTATTGCATGCAAACTAGTCTCATCCCGAATGCATAGACGTCAAAGAATTGTCATTAACGGATAATGTGAAGCTAAACGCAAATCAACTCAACTAAGCCTTTGCCCTAACCTGCATGCGTTATTTCCTTCCATTCTCCCATATCAAGAGCAAGTCTTGGATAGCTCCTATCAAACAAGTCCTTTCTCACTACTTTCCCAAAGTTATTTTTGGTCTATCCTACCTCGTATAACTCCATCAACATGACCCAAATCACTCTTCTTCACAGGGGCATCTAAAGGCCTGCATTGAAGGACAAAATTATCTCAAGCGGTTTCCCCTGGGCTTTTCCTCAATTAATGCTACCACTTCTGTTCAAATATACTCATTTCCTTAGTTACCCATCCTTCTGTGGCCACTTAAGCATTCACATTTCAGTTACATTTGTTGTACGTTGGATCTTAGTTGTTAGCCTCACAGCCATAATGTAAACTTTTCCATGAACTCCAGAGGCATATTGACATGCGCGGCACTCTGGAACCCTCCACTTTAGCTAACCTGATCATATCCTGTGGGCAACATCCTCATAAACCTCTCCCTCATGCAACATTGATCAACAAGCCTAACAACGTCTCTCTCAGGTACCTCCTGCCCTTTCGTATTTACTTCACTTTTGGGCTTCCTCCGACTTTAACTACATCTGCATCCCAATTAAGCTAAACCTAAAGCTTCTCCATGTCATTAATTTTAGTTTCTGTTTACCGTTTACTCTTATTCTAGCCTCATCAAGTATCTTTAAACAGCAGATACCACGGGGGCCGACCTGAATATTATTGTTAAGCTCGTCACAAGTTGGGCGAAAAATAGATCTTAAAGCTGATCCTTGGTGAAGTTTGGTTGTAATTAGAAACTCACTAGTCGTTAGGACTTGCGATTTCAAATTTTGGTCGTACTTGCAGTTTGTTATTTGTAAGCGAGCTCTGAGAGTTCCACGGGTCTTTGAAAGGGCATCTGTCTCCTGAAAAGTAGAATGAATAAGAGAGGATATACTTGGGGGAATTCTAATAGGTCAAATTTTAATATATTTGGTACAGAGCAGTTTAAGTGTAACTAAACTGCTCCAACAACTTAGGGGTAACAACTTTCCTAAGTTTGAAGTTTCAATAAAGGTTGTAACAAACAACTTAGGGAATTTCAAGACTTGCTTTACCTGCGGAAGCACCAATGGGAGGCAAGGCAGACTTCTTAATGCGATAATCTGCAAGTTCTGCCGCACGCCTACATATCTCAAGTGCACGACGTGCATCTCCTGAAACAGCTGCCACCTAAAGTACATATTCCACTGTCAAAGCTAATGATACAGAACTCCAGAAATCAATATTAAAATAAATGATGAATTTTTCCATCCTTTCTAGTGGTTGTAAGAACAAAGAGGCAGTGAACTTAATTTAGGCAACTATGATCAACCTTTCTTGAAGCGAATTCTATAGCTTGTTTTTCAAAAGCGTCGATTCCTTTTAGGCGACTTGAGATGATTTCCTGAAGCTGCAGATAATTATACGGAGAAAAGCAAAGCCTTTGCATGCCCATACGGCTAGAAATACGAGGAAGCAACTTTTCTGGAAGGTCCATAGTATTTGCTATCCCTGAAAAAACAAAGAAAGCAAAAAATATAAGGAAAGCAAATTAAAAATAAGGGGTGAATATACAGGAAAGGAATCATGAAATCCATAATAAACGGACGGCACCTATGACAATTAACTTGGACTGTGGCTTAGTAGGCCAATCAAGAATGTTGTACAGAACCTGTAATAGGAGTACGAACTATAAGTAACATAAAATCATATGTTAAAAAAGCGTATGCTACTGGGAATTTTGCTTCAAACCAATGTGAAATACCGATTGGTTTCTGGTCACTAAAAGATCAAGTTCATCAATGAGTAATATACATGGCCGATTGTCCTCTTTCCCACTTTTGGGGCCAGATGAAAAACGCTCATTCAGCAAGTGGAGAGCCTTTTTCCAACTAACCCTATGTCCACTCAATGCTTCATAAATTACCTGAAAAAATTTGTGATTAGAAAACGAGTCAATGCTTGATGTATTATGAACCAAATCAACTTAAGGTGAACCATTACCCGGTATATATTCTCGGGTGATGCCAATTTCAGACCATTGATTTCCACAAAACAATAAGGCTTGATACTTCCTGAATCAACTTCAGACCTTAAATTCCTCATTACTGCAAGTACACTCATAGTCTGCAGTTTGGTGCATAAATGAGGAGATATAAGTAGAACAAAGCAACTGATGAACCTAGAAGGACCTATAGCCAGTTTGAACAGACACAGCAAGCCGGTAAATTATACCTTCCCAGTTCCAGGAACACCGTGAACATAGAGGCAGCGTCCTAGACATTGATCGTTGCATATGGCATCTTTTATGAATGCAGTTATCTCTTCTGTCTCTCTATAAAGAAGAACAGTATCTCGTTTAAACTCCATTCCACAAGCAAAACTCAGATCATAATAATGGTTTATCACCTATCTCACATACTTGTTCCGACAAGGCAGAGACTTGGGCAATGTCGCCAGCAGAAGTGTTGCTTTTGCCTTTTCAATTTCAGTCTGCTTGTGGTATCTGACATGTTCTGGGATTTTCTTGGCCCCTATCTTTTGAAGTCCAAAGATCTGCCCCTTTCGCGAGTTCTGCAAATATTTATACATATAAGTAATCTTTGAACCTCATATAGCCACCAATATCTGAGTACGTGTAGAAATGAAAATGACAATGGGCCATGCAGCCATACCGCAGCCAACGCATGAGCTGGGGATGATCCGGGGAATAAATTAAGCCTGTTTTCCTTTTCATAGTTTACATCTTCTTCTGCGGCGGAGTCTGAATCTTGGCAAAATTTCCAATCTTCATCACTGTCACTATCTTCACCATCCTACAAAGTGAGGGTCAATCTATAAATTCTAAACGAGTTTCGAGCCTCAATAAAAACAATTCCTTATGTTTGATGACTGCTTACCTCTTCACCACTATCAATATCTGCAATGCGCTTGAAACTAAGCCAGCGTATGTCATATTCATATTCGCAAAGGAAAACATCATCGCCTTCATTGTTGGCCTTGGTAAACTCTTTAGGATTCATAACATAGCAGTGCCTAAGAATTGATTCCATCTAGAAAGAGAAAATATTTAGTGCAAAACGAACAAAGAGACGGAGTAACATACTTTGAATACATTAAGCTAGTTTTCTGCCTCTCTTAAACATAGTAGGATGGCTTAAACAACAACCTGTTTGCAGGGAAATAATTGCAACTGTAATAGTATTTACAAATAATTGCAACCTTAATAGCGGATTAAAGAATTGCAACTATATTGCCAGAAGCCCAGTAAGACTGTAATGTGAGGTCTATGCAAATCCACAAACCCAACTCGAGGCTAACCACAATATTTCCTAGTCTAACGACCTTAAAGTACATCATTTTATAGCATAGTAACTTCATGAAAATATATATGGGGAGAGGAGGTATTATTCTAACAATTTCAAATGCAAATAATGTTCTTTGATAAGTAATTCCAAAAGATATTTATGCAGAAGTATGTGATGCCACTTGTCAAAACACAATTTCCTGGGGGCTATCATTCAGAAATTCTAGATCTTTGCATCTAAAAGATATAATTATTACGCCAAACGCTACTTAGACACCAAGAAAGAGTTCTTGCTTCCAATTCTGATAAGTTGCTAGTGATATTTGAAACTACATCACTAGTGATTGCGTGTATCGTAAGCATACAATCCAGCAATGCATCTAACAGAAAAAGCTACGATAGCATGTTTTTGAGCGTGCAAAAATTGCTTTTGATGCTAGAAACATGCTTCAACAGTGCCAGGTAGCACATCAAGTAAACAGGTGCAGATAAGATAATCAGCCGCTATATAAATTCTCAAACACGAATCAAGAAAAGACCCTCTACAACAGTATCACCTCATTGTCAGCATAATCATTTGTTCGATAAAGCTCCCTCCTTAAGTTATGCGGCTGTCTTCCACCAGCAGTTTCTTCAGGAATCATATACCAACGCCCTCGAAACCAAAAGCTACCATCCACCTCCTTCCATATACTAAATGAAAACGCACACAAAATCAACATTACCGCTACAAATCACATTATCCACGCAAAATTGAATCCTATACGCTCAAAGTTAGATTTGTACCTTTCAATGTGGACCGCCCATAAATCGCTCGAGAGAAGCTTCTCCCTCGCGGTCCTAACCCTCTTCTTCCCTCTCGGCGGCCTGGGAAACTCAACCCTCTTCCCTGATCTCCTCGCCTCGCAAAACCCGCAAGTCCAGTCCCCTTCCGGCACCTCCTTCAGCGGCGGCTTCAGGCACTTCAAGTGGAACCCACACAGGCAATCATCGCACTCAATCATGACAGCCCTCCCACTCTTGAAGCACACCCTGCACTCCTCCACTTCCGGGTCCTCCTCGTCCGAACTGGCATTTTCCCTCCGTTTAACGTACACGTCATTGCCGATGGCAAACTCACCCCCATCATATGAGACCTTCTTGTAATAAACCCTCTTTCTCGGTGCTTCCACATTTCTCCTTTTCCCTTCAATATTCTCATTTTTGGCCGGCTTGGTTTGAATTGACTCACTGCGTTTCTTTCTCTTCTTTGGCTCGGATGGATCAGGCGAGACAGGGGGTAACGGTGACGATAGCGATTGATCGAAAAAATCGTTGACCGGATAAGGGTCAGGGTTTGACTTTTTGGGCGTTTGAGAAATGGGGTTCAGCGACGGGGGGCGGGAGGATCTGGTGGTGGGTTGGGGGCTGGGTGGGGATTGTGGAGGTGGGTCCAGGGAGGATACGAGGCGGGAGGAGCGCCGGGGTTGCGGGGTCTGCGGGAGTGTTGACGAAGGCTTTAGAGCGGTGTTTACCTGCGATTTTTTGGATCTTTTGGGGGTTGTGGTGGGGGACATGGTGCTGGCGGGAGGCGGCGGATGCGGGCAGCTGGGGGTAGAGAGGGGGGGAAGGAAGAGAGAGTGAGGACAGGGGTTGTAGAGAGAGAAAATTGGCGGGAAACATTGTGCCTGAGTTGGCGCCCTTTTTTGAAAAGCTGGGAACCGTTAGAATGCAGTGTCTTTGACGGTGAATCGGTGATGTTCTGTGTTTTGAGGCACGCGGTTTTTTTTTAACTCCAGGCGGGATTGTAGGAAGAATATGTATTAATTTTTTTTAGTTTCACATTAGGTAACATATTCATGATACATCAGAAAAATAGTTGTTATGGTAACTGATGACCGACTTTCTTTCTTTTGTTTTTCCGCTTAAATGTCATTATTGTTATTACTCATTCTGTTTGTAATCTTTGTTCCTTTTTGATAATTGTAAAACTTTAAAATATAGAATTAAAGCATTTAAACATAAAATGCCACTAAACTAGTAGTTACATAGTGAATATGTGATGTTTAATGAATCAAACTAAAACAGAAAACAAATAGTTTATTTTGATACCGACCGTTATTATCCTATTTCGCCCCCCCCCCCCCCCCCCAAAAAAAAAGAAGAGAGGATAGAGCCTGGCCTATTCTGCATCCATATTCTTGGCCCGGTTTGGAGGTATATATTTCCTTACTATCTCCAATAGTTGGGCCCGATCTGTTTACAGTTGACAAAGAAAATTTTCATTACATGTCGATAAGAATGACATGTTATCAAGCCTAAGCAATGTTTCCAAGACTCACATCGGATAATTCAGCGACGGAATAGTCGTCATATTGGTTATTGCATGAACTCCAATGACGTTTTGTCCAACGAAACACATTGTTGATAACACGCGGTAGTGTGATCGCGCAACACGAGTTGCTACATAATTGTATCTTACAGACTTGACAACCGCAACAAAATGCTCGTGTGCACGAGCATGCGCGCGCGCGCGCACACACACACGTTAATTGTTGTGATTGTAGGAAATGACAACTCTGAGTTTAGCCAATGCACATGTTTTAAGACGAACTTACATTTGGTAACATGATATTGAAACCTATTTGCTTGAACCTTGTTTAGAGTTTTTCAAGCCCAATGCAGTGAGAACAACCCCAAGATAATCAAACTTGTAAGCTGATCTGAAGAGCTGCAACTTGCGATCATTCCATGGAGGATATCTGAACCAAAAATCTGTGAGGAGACTTCTCCGCAACACTGCCTTCTCGTGGCTGAAAGCTTCAAATGAGAATTTTCCATGGTACCTTCCAAATCCACTTTCACCAACCCCTCCAAATGGGAGAGAGTCGGCTGCATACTGCGGTCGGATCAAAATAAGCCAATTTAGCAAATCCAAACAACTCAAAAAGAATATGATGGTGTACTCTTAATTATGTTACGAGATGACAATGCCAGTGCTTGGCGAAGTATTATCAGAAGTAGGAAGTATTACTTGAATTATAGTGTCATTGAACGTCACACATCCCGACGAGGTCTCGCTAATCATCCTTCTCTTGAATCTTTCGTTGTTACTGAAGGCATAGATTGTAAGTGCCTTAGGCCTCGACTTGATAAACTGAATGCTGTCTTCAATATTCTCCAACTGCCAAAAGGCAAGGATGACACTTGAACAACAACTAGCAATGTAGAAAAGAAAGACTACTGTTCACTCCGTTCCTCTCTAAATTCATGCAACAGTGCGCTTTGATGTCCCTAAAAAAGAGTCACTTTTGTGGAAACCATTCTAAAATCACAAAAGGAAAACACCAGAATTGGTGAACATGTACAGAGGGGGCAACAACAGAACGTAAAAAATGTGGTCCATAGGTAACTTTGAGATAAGGTCTCTTTTAAAAAAACCAAGTGTTTTACATGCTATCATACCATTACATACTTCCAAGGGTTATAGGCAACTTTAAGAAATGTTAGCTGCGAGTTACGCCAAAAGAGAGGAAATTTATATCGTTAAGATGGAAGTCATCAACTCACTGTAATTATTGGAAGCAATGGACCAAAGATTTCTTCAGTCATGATTTCAGCTTCCAGTGGGGGATCAACCAAGATTGTTGGCTCAATGAACCTGACAAAAAATGGAAAAAGAAAACGAAAAAATAAATGAGAGGATTCTAATAGTGTTTTCTGTAGACACAGTTTTATGAATTTAAAGATTCCTGCAAGTGAGTAAAACGTCTGTATATTTGTTACATGTGTGCGTATTTCTGCTTGTAAATATCTATCTGACAAACTCTTGCACTTGGCTTCTTTCGACCCCTCCGTCCAAAATTTTGTGGCTAACGCATCTTTAACGACCAAAATAATGTGCATTGGCTCCACCTTTACTTACCAGAACATGGAAGTAACTCGGTGTCTTTCTGATATAAAGAATCCCAAAATATTGGTGAAGATATGTTTCGATCAGGTTACTTACAGATTATCTTCATCGAATGAACCACCATGGACAATGGAAGCTTTGACCATAGGGTCATCTAAAAGGTTTTTCAATCTTAAAAAATGTTGTTTGTTAACAATCCTCGCAATACTATTGGACTCCTTTGGATTTTCCCCAAACATTTTCTTGATCCAGACCTTCAGTTGTTCTACCTGACCAAATTGGAAAAAAAAAATGAAAAATTACCGTCACCCTAAAGGTAGGAAAACTGCAAAAGAAGCTTCATATAATTATTTTCAGTAGATTTCGTACCAAGGTGGATGTATACTTCGTTTCTGCAAGGATATAATCAATCCCCACGCATGCTTGACCAGCACATGTCCCGAATTTCCCAGCAAGAATCCGTTTTATGACCACCTACGAGTAGATAGAGAAATTTTAAATGTTGGTTGCAAAGTACAAGTACAAGTACAAGCCAAAAGAATGCTTCAATGTGAAAGCTTTTTATATTTACACATCAAAGGAGATTTTATAATAGGCTTAATTGCGGCTTCTTGCCTGGAATTCGCCTTTGTGGCTACTATTCAGATTTTATAAAAGTTAAAATTTTGGACGGAAAATTGATGTTTTACAGTTTGAAACCTTAAGCTAAAAGGTAACTTGGTAATCTTTTTTCCCGTCTCTAGCCAATCTCGACCTCTCTTCTATGTTTCGTTGATGGGACTTGTGTTTCTGGTTCGGGGAGGAAAGGGGAGCGCAGAAAGAAGTGAGAGAGTGAAGAAAGCATAACATAGCAGGTTCATACTGCAATTGTTGGGGGCTTGAACTGCAATATATCCGACTTCTGTAAAAAGAGATCACTTCCGTCACTTATTTAGGAAAGTTGCACCCGAACTGGGATGTCACAAAAAATTTACACATTGATAACTAACAAAATGTAACCTCTACCTCAGAAAATTCAGACGCTGGTGTTCCTAAAGAATCCAACAAGGAATCTCCAAATGGAGTGATAAGATGGAGATCTAACCCTTACTCTTTAAGATCATATTCAGATATGTGTAGCGCAATGTGAGCCAAACATTTCAAAATACTAAGACAGTTGTTCTGTAAGGCATAGACTACGATGCCTTACAGTTCTGTAAGGCATCATATGTTGTACTCTAAAAACATTTTCTTTGGCCATTGTGAACTCCAGTATTAGATCAAACACTATTTTTACCTCCTTACAACGGGTATTAACTAATGAATCAACCACGGCCGGACACTTTCCTCCCAACTCCAAAGTGATGGGTGTCAGATGCTTCGCAGCTGCAGTCATAACAACACGTCCCACTTTGGCACTACCTATAATCAAATTATAATCAGAAGACTCATAAACGAAGATTTACTAGTAAGATGTAAATGAGAAATGCTCACCACAGCCACTCTACCCATTTATAGTGTGTGCCATGTTACTCAGCACTTCTTATGACTGGCAAGTGCGTTACTACTTGTCAGGATTCTATTTTCTGGCGCATAATTTGTCGTCAATGACCAAACTCAACGTACTGTGAGGATATGCGAATTCAGTGAGCGCGACACCAGTGGCACCAAATCTATATCTATCTACATCTATACATATATATAAAAGCACGTATGAGCTTAAATGACTTATCTTTTCTTTCCTTAAATTACCTTTTTCTAATTGATATTTTCATAAAAGATTAAGGGTGTTTTTGACTTATCACATTTCTTTCCTATTAAATGTCCTTTCTAAATTAGAGTTTTATTTAAAAATGAGGGTGTTTTGGACTTCTCATAAGATATCAAGTATCTTTCCTTAAAATACCATTATTGGAATATTGTTTTTGTTAGAGTTAAGGATTGTTTTGACTTTTGATTAAAAACTTTTCTTTTCATTAATTACCTATTTTTAATAAATGTTTAAAAAAAAGGATTTTTTTTACTTTTCATATAATATCAAGTCTTTCTCGTTAAGTTATCTTTATTGGAATATATGTTTTTATCAGAGTAAAATGATGTATTGACTTAAACTACAATGTAGTTACTACATCTTCTCCGCCATATTCGATTAAAGAAAATAACTTGTAGAGAACATAGTTTCTAAAGATTTTTTTGAAAAATATAATACACCTAAGCTAAATTTAATATTTTGTTAGAAATTTAATCCTTTTTAATTTTGTATTTCATATGTTTATGTTGATGTGTATACTACAGATTTAAATTATTCTGCATGTATAAAGATTTTAATATAGACATATTATTTAATACGGACATATTGATATAAGGAAGGTATCATAAAATTAGAGTTTTTAGGATTTTTCTAAATACATATGTAATCTTGACTGGAGTTAAATGACTAATTCTTTTATTTTTTTTCCTCTTAAGATGCCTTTTTAAACTGAAATTTTCACTTGAAACATTTTTTCCATCAAATACTCATTTTGCATTAGAGTATTGTTAAAAAATAAGAGTGTATTTGGCTTCTCTTAGGACATCAAGCATCTTTTCTTAGAATATCCTTATAGGAATATATGCTTTAGTTAGAGTTAAGGGTTCTTTTGTCTTTTAGATTTTTTTTTAAAACCTATAAAATCACCCTTGAACTCCTGCGTGTTTTTCTATTACTGAAATTTTTTTTTATCAAAATTTACTACTTCCATTCACGTTAAAGCTAAACTACCTCAAGCTACTACATCTTCTCCATTAATTTCGATTAACACTACAAGAAAAAAGGGTTTTAGCGACGGAATGACTTCCGTCGCTAAAGGTGTTTTCAGCGACGGAATTTCCGTGAATAAAAACGTTGTCCAAAAAAATATTTTACCGACGGATTAATCCGTCGGTAAAACCATTCCCGACGGATATTTAACGACGGTCTTTTACAACGGTATAAACCGTCGCTAAATGGTTTTACCGACGGATCTTTAGCGACGGGACATGTCCGTCGCTAAATGTGTTCTTAAATGCCCAGATTTCTCTCTCTCTCTCTCTCTCTCTCCCCCCGTCTTTCCTCCCCACCAGCCCCCCACGCCAGCGATAGGCCCCCGCCTCCGTCCCTCCCCACCAGCCCCCACGCCGGCGACAGGCCCCCCCGCCACCACCACACCGCCCTTCCCTCTCCCCTCAGATCTGCCGTCCCCATTGCCACCTCGCTGCCCCGCAGCTACCCCACTACTGCCACAGCCACCTCACAGTCGCACCACCATCGCCACAGTTCCTCCCCCTCCGCCGCACCACCACCTTCTGCCGCTGCCTTCCGTGAGCCACTGTCGTCATCCGCCTCGCACCACCACTGCCTGAACTCACTTTTTTTCCAGGTTAAAAATTATTTATCATATTGAATTAATATGTTGTTATAATGTAATTGTATGCTAGAAATTATTTATCGCATTAAATCTATTGTTATAATGTAATTGTATTTAATCTATTGTAATGTAATTGTATTTGATTTGCTATAATGTAATTGAATTTAATTTGTTGTAATGTAATTAAATTTAATTTTTTGTAGTGTATTGTATTGTATTTAATTTGTTGTAATGTAATTGTAACGATTACACCCTAATTTGTTCCCAAGTAACCCTAATTGAACCAAATTAACCCTAATCAAACCGTAATCATCCCTAATCTAACCAATTAACAGTAATTAACCCCGCGTAACCCTAATTGAATGAATTAACCCCAATTAAACCTATTTAACCCTAACTGAACCAATTAATTGTAATGAACCCCGATTCAACCTAATCTAACCAATTAGCCCTAATTAATCCCGATTAATCCTAATTGAACCAATAAACCCAAATTAGCCCTGATTAGCCCTAATTGAACCAATTAACCGTAATTAGCTCCAATTAAACCTATTTGAACCGGTTAACCTTAAACCCTAATTAAAGCATAATTAGCCCGGATAAACCCTAACTATCCTTAATTTGTTCCTAATTATTCCTAATCAAACCGTAATTGTCTACTGATGACGAGGCACAGAGTGATTGCGGACAGCAGATGGGGCCCCAGCCGTCGCCGTCGCCCCAGCCCCAGCTCGAGCCGTCGCCCAGCCCGACGCAGATTCATCCCACACGCGCGTGCATTCTCTATCTTCCGTGGGTTCTACCTCAGGTATAGTTGATAACGGTGTTTCGTACATTTTCGCTAGCCTTATATTTGAACTGTATTAATGTCTGTGTTTTGTAGGATCTCGACGAGGCCGTGGTCCGACACGCGGGGTACGCATCGACCCCCAGCGTAAACAGAGAGTTACGCTCACGCAGAAGGGCCTGTAAGTACTAAAAATATCACCTCATGCCTTATATTTAAAATTTTGGGCTGTTAATTTATATTTGAACTGTATTAATTTATTTATTTACTTCTTTGGCAGGATCCTGGAGAATCAGGCGAGGACGAAGATCGGCGTTCTTGTGAAGGGCCGATTCTTCGAGCCACGCCTGTACTGGAAGGACTGGGATGCCGCTGCGAGGGAGGCCTTATGGGAGGAGTGGCTGGTACGGTGAAGTATTTTTTTCAGCGTTAGTAAATGTTTAATTACAGTTTGTTTTATGTTGTTAATTTGTGTTATTGAATGCCTTACAGGAGGGGTTCACGTTTGACACGCCTCAGCAGCAGGTACTGGGGCAGCAGGCTTTCTTTGCCTACATCGGCAAGAATTACCGCCGATGGCTCCACGATGCACGGGACCGGGCGAAGAAGGCGCTGCCCGCGGGTGCCCCGATGACGGACATGACGAGATATCCCCCACATTGGATATCTCACCGTGTATGGGGGGAGATGATAGATCGGTGGGCTGCGGATCCAGGTTGGGACGCCAAGAGTAAGAGCGGGGCTGAGAACAGACAGAACAGAGATCCGACGCACACGGGGGGGTCGGTGCCACACGACATCGTCCGACACATGAACGCGGTCGAGCACCCGGATCTGGAGGAGGATGAGGTCATAGCTCTGACCTATACTCAGACGCACGTGCGGAAGAAGGACAAGGACGAGACGCACCGGGCGGGCGACTATATTTCAGATATTGCCCGGCGGATCGATGTGAGTCAATTTATTTAAGTTGTTAATGTTTTTTCTTTCTATCCTCAATGTCTGTTTCGTTAATTAATGCCCTAACATATCGTTAAACCACTATTTTTGCAGGCCTCGTATGAACAGCTAAGGGGGTCCGAGCAGCAGTCCGGACAGCCATCAGCGTCCACTAGTACGGCTGCGAGTACTGGGGGGTTGAAGCGATGGCTGGATACGCCGGAGGTCGTGAATCGGCCGAAAGGCCGCATACGCGGCCTGCCTAGCACGACTGCTCGTGCCGTGATAGGAGCGTCCTCACCCCCTGCTGCCCCTCCACAGACACCGGCTCCTCGTCCTCAGTTGGACGACGAGGAGATCCAGCGCATTGCTACAGTGGTGGTGAGGATGATCAGGGAGCAGGGCACTGCTGGACAGGCCGAGCCGGCCCCGGATCAGCAGGATCCAGATCCGGGACTCGGCAACCCCTGATGAGCCCCTTCCCGTGCCCGTTCCTAGCTTCCCCCCCCCCGCCCGGCTTGTACTCTTCTCCCCTCTCCTAACCGGCTGTATCCGGTTCCCGACTTGTACATATATGAGTTTTTTTTATAATAAATATTTTTTATAATTGATTATATATATTTCTTTCTGTATTGATTATTGCGCGTTGTTGTTGAGAATTGAAAATTGTATTACAGGTCTGGGTAATTGAAAAATTAAAAAAAATTAAAAAAAAAAATTGACTTTTGGCGACGGATTAATTCCGTCGCTAAAAGTATTCCTACAATTAGTTATTTAGCGACGGAATATTCTGTCGCTAAATAAGTTTTTTAGCGACGGAATATTCCGTCGCTAAAGTATTTTATCTGTCGCTAATTTGACAAAAAAGAAAATAAATTAAAATTCTAAAAATATAATTAGCGACGGAATATCCGTCGCTAATTAAAAATAAATCCGTCGGAAAAAATGACATATTTAGCGACGGATTTAAAACATTCCGTCGCTAAACTATTAGTGACGGGCTTTTATACGAGGGATTTTTAGCGACGATGAATCCGTCGCTAATTCTTTTAGCGACGAATTTGGGCTTTTTGCGACGGATTTTTCCGTCGCTAAAAGCCTGTTTTCTTGTAGTGTAACGAAGACAACTTGTAGAGAACAATATTTTCTATAACCTTCAAAAATATAAACATAATCTACTTAAAATAGATTAAATATTTTATCAGAAACTTAATCCTTTTTAAATTTTGTATTTTAGATTTATATGTTGATGTGTATGCTACAAATTTTAATTATTGTGCATGTATATATATTTCAATGTAATCATTTTCGTACATTGAAACTATCATAAACTGAAATTTAATTCTAGATTTCAATTATAGACATATTGGTATAAGAAAACTATAGTAAAATCGAAGTTTTTTTAGAAAAATTTAAATGCATAAAAATTGATTTTATCATACAATTTTGTTCCTAATTATAATCTGAGCTCATGGCAAGTACATAATCCTATATTCGGATTAGAGTTATTAGAATACCCTTATTTCATGACAACATATTCTTCACATAGTTATTGTCTTTCTATGATGCATTATATTCCGAGGTATCATATATTTACATGATAACATGTTTCATATAACTATTGTTTTCACATATTTCACTCATATAAAGTGATAGATTAGATTCCAATTGTTTTTGGCTCAAATGATTAATAACAAGTGATAGGATTAGATGAACCCCAATTAATAAAGACTCCAATTTTTTTTGGCTCAAATGATTAATAACTTTTTTTAACAATGAAAACTCTCAAGTTTTTATATGCAAGGGGTTAAATAACTAAATTTTTTTTTTCTGAAAATATTCTTTTTAAGTTAAAAAGTTCTCTAAATATTTTGAATTTTTAGAAGGCGAGGCTAGCTAAATTACTAATGTTTTGATTAACTTTAAACATTTTGATGCTAAAGAGGTCCATTGATGCATCTTTTAGTGACAAAAGACTATTAATGCATATTTTTGTGACAAATGTGGAGAGAGACGTAGAATAAAAAATGTCTATAATGGGTAAACATGTAAAAACAACTACAAAATCTTTTTTGATTTGAAAACTGATCAATTTTTTTAGGACAGGCCAAAAAAATCAAAAAAAAATTTTAGACTGAGAAAGTTATAGAACAGATCATTATCAAAAGCAAATAAACTGTAGGGAATATTTTGACCCTGAATAATCATCGCTACAAGAAATGGTCATAACTGGGTAAAAAAAACATGATAGGTAATGAATGATACTACAAATCATAGGTAGTGAAGCTTGTTGGAAAAAGTGCCAATACTCTAATATAAACACTTGATATTAATTATCTGTAAAAACTTTCTTCACTTTTATCGTTGTACAATGAAACTTGTAGTGTTTTGTGAGAGTTAGATATTTGTGATAGATATTTGAAACTAATTGTAATGTCAGTATACCACAGATAACAAGATATAATATATGGAACAGTCAGAATTCTGTTTAGCGGCAACTTGATGTGGCGGAAAAAATAAGTATGATAAATAGTGAAAAAGAACACAGTGACCAGTACTTGAGAGGATTCATTTTTTTGACACGAACCTTTTGGTTGTGTGGGCTTTCAATCTATTCTCAGCACATCCTTTAGACATATATATCAGGTGAAGGTGGCATTATAGAAGCAAGATAAAGACAAATGAACACGTCGATACCTGTAAAGAAAATCTTGTCCCATTTCTGCTGCAATAGTTTTTCGCTCACGGAAATTCCACCTTCAATAACCTTTACAGCTTTATTATCAAGGTATGCATGGATGGCCTTAGCCAGAACAGAAGAACATGCAGGAGCTAGCTCTGAAGGTTTTAGAACCACAACATTTCCCGCAGCTATTGCTCCAATGAATGGTTCCAGCGATAGGCCTACATATTTCAACATAGCAGTGTCTTAAGATTGAATGGGTGATCTTAAGATTTCTCGAATAGAAGGCTCTCCTAGCGTATTTTCCAGAAACATGACAGTCACAGAAGTCTTATATTATCACGTAACTTTGTATTTGTGAAGATAAAGAAATGTATTCTATCTTTCTCTCGTGCTTCTTCTTCCCTCCTTTAACAACTCTTGCTTCTAAGAGTTGTGAGCCTTTCACAAGTGTCTTTTCCTAAAACCTTGTGGCCTTCCTTTTCAAGGTGATCTTGCTCTGTTCCCTTATGATGAGATAGATCATTCACAGAATGCGGAGACAGTGAGACACCATGAGAAGTGTACAGAGAGACACTTCTTTACTTGATCTGCCTTGGCTCACAGTTCTCCCTATACCTATGCTAGCTAACAGAGGACAGTTGCGCAACCAGAAATTTTTTCTTGGGAGGTGTCAGACTGAAGGTTCAGTAGTAAAGACAACAAGTACGAGGATTTTCCAAGGCTGCCTGCCCCTGGCTAGATCTGCCCTTGTTAGAGAAGACGAGCTGCAAGCATTTGAGTCATATATGTAATTGTTTGTTTCTTGCGACACCTTGCATGAAGAGAGAAGAAACAATCTTTATCGTGCATCTTTCATTCTTACGTCTTTTTCTTTACTAGTAGTTTTGACATGAGATAGTTTTCTCTACATGCTTATACCTATATACCACAAGTCTTCTTTAATTAGATTTTAGTTTTTTGGATTGAACTACTATTCAACAAATATTTTGTGGTATTAAAAGATACACCCAACAGCAATTGGCCCTTATCATACAGGCAGCTCAATACCTCCAAGCCAAAAACACTTGAACAGGAACCATGTTTAGGTGAATATCATTCTTGTTCAGAAGGAATTAATGACTGTGTACCTCTGCAGAAGAATTATATTCCCACTAAGTTGCAGCAAACTTAATATTTTAAATCAAGTGAGAAGAACCAAGTAGGTTACAAGACAGTATTACTTATGCAATTAGCTCGCGCTCTCTCCCCGACCCCCCCACCCCACCCCACCCCCCCAAACATAGACAACAAGCCACTGTGAAACTAATTTTTTGCAACGCATGACTTTAGAAGATGTCTGGTAGCCATTCACGGTTGATTGCTAGTTCAGAAACAATTCTTACCAAAGGGAAAATTCCAAGATGAGATAATGAGGACAAGACCAAGAGGCTCGGGAAGTAATTCTGCTTTGGAAGGAAATGCAGCTATAGGCAACTCAGCCTGTAGCCAAACAACATAACCAAGAAAAAGGTTAACCATAACTTTGTCAGTTGCTACTTCTAACACCCTATTTCTTCTGTTTGAAATCATTTTCCAGTTTTGCCCTCGGGGCAGTGCATGTGTGTCGAAGTGAGAAAATACTTCATAATGAGGAGACATTGATGAGAGCCGTGTTGCAGTGTTTCACACCTACTGAATACATAGTTGTTTGAGCAAGGATATCTCCTTCTATCATGCTTCACGGGGCATCATGAGAAATAAGAAGAAGAATTAGAGATGAATTTTCTTTGGCCTTTTAGTGGAGATTGCAGTTTGTATCAAGATGCTGCCTTGGTGACCTCAGAGAAGAGGAGGCGAGACAGAGTACGAGACTTACCTTTTTACTTGCCATCCATTTCTTTAGATTTCCCAATGCATAGTTTACAGACTTCACTACTGTTCCTATCTGCAAAAGTCATTACGAAATAGTATCAGATATGATAGTAACACTCTGCATTATGTGGTGTAGTACATGTACAGACGTGCGATTTCGTGCATTTTGAGGCATCTCATTTCTCATTAAGAAGATACTTTTTAGACTAAATCTAAGGATAGAAAACGTCGTAGGTTGGCTAAGTTTTCTATGTTTCCCTTCTTAGACTTTTGATGGTTTTATTCTTTTCTTTATGGTGTTTGTACATACTACATACCAATGAAGTTCTCATTTGTGCCAGGCCAGGGGGGAGCCGGGATTTGGCATCAAGGGGGTCAAAGGAACAGGGTTTAAAAAATTCGGTCATAGCCTTTTCTTTCTCTCGCTTTTCTTCTCCCCCCCCCCCATGGTCCCTCACTTTTTTTTTTTCCCATGGGAGTGAATACACGTGAGCCTTTTCGGATTAAGAAAACATCTTATTTTCAGATTTCTCACAAATTTCGCTCAGCAAAAATTGTAAACATAAGTGAAAACACTACCAAATCTTTCTTCAAAACCAATGAAACAATTAGTAGAGATGTTATTTATCCTTAATCCATTGAAGTTAATTTGTCCCAACTTTGACCCCATTACGATGCTCAATACTTCTTTCCATTTTGTTAAGGGGGTCAAATATATGTAGAATCACATACTACCCTCAGAACTAGTTTGATCCTGCCAAATGTTTTGTTTTTTTTTGCCCAACCTGATTGGAGTCAAGGGACCCCAACGCTCCCACTACCTTTAGCTAGCAAAGCCTCTTGGATTACTACCAAGAGACCTAAAACCGAATCTTGTGTACATAAGGCAAAAGATTGGCTCTTGACTAAGGGGGAAAAGATTGGCTCTTGAATTTGTCGCTGCCAAAACATTATACACAACCTTATGACCCCAACAATTAGTTGTTAAACACAGCACCTGAAACACAGAGAGAGAGAGAGAGATCAGAATACCTCATCTCTATAGGCCTCAACAGGGTGTTTTCCCAAGTCTTGTTTGAGAGCCTTGAATATGTCACCTTCTTTTTCCTCGAGGAGAGTGAGCAACCCTCGCAGCTGTGACCTCCTCCAGGTTGCTTCCTTGGTTTTCCCAGTGCTGTAAGTCGCCCTCAACTCGTCCAAACCTGCTTCCAAATCGCCCTCAACTTCCATTGTCTCGTTCAACAGGGAAGGATGCGATGGCGGGCGGCCAAGGGACAGTTCAGCTCTTTGTCCTTCCCCTCAACTGCCATCTCCGGCTGCCAGTTAGGCTCCTTTAATGCGTATCATTACATTGAATTATGCTTGCCCCCGCGGATTGGGACTCACGTCCATTACCCCCACTTAACTTCATCCTGAGTTGAGTTCATTCTGTCAAGTCAGCCTTATTTTGTCGTCCATGTTATTTTTGTTGTAATAGGATGTGTCGGCCAACTCTCTGCTGTAATTCTCCCCGGCCTTGCTCTATTCCCGACTACAAACCTTAGGAGTGCATTGTTAAGGTTACTCGGGAAAAAAGACTCGACCGCCGTTGACCGTTGACGTTAAGTTAATCCGAAGATATCTTTTACTGTTATATAAAATAAAAAAAACTCTTCATCAAAAATATTATTACAAAACACAAGCATTTCAACATTACCAAAGATTTTAATTTTCTTTTGTCTGGTCGTCAATTTCGCTTACCTCATTATGAGAAACTAAGAAAGATGCCAAATTACGAAGAACATGAGTCCCAAAACAAACAAATATAATAAGAAACGTTATTCATTACCCATAAAAAATGGAATTCAACTTTTAACACCAAAAATTATTTGCGGTACATCGGGTTCACTTGGACTTGAGTTACAAAAACATATTTTCTTATCCCGACCATCTCACCCCGCGAGATTTGAACCCATGACGTACATGTAATTTTGCATAGAGTGAAAGAAAGCCTAAGAACACATCAACTGCAACGCTATGCGGAGAAAGCTTGAACCTGTAAATACAGCCCATGATTATCAAGTTTACCAAACTCCCCCATTAAAGGTTTTAATTAATGCCAACAGTTACATAATAATGGCATCAACCACCATGACTTCTTTAAAAATCGGTATTACTTCATGACAAAGACTACCAATGTAACATCCACATAACAAGTCGGAATCACCATTATCCTTGTCTACACGACATCGTTTGAATAGTACCCAACTTCCAATTACCCAAGAAGGACCACATCTCTCAATACAAGCAAAGCCAACACGAAAACGAAGGGTAAGTACCAACTCAAAAGGTTGTGGGAGAAACTATATATTACTTTCCAGTGCATCAAAAGTACATCTGTAAATGAGTCATAATCTATTGCACATTACTACAACAAGCGGAACCGTCTGCTGTCTTTCCGCTCTTCATATTTCTGGTTTCACCCCATGAATGAACTTTTACGGCCCTCCTCTAGAGAGTACCTTTCCTTGCTTTTCTGTCTACAAATTGCTCATCAGTAACTTTACACAACTGGAATTAGGTCCGGTACTTCCAACGACACTTCATAGTTCTCAACCAACTTTCTATCCGTAACGATTCATTCCGAGTTAATGCACAGATCTTCATGTAGCTACAACCAACTTCTTATCACGTGGCATGAGTTTCCCTCGTGGTTTTGCTGCTCCAACCTTGCCTGAACATAAGAGATGACATAAAAAACCTGGCGTTAAAAAATTGAAGAAGGTAAACCAAAATTAAAAAAATCTAATGCCACTCAAGTAAAAGATTTGCACTTGGGAAGACGAAGAACGAGAAATAAATCTATCATTGACACTGACGCATTGAAAGTGTACGCACTATTGTGCTCACCATACTGGAAAAAGCAGATAAGCATATCATATATTTGAGCAGCCAAAAGTGTGGTGTTGTAAATTTGCTTGCCATTGTTTTGCCACGCAAATTCTGACACCTTGGATTGCCATGAACAAACAGCGTATTGGTTCAACTAATATTATGTAAAGAGGTCAGAAACCTACTCTAATTCTAAAAATTGTTAAGAAACATGATAGAGAAATGGCTGATGTCTGCCACAAACTAGGTGGCATTAACAAATTAGTTCACACTACACTAGACTGGAAGACATGGCATATCTGCCCCCCACACCAAAAAAAAGAAAAAAGAAAAGAAAAGAAGAAAAAATCACTCAATGGGAAACAGGCACAGGTATGCAAGAGTAGAAAAATTCATTAGCGTTTAAATTGAAAAGCTATGCATTTCTACATCAAAGAATACACAATAAAAATCGAAGAAGTCCGTCTCTTTGTACTAACCATCATCTTTTTCCATTTTTCTTCTGCTGCGCCATAAAAGCCGGATGGGCGTGCCCGAGAAACCTGCATCTGTTCGGAGTTGCTTCTCCATATAACGTCGGTATGTCTCAGGGAAAAGTTTTGCATCATTAACAAAGAACACAAATGTGGGTGGCCTAATAGCTGCCTGAGAAGGAAATTGCGTCAGGCACATGAAATACCAGTATCATTTTTGGTGTACTAAAACAATTAGACTGAAACCTGCATTCCCCACGTTTAAGGGCGTGAAAATATAAGGATATGCGAGATTTTACTAGGAATTATGAATAGTGTTTTACTCATCAAGCATCAGAAGCTGTAGAAATCATGTACAAAGGGATGCAAATATTTTGTTCTATCAGAATGGCTGATCTTTCAGTAAGGAATAACCGCATACTACATATGTTCCGTCCAAAAATGCGATTTTCAAGAAATAAAAGAAGAATTAAACCTCTGTGTTTGGGGGTGGTTGCAGGGGATTCCAAAGTTTCACCGATACCCTATGTAGAAAAGGAGAACTCAAGAAGTTTCTATCATGAATTGTTGCTAAGGCTTTGTTTGGAAAAGAAGAAAAAGAGATGGTAAAGTGAAAATAGTAGGAAGTAATGTAAATGATAAGAAAAAAGATAAAAAAAAAAAAATTCACATCCATACGGTTAGCATGAATCAGATTGAGAAAGTTATGAGCAACCATAACAATTAGATTCACTTCCCTAGAAATTTTATTTCGTTCTGTTCTATGGAAGGAAATGAAAGGACTACTTTTGGGAAAACTTTAGCAGATGCAAGAAAATTCCTTTTCCCACAATTTTCTATTTCGTATTGCCAAAATTCTTGAAAGTTTCAAAACTTTCCATTTCTTTCACCTTCTTTCAAATTCTACCTAATTTAACTGTGCCAGAGGGTATATTTAAGTATTATCAGCACCAGTTTCGAACCTTTAGCAGCGACTTCCAAAAGAAAATGTTAGATTTTTTCCAAATTCTCAAAATATATAAATCTAGGTGCAACTTTTGGGGGTAGAAAGAAACTGCAATCGACACACGAGGGGATTACATGCAATCTGCCAAATTAGATCCCATCAATTGAGCATCTCAAGAATTTGGAGAACTCCCAAATCCCTATCCTATACTCATAGGGTGATATATATATGTATAGTTCCGTGACAATAAAAGATGAACATTTACTGCACTGCAGGACATGTCAAAGAGAATATATAGACATGCGATATGAAAGCACCAGAACCTCCAATATATACCTGGGTGCAATAAAAAAGACGTCCTCTCTTTCCACCTCGTGTCCTGGGAGGTGATTTAAAAGCTAGCGCCTCCTGTACCACTTGATTCAGTATGGATGTAGTAAGTCTTCTTGATCTCTCTTTCTCAACCATACTAGCGGCGACAAGGACTCTGGACCAAACAGGTTACAATTAAATTTATTCTATAAAGGCTACTAAGGTGCAGAATTGACAGGATATGTTAATGCTGTAAGGTTTTTTATCGGGACTCACTATGTCAAGTTGCTTTAGCAAATTTTTCTTGGTGTTTAAGCTTTATTTTCCAACAGGAAGATATCCTAAGTTAAGTATCAATTGTAATTGAAGAGAGAGATGCTTGTGCCAAATTTGCTTCCCTATACAATTCTAGAATGCAAATGGCAACAAAAATTCATTTCCACTCGTTCCAGTCTGGTTTCTACCTGGAACTAGTTTTTCAAGCAACTCAATATACCATGATTTACTCATCACAAAAAAAAAAAAAAAAAACCACAAAAGAAAATGGAGATACTAATGCATTGCAGCCTGAAGGTCATTGGTTCTAATCATGGAAACAGCATCTGCACCGAAGTGGGGTAAGGCTGCACACTTCAGTACTCCCAGGCCCTGCAATGGTGAGAGCCTTGTCCATTGAGCCGCCCTGTATATATATGCAGTATTTCTCCAGCTGCAATACATTGGGCCGTTGACTTGCTTTTCAACATCACTTACATGCCTGTCCACTAGTTATGGTTTATTTAGAACTCTGAGCCAAATGATTCCTTCCTCTTCACGTGGATGGACAATAGCATCCAACGGGCTATCTTTATCTTCAGTATTGACCCTTAGTTCATCCTGCTGTTTCACTAACTGCTTAATACGTATTGCAGGGAAAACAGGGATTAAGAGCCAACAACGAACTGGCATAGGGTATAGAATTCCTTTTGCTGCTTTGCCGTGACTTTTTTGGAAACTTACATTTATTCCGCATACTTGTTTTCTTATGGATTACACTATAATTGCTTTATCATTCGAGTTACTTGAATGCACAGGCATTCATATTTTATAATATACACGCTGTTTATCAAGAATATTGAGTAAGGAAGAATTTATCCAGATAACGAAGTTCAAGTTGTGTAAACTTCACAACTTTCAGATACCAGGGAGTGAAGTTATAATTCGGTAAGATGCATAAATTATTTAGGTGTCGCTAATTGCTTCTTTACCACTTAAATTTAGCAACTTCAATCCTTCAATGCCAATAATTAAGCTTTATGGTATCAGTCCTTAAATGACAATTTCATCAACAGCACCCAAGTCAATAACTCACCCCATGAATGTCAGCAATGGTGGCAGTGTCTCACAATTGAACATGAGTATCCCAAACAACTGAACAAGACCATGAGAGGGTAGAAAATGCAACCGGACTGTAGATGATGTATTGAAACAGAAGAAACAATGAATGGAGAACATACTTTTCAACGCTATGTCCAGCTATTGCAGTTGAATAAACAACAGGTGCCCATTTTATAACACGAAGTTTCTCCCTAACATCTTGCTCGTAGTACATAGCAGTTTGCTGGTTTTTATTCGGAATAGTATCCCACTTGTTTACAACAATCAGGCAACCCTTCCCTTCTCGTTCAATCCTTTCAGCGATCTTGCAGTCCTGGGAAATTTCAGGCAAGATGATACTCATCTAAATTAGACAATTGGGACCAAATCAAGAAATTATTGTGTCAAACTACCCGGCAATGCTACAATTTTTATTGTTTTGTGTCATCCGGTGTTGTGAGGGAAGGGGCGTGGAACAATCAGTATAGTAAAACAAGTTGCATCTTTACAGCAACTTGCTTGATGTTATTCTTGGGTAAAATCAAACATTTAGCTACTTACAATCAACTAGATGTAAGCTATAACCAGTAAAACGTAAGAACATAGTTTTCTTAGCTACCAAGAGCACCATAAGAAGGGAAAAAACTTCATAAGACGTGATAACCAGATATACAGCTTTTACACTGTCACAAAAAGGGGTTCCAGCTGCCACACATGCTTATATATGCTTCTCTTCATGTATAGTTGCATATGATGAACATGTCAATTTCTGTAACTGGATTAGTACTAACTTAAACAAAGCCAATGCATTAGGGAAAGTTTTACCATCAAAACTGAAGTCTTGAACTGTCCCATATATTATGTTATCTATGCTTCAAGGTCAGAGTAAGTTGCTAGCTCTTTACTAAAAATTATACCAAAAACTCAAGGTTCAAACTACCTGTTCTGTGATACAAGCCATGGCCTCAACGACAAGAGCCACAACATCAGAACGGCGAATGGCACGAAACGCTCGATTCACAGATAAAGCCTCTGTTGTGCTACCTAATGAAGCTACAGCTGCCCTTCTTCTGATTCCTGCGGTATCAGTAAGCCTGAATTTCTGCGACAACAATAGCGAGTTAAAAACTTCTTGCAGGATTAGAGAGTAAGAAATCAAATCAAGTATGAAAAATAGTAGGATTTGCCTGATTCTTCACAACTTTCGGGGGTTTGTGACGCAAGTCTTGTTAGTACTCCAAAAAGCAAATGAATGGTTACTATGCCTCAAAAATAAAAGAAAGCTGACACAAAAACTGAGAGAAAGTTGAGAGTTCTGCTTCATGCTATTGAGAGGAAGTCGAGAAGGTCCATCAACGACGACAAAAAGGAGAAGGCAAGAGGGCACACGGACAAGCACATAGGAGACCAAATGTTTCAAGCTTTAAAGGTGGACCTTCACTGTTTTAGTTAATTTGCTAAGCTATTTGTCAGCACCATCAAAATGCATCTGGATCCCAATAATGAACTGCAATATATCTGCAACCAAGAAATGCATAACAAAGTTCTAAGTCTGTTGCATGCTACCTGTAATTAGTATCAGGGACTCATCAAGTAATGTCAAAAAGACGTCACTAACAAGGAGCCATGTCTTAAACCTATTTGCAACCCTGATGCATGGTGCAGAGATAAAAGCTCTCTTATTCTACAGCATGAGATCCTCGGCTAGGAAGGGCAAGTCAACATGCCAACTAAATCCACCAAATATGTCACAACTACCTAAGAAGCATGGACACTTCCAGAAAGCACTCATATCTGTAGGGGCACATATTAGAGACCAATTGCACGAGGCATAAGACACGCATTAGGGTTGCAAAGAGGTATACCTCCACTAGCATGTCTTATACCCCATTGCAACCCTAATTGTATTATACCTCTTTGCAACCCTAATGCATGTCTTATACCTTAAAACCGCCTCCTGCCCGCACAAAACTTGACAAAACAACAGAGAGAAATTCTTATTTATAGGAATAGAGACCTAACAATTGTGAGTTACACCATTTTCTCTCGGAGTCCTGCTACCTACGGATGCCTCCATTAACATCCATAGGTCCACCTCTCCTCAGCTCACCTTGCCTGTTCCCCCATGACCAACTAGAACAAAGGTCTGCTACAATCCCCTTTCCCCATCCAGGATGTGGAATTATTTGCAGCGAAGCTGGAATATTTCTCTTCTCGCCATCACATCAGTTCATGTATTCAAAACAACTCGTAAATTTTTATGCAAGCAGAAAAAAATATGCTATATCTGATTAACTCTTTACTGGTCTATTGCCTATCCCCGTTTTTTACTTCCAAAAAGAAAAAGCCTAAGAAAATAAGGAGGGTGTTGGCCCGGGGGCCCGGGGGGTTGGGGGGGGGGGGGTGGAGTAGGGGGTATTAGCTGTACTCTTGTAGGTTCTTAACAGCTTTGACATCCCAAACTAAAATTTTCCTGCTCCAAGGATGGACTCAACCCTGATTGCACCCCACCTGGACGTATCGATATATAGCCCTGGCAAAGCTATGCTAATCTAGAAAACAGGGAAGGAAACCCCATTCCAAAATGCATATAAGATAGAATCTCAGTATTACCAAATGCAAATACGAAGGAGAAAAGAAAAACCGTCTGCCTAATAACAAGAAAAGACCTTTATCCACAAGAAATGGGATATAAATGATCATATTGCTGACAAAAGTGCGTCAGGAAAAAGTGAATTTCGCATGCTCTATGCACATGGCATCATCAAGAATGTTACAAGATAGAAAAAGTTAAAAACGAGCACATAATGGGGTATTGCAACAGATAAATGCGCAAAATATGTAAAATATACTCGATCTGCTGTAAAGTTTACATCAAGTATATATTCTATTGTAAAAATGCTCCATCAGACCTCCAATAACATTTGTTGTTAACGAATGATTACTGCTGGTAAAAAACTAGTACTTAGTTTCTCAAAACGGATCAAACCTGGCCATCGGGTCCAATAAATTCAGTGTCAATGGCATCACGAGTAGTTCCACTGACAGGACTGACAATTGTTCTGTCTTCCCCAACTAAAGCATTCAAGATGCTACTTTTACCGACATTTGGTCGCCCAACAATTGCAATTGCAGGGACATAATTTTCTTCTTCACTGAAATTCTCTGAATCCTGTAGACAAGCATCAACAAATCTATGAACGCTCCTCTTATGGCGATAAATTTGATAAAGTGTAATCAATCATGAACATGACATTCCAGTGAAAACTTAATCACTGAAATTCAAAGCTCTGTACTTGAACCAGAAAGTGCATGAAACTGTAAGCTTCTGCTGAAAAACACTGTCTGGGAAATTTTACAACTATAAGCTTTATATCAAATTCAAAGTTTCGGTGTAGCATCATAATAAAAGGCAAGCCACACTGTCAAGCATGGAAACAAACATATAGCACAGTGATATACAAAAGCAAACACCAATCTATGTGAACCAGGTAGGGGAGGTACCTGATTTTTTTCAAGTCTTGCACAAACAAGATCAAGAAGCTCTCCAGTTCCAGTTCCAGATACCGCCGATATAGGAAGGGGTGTCAACCTAGTTAACCAGCCAATGAGAGTAACCACTATTTATAACTACATAGATTACAAGGAACATATATAGAAAAGAAGTGGTGCACTCCACACTAACAGAGGCGTGTCACAAGACAATCCTAAAACAGTTTTAGCCAAGTTGATAATTAAATAAATATAATTACACTTCCATATATTAGGGAAGAAACAATTAATTACTGCATTGCACATGTTATTACTCTAAGGAAATATTATCGATTGAATGACTTACCTAAATACTGAGGGAAGAGGGAATATAACTCTAAGCGAGTTTTTATTAAATGCTATAACTTGTAAAGTTACATGTCAAAAACATCTTCCTTGCTACCACCCTGGATACGTCACTGGCCTTATGATAATTAAGCAGGTGGAGACAAATTATAGTTGGTTGGTGCTGCACGTGAGTTGTCGTGAACAAGGATCAAAATCCATGAAGCATTTCCTACATCATTGTCAGGTAGTGCAAAGGTCTGGTGTTTTCTCTCCTGCCATGGTAGGAATTCAGTTGGTAATGCCTACACCTGTCAGAGAGCTGTTTTGATGTTTGGAAGGGGGTTAGAGTCCCACATGAGTACAGGAATACCTCTATATTTGATCTGAACAGTACCGAAAGTGAGGAACAGAAGGTGTTTTGAGAGGTTGACATGTCCCCGATAAGGCTGGCGCTGGATAATTGTTCTCACGCCTTCTCTATTTTGCTGGCTCAAAAAGGAGTTTCCCTAATCTGCAGTGTCTTTTTGGAGCTTTTGATGATTCTCTGAGGCAATGATGGAGTTACTTGTAGGGCAATATATTACGCAAAACGGTTTGAAAAATAAAGAAAGGCTTCATGGGGATCCCATTCAGCCCAACAGAAAGCAGCAGCATTGAATTGGAACTCAACTTATCTAGTGGTGCCTCAAACCCTTTAAAAGCCCCTTATTCCTTTCCAGCCAAATACTCTGAAATACACCAAGAGCGGTCCACCCCAAAACATTCGAGTCCCTCCTACTTCTCTTATAAAGGGACTGACATCTCAACATAACTCTCAATCTAAATTAAGCATTAGACGCCCTCAAACTTGCACGGCGCATCCACAGTCCATACAGATGAAACCCATCTTACTCAGGTGGTTCAACAGCCGTTAGACAGCGTTGGAGGTCAAAGAACTACATGGCTAGTAAGAAAATGACCATCACTGATTAACAAAGTGAGGAGATGTTCCAAAGAGTCCTTTAAGCATAACTGCATGCTCATCATATTTAGTGATACTTTTCCCATCTATCATTATCCAATAGCTTCTGCAGGAAGATTAATAAAAGCAGAGGAGGAACACCCTAGCCAATCCTACTTCTCATGATGGCTATCCTTATTAGTAGCTACTCCACAATGATTGGGGTATCGCTACTTACTTCAATCCTCCCAATCCTCCCATAGGCAAAAGCTTTGTGCACTAGAGCACTCCTCCAATTGAGAATGCTCATCCTTCAGATTTACCTTTCATCTACTTACCAAGTAAAAGCAATTTACGTCTAAGAAATAGAAAATTTATATGTATTCAGGTCATATCGACCACTAGAATAACTATCCAAAAACTCCTTGTAAATCACAGATATCAACTTAAACACGGGGAAAAATATTGCCAACGAAAGCGAAAAAGAAAAAACTCACCCCAATGACCAAAACTCTGATGCTTGCATGATTCCTTTCCGTGGGGATTCACACTTGTTAACAGCGAGAACAATACACTTGTCTGAATAGTTCTTACGTAGCCAGTCACCTATTTCCTCATCAGCTGCTGTGAGACCTGCCTGTTCAATGTTTGTTATGCTTTATTTGTGTAGAATGAGATAGTCACTCCCAATCATGAGAGCACTTAATAACTTAACAACGAATCACTAAACCGAATACCAACTATTCTAAATTACTGCTCACCAGGAAACAAAAGTGATTAGATCTTTCGGAAAACAAAACCAATTGCACTAAGATTCTCACCAATGCAACCATGAAGTAGTGAAGTAACATAAACCTCTAAAAATCATTTCAGGAAAGGCATAGTGAACAAGCCAACAAGATTTATTGGTCCTACCCAGCTTAACCAGATCCAATCAAGCCAACATGGCTACAGTTACAATCTTTAACCTAAGTTACTCGATTTTCTTCACGCACAAACACGTACACTTAAAATTATTAAATTCATCAAATTTACTACTGAAGTTGAAAAAGCGGTAATGTTCCTAGCAACTTAGAGAGGACCTCCGTCACTTTTTCCTTTTTGGGCTGGGAGACTGAAAAAGCGTAGAGGGGAGGGCGTAGTGTCTCAGGCTCCTACCTACTATGGGTCCATAGGGAGTCTTCGAGGAACAGGAGGTTGGTCAGGAAACCACCATCCCTAAAACTGAAAAAATGCCCAACACTCTATTTCACAAGGACTCGTTGTCAGTGTCCGGTTCGGATACATGTCCAAGTGTAGGACTAGCCTGTTTCTGAAATTGTAGGATACCGGGGGGACACGGATCCGAAGTTGGAGACGGACATGGGGAGACATATAGAACATTTAATTACATATAGTACTTGATATGACATTAGTATTTTAATATAAAGAGGTAGATGTAGATATTATGAGGATTTGTATTGGCTCTGCCTCTACTTAGAAGTTCTATGTTATGAGTTATTTTTTGGCTGGAAAACTCATGATGATGTGAGGTGGAAAAGAAAGAGAAAACAAACATGTGAAAGTCATTTAATGAAGGTCTCTCTCCCCCCCCCCCCCCCAACCCAGATCTGAACTCTGCCTCTCCTTCTTCCTTCGACCTTCAACTTCCATCACCCATGATGACAGATTTGCAGGTATGCCTCCCCAAATGGTGATGTGGCGTGTCCGTCTGGTAGATGGCGAGTCTGGTATGGATCTCATACCGGTATCCGCATCGTCTTCTGTCAACATGGTTCTCTGCCCCAAGTGCCGAGTCATATGTAACAAAACTGACATTAAATTCAAAACTTTTCTTTCCAAATGCTTATAATTGTTGATGCAGCTTAAGAGGGTGGACCTGGCTAATTCTCAAGTCTGCCCCTTCATGACTCCCCCAATAGCCGTCATTTAAAGTTCCACCTAAACATAATCCTAAACTCTTTTACTTCAATGAAACGATCATTTTGATTCATTTAGAACCCTAAACTCTTTCCAGACATAAAGCACACATAAAAGCAATAATGAACAACATAAATACTTTTTTGGATTACGAGATTTTATGTTGGTGGTAGTTGTAAGAATCTTGTCCCGCACTCATGAATATCTTCAAAAGCTCTCGTGGAGCTCAGTCCAAGTTCAGATAGGAGCACATTAGAGTCGCAATGCGTTAATTGTGAAGGAAGAACAAATGTACGGCAAGGGGGATAACTAATCTATGGCAAGCCTTGCGTAGGTTGCATAATCCTCGAGAGCCTCCCTCTTTAAACCTATTGTTCACAGCCAACCCCCAGATTTTGACTAAAACACAACTTTTGCTATAAGATTTCAAACGTGTAATTCAGCCTTCAATATGATGCACACCCAGGATTATCCCAAACAAACCAGGGACATACCGAGTTTGTCAATATAAAAAAATAGTTTTCTTTTACACACATGCATTTTGAAGGTGAGAAAAAAAGTTAAGAAAAACATATACTATCAGAATCACGTACAAATGGTATATACAAGTCCAATACAAAGGACAGTCGCACTGTATAATTACTCTGTTTATACCACTCCCCTACTTAGGCTGCTCTTGAAGATGCCTTCCCACCCCACCCCGGCCCCACTTTTTTCAACTAAGGTTTGATAAATGGTCCAAAAAGCGAGTGTCTCTTAGACTCTGAAGTACGGACACTTAGTTCAGGCCAAAGTATCATGCTGGACACCTACAGAGACCCCAACGTTCTTAGACACTCCCCAATACATGTCAAACAGGTCTGCAAGGTTTCAAGGAACCTTTTTATTTCTATACTTTAGATTTTGGTCATGTATCGGCTAGGTAGCACGGACACGGACACGGTGTCGGACACCGACACCGACGGGGACACCGGACACCGCAATTTCCAAAAAATCAGATTTTGGACACCGCAGGACACCGCTAATTTTTTATATATTTTTATTATATATAAATATATTTATATATATTTAATAAGTATCAAATACATTTCATAACTTAAAATAACAAACAATAATGAAAACTACTAAAATAAGGAATTTAAATAAATACAAGTCACTTGAACATTTATTTGTTACTAGGCAAAAAAATGAAGTTAAAAAAAGAAAAGAAAAGAGGTCTTTCGGTGGAATGCAAGACAGAGGGAGAAAAGGAAAAAAAAAGGGAAAGACTCAAAGACACGAGAGGTCCTTACCTCTCAGCGAGAAAGAGAAGACAAAGAGAAGAGGAAGGAGACGAATGACGAGACAAAGAGAAGAAGCAGACCTGTGGGTAAGCGACGGCGGTGGAGGACCTCCGGCGACGATGGCGAGAGATCTAGCGACGACGACGGTGGACAAATCTGTCGGCTTCGGTATCCGGCAACACCTGCGCCTTTCAGATCTGACAACACCGGCGACTTTCAGATCTGTCGGCTTCGGCAACATTGGCGACAGATCCGGCAACACGGCGACGAGAGAAGAAGACGGCCGACATATGAGGTGAGAGAGAAGACGACTACCCCTGAAATTACTTCCAAAAGTTCCAAAGTAGCCCCAAACTGTCCGACACTGCACATTCCCGTGTCCAACACTCCTCGACGAAGTGTCCGACACGGTGTCGGAAAATAAAAAAAATTCCGACACCGATTAGCCGTGTCCGACACGTGTCGGGCGGTGTCCGGAGGGTGTCGGGGTGTCCGTCCGTTTAGGACACCATACCTCCACCTAGAAGAGGTGTCCGTGCTTCAGAGTGTATCGGACACTTTTTAAAGCACGAACACCTTGTTTGGTCAAGGTATGTGTTTCTACTTGTTCTTTTATCTGCTTCATTAAGCTTCTTCTTACTTCTTTCCCCTGCTGTTTCTTCTATCTCATTTTTAAATAGTATTCCGGCTTCTTTAACCTGCTTCTTCTTCTTGTCACATGTAATACTGTTAGATTATCAAGTCATTATGCTAACCTTACTTTGATAAAAAAATTCAAATGATGAACGGATAAGAAAATTATAGAAAATAGCCTTTAAAATCAATTTTAGCAGTCGTCTCCGATGTCCATGCTACTTGGCTCCTAGTTCTAAGGACAAGAAGATGTAAAAACTAAGATTCAAGAAAGAGCAGCCCAGTGCAAGAGGCACTCGACATTGCAGGACACAAGAAATGATGTAAGCAGCCTAACCACTACTTTTGTATAGAGGCTATTTTGACCCATTGCCTGGCACCTCAAGCAATAAAATAGAAAGAAAAGAAGTAGACATACCCAAAAAAATGTGGGAACATGCACTATGATCAACTATGGACCATACCTGACCATCTACTAGGAATATGATGACAGATGACTCTTCTACAGCTACAGTAGCTTGTCTCTCAATCATTGACGGCATCCTGGCAACAGCAGCCTCCCTGGAGGCAAGTGAAATCCCCTCCATACCAATGGTCGTCGAAACTGCCAATTCTTCCATAACATCAGCCTGTGACTTCGAAATTGTGAGAACACCTCCAGTGTCAACAACCATAAATTCATGATCACCCCAAAAGGATCTACCATATAAACGATCTCTGGTAACCCCAGGTTCATCAACTACAATAGCCTTGTTCCCCTGAAAGATATTACATTCAATACAAAAGAAAGAAGGAGCAAAGATCTACCAGGAAATTCTGAATAGTAAGAGTTCATTTATCAGAATTGTTCTCTAACTTGTTGATTAAGATGATCAAGGTTTGGACAAATAAGTAAAAGCTGAAAGTTGGATGAATCTGTACCCCAACAAGGCGATTAAATAGTGCTGATTTACCAACATTTGGCCTTCCAACAATTGCAACTTTTGGAAGAAGGTGATCAGGGATCTGAGATAAAATTGAGATTGACAAAGTCACTATTACAAAAGCTGGAATTTCCTTCAAGAAAGGATCTCAATGCATGGCATATATCAAATATAGGCTGGGGAAATCTCCAGACATTTTTCACTAAATCCATGCCATTTTGTCGCTTAAATTTGAAGATGATGCTTTTTGACCCTTTAGCAAAACAGGGGTGTGGATTCAGTTGAAAAAGGTGTGACTTTTTCCTCGTCCGAAAGAAATGATTAAGCATTACAAAACACAAATGGAAACTTATTTTGCTTTTCACGTAAACTTTAAGATTATATAACACCAGTCTGGGAGCAAGTTATCCCACCTAACAATTGGTGAATGAGTTGGACAGATTCCACTGTTTTTACATGAGGTAGATAGAAAGGGTTATGTTCATGTCAGGATTATGAAACAAAAGAACTAAGAAATTCATTGCAGTAGTGCCAAAGCGATGAAGTATCTTCCATACAACCTTATTTAGAGATTCCCCAAACAATGAGTAACTATCCCCTCTAAGAATAACAACGAGCACTAAACACCGCAAGCTGGTCATGAAGGAAATGCCTTTTGCTAGTTCAAGTATAGTGGTGTTCTTTTGTGGAGAGAGAGACAGATAGCGAGAGACAGAGCAGACCCTACATCGAGAAGGTTGCTTTATTTTATATGCCACTACACATTTAATAGCTTACGGACAGCTACTATTGGTACTTGGTAGGTATTTAGGTCTCATATTTTGCCTTCCACCCTCGTAAAGTGTTTATTTCATTGTAATAGCTTTACGGCTTCTACATATGATTCTTAAAGGAGGTTAAAACAACCTAATACAATTACAGAATTTTTGGCGTCTATCTTGAACACATGCTAGCTACACCAAACTCTATAATTTTGACTTAATATAGACTATCAACAGCTTGCACCATTCTGAGAAGATGTGCAAGGAACAAAGAAGGAAGGCCAAAAAGAACAATAAAACAATTACACATGCAACTACATCTCAGATATAGGTGTCAAAAATTGATTACATTACACATGCATGATAAATTTATTATACATAATTAGATGGATACCGCCTCTGTTTTAGTTCTCTCATTAGTCTGTGTAGAGGATATAACATGTTGCCCATTGAAATTGCAGGGTTCAAATTTCCAAAGGCATGATGGAAGACAGAGAAGAACGAACCAGAAAAGGACTAAGAGAGGTCATGCTTACTCTTCGTTATCATTTTAAGCTTAACCAATTCACTCGTCCTTTAATCTATTTTGAGTGAAGTATTAAAGGACTTTGTTGGCAATTCTGAACTTAAACTTAGCGTCTAATTATAGCTCGCCCGGTAACATATACGACACAACCAAGTCAAACTTTGACCCCTAGCTCCTTTGAGCCATGTTCACACTTATTGTAAGCTGCAAGAGATCACCATCCCAAACACCATATGAGTTATACAGAAGTGCATTTTGTTACACTGCACTTGTTATAAATCTTGTCAACCGTGATTTATGTCCACCCTTGAGCTAATATCCCCACTTATGCGTATTTTTTCCGGTTGTAACATTTTTGCCTAAGACATATGAAAAGGAAAAACGACAGAAGACGATAAGTCCCTCATTTCCTTATATCATTTAGGGTAATGACCTGAAAAAGGATGCTCACTAACATTTCTGGTAATACTTATACGCCTCTTCTGCTTCCCACGAGTTTCCTTTTGATTACTCGGTTCATCATCTGAAATAATGAGATAATGTAGGATGTCAAAAGGTTAGGAGAAGAAGGTTTTTACAAGAAAGATGCAAAGTTAAGAAGTAGTCCATTTATCATTGACTCTTCCAAACACCCCCCCCCCCCCCCCCCCCCCAAAAAAAAAAAAAAAAACTTTTCTTCCATCCCGCCGCCTCCATCTTCTCCCCATGACAAAACAATTGGACGGAAAGCCGTACAACATATGTGTAAAGCAGAAGAAGATAGACGACAAAACGGAAAGGTAAAAATCACCCTATGTGGCATCTCTCAAACATTTAGGAGCTTGGGTAGGGAGTGAATACAACTTAAGAAGTATATTCAGTAGAGCAGCTCATAATGCCACATAGAACAAGACACTGATAGCTCTGAATTTGTCTTTTTGTAATTCTTTACAACAAAGGAGTGTTCTTTCAAAACCCCTACACCACATAAATAAAAATATAGCAGAACAAAAACAATGCTCCATCCACCACATAAGTTATCTTGTTTTTACCAGAAATAACAAATCAAGTCTCCTGACCTAAACTGTCATGGAAGTACAGGTTACACAATATAACTTTCTTGTACAATGGTGTTCCTTGTTAGAATTGCAAAATTAAGAGCATCTGTAGAGTTATACATTAGCCTGGCCAATTGAAGTGGCGAGCTAGTTCAGCTTGGGTAAAGGTAAAAATTCTAGAGTATGATTGAGCTACAAAAGAAGTATGACTGAATAAAAGCACGTGTATCTATGACTGCAAGTCTATCAGGGCCACACATCGGAAAAATTGATATTTAAATTCACCGAGGCATGAAAATATGCAGAAATAGAGCAGCTATTATGTCAATTAAGACAAACGGATATACCTGATTTGGGACTACATGCTGAAATTAGAGGTCTTCTATAACTGTTGAATGAACTTAGTTGTGAAAAAGGACTAAATGGTCAAAGCATCCAGGACCACTTGAATTAAACGTCTATAAATAAACCTTTTTGCTCATAAACTATTAGAAATCATCTTTGTCCCAATATGGATGCCATAGAGAACCATGACTTAACCATTAAAAGCTTCCTGCTTCCACAACTTTGAATTAATTCAGTAAATGCTAGTGGCGATGGTCATAATTGACGTCGTCATTGTCCATGCCTCCTGGTGGGAGGAAATGGCGGTGGTCATAATGGCGGTGCTTGGCTTTTTGTGGGGAGAGAGGGATGGTTTTCAAGACCCTGCTTTGAGTATTTAGATCTGTTTTGCAACTTTGACACTAACCCTGATGCAGAAGGGAAAATATGTAGGTTAGTGGATGAGCTTGGAGGTTGTGATGTTAACATAGGTATGGATTTGAATCTGTTCGTCATGAGTGTATATGTGTGAAGTGTTGTGCTATAAGGACCAAAAATGAGGCTTTGAACAGTAAGGAGTTTATCTAGGCTTAATAATCCCTTGTAGCCATAGTTATTAAAGGCACAGGCGCACCAAAGGTGCAAAAGGTCCCTGGAGCCTAGGCACAAGGCGCAGGCGCGACTTTTCGAAGTGAGGCGCAAAATAAAAATAAATAGATATTAGTGCATTAAACCAATAAAATCATGTAAAAATTTCAGAAAATGGCAATTTAACAAACTATTAACACTGGAAAAAGTTTCAGATCCAATGAGAAGTAGTTGATCCTAATTGAATATGACAACGTCATCCTCATCATTAGTTAAGGCTAAAGCAACAATATTTTTCTCAAAAGGGAATCATAGGCTCCAAGTCTGGTAGAGATTCCTCTCCCTCAATGCTAGATAAAAGGATAGAGCTGAATAAACAACATTCCCAGCTAGCCTCCATGAAAGCATGCCATCATGTTGGCTAACATCATCCGTAATAGCGGAAAAACCAAAGAATTGACACACCACCTCAAGCTAACAATCATGAAGGTCCCTTATAGGCTGCAGATTTCAGACCCTTTCCCATCTGAAAAAGTCTAACAATCAGAAAAGAAGCCTCATTCACGGCCAATTGAAATAACTAGGAAAGCGAAACTCAAATACTCCACCCAACATCAACAGTCCAACCAAAACTAATCTAATTGCTGCTGCCCACCGCCCACCACAAGAGATACACTTTTCATAAACTCTGAACCATTCATTAGCTATAGATCTCCACAAACCTACGCCACAACATGATCTCAAAAGCAGAGAAATCCACCACAATCTTCCTCTTCGAAAACCTCCACCACAATCTGCCAAGAAGAGATTGATTAAGGCCCGGAAATCTTTCCCCCCCCCTCCCCACGGAATTGGAGAACAACCAGTTCCAACACCGAATAATATATAGACGAATCATCACTCCCCTACCACATAAACTCCCTCCTAAGCTTGTCAAGTTTCGCCAGAATGTCTGCCAATTCTTTTTCATACCTACGTACCTTCCCAGCTGGCAAATTTCACAATTGCTCAGATTTAGGGTTGTAAATGAACCGAGCCGTTCATGAACGGCTCGTGGTTCGTTCTCCACAAAACTCGTTCGCGTTCGTTCTTATAATATACGAACCGAACATGAACACTCTAAATTGTTCACAAACATGTTTGCGAACAGCTCATATAAATAATAAATTAAATATAATATTTTTAAAAAATTAATATGTACATAATTCATATAAATTAAAAATTAAAGTTAGAGGCAGGCCTTTAAGTCAGCCCAAAACCCCAAGCCCAATTATAAACATAGAGCCCACCTAGATAATCCAGTCAATGAAGCCCAATACTTGAAAGCCCTAACTTTTTAAACTAACCTAAACCTAAGCTTCACAAATCAGTGAACTCACAGCCGCACTCTCTCCGTCCCGTACCTCGTCACACACACACAAGCAGATCGCACATAGCCCCCCACCCCTTCCCTCTCTCTGTCCCCCTCTCTTCACAGACGGACATCACGTCTGTCTTCGCCGCGTCATCTCCCCGTCGCCGGATTCAACTTGCGTCGCCGGATTCAACCTGCAAAGTTGCAGATCCGCAAAGCCAAGTTTCCGATCTGCAAAGATATCGCCAGCAAAGCCAAGGGCTCAACCTCGAATGCATCAACTCGCTGTCTCTGTCTTAATCGCTGATCGATTGGATTTATTTTTCAGTGTTTTTGATTCTGCATCGTTCCTTGGATCTTCTATGTATCGTTTTTTACTAATTATACCTTGATTGCTTGAAAGATTTGAGAATTTTGCATAAATTTAGGGATTTGTTTTGAACTCGAACACGAGCCGAGTTTCCGCACTCAAGTTCGACTCGTATTGTTAAACAAGTTGAGCTAGTCGAGCCCGAGTTTTACAGTCACGAACTCGAGCTGAGTTCGAACATTGGTTTTTTTGCTCTTAACGAACTCGAGCCGAGCTCGAACATACCAAAAATTAAACGAACCGAGTTCGAACACACCTATGTTCGGCTCGAACTTGGTTCGTAAACAGCCCTACTCAGATTAGTCCTCAACACATAAACTGCTTCAAAACATAAAACAATCCCCTTTAAATCCCTGAGCTGAGACTCTTCAGCGCAAGTAATATAATCCGCAGAAAGTAAATGGGGGACAACATTACCCACTCCGCCCACCAACCCACCCAAGTACAAAGCCTTCCAAAAACGACCAGCTATAGCACTACTGATCATTATGCTTAGAGCCTCCATAACCATCAAAACCAAAGGAGACTAAAGTGGAACCCTTCGAGGTGGTAAGAAAACCTGTCGAAGAACCTTAACCATAACACATGAACGAACTTGCAACCCCAGATCCAGCCCCTCATTTCTCGCCAAACCTCATATGAGTTAACGTATGTAACAAGAATTCCAGTTAACGTGGTCATAAGCCTTCTCAATTTCCAGTTGCATACCATCCGTGCCACACCTTTCCTCAAACTATTCCCCACACATTTATTGGCAATAAGCACTGCAGCAAGAATTTGCCTCCCTCAAACAAAAGTGTTCCAAGTCTCTGAAACTTTTCTGCCCAAAAGCCAGTGGCATCTGATAGATAAGACTTTAGGCAGTACCTTGCAGGCACTACTCACCACAATCAGTCTGAAAGTTTATCAGGAAGGCACCCAAAAGGGGTGTGAAACCCATTACTCTTCCTTCTCTAATACTGAGGATTTTGAATATGTTGTCCAATTGTGGATAGTGAACTCAGACTTGGAAACATCTCAAAAAAGGATAGAGAAACTGGCTGGTACTTGGAAAAGTCAGATTGGAGTATTTGCAGATTAGGCTCAAAGGATAGTCATATTTGGCTAATACTGCCCAAACTTGGCTATGCATCTACTCTCTCGTTAAATCAATTCATAATTAAGCATACTATTTGCAGAGAAGGAGACTGATACAAGCCATAAGACAGAGCACCTCACTTCAGACAAACACCAGGCTAATCAACATGGCCTGATAGAAACCAAGCTAAACAAAAACCATTGAAGGGATTTTCGTTCCACTATCAGGTGTGTGCGAAATGCATGGCACGGGGCCAGCCTAACACTGAAACTGTCCCTAAGCATAACCTGGCGAGGCTCCCAGATGTGTTGAATCACCCGACTATAAAGTGATACATATCCACAGCAAATGACTACAACTCTAAGACACCAAGGATCTTATGTCTTTTCTTTCTTTTTTTTTCTTTTTCCTTTTTGGGGGATAAAAGTTAATTAAGAAGGCGCCAACAAGCAAAACCCATTTTATACTATGGGAAGTATTCACACGCCTACAAAACCACCTAATCACACTAACTCCAAGAAAAATCACTGAAAAACTCCAACCATATTTCTTAAATAATGTCCTCAACTAGGAACACGAGTAATGAAGAACAAATGTTCTAAAATTTTCACAAAAAATATTTGAGCATCTTCCTATCAGTAGTCCACATCATCACCTCCCAATTCTACGCCAATTTTGTTACTTTTAAGCTAGTGAGAGAGATGCTAAGAACTCTGCGCAGATGTAGTGTTGCTTAGAATAAGCAAGTGCATCACGCACGCATGCTCATAGAGATTTTTGTTGGACACAGCTTATAGTTCAAGGATTGAATCGTTTAAAACCTGGAGTTCGTTCTTAAACTTCACTTCAGCCTAATAATGTATTTAGTGACCATAGAAACCCTCCGCACCTTTTACTCTACCCCCGTAATAGATGTTAGGGAATCAAATTCGATTAGAAAAATGACAGTGCTGATAAATAAGCGGGAAAGATGTTCATCTGGATATCTCAAATGTTCAAACACCCGAAGATGAGGCACATTTCGTCCGTTCCAACTGGTCTGTACAGGGTTCAAATGGTCAGTAAATAAACCGTTGGGTTTAAGCAAAATAGAAGGACAAAACACAGGGTTGAATGGCAAGATAATCCACTAGTTGAAAAATGGAACCTTACGGCACTGTCTCTCCACTAAATGAATCGACTTTTCGTTCTGAAATCAAACCATTCGCAAAACAGATAGCACGCGAAGAGTTGATGGACGAAGTTAAACGCACCGATGGTCAATTCACGAGACAAGGAGAGAGAGTACTCTCGAGCGGCCTCTTTGGCTTCCTTCTCGAGCGCTTCGAGATCGAAACCATCATCATCATCCTCGTCATTGACTCCTTCAAAATCGGACTCCTCAACATCTCCAATTTCTAGTAGCCCTTCCTCCTCCTCCTCCTCTTCTTCTTCTAGGTTATATTTTCTCCTTTCCAGTTGCTGAAACGGCGAGCAGCGGGGCATACGGCGGCGGAGGTGGGTGTGGCCGCGGTGGAGAGCGGAGGTGGAGAAATTGGAGGGAGGAGGAGGGGAGAGAGAGGTGGTGGGAGGCCGAGAAATGCGGGGAAGAAGAGAGAGAGCAGTTGTGGAGAGAGAAATGGGAGTGTACAGCTCGAGCGATGGCATTGGATTTGCTGATATTCAGTGCCGCGACAGAGGTTTATCTTCTTTTCTCTGCGAGGAAGAGGAGAGCGCGTGATAAGCCGGTGCATGCTACAGTACGCCGTGGGTGGTGGGTGGGCCGGCTCAATTTTAGGGACGTGAATAGAACTACAGGCTGGGCCTAGAAGATCGTCTATAGCCCAATGGATATGGATACAGTCCGAAACCAAAAACTAAACAATGGATATGGATACAGTCCGAAACCAAAAACTAAAAAGAACAAATTTTGACTGTAATTAATAGTCGCTAAATATTTTACTGAGTTTTAAGAATTTTCCTCCAACCGCTTGCTTATATGGTAATAATTAATAGTCGCTAAATATTTTAATAAATTTTTTGCTAACACTTCTAGAGACAATTCTTAACATCTTTTTTTAGCGTCACTAATAAAAGCAATTAGAAATATTTAACGATCATTAATTGTCTCTATATGGAAAGTAGGAAGAAGATTCCAGTTACCCCGATAGCAGCCAAAAATTTTCAGAAAAAAAGTTGTGGATTATGGGCCGTATAATCTTATAAAAAAAAACAGCCCTTGCAGCTATTTGAATTTTGGAGTCGATCAGTTTCCTTTAGTATTAATCGTTATAGACGATGGAAAACTAGATTCGAAAGATATATATAAATAAAATTCCTAAAGTCAACAACTTATGCTAACCAACTCGAAGTTTTCTTTCAAAAGATACCCTGATCATCTTCATATTAGGGAAGATGCGCATTAATTATATCTACTTGACAAGAGAATTACCTACTAAAAAGGATGTTGTTCCTTTGTTTGGTCTAATGGCAACATTCCTATATGTGCTATTACTCTGTCGGAAGTATGTAAAGGGGGAGGGGGGGGGGGGGGGGGGGGGGTTGAGAACTAAAGCCCAACTAAAAGCTTTGTCACATGCTCATTGTGTTTCACACACAAGGTAGATGATGCCACGTGTTTTGGGCTGCCGTATACGAATTCTCCGTGTACTTAGGTGACGATAAATTAAACACTGATATTACTGGACGCTACTAAAGAAATATGTTAAGTTTGCTATTTAGAAATTTAGGATAAAGACTTCCAAGCTCGAATTGTGAAGGCTTGGTGGAAAACAAGAATTTTCGTACGGAAACATGGACTCGTGGAAGAATGTTACGCAATTGATTAAGCAGTTGGTACAGTTTGTGTGTTAGAAGCCGAAAGAAGGTTCCTTCTGACAACATTAATCAATGGTTTTGTAAGGCTTTGCGGGATATCTGATGGAGTTCTTGACTTGATGGGTAGTATGAGGCTTTGTAAGGCTTTGCCGCAAACATAACAGCCTCTACATGGTGCATTCACAGCAAGAACATCACCTAACCAATTTGACTCAGTTGATCGATTGCGCGACAATATTAATTAGCGCCTACTACTTTTGCGAATATAAAGGTTTGTCCATAAATACTCTCTTTTCAGCGACAGATGAGACTGCTAATTTAGACGCTTTGGACATACATAACCGAAGTAAGATGTGTCAAGCAATATTCTTCCTGTTTCAAGATTGTTTCCAAGAATTGGACTCCTAATCCGAAACTGCTTAATACCGCTTGAACTTAAAGCATCAAAACCTGGGACCAAAAGGATTGCACGACCGCCCTCTGTCCCTATATACATGACTACTTGCTATACATTCCCATACAGACTACTTGAAAACCCTAAGAAATTCTTACTGTTTGTTGTCTTCCACCCACACCCACCCACCCACCTGCAGACAAGTAAAAGCTTTACATCTGGTTGTTTAACACCGATGGGAAAAGGCAAAAGCATCAACAGTTTGTTAAACCTTGAAGAGGAGGTTCATGGCGTCGATTCCGCTCGAGAATCTCTGTTTGGACTGATCGAATGGGCCATTACATTCGCTGCGTCCAACTATCCTGTGGAGTTTCACTTTCACAGGGATAGCGTAGCACAGAAGCTGTTCAAGAATGCTCCAAACGAGGAAGATTATGGGTTTCCCTCTGTGAAGATCGAAGATATGTCCACCGTCGGCAAAGGTATTGACGTGCCGCTGCAACGCATTGCCACCGAGAGTGAAACGGGCTCCGCAAAAGCACGGCTTCAAGGCACCGAGATTGGGGAGATCAAGTGCCAAGCAGGCAAACCTCGTATGGGCTTGGATAGCGAAGGCGAGCGACGCAAGCTGGAAGCAAGTAAGAGAAAGTTGCACCAAGCATACCAGCAGGAGGCTGATCGCAAGCGCCGCAAGGAGATGCAGATCATCGAGATCAATCAACTCCCTCCTCAACTCCCTGCGGCTACAGTTAGGGCGTTTGGTTGCCGAAAAATGAAGAAAAGGCCTCCTGTGGTTCGAATGCATTTCTGATTATTATTAGTACTGCTGCTGCTAATCAAATGTGCAACTTTGTGTTTGATTGGATTGTAGAGTATGATTATAATTTTTATTGAGTTGCAACGAACCCTCCTCGCCGGAGGCCTGCTGCGAGGGTTCCTACTAGGCCTGTTGCTATGATTCGTACTACTATAGGTCAAGATCGATTCTCTTGTTGATAGAATTTCCAGTGCTTCTTATGAATGGTTGTTTTATTCACCATAGCAGCAGAGATGCAACTTACTGTGATGCTGATTTTGTATGCCAGGAAATAGAATTATGTTTGGTTTGAACCAGTTTGATTCATCCACGTTTTAGCTAGGGCGTCTCTTTTTTACTAAGTCTGACTTATGGTTGTGGAAGCCTCAGATCCTATCTGAGAATAAGACAATATATGGAGAGGAGAAATACATCGATCTGGTTTATTCGTCCAAAAGACTTCAGTTTTAATTTAAAACTGTATGGGACTAGATTGAAAATCGGACTACCTAAAGCTGGAAGAGAGTAGCAGTTGCAACAGCGATCAAGTGTGATGAAAATTACACGGCGTTGATCATGAAAGCAGTTTTCGAATGTATGCAATCACCTCGCTACATAATTAGTATGATATCAGATATGAGATTGGATTCCTTTGCTGCATGTCTGTACAACTGCACACCAAGTAATTGTTTCTCAATTGAAAATCCACAGTACAACTTATAAGGGTTGAATGCCGGAGAGTTCAAAGTCGTCCACAGTAACATGTGCCAGGAATTGAAGAGATCGAGCCGTCAAATGTAGGGGAAAATGCAAAAAAAATACATCCCTTTCTTTCTTCCCAGTCATGTAAACAGCAAAATGCATGATCTGTGATCTTGGAACTCCCTTTCTTTCTAATTAGTATGAATTTGTTTGCTTTATAACGTTAACATCTTGCAAGAAGTATAACTCATAATTTTTCTCCTACCAAATACATCGAGAGTCGGCTAATCTTTGACCATGGCTGTACTCCAGATGCAAGGTACCTGAAAAAATGTCCAGGCACAGAATTCGTTTATCCGATCGATCGCCATTTCTAGGATTTGCAGTCAAGGCATTCACATTGGACACAGAATTTGGCTCTCGGTAAGCAGTGGTGGCTCTGGGTGACCATGCACAACTACATCTTTTAAACCCAGTGAATATGTGCTGAAACACATGGGAACGAACGGACCTTACTTAAGAAACAAAAGCTCTCCTCAGATCACTCTGGCAATACTCTACCCCGTATTATGCTCTGACTTAAACCACGATCAGTGTTGATCTTGATCATAAAACGGAGGGGGAAGATTTAAAAATTGACAAAATTTTAGAGGCTATTTCAAACCCTTATATAGCGACAATTAATGGTCGATAAATGTTTCTAGTAACTTTTATTTAGTGACGCTCAAAAATGCTTTTAAAAGTGTTAGTAGAAAAGTCAGTAGAAACATTTAGTGACCAATCTTTGTAATTTTTCGAAAAATTATTCCCATCACTTTCTAGATAGAATGCATGAATAAAAGTACTACACGTGATTTCACCTTATTTAATTCTAAAGCATCCCTACAAGGCTATGTATTTTTTGAAGGGAAATACATGGGACATTCATTACGAATGTAAGCATTGCAACTACAACACCATGTAATGTTTTTTTTTTATAAAGAAATAAAATTAAAAGAATAATATTCTAACTTCACGAAGTGTTAGCACTTCATCTCATCAATTGATTGACTTAAATCATTGTTACTAGCATTTAAATAAACTTTAGCTACGAAAAATGTCTATACGGCGTGTGATATATAACTTCTTAAAACAAATGTTGCGGCATACAAGTCTAAGATTGCTTTAAGCTATTAATTAAAAGTGAACATATTAGGACATAGCTATGATTATAATCACCTATATACACTAACAAGAAGTCAATCAATAATCTAGCAAGTAAAGAAGAAGTAAGTAAATAGAAGTGTTTTGTAAACGTTACGAAATTCCAATCATATATCACAATCTATATGATAGGACTGAATATCATTACATAATTGTTCAACCTCAATTATTTACAAAACTTTTGTAGAACACCATGACCATTTTATGATAATTTAAATCTTCCTTAACTGTATAATGTAGGCTAAATTCTGAATTAATTGCCAAAGAAAATCTTCTAAAACAAATCTAAATGGATGACCGGAAAGCCTTTTACCAATATACTGTTGTATTACCTCTATGTAGGTCAATTTAATATTTTAAAAAGGTGATTGCTTTATAAGTAAAACAGCTTCAGATGCTTCCATTCATGTTAAAGGTCTTCGCAGCAAGCTTTTTAGTAGGTTATTATTCAAGTCTACACAATAGGTTACTAAATAAATAGATTATGCCCTTTTTACTTTCATTATTTTATATTGCATGTCTACGCACGCATAGGACTGTGATTGATCTCAAATTTAATTTATTGTAGTAAGTCATATCAAAAATATCTATGGATTGAAAATGAAGATCAATGATTTGCACCATAAAGTAGAAAAATAGAAAAGAAAAAAAAAGTTAAAGTTGATGGTACTGCATGAGGGAACGTAAAACATTTAGAGACCATACTGGCAAGTAGGTTCATGGTTTTACTCAATATTCGTGCATAATAGTCGTAGAGTGGAAAGGCAATTTGGACAGGGTTAGAGTTCAGAGTTGGCATGCATTAAGGGCTTTTGCAAGATAGTTCCAAAGTGCCACTACAAGAAACCAGGTCTTTGGATTAAGGGCTTTTTGCAAGATAGTTATGGAGTCGCTAACAATAGATTGCGGTCGCTAATTAACATTAGCGACTGGAAGTGACGGTCACTATAGACTAGGTTGTTAATTGTTAAATGTTAACGACCGCAATAATTTCGCAGTCACTTACATTAGCGACTGCTTTGACAATAGTGGTCACTAAATATTTTTTTACGATTAATACAATTGTTTGATTACCGACCGCGTTGTAGTCAATCAACCTCAGTAACGGTTGCTAAATGATTTTTGGCGCTTAAAATTAAGCGACGGTCGCCAATCATTATTCATGGCAATCACCACAACTGATGTATATAATAGAATCAGTATCCCACTTGCTATATTTGATAAAATATATGTATCCATGGTTGTTATATCATCAAATAAAGCTAATTAACATAATTGATTACAAACCCCACAACATGAAACTTTACACAACTTTTTTCATTTCAGTAACAATCAATCGTGGTAATTAAAAACATTAACTCTCCATCATACATATTATCTTTAACCAAAATAAATGAGTGACTCAGGAGTTAGACACCTATGCTAGGACCAACCAAGAACGTAACTTCTCTTAAGAATGTACGCAATCATCAATGTCGTTGGCGGCGCTAAAGCTGCCATTTCCTCGTCATCGCCCTCGCTTTCATCCTAAATTACTCGAATTGCTTCACCATTGGCCATTAAATGTATTTGAACACTGGGCATATGTTTGTTATCAGGTTAAGTGTAAACCATCGTAAACATTGAGTAAAGTTAACTGTCCCACTACTTAAAAATTATTGTTTTGTTGACACAATTTTTTTGGTAGTCTAATACCACATTTGTTAATAACGTGGTGTTAGACAACTACCAAATATTTTCTAAAAGTATTCAGATTCAGCTGAGTACATCATCAACCATGCAATTCTAGCGACAAAAGATGTGACGGTGGATGAATTGGATGAATTTCATCTATCTTCCCAGGAAATAAGTGTTGAATCACCCAATAATATTTTTCAATACCCAAATGATACGTATCAACGAGAAAATATTCAGTGATTGTCTAACGTCATGACATCTGCTTACGTGGTGCTAGACCACTACTAGTATTATGCCAACTAAATAAAGGTAATAACTTAGAACAAACTTTGGTTGCTACCCCAGTTGTAGGAAATCTTCCTCCAACCTCATATATAGTGACAATTAATAGTGGCTAAATATTTTTAATGACTTTTCTGTTAATACTTTCAGCGACAACTCTTAACAGCACTTTTTTAGCGTTACTAAATAAAAGTCATTAAAAACGTTTAGCAACTATCCATTGTTGTTACATGAGGGGTAGGAGGAAGATTCCTTCAACCCGGGTAGCAGCCAAATTTTTTCCCAATAACTTATGGGTCAAATGTCCACGTGGATGTTAACCCTTGACCATGGTTACGAAAGTTTGAAACTCAAAATATCTGAAAATTTTAAATTGCGGCCCACTATTTTCGTTTATCAGAAATAAAAAGTTTGAAAGCAATTCAAACTGGAAGGAGAGGGCTGGGTGCCCATGGGAGGCCACAAAAATGGGGCTCAGTGCGGGGTGGTCGATGGTGGAAGGAGAGAGCAAAGGTATTGTAGATTCACCCATTACAGATTCTCGTAGGGACTAGGCTGCGAATCATCTCCATCTAGGCAGAAAATCATTTCCGTCTTATGGGACAAGGCAGCGAATCATCTCCATCTAGGCGGCAAATCATCTCCGTCTTATGGGACTAGGCGGCGAATCATCTCCGTCTTTTGAAATGCCACGGGGCTTTTTCATGAGTTTGTTAATGACAAGGATGTTAGGTTGATCGGGGTGGAGCCTGCCGGGTTTGGCCTAAATAGTGGAAAGCATGCTGTTACCTTAACAAAAGGAGAGGCTGGGTGCTGCATGGAGCTATGAACCAGTAATTACAAGATGATGATGTGCAGATAACAGAGCCTCATTCTATTAGTGCTGGGTAAAGAATTGTTATTTGGGTCTTTCTGATTATTTACATTTTCTTTCTTTTTTTTGCTTTCTTACTAAAGTGGGTTCCAATATTTACTACAAACTTGACTACCCTGGAGTTGGACCAGAGCACAGTTTTATGAAAGATTTAGGATGTGCTGAGTATTATAGTATCACTTCATCAGAGGCATTAGATGGTATGAAACCTGCATCTTCTACATCTAGCTTAGGGCCAGTAATTGCTTATTGCAGCTTGTACATGAATCTTATAGTTTCCTAGATGTAGGATATTATCAAATTCTCTTTGATTCTGTCTTTTCTTCTATTAAGCGGTCAGTCGTGCTTCTATATAGTAGCGTTGCAGTTTTTAAGAGATTATCTCGTTTGGAGGGCATAATCCCCGCATTAGAGACGTCTCATGCACTGGCATATCTAGAGAAATTGTGCCCCACTCTACCAAATGGAACTAAGGTGGTGCTCAACTGTAGTGGTAGAGGAGATAAGGATGTTCATACAACGATCAAGCATTTGCAGGTTTGATTGCGGTGATCACGAGATCTCACTATCGTCTCCTTGAGAAGATTTGTTCGTGAATGAGCATGTGCTCCGCGACTTGTTTGTTGTATGAATAAATAGAGAATTAGTTATTCTCAGGTTTCTCTGTCTTTCTTTCTTTCTCACAGAGGTGAAAGGTCATTGTGTTGATGGATTTTTTTGGTAAAAGTAATGCTTGATCAAGTTCTTAACATTGCTCTCTATTTATTCAATTGTTATTTGATTGATGTATGTTTCGCTGGCATTTAGGTTTATATAAATATATTTTATTTTGCTGAAGAGTCCAGTGATATATGCCCATGCCGCCCACCATTTTTTGTTTATCGGAAGTTGATGAAGAGTCCAGCATTTTTCTTTCGATGATGTAACTTCTTTAGAACTTCAAGAGCATTTTTCATCATCAACTCTACCTACTCTTGCATCACAAAATAAAAGTTCATGTTTCCCCTTCTTTCATGGTGGCAAGAACCTGTTTATCATTTCTGGGGAAGACTTTAATTAACTTAGGTAACGGATTTTCAAAGTTAGCAAGCACTTCTTTGGCAAGTTGGCTATTTGTATGTCGCTGATGTTGCTGTGTCATCATTTTTAAGTGTCATAATATCATCTTCCTCTTCTACTTTATCAAGGTCAACCAGCTCAGTGTTGCATCTTAATTGGAATTTGGAATCTATGTCATGACCATAGGCAACTCCACCACTCATTCTTGACGCAAAGTTTATCCCTGTTTTTCCAAGCACGATGATAGTCCCACCAGTAAATGTTGTGATTACAATTGATGCAAATGCAAATCAATGTTGCATTAAGGTCTCTAAAATTTATACATAGTCAAGCTTTAATACCCAAAGCATTTCTCCGATATCTCTAATAGCAGCCAAGAAAGCCCAATTGAAATGTTCATAAGATTGATGCACTAAAATTACCAAAATAAATGAATCAAGAGTACACCACAATTGTATGACTAAAATTAAGATTTGGAGTGCATTGAAAAAGTAATGTAGTATAATCGATCAACTCTCTAACTTATTTTGCTGCCAAATTTGAAAAGAATGATAAACTTGGAGATTCAATGCTTGTGTGAATGACTAAATAGCTGCCCTCCATGTCCAAGTTCCTAAATATGATAAACTTGGAGCTTCAATCCTTGCGTGACATTTCTCCACGTGATGTTTCTCCATTAAGTTCTTCTAAGGTAAACAAATCTTGTAAAAAAATGAAAAAAAATTAGACACTCCTTCTTGCTCCAAAAGTAATTATTAGAATAAAGTATACTTGTGGGTTCATATGGCAAGAGTTAAGCAAACTCACAAAATTGTTGGACGATCCTTGAAATAATGAATGACATTTTCATTAACATATTACTTTTGTAAAACAAAAATATTTTTAAATAAATTAAAACTTTTATTACCTGACCCAAGAGTGGCGTGACATTGGTATTACGAAAATAAGGTGGCTGGTGTGAGTGAAGAAGAGGAACATCCCCTGTTACAAAGCATAAACTTTCCTTTGGCTAAGTTACCAGTGACCTACTTGGGGGTACCACTGATAACTACAAAGCTTAGACAACAACACTGCCAAGTACCAATAGACAGAAGAAAATTAATTGCTGGACTACTCAACATCTATCCTATGCTGGGAGGCTGCAATTGGCTAGCTTTGTACTACTCAGTTTGCAGGTGTATTGGTGTTCCATCTTTATATTGCCACAGAGAATCATCAAGCAAATGGAAGCTAAAATCAGAGCCTTTATATGGCATGGAAAAGATACTAAGTGTACTGGTACAAAGGTGTCTTGGAAAGAACTATGTGTGCCTAAACAGGAAGGGGGCCTTGGACCGAAAAGGATTGGAGAGTGGAATAAGGCTTTTCTAGCTAAACACATATAAGACCTGGCAAGCAAAAAAGACTCTCTGGGTGAAATGGTGCCATACCTATGTGCTTAGAGAGAAACACTTTTGGACATTTAAAACACCAGTGGTCTTATCTTGGACATTGTCCAATATTATCAGGTTTAGGGGTCTCTTTCAGAAATATGTGAGGCATGAAATTGGTAATGGACAGAAAACTTGGCTCTGATATGACAATTGGATGCCTAAGGGCAATCTCATAGATCAATTTGGACATAGACTTAGATATGACTCTGGAATGGAAGCTAATGCCAAAGTAGCAAAAATCATTGTGGCTAATCAATGGTGTTTACCTTAGCCAAGATCCCCAGCACTCAAGAAATGGCAAGATGCCATGAGATCAATACCTAATCCACAAGGAGATAGAGAAGACAAGATTATATGGGATATGAATAAACATGGAGGATTTACAATAAGCTCAGCCTGGCAGATATAGAGGACAAAGAAGGCAATGGTGCCATGGTGCAAGCTTGTGTGGTTTAGTGGTAACATTCCCAAGTGTGCCTTCATCGGTTGATCTGTAAAGATGCACTCAGAACCAAAGAGATACTGAAGAAATGGAATTGCATAGAAGATGATACATGTTGTTTGTGTCAGATGCGTAAGGAAGATACAAATCATTTATTCTGGAGCTGTGATTACTCAAAGGGGATTTGGAAAGCTGTTAGTGACAAACTTATGATCTCAGGACATTGGTCCACTTGGAAACAACTCCTGAATTATGCTACTACAAATTTCAGAGGCAAAAGCTTCAAAGCTAAGCTCAGAAAGTTGGGAATGGCAGTCACTATATATATGATTTGGTGGGAAAGGAATGAAAGAGTATTTAAGCAACAATAGAACACAAAGGAGCACTCCCTGCAATTGATCAAAACATGGATACAGTGTGTTAGAGGCCGGAAGAGACTACCACGACACAACATCAACAGAAAGCTATGTGATAACCGGGAAATTGGCTATGGCATTTTATTTTGAATGCTGGTTTTGTTCTATGTAAATGTATACTGAATAGGATAGTTAAGCAAGATTGATAAACTGCACATAATTGTACACATTTTTTTGATAATAATACAATGACCATTGCCAAAAAAAAAAAAAAAAGACAAAGCGGCAATGACTGAGAGGCAAGAACTGGCAAGACCTTGTCATTCACCTTTGGCTCCATACTAAACTATACCTGTTACGAAGTTGATAGGTTTTGCAAGTTTGCCACTTTTTGGCTCTAAAAATTTGGTCACGAGCGTATCTTGTAACGCTGGAATTTTTTTTGATAATCATAGTCAATTCATGGGTGATTTCAGGGTGTCGTATCAATCAGGGAGTGTAGTAACATAATAGTCTTCCTTATGATTTAAGTTTTATTTGTGTTACTTGAAATTTGGTTAAAAATTAATCCTAGCTTAAGAAATTGAATTGTTGGTTTGGTTGGTTAGATATTATTTTTTGAAACTGGTTTGAATTTGTAAAAAATAAAGAAAATAAAAATGCCTTTTTATCTTTTAGCGACAAAATTCCGCCGCTAAAACTCCTTCTACAGATCAATAAATGTTTTTAGTGACAAATATTTAGCGACTATAACTAATGTTCCTAAAGACTTTTGCAACTGAAATTCCTCGTTAAAAGTTTTTTAAATTTTTTTGTGAAAAATTCAGAAATGAGACAAAATACAGAAAATACTTTTAGAGACGAAAAAATCCGTCGTTAAAAATTAAATTAAATTATGTCTCTAATCTTTAGCAACGAGATTTTTATGCACAGACTGTTCGTAGGAAAAGTCTTTACCGACGGAATATCCATTTTTATCGACGAAATATTATGTCGCTGAATGTGGAGTTTCTTGTAGTATACTGGAGATATATTTTATCGTTGTTACTAGCAAGTGCACCTATCGTAGTAATTCAAAGTCATGAAATATGTGCTTAGAAGCAATGATTACTTAAAAGCTCCGGTCGGCTCCAGGTTTCATCACCTCTGGTCCTCTACCAAAATGTCACTCGAAAAGTGCTACCTCAGATAAGAACCCTGTTAATTTACCAAATCCTATTGTAGCATCAATCTGAGATTGAACTTGATAGCGAAATCAAACCAGGTTTATAACTATTCCCAGTAAGAGAAAACATGGCATAAAAGACATTGGTATTGCATGTCTGAATTTTAAAAACTAGGAGGTCAACATGGGCGTGATGATTAGTAATGTGAAGTTAGAAAATTAGTTAGAGGGCAACATTATGCATGTTATATTATATTAGCTAAAACCTCTTGTTATGCACGAAAAGAGTGTTAGGGGCTGTTTGATAAAACTAAAATTTAAGTGCTGAAAAAGTTAAGTCCTGAATTCGTAAAACTGAAAACTTTAAGCGACTGAATTTTTACTGAAAAATAAGTTAACATGTTTGGTAAACCCAAAAGCAGATGTCTGAAAATTCTTTATTTACAAATTTATCCATTTCACCAAAATTATGCATTTATTTATGTACTTCATAACTTTTTTTGGGGGGCTAAAATTATGTTGGTGGTGGTGGGGGCAGTGACGATGGAGTAATAGTGGTGGTGGTGGCGGCGGCGAAAGCGGCAAAAACGTGTCAATGGTGGCGGTAATGGTGCTTGAAGACATAGTATTGATAATTGTGATGATAGCGATATGTGGCGACATGACCGCCAAGGCAGTGGTTGTAGTGTGACGGATCTTTAGATAATTTTGGCGAGTATGGACATGGTGACAACAGCGATGGTATTGTAGAGGTGGCGGTGTCCTTGTGGTGATGTTGTTGGTGGTGGTGACAGTGATTAGGTCGTGGTAATTGTGGTGGTAGTAGCAAAAAAAAAATAATGTTTGTGGTGGTTGTTGTATTGTGGTGGAGGCGATTACTAGCAAATTGGCGGCATTGTGGTGGTAATAATTTTTTTCATGTAAAAATATGTTAAATGACTTTTAACCATCTCTCTTAGAATTAAGTGATCAGCATCAAGTAAGACCACCCTGACTTAAAATTTTATTCTATTTTTGGTAAGCATTAATTTTTTAAGTGATACAAGGTTTAGCGTTATCAAACGCACTTAATTGAAAATCATTGAAAATTTTAAGTTTTAAGTGCTTAATTGCGTTATCAAACACACCCTTAGTTAAAATCTTGTGCTATGCTCAGAAATTGTATTAATTAATTATGAAATGGAAGAGAGGTCATGGGGTTGTATGGTTAGAGTTCGTGGAGTTAGAAGTTATTTTGTAACCAATCAAAATTTAACACGTATTAAGCTCTATTTTAAAATTGTAAGAACTCAAGAAAATAGGATTTGGGGTTTCGAATGCATTGAAGATCCCAACCAAATCCAAATCTATACTATACTAGCTAAAACCCCGTGGTATGTACGGGCACATAATCGTTTATTTTGAGAATAATAAAATTAATTCAATAGAGTAAATTATTGTTGATGTTATCCATATATATATATATATATATATATATATATATATATATATATATATATATATAACAACACAATAGTAAATAATTCAATCGTGGAATAGATATACATTGGACTCTCTTTTTTAAGTTAAAAATAAAGCAGGGTCTTCATAACACCTCTTCATATAAACTTTGACATCTTCAGCACTTGTACGTTTGCTACAATGATTACCATAATTTTTTTTTGTTGGTTACATGATTTAACAGGTTTTTTTTTTCTAAATGCAAATATATAATGTCTTTCTCTTTATTATTTTTGGCATTACAAAGGCCAAAAGTTGGTTTACTTTTATAACTTCGACTTTTAATAGAAATAATTAAAACAAGTATGTCCTGTAATTTTTTATTCGTCAATTAATAGAATTGAAATAAGTATTTCAAGTTTTTGAACATGAACTTGAAGAATTACATGTTAAAAGGAAGTCATTGTTTATGAATACCTATAAGTCTCAGACGTTATGCTCCTAACTCGCTTGCAAAGGTGGACTTACTACTATGCATGTAAGCTAGCATGTAATATCACCCTTAAATCTCAATCAAAATAGAAAATTAAATATAGAGCACAAGAAAAGCAATGATAATTGTGCTTCAGTTTCAACCATTTGAATTCCAACTTCAAATTTTACTGACACAATGTAGCGACTCTTGAAAGATGTACGACGGCAAAAGTGACTTTTGAAAAGTTAAAGCAAAGCACATATCACTTTTTCTGTTATCATGTAGACGTAACTTTTATTATTAAGTGCCTTGAATTAATTTATTTGCTTCATTTTTCCCCCCAAAGATGTGATTTATATGTTAGTTTATTAAAGCTTAGGAAGGTGATGTCTAGTGCAGTCTCTATAGAAGTAGGACGGATATTGCAGCTCATGCAATCGTAGAAAAGACACTTTGCTATTGCACGTGTCTGCGTGTAAATTTCATAATGTTTCTCCTATGCATCCTAGTGCAAAATAATTGCTCTATATGATACATTTTTGTGTTGTTCCACTGCCGCACTTCATACGTAAACCTAAATTCTTGTTAAATACTGCAATATGAATAATTCTTTTGAACTGGAGAGCAATAGCATTCTACAAAAAAGGAGTCCCTGTTTTAACAAACATAATGTTGAGGTAAAAGAGTAAGAACTTCGTATGCAAAAGAATCGTTGTTTTTGATCGACAAAGTGTATGCCGGCACTATGTTTGAAGACCAGAAACCCAAAAAAGCAGAAGCTATTCCTTCCACATAAAATCCAAGAGCTAGAGAGCGAAATCTTGCATCCCTATTTGAACTTCAGTAGCGCAAGAAAAAACTATCAATGTGAACAAATTCTTGTATCGCTATTGAAATGGCAACAAAGATGATTGCAAATATCAATTCGATGTTTGACCAAAGCTGACAAACATATTTGTAGTAGGTTTTAGGATTACAAAGAAGGGATGATGACCATAGTTCATACGCACAGGCTACACCATCAACTATGCAAAAATATGCTCTTTGCACATGCAAACCGCAAAAAGAGAGAGAGAAGTTCATGTAAGATGAAAACAGAAGAAATGAACTTCTAGATATATAAGTTCCACAATAAAAATCTAGTTTGATGCATTCTCCTGCTTTGGAAAGCTGCTAGGAAATCCATAATCAAAGTTTGGTCATAAAGCATGTGAAGCGATTAGAAAGGCATTCCACATCCTAACAATTCATCCTAAAAGGGGGGAAATGACAAAAAGATATTGGAACATCAATTTGGAAGAGATGATGGAAGCTGGAGTTCAGTTCAAATCTGGTCCCTGGCACATAATGAATTTGTCCATCTTCGTGTTGATTCCAGCTAAAGAACAAAATTCAAGAAAATCAAGCCCGGTGCCGCTGAGTTGTGGAATCACTCTCTATAATTGAGATACTAATTGTTCTCCGACAATCACTAAAAAAAATCGCTTGGCTAAAGAATAAAAACCTTGGTCCGTCTGAGAGAGACATCCCCAGGCCCCATTCACACACCACAGACAGAGAGAGGCGGCAAACTGCTCACAGGTTTCCACACAACCAGACCCTCTACCACCCTCTACATCCCCCAAAATCCACACCCAACACTTTTAAAAGCTTCCGCCACCGCTCCAAATACTACAGGGCCGTCACATATGGCAACTTCCAATTCGATGGCAACCGATCCCTCCTCACACTCTGCTAAGAATAAAGAGGATATCTAAATGCAATGGATAACAAATGGTGGGTGGATTAAAAAAAAAAACCAAATCATAATTAGCTTTGTACCTGAATTGCTCAAGTATTGTTCGTATGTATTTCGCCAGTTGATCAAATGTGAGGGAATGGATGAACCGAGGACAACTATAAAAAGTGTGAACATCTTTTGAGATGGAAACGAAGTAGAAATTAATTGAGAGAGGAGAGAGTTACTGACAACTTCGACGCCTTCCTCTCCTCCAACCCTGATCTCTGCTTGATTGTACATGAACTTTATCCTGTTGGAACCAATAATTTTAGTCTTTAACAAATAAGGAATATAATTATATTGTCATATCAAAAATGGGATCAGGACTCATAGACAAATTGCCAAGAATCGAAAAAATGAATGACAATGCAAATGCAAAGGAAGAAAAAGAGTATTCAATCGCAATTTTTCTGCAATCACTAAAAAGTACATTTGTAAATCATGCATCTAGGAACTCCTGGAAAATCATCCCTTCCTCTCCTTTCTCTGCCTCTCCCAGTTTACAATTGAAATCATCGGGCTAATCCAGTACACAGGTGGACGATTTTCCTGGCTTGCCCGCGCGATGACTTGATCTGGACGATCTTCCTGTGCTTGCCCGCACGATGATTTGATCTAGGCGGACGGCGTCGAAGAGGGAGAGGAGGAAGTGGGTGTTTGATCATCCACTGTGTAAATGGAGGAAAAGATAAATAAAAATAAGGAAACTGTATTTTTGGAGACGTGGGAATATAATCAATAGATAGAGAGTTTATAGGAACAGTGGCGTAGAGGTGGTTTTCACGAGGACGTGAACAAGGAGTTTGACATATACTTTTTTATATTAAGTTAAAATTCTAAATAATAGGACCGTTGCTCGTTAAGGCTATCAATCGAATCTTATTATATCTATTACATCTATCTATATATATAATAGGATTCGATTGATATGCTAAATGAGTAGCAAACTCTCAATGCTATTTTTTGGTATTTTTGATTTTATTTATACTAACATAACTATGTGGCAAGCATTCATTGGCTAGAAAATCAACTTTTAAAGGCCACAATAGCCATGCAAACTTCCGCTACATTACCATCCACGTCTCCCACGTCCACATTATCTCCTACTTCTTCACCACCTTTCCTACAATCTGAAATACAAGCAAGCCAAAAGAATCTGCTAGCTCTTCCATTACCTTTCTCACGTTCCCACTTATTGTATCTTCCTACCATTTCAATAGCTCTCTTACAAACCCAAATAGAATCAAGCAATCCATTTACACCATTTCGAAGGCCTATAACTCGGAAGATCTTTGCAATTCAGTCTATACATTTGCATTTTTGGGTAGTTGTTCTTGACACTTTGTATGCCATTTGCTTTTCTATACTATTTGCTTCTCTATTATTGGTATTTAAGTAAGTTTCAATGCTTAAAGTTGAAGGGATTTTTTTTCACCAGCCCACAGAACCTTTGAAAGGTTTGTTGTTCATGGTGGCTCTTCCATTACCTTTCTCACGTTCCCAGTTACTGTATCTTCCTACCACTTCAAGCAGTCCATTTACACCATTTCGAAGGCATATATTTGCATTTCTGGGTAGTTGTTCTTCACACTTTTATGCCATTTGCTTTTCTATACCATTTGCTTCTCTACTCTTGGTATTAAAGTAAGTTTCTGTATGCTTGCAGTTGAAGGGATTTTTTTTCCACACTGAACCTTTGAAAGGTTTGTTGTTCATGGTAATTAGCACTAAGTAAGTAGTTAAAAAGATGGTTGTTTTAACATTGGAGAGTTGTTGACTTATCCAATTCGTAGTCACAAAGAACCGTTTATACCTCAAGCCGTACGATAGCAAGACGTGGAAGATTCATAACATATGAAGATTAAGAGTAAGTGAATAATTACACAGTGTTGTTTTAACATTGAAGACCTATGTATGATTGGAGAGTTTTTGCCTTGCTTTGCTTATTTTGCACTAAAAATGGCTTCTTCTGCTTATTTTTTTCCCAAATTATTGTGTGACTTATCCTATATTTTTCAGGTGATCGAAATAATTCCTGTTCTTCCCTAAATTCTTTGCTGTTAGCTTATGATATTTTTAGATAGATTTCATGCATCTGATGGTGGGGTGGTGGGTGTGTCCATCTTTGTTATGGATGGATTACTATGTGTTACGGTTAGAGATAGGGGGTCAGGGGTGGGGGTGTGTGTCCTGTACATGGGCTGTGCCCTATGTTGTGGGGGTCATGGGGTAGGAGACGGTGGGTGTGTGTTAGGGTTAGAGCTGGGGGGTCAGGGGTAGGGGTGTGTACATGGGGCTGTGCCACCCGTCGTGGACGTCGTGGGTAGGGGGTGGGGTGGAGGTGTGTGTCCTATACGTGGGCTGTGCCCCGTGTTGTGGAGGTCATGGTTATGGTTGTGGGGGTCTTGGGGGAGGGTTTTCGGTAACGGGGTGGTGATTTATGTGAGTGTGGGAGTCGGGTGAGTTTTGGGTAGCAGGTGTGCGCGCGCTAAAAAGGATGGGGGTTTTGGGGGAGTGGGGGCTGCCGTGTGGGGAGAATTATGGTTCATGCGTGTGAGAGAAAAGGTGGGGGAAGGGGGTGGTGGGTGGGGGTTTTGGGGGGGAGGGGGGCTGCCATGTGGGGAAGTTATGGTTTAGTGTGACTTGGGTGGGGCTGGGCTGCTGGGTGTTTCTGCGTGTGAGAGAAAAGTTGGGGGAAATGGGGTGGTAGGAGTTGTGTTGTCCGTATTGTGGGGGGTTAGTGGGTTGGGGGGTTTGGGAGAGGAGAGGTTTGGGGGGCACTTCCTGTTTTTAGGGGGTTAGTTGGTAGTGGGTTTTAGTGGGGTGTGTTTTTGTGATGGGTTTGTAAGTATTTGTGTGAGAGGGAAGGGTGGGGCTAGGGGTTGCAGTTGGGTTGCGGGTAGCAGGGGTCTTTTTTTTACTTTTTGGGCGGGGAGGGGGGAAGGGGGAGGAGAAGTGGTTTATTGTGTGCCTGTATGAGAGGGGTGAGGGGGTTGAAGGTTGGTGGTGTGGGCTGGTGTACGCTTTGGGGTGTGTGTGTGTGTGAAGAAGATATATAGGTGTGTTTGTGTGAAGCTTACATATAGGTGTGTAGAATGTGATGCTGCATGCTTGTGGCCAAGTGTATGAACAGGAAACCAACAATTTTTTTTTAATTTGAAGCCTTATTTAAAATGTATGTATGTATTATTTAATTTTATGATAAAATTAGGTTTAATTTCGATTTAAACGTAAAGAGAAATCCTATTTCAACTTGCGACACATTAACCTGATTAATCCGTATCATATTAACTAGGTACAACTCAGAGCTATGTACGGAAAGTAACCAAAAATCCGATGTTAACTGTGTGTCCTAACAGCGTGCACCTCTAAAATTTTGAGTTAAGCTAGATATCCATAAATAGTCAGTTACTTCTACAGTGGAAAAACCATAATTTTTCAGTCACGGCATGCACTCCCCTAGACCTCTCCGTTCCCCTCCCTACATTGCCGGTTTCAAGGTTGTATACTCCTCTCCATCTACGGACTCATTCTTTTGTTCACTACAAGTGCATGTGTTGAAACTACACTCAAAATTTATCTACCATGTACTAGCTAAAACCACTTGCTATCCACAAAAACATAGAATACAACTACCATAAGGTCTACCAAATTAAATCTTCAAAATAGTAAAACTCTTCAAATTCGCTACTACACTATTCGGATACTAAATGTTATATTTACGTCGCTAATATACTTTCGGATTACTAACGTACTAAAAACACTTTCGCACTTTAGTAATTCTTGTTTATGCAACAGAAAAATCAACAGTAAATACGACAATGAGGAAAAAATTTGTGTTATCTTTATCTTCGGTTACATTAACTTCCTTCAATCTTTTTTAGGTACGGAATAAACTGCCATCCAAAAAACTTTTAAATAGACCCAAATATTTTTTGGATACTAAATGTTAAATTTATGCTACTAATATGCTTCCGGATTAGTAACGTACTAATTACACTTTCGCACTTTTGTAATTCTTGCTTCTGCAACAGAAAAACCAGCAGTAAATATGACAATGAGGAAAATTTTGTTTTATCTTTATCTTCGCTTACGTCTACTTCCTTCAATCTTTTTTTAGGTATGGAATAAACTGACATCCAAAAACTTTTAAAGAGATCCAAATATTTTTACTTTTAGATTAAGGAAAGAAAAAGAAGGTGAATTTATCTTACTCTCCAATATTTTTACTTTCCTTTCCTGGGACAACCGAAAAAACGATTACAGCAGGACCGAAAAGTAAAAAATATTCTAAAATGCTTTTGTTCTTTGTAAAACTAACCTATCATAACAACTTCATCATCCATCTTTTAGTAGGATTAAATGTCACTAAAAAGTTAAAAAAAATTAAAGAGACCCAATATTTTTACTTTTAGGTTAAGGAAAGAAAAATCAAGTGAATTTATTTTACTCTCCAATATTTTTATTTTCCTTTCTTGGGACAATTGAAAATGATTTCAACATGAACGAAAAGGAAAAAAATTTCTAAAATGCTTTGGTTCTTTGTACAACTAACCCTTCACAACAACTTCAACCATCTTTTAGTAGAATTAACTGTCACTAAAAAGTAAAATTGGATTAGTTTTTTTTATTATATTATTATGACATCGTTCCGTAATATAGTTTGATTAAAATTTAGGACATGATTATATTACCCGTGCTTAGTACGGAATTTTACCTAGAAGAGATGATTAACAGGGAAGCCCGTTTTGTGGCCACTTAGTTAGTGTGTTACACTTAAAACTACTTTTACACTAATAATTGGTAAAATATAATGTATACATATATTATGACTGTTGGCCCGTGTGTAGCACGGAATTTTAGCTAGTATAAATATAATAGGATTTGATTGATAGTCTCTTTATCTAGCAAACTCCAAATCCAATTTTCTGGACTTTTTTATTTTCTTAAATTCTGATTTGATTAGGTGGTAGCATTCTATTGGACAAAATCCTAATAGCTGCCTCCCATTTGTAATCCTACATTCTAGCCATTATCCAAGTTGTGGTGTTGGTAAATCTCAATTAGACCCTTTCCTTACAAATATAAATATTGACTAACAAGGATAAAAGAGTAATAATGCACCAATTTTAATAATTGCCTACTTATTCCTTAACTAACAATTTCATTATGCATTTAAAGTCTTATCCTTTACGATGTAATTTTTATCATTAATAATCCTTTGCTAACCTTTCAAATGTTCATTGATTTGATTCCACCACTTTTTCTTCTTTCACCGGCTTTTGACGCTGGAAAAATGATGCAGTGAAGTAGTAATTTGATAGCAGCGAGGAAAAGCGAGAGAAAATGATCACAAAATAGGATGCCACCTCACATAATTTAATGGTCAGCTACGTTTTTAGTTTTTATTATCAGTTTGACTGGATCTCTCTACATGTTTATTGTTTGGATTCGACAGAACTTCGTTCAATTGTAAGGACAAGGTCTAATGCTGAAGTAATTTCATTTGCTTGGGACGGCTATAAGGACGGTGAAGAGATGCTTGCATAAGCAAATTAAATCCTTCATGCAAAAAAAGAAATGGAAACTTTGGTGCTTTTTTCTTTGTAAATTTCTTTGGAGGATGACCAAATTCAACTCACAATAAGTTAATTAATCGCTTTGACGGCATTCATACCCAAACATTTATGTTTACATTTCATTGGCTTGCTATAATTCAATTATATTCCATTCTTGATTTAGACTTTAAATGGAGATGCTCCTATTCGTTATCTAAACTAATCGTATGTTTGGGATCTGCTCAAAAGGTGACTTATCACAGTACGAGTAACTCTAAGAGTGTAATCACATGTAGAAAAATCTCATGTTTTAGATATATCGGATAGGCAATAAATTATCTGACATTTTTGTTTCAAAAAATTGATGTGACACAAAAAGTAAATACATTCACAACTTTTGCTATATTCATTAACTCTTTTCTCTTTATTATAAGGGCCGTAATTTGAGAAGTATTAAAAAGCGGGGTTGATTGATGAGATAAAAGACAAATAAAGTAACTTACAATCAATTAGACCTGGCAAAATAATTTCCGTACCCGTTACCCGAACCGTACCCGGTCCAAAATACCGGGTACGGGTACTAGTATTCAATACCCGCCGAAATGAGACCCGTACCCGAACCGACCCGTAATTTTCGGGTCGGGTCGGGTCGGTTTTCGGGTTACCCGGATTTACCCGGCTTGTGTGCTATATAAAGGCTTTTAGGGTTTTTTGCCTTCATTCTCCTTTCATCTTTTCTCGTCCCACCGCCGCTCTCTCTCTCACACAGACCGTCCTCTCCACGCCAAACCCACATGACTCGGTCGCCACCACCGACAGTCCATACTCAACAAGATCCCAGATCCGCATGACCACTACCGCGCCGTCAGTGCAACTCCGTAGATCTACTACCACCGACACCGTCAACGGCGGCCACTTCCACTCCAGATCTACGGCGGGCCACTTCCACTCCAGATCTACGGCCGGCCACTTCAACTCCAGATCTACCGCCGGCCACTTCAACTCCAGATCTACCGCCGGCCACTTCAACTCTGGATCTACCGCGGGCCTTAAAACACCTTCTACTTCTTTAAAGTTTCAACCCCTGTTGAGTGATTTTATTAGTTCTTTGTAATTTGCAATATTTGTTAATTATTTAATTTATTTTGTTCGGTAGATCAATAAATGTATGAATGTTTGAGACTTTGAGTATGTTGTGACTTTCAGAGTTTCAGTGGTGGATTTTGATGGTGTTTATATAGATGTACAAATTGTTGTGTTATGAATTTTGATAGAGAAGAAAGAAATAGAACAATCAGGAATAAATTTGGCTGTTAAAATAGGGCAAAGTGATGTAATAAAAATTTGTTTTATTAAAATAATAATTAATCAGAAATTGGTATTTTACCCGCAAGGGTAGGGTACGGATCCTGAAAAACTCTACTCGTAAAAACCCGGGTAAAAATTACCCGACCCGTTTTTATCCGGACCCGACCGGGTTTTACCCGTACCCGACGGGTATACCCGTTTGCCAGGTCTACAATCAATCTATCTATTTCTATACATGGATTTAATTGGTACTCTCTTTGCCCATCAGGTCCATTTCTGAAAAAAAAAATTCCTCTCATAAAAGTTCAAAAACAACTATACAGATTAACTTTTAAGAGTTAGTGACATTATTTCAAATCCTTGTGCGATTCATTTATACCATTCTATTAGCTTTGCGACATTCTTTGCACTATAAAAGAACTTAATATTAAAGCAGTGTTTGGGGCACAAATAATACATGTGCAAACACAAGTTATAATTTTGCAAGTAACAAGGGTGAATTTCTTAGGTAGAGTAAGAGAAAAAAATAGCAAAGATGGTGAGAGAAAATCAGGAATTTTTTTTTCTTTTTTGGTAGTCACAAATAGATGGACACATAAGTGAATTGTGGAGGTAAAAATTAGAAAAACATTGAAAGATAGATTTAATTTGAAATATATTTAAATGACCATTGTGGATTTTTAGGAATCGAGTAAAATGGTTCTAAAAGATGGAATAAAGAGTATAATTGAAAGCTTAAAAGAGTCGGTATACAAAGAGTAGTTCTCCAGCTTTATCCTCTAGGAGACAATACGAAAGGTACATTTAGGTAGCGTTTGACAAAGTTTGCAGTTTTCATCAAGACCACAACTCTGTCAAACATACCCTTAGTGTTTGCAATGTTACTTTTAGAAAAGTAAAACTGCTATATGCAGATATCACTTGACATAGTTTCACAAGATTGTTACTTTTTAAGTTGTAAAATGTTATAAGATTGAATTGTGGACATTGCTCACCACATTCACTATATTATATGTATTTACATTCAATTGATAGGATCTTTTCCCTAAACCTCTAATCTTTTTTTCCTACAATTTTTCATTTCTATAAAACTAAATAGATGTTAAACAATAATTGGTCTAAAAGTTACTTTCTCAATTCTATAACTTGACGTAAATAAATGTTATGATATAATTGGTCACAAAGTATAACCATCTCACCCTATGACTTCAAACTGTGCTATCCATGACCCCTCTTCCTTCACTTTTTACAACCACCACTTGAGTAAATATATATCAGACCCGTATATAGCACGAGATTGTAGCTAGTATATATAATATAGATTCAAAATAACAATAATAAGGAACATGTATACCAAACTAACATGGCTAGAATAAAAAGGAACTGCTTTTCAACTTCACACTTGGTGTATATTAGTCCAGGCAATGCTGTTCCAAGCATTCGTGGAATCCTGCAATTTCAGATGTGGTGGTGGTTTCTAGTTCCCTCTGGTAGATAATTAAGGTTTTGTCTGACAAAACTTTCAGTTTTCAGTTTTTTTTTTAGAAAACTGGAAAGTGGTTTGGTTTTTTTTTTTTTTTCTGCCAGTTTAAAAATTGGTGGGCATTTGACAAAGTTTATTCATTTTAAAAAAAAAACTAAGAGCGTTTGACAAGACAATTTTTTTAAATATAAATTTTCACATAATGAAACATAATTAAACAAATATATTACAATGCCTTACATATAATTAAACATAATTCTACAAATATGTTACAATGTCTTACAAATAATTAAACATAATTAAACAATTACATTAGAATAATTAAACCAATATATTACATTGGTTTACATCCCCCAGTGCTTCATTCTAGTGGTAATAATCGAATCTCAACCATAAATCAACGTCTGTCGTTCCAAATTTTTTCAGCAATGCGGTCTCTAAACTTTTCCCATTCTCTTTTGTTGTTGAGGGTTACTAAGATACACCTGCTTTTGATTTTGTGACTCGCCGATCTGAGCACCTTCAACAATCATATCTTCCCTTGCAAAATTCAGAAATTCCGGATCACCTCGATCTTGTCATCGGATAAAATTGTGGATAGTGTAGCATGCAATTGGCGGATCACCTCGATCCAGTAAATGCCAGAGTCTTGAAATTCTCAATTGTGATTGGTAATTTGTGAAGGATTCAAGAGACTCCAACTATAAATTCAAGCAACCTAACACAAGTTCTTGCAAACAGGATTTGAGACATTTCCAAAATCCTCATTAACATGCTACTTGTCGTAATATCCTCTGCCATAATTCGTTATAAGATAAAGGGTCCATCAAAGCCTAAGGCAGCTGAGCGTTGATATTAACTTGCAAGTAAGTACAATTAACACAAAAACAAAATGAGGAAAAGTAATAAGTCAGGAGCCATATTAATAAGTCTCAACAAATTGATCAATATCAAGATCAAGCAATTTCAGTGAAAGTTTTGTTTTATATAAGCAATCAGTGCAAGGGCCACATAATCAGGTAACCTATGAAAGGGGTGGTGTTAGGGCGTATTGGTGTGCATAATTAGGTGTGCTAATTTTTATTTTTTGTGAGGTTTTGCATGTAATTGATGGAATATCTAGTGTTACTGCTGATGGTATGCACATCATTTGTGTTAGATCTTGGAAATGAAGGTGGTGAAGAAGACATACCCGACGCAAATAAAGGAGATGGCGGCGGCGGCTCTACGAGATGGATGCGCTGCAAGGTAGAGGCGGTGACCGATGGAGGTGATGGAGGCGGTGGGCTGCGGGATCAGTTGGTGGCCGATCGAGCACTGTTGGAGCTGAAATTGTCCTATTTTAGCTATTACCCGGCACAAATAAAGGAGATGGCGACGGTGGCGCTACGAGATGGATGCACTGCAAGATCTTGGCGGTGACCAGTGGCCTGTGGAGGCGATGGTGGCATTGGGCTGCGGAGTCACGGTGAAGGGTGCGGCCGGTCGATCAAGGTGAAAGAGATGGAAAGAAACCCTAGTTTTTTTAGGTTTTTATACCAGCAAACAATTGGTATTTTTTGCTGTTGCTGCCTCGGCTTGAACCCTTGATCTCATTAAAGTGTTCCTCAGGCCCGTGTGAAAACCATCAGGCCCGCGTGAAACGGATAAAAAAAAGTGCAAGAGAAAGAGCTTTTTGCTCTTTTTAAAAACAAACCCTCTTTAAAAAGAGTTGGGCCTATTTTAAAAAGCCAAACCCAGCCAAACACCCCAAACCACTTGCTTTTTTCCAAAATTTAAAAATTGGGACTAAAAAGAGCAAAAAAAAAAGTGTCAAACCAGCCCTAAGTTGCCATCATAGTTATCACAAAGAATCGTAACAAATCAAATTCCCAAGAAAAACAAAGGAAAAAATTGATGTATCGAGGCTAGATTTGGAGAAAGAGGAAAAAATATAGGGATTTAAGACTCATAAACAGGTAAAACTAGTACAACAAGTACATATATCAATGGGCCGGGCTTTGGCCAGCCCAGCTGGCCAGAAGAAAAATCAGGTCAGACTGGGCTTCGGGCCACGGGGAACCAGGCCAAGCCCACTGGGGGATATCAGGGCCCGGTCCAAGCTCAGGCCCTAAGCCCTAACTTTAGGACCAGACTTGAGCCAGGCCCAGGTCTGAATAATTTTTTTTTGAATCTTTTTATTCATATTTTATGTTGTGAAAAAAGTACTCACTATATTGTGCTATCAACTCCTTTGCTCCAACTTAATTACATATTTCCAAGACGGGCATAAAACTAGAAAATAATTGCTAGAAAGTTGCTCCTATTAAGAAAAATATAATCCGCATATTATCAAGTTATATTAATCAAAGCCACTTTACACTATATGTACCTTACTGCATTAACTACATATATACAAATTGTTCCCAAAAACAGTATGAACAATAAATTACTAAATGAAATCCATAATTTCCCATATATGTGGAAAGTGCTCAAAATGGTAACACATAAATAGTCTTAACCAAAAAATAAACCGGGAAAGCAATAAACATACAATTAAAGGCACAACAAGCTAGCATTAAGAGAAATAAAAATAATAACATAGATCAGATGAACTCAATAACACCTCCAAAACTATTAATTTAACAAAAAACATTCAAAAAGATGAAAATGTAATGAGATGAAACTTCACACGGGTATTGATGTGCAGTGCAGAGTCCATCCGCATTTTTATCTTTATATAGGAGATGAGAGTAGGTGGAGAGCATAAGTAGAGTAATGCAACTCAAGTCTTCTAAACTCATAGTCATTGAAGAAATGGTGCACCTAAACTAGCTATAGAACGATTCGTATACACCTCGCTAAATTCAAGGGATCGGTTTCCCATTTTGTGAAAGAATTTCTCTTGAAATCTTTGATCAATATTGCCGGCTATCCTACGCGTGAAAATTCAAAGGCGATATCCAATAAAAAGTTTTTGACTGTCACAAACAAATGGCATATCAGAGTAATTGGAGGCTATAGAGTATAGATTGTACAAGATGACTCAAAAGCCAGGAAAATCCACCCTCAAACAAAACACGGAAAGAGAACAAACTAGAACAAAGCGGATTTCGTTCATTCCACAGCACTACAGCAGTTTGATGGAAGTACATCAAATGGGAAGGTTACACACACATAGACCAGCCACGCAACTTTACAACAAAGTCAAAACACAAACAACATCTCTAGGTTAAAAGCAAAATAAAAAGCCATCAGTGATCAATCAATAGATTAGTCATGCATAAGATGGAGAAAGATGTCATTCTCGATGACTCTGCAGAATGTAAGGGCAATGATTACGTGATATATACTAGGAGATTGATTGAACCTATGAACATCTGATGCCGAGGTTATCTTAAATAAGTGGATCTCACAACTCTCTTGGTAAATTCCTTACGATGGGATTAGATCCAACTTATTGTGATGGTTGCATCAAAGACTATTGGCCCTTACTTTAATTGATGCGCAAAATAGTGATTTTTTGATAATTTGTACTCCAAATGACTATCCTTAAAAATGGCTAAGCAAAATAGCACATCAGAAGTATACTGACAGGGAAAATATGTTTCCTTTTCCGTAAGAATTCGATTTGTACTCATTAACTCCCAAAGTTTAATTGAGAGAAGCTGAGTGGCTTTAGTAAAGCTTGAACGACATTTATAAACAGCTTCAAAAGGTCAATAGTCAGAGAAAATATTTGATGATTTTTATTTGGTTAAATACACGTTAATTTTCTGAAAGTACCCCGAAGTCTCACTTGAGGGTTCTAAAGTTTATTTTTTTATACATAAGGGTTTGTAATTTTAATTTTGCAATAAGGAGTTTCGTCCCAATTCCTAACGATCTAGCCCTTTCCATCAGGGGCAATTTTGTCAAGTCATATTTGATTTTTTATTGTAAAATTCCTTGATTTTTGGAACCCTAATCCATCTTAACTCCTCATCGGCACTTGTCTTCTTCCTTTCAACCCTCCTCCCTTTTAGATATTGTCCACCTTAATGTCGCTGTAAGTCAAATCTGCCATCGCCATGGAGCTCATATAATACAAGAAAATTCACTATTAGCAACTAAATTTTTCGTCGCTAAAAGTAGATAATCCGTTGGTAAAGACTTTTAACGATGGACAGTCCGTCGCTAAAAGTATGTTGCCTCTAACGCCGTCGTTAAAAGTTTTGCAACAAAATTTGATGATCTGTCAACAAAATTTTTACTTTTACCGACGGAAATAATTACTTTTAACGACATAATTTTCCGTCGCTAAAGGTATTTTTTATATTTGTTCTAATTTTTGTGGCACCTCAACGTCGACTGCGAACTTGGCATCTGACTCGAACTGCATTCCTTGTGGCACCTCACGTCGACTGTGAACCCACTTTCCTTGGCATCACACATTACTCACTCACATATATTTATACTGTACCCATTGCCTAATAGCTATTGTGCAGCTTCTTCTTCTAAACCCACATGCACACAAAGCACTACAGCCCACTGTCGTCACTCTCTCTTCCTTCTTCTCTTTTAACACCCTCTTTACACACGCATTTGCACACATTATAGGTTCACATATGTATATATGTATACTCCATTTCATCCAAATCACACCACTTACACCCAATTAGGATGCTGCACTCTTCATCTCCTCTATCCTTCTCTCATACACACCCATGAGTCCACACAGTTAGTCATTTTTGCACATATACCATCACATATACACACTTTTCACCATTATATAAACACCACCTCTTACAAACTTCTCCACCTTCCCTTTTTGCACCACCTTTCATGTATATGCAAACTTCCATAACCTGTACACACACACACACAGGTTACATGAACACACAGCAACACTCAAGCACACCACTCACATACACATACTCATACCCACACATTACACACTCACAGAGCAGCTGCATAGCCCTTATTTTTCCACTCCCAACCACCATGCATACACACACTTTTCGCACATCTTCTTCCCCACTTTTCAAGTTCCATTTTAGACACGCACAAGGCACCAAGCTGCCCTCACAAAACACACAGCACAAACTCTCACGGCACACTCAAAACACCATACTTTTTCCACCTTCTCTCATCTGTTTTTCATAAATCCACACACTCCCAAAATAAACTCACCGATGCACACACCATTTTCTGTATGCACACAGGTTCACTCACATTAGTTTACACACCTAAAAATCACACGCTTATACACACATCCACTGTCACATCATCTACATCTACTGAATACCACTCAACTCACTTTCTCTCATACTTGCCTCTTATACCCACCAAAACATACACTATATACACAACATACTACACAGCATACGTTAACTCTTCCCACACCCACTGTTGTGGGTTTACTCTTTTTCCCTTTTAGTTGGTTTCCCTTTCCACTTGACTAACACCACAAATACACATTATTTTTACCCATTACACTCACGGTTCACACATAAAGCTGTTCAAGAAACCATTTTCACCCTTAAGACACTACATACACCACACTTTCACACACACCAAGAACACCTACATATATTCCTGTACACAAATATATTACACCCACACAGCATGTCTCTCTCTCTGTACTCACAGCTTTTGAGGCAGCCATGGTTGCTTACCCACGAAACCACCACAGCAACCCCTTTACGGTTACTATAAATCATGAGACGATATAGAAGGGAAAGGCTAGTAACTTACCGAAAAAGTCTCGTCGCAAAACCCTTCTTCATCTCCTTCCTCTGTTCTCTCTCTCAATCTCGTGGTTTCAGATGAAACAGATGATGAATGGCTGCTCCTCCATACATTAAGAATATATATATATATATATATATATATATATATATATATATATATATATATATGTATATAACCTTAGGGTAGAAAACATCCAAGAGCCCCCTAAACTTTTCTTAGTCATTCTAAAGTTTACCAAAAGTTTTCTATTATTCCAGAAATGCCCAAAATAATTATTTACTATTATTTATGTGTTAGGAAAATTCTAACGGGTTTATTACGCTATCCGGCTTCACTAATCATTGCTAAATATATATATAGATATTAAGAAAATAAATAAACAAGTTAATAAATAATTTGTCGTTAAAAAGTTACCAATAAAATTTCACTCATGGCAAATCGACGCTAAAAGCCGCTAATATAATATCAATGCTAATGATAAAGTACAAAATTATCATTAAAAATTGCTAATAAAAATAACGACGCCTAAAAGTATATTTGCCGCTAAATTTTATTTTCTTATTATTGTTATTAATCTGTTAAAAATATCGGGGTGTTACATAAAGTCTTTATTAATTGGGGTTCATCTAATCCTATCACTTTATAAGAGTGAAATATGTGAAGACAATAGTCATATGAAACATGTTATCATATAAATATATGATACCTCGAAATACAATGCATCATAGAAAGATAATAACCATATAAAAGATATGTTGTCATGAAAGAAGGGTATTCCAATAACTCTAATACGAATACATGATTATGTACTTACCACAAACTCAAGTTATAATTAGGAATAAAATTGTATGATAAAATCAATTCTTATGTATTTAAAATTTTCTAAAGAAACTTCAGTTTTATTTTAGTTTTCTTACACCAATATGTCTGTAATTAAAATCTAGAATTAAACTGAAGTTTTATGATAGTTTCAATGTACGAAAATGTTTACATTGAAATATATATACATGCACAATAATTAAAATTTGTAGCATACACATCAACATACAAATCCGAAACACAAAATTTAAAAAGGAATTAGTTTATGATAAAATATTCAATCTAGTTTAGGTAGATTATGTTTATATTTTTGAAAGCTATAGAAAATATTATTCTTTACAAGTTGTTTTAATTTATCAAAATTGATGAAGAAGATGTAGTAACTTGAGGTAGTTTAACTTTAACGTGAATAGAAATAGTAGGTTTTGATATAGATTTTTTCGATAATAAAAAAATACGTAAGAGTTCAAGAGTGGTTTTATAGGTTTTCGTAAGTTTTTTTCCTTTCTAAAAGACAAAAGAACCCCTAACTAAAGCATATATTCCTCTGAGGATATTCTTAAGAAAGATGCTTCGTGTCCCAAGATAAGCTAAATACACTCTTATTTTTTAACAACACTCTAATTCAAAATGAGTATTTAATGGGAAAAAAGTTTCAAGTAATGATTTCAGTATAAAAAGGGCATCTTAAGAAAATAAAATAAAAGAATTAGCCATTTAATCACAGTCAAGATTACATATGCATTTAGAAAATCCTAAAAAACTATAGGTTTATGATACATTTCTTATATCAATATGTCCGTATTAAATTTATAGAATAAAATTTCAGGTTTTCGACAGTTTGGATGTACTAATATGTTTGTATTGAAATCTATATACATGCACAATAATTCAAATATGTAGCATACACATCAACATAGACATATGAAATACAAAATTAAAAAGGATTGAATTTCTGACAAAATATTGAATTTAGCTTAGGTATATTATATTTTTTGAAAAAGGCTTCATAGAAACTATGTTCTCTACAAGTTATTTTTTTTTAATCGAATATGACGGAGGAGATGTAGTAACCATATTGTAGTTTAAGTCAAAACATCTCTTTACTCTGATAATTAAAAGTATATATTCTAATAAAGATAATTTAACGAAAGAGACATATATTATATGAAAAGTAAAAAACCCTTATTTTTTAAAACACTTATAAAAAATAGGTATTTAATAAAAAGAAAAGTTTTTAATTAAAAATCAAAACAATCGTTAACTCTAACAAAAACATATATTTCAATAATGGTATTTTAAGGAAATATGCCTGATATCCTATGAGAAGTCCAAAACACCCTCATTTTTAAATAAAATTCTAATTTAGAAAGGATATTTAATGAAAAATAAATGTTATAAGTCAAAAACATCATTATTCATCCTTAATCTCTTATAGAAATATCAATAAGAAAATGTACTTTAAGGAAAGAAAAGATTAGCCATTTAAGCCTATACGTGCTTTTATATATGTATAGATATAGATAGAGTTGAGGAACATCACGACGATTCTTACAATTGGAGAAATACAATTCAAGTTTCTCACGCTTAGCCATTATAATGTTCGGATTCTATTATCCGATGCATGGCTTCATTTAAAGAAAGAATGAGTATTACATTCTTTCATCTCAGAGCCTGTGGTCTCTTGAAAGGAGAAAAGTCATGAGATTTCCATACCCGTCACATGTGAAAGATATTACACTTCTGAGTCTGGGGTAGAAATTTGTAACTTCACTCACTTGTGAAACATTGAATAGATTTTCAACAGTTTTAGAGATCGAAGAATGTACATTAGTTATGCCTGCCATAGCAAGAGTGGTATTGGTCACCTTAATTGCGGAAAACTGGTGAGGGCTTGGAAAGGTAGTGGCAGCGAAGGAGGAACAACCAAAGAAGGCTATGGAGGATGAACTCGAAGTGGTGGAAGCCACCGAAAATAAACGAGGTTGGTGGGGATCAGATGCTCAAGGCTAGATTACCATGAAGAACCGATTGAAGATTTGATGGAACCTCTCAAGAATTACTTTGCGAATTGCATTAATGATGAGGAAAAGTGTTGAGTTGTACACAGTGTGGGATGAAGCCTAAACTAGATAAATCTATTACATAAGAAAAAATTTGCAGAATTGACATTTAAACAAAGCCAGTGATGTATAAAGCCGCAGTTTAGGAGGAACCCTAGTCAAATAGGTCTGACGTTGTCATGATACAGTTTCGGCTCTAATGCAGATCCGTAAAAAGAATCAATTTGGTGAAATTATGAGGCTTTAACCTCTCTCACCAGACTAGCTGCATGACCAACATAGTTTTGTTTTAACCAAAGTAACAGTTCCATCAAGAATTCATTTGCTACTGAAAGCTGCTTTTCAAATAGACCATTGGTTTCATAGTGCTGAGACCTTTGGACAATTTTGTTTTGCTAAATACATGGAGGAGAGTGGGCATAAGATAGCTTTCTGGTAAAAACCAACCCACCATGGCTGCAAGTTATAAGGTGTTGACAATCCATCAAAGCACTCTTGTGTTCTCTTTGTTTCATTTCATTTTGTTGACTGATCTGCTGCGGCCAACATAGACACTTCACTGAAATTATCCTACTCTGGTTCGATGTAAACGAATTGGACAGAATCTTTTGAGGCATCAGTGATCCACACTTTTGCAACTCGGGCCTGCTGGTTTGACACCGTATACAATCTCGAAGGGCTTTCAATGGTACATCACTGAAATACCAAAAATTGTAAATTGATCGCTTGAAAAACTAACTCCATCTGCATCCGCCTGGAGCAGGTCCTTTAATTCCTCTGATGGCTACATTGTAAGTACACGAAGCCGCATCTTGGTAGCATTCCGTGTGTGCCACGAAATCCCCAGGATGTGGCCTCGATAACTGGTTTACTACTTGAGCTGGGTTCTTAATTCCAACCAAAATCCAATACAGTAATGGGAAAGTATAGAAGAGGACATCAGTTGATTTAAGAGCTTTCTTTGCATGCATTTCGTGTAAGCAGTTAGCGTTCGGCCATTCCCAGAATTGTTTCCGTCTGACTCGGAATAAGAGCAGAAGTAACAGTACCCGAGCATCACTTTGATCGTATTAAACCTTGAGACTTGCATATCGATATTTAGTAGTCGAACGGGTGTGAGACAGAGTTGGCAAAGAAAGAGATCGGGGATTTTTCCACAGTAATTTTCACAACTTTTGGTGTTTAAACTTGTGGCCATATATATTTAGTTTGGGCGGCTTCTAGGAAAAGTTATTTAACAAGCTTTTCAGATATTATTCTTGACTTTTAAATTAATGATAAACATCATTGCTGAGAAAACTGTCATCTAATTAGTATTGTTCCACCCAATGCTAATTTGGTAACACTAAATGTTTTAGGCAAGAAAATCTACTGTATAATTCTGAAGACCAACCAACAGGTCCCCCTCAAATATATATCAGTTAGAGCAGATCATTTAGTTCTTTCTCGTGATGCAGAATGTTGTGTTTCTCAGCCTCCTTTCTTATCCAGATGACTCTTTGTTAAAATTTTACTAGTTTGAGCAAAAATTGAAAAACAATTCAAGAAATATAAATTAAAAAATAATATAAAAGAACACGTATTCTCTTACATTTGTTGAACAAAATCATAGCACATTAGGTTCTTATCATAACATTTGAAGTTGAATATTCCGTTGCCTAAGTACAAGATATTTTACACTGAATGCTTCAGAATGGTACATAAAGCTAGGAACCCCTTAAAGACCTTACTCATTGACATTACACTTGATAAGAATGAAAGCAATGGGAAAAAAAATTCAAACATGGCAACCACGACGAAGTTGGCTATTATTGTCACGATCGAAGCTTAACTAGAGGTAGCAACTCCTAATAGTGTTTTGGAGGTGGTGGTGACATATAATAGTATGCGGGTGGAAGTGGTGACTTCACCGGAGGCGGTGGAGATTTGTAGTAGTGCAGAGGTGGAGGTGACTTCTTTGGTGGAGGTGGAGACTTGTAGTAGTACGGAGGTGTAGGTGACTTCTTTGGTGGAGGTGGGGACATGTAGTAGTATAGGGGAGGAGGCGGTGACTTGACTGGTGGAGGAGGTGACTTGTAGTAGTATGGAGGCGGTGGAGACTTCTTTGGTGGAGAAGGGGACGTGTAGCAGTACGGGGGAGGACGTGGTGACTTTATTGGTGGTGGAGGTGATTTGTAGTACTAAGGAGGTGGTGGAGACTTCTTTGGTGGAGGTGGAGACTTGTAGTAGTACGGGGAAGGAGGTGGTGACTCACTACAAGAAAATTAGTTTTTAGTGACGGAATTTGGTTCTGTCATAGAAATTACGTCACCCAACTAACCAATGTTAAGATGTAAAAATAAAGTTAAGTTTAGCGACCAAATAGTCTGTCGCTAGAAATTTTAGCGACGAAATTTTTTTTTTTTTTAAAGAAATTGTTTTGAGTTCTAGAGAGGGTCAATTTAACACCAGAATAATCTTAGGTTTTTTTCTTCTTTCATTCTCCTTTTCGATCTGAGCCCTCACCGCCGCCCCCTCACCCCGAGCTCTCACTGCCGGCTCCTTCCCCCGGCATCTCTCACCGCCGGCGCCTTCCATCACGGCCAGCGCCGCCTTCACTGGAAATCGAGACTCCCTGCTTGCCATGGCTGCCGTTGCTGCTCATCTCTAGCCGACGGGTTGCTGTCCGACCGGCTGCCGCCGGTAACTCCTCCTTGCTGCCGCGGCTGCTTGATGTTGTCGCTGCCTCCCTGCCCACGCCCCTCCATTTCGCAACTCTTGGTCGATCGAGGTGAGTATATATGTGTTATTTTTTCCAATTGCAGTGTGTGTTAAATCTTAGCTTGATCTATACATCATTTGATTTTTGGTCAATTTTTGTTTCATGTGTTCTTGATCTAGACAGTTTTTGGTGATATTGATTATTGACAAGTAGATCAGAACAAGATTTTGATTATTGACATTAAATTGTAAGAATGATCTTTACAATTTAATATTCTCTCACGCTATTTTGATAAATAGAGTTGTAATTTATTATTGATATGGAAATTAAAACCAGCGGTGTTCTACCATATCTCAGGTTGTTTGTTGATCGATTTGGAGGTTCTCTACTTCTTGAGTTATTATTTGGGTATGTGTTAGGCAATGGCTAACCAGGAGGGGGTGCAAGAAAATCTGAGGAAACAACTTGCTATTGCTGTTATCAGTATCAGGTGGAGCTATGCAATTTTCTGGTCACAGTCAACCACACAACAGGGGTATAGTACCTCTTTACTGCTTCTGTTCTCTTCCCCTTAAATTTATCTCGCATATTGCGTTTATTGTACTGTATTTTACTGGGTTAGCACAAACTTTATGGATCTGGGTATGAATGCAAATTTCGCAATTTGGGGTACCTGGTAAAAGGCTTCTTTGACTATGCCCCATATTGGTTCTTTCTCATTCTGGTTAAAAATCATTTCAACATGTTGATAATGATATAAATACATGAATTATACAAATCCTGAACTTGTTCATTTTAGGGAATCGTAGAATGGACATTTAACTCCACAAAATCAAAAATTGGGACGCGCAGATGTCCCTAAATTTTCTCAAAGGTCAAACATGAAAAGAATTATACTCATCTGATCCCATTATTCCAATAGTAATGCTATTCTTCTCTCTTGAGTGCTAATTCTAAATTTGGCTTCCAAAGTCACCCATGCATTTAAGTCTAGGTTAAGGGGAACTTAGGAGTGTGTTTTTTTTCTTATTAACTGGGAAGATAATGTGGAGTCTTTACAAGGCACCATCATGTCAATGCCTCTTTGAATATCTTAATTTGGCTTATTGCCCGTATTATTTATGATATGAATTTTTACTAATTGTTAGTTAAATATATCTTTTATGTGATTGTGCAGCCGTCCAGAAATGTTGAGGATGATGATGTCAATGGTGGTTTGGATGCCAACGAGGAGTATGACCTTGATGATGACGGAAATTGAGTGACCAACTAATCCCCTCTCTTTAATTTGATATGTTCAAACATCAACTTACTTTCATGTTCAAGGATGATAATTACTTTATGATAGTTTAGGATTTATGTTTGACATGGTATTTTATGTGTTTGTGGATCTGTGGAGTTTATGTTGATGGAATTTGTGGAGCTTGATGTGGTAATGGATTTTGTGGATTTTGTCTTAATGGAATTTGTGGAGCTTGATGTGGTAATGAATTTTGTGTGCTTGATGGGTTGATGGATTTGTTGTATACAAGTTTGAGAAAAAAATGGGATTTGAAAAAAAGAGGCAGAACTATACTAATTTTGTTTTCTAATTTGGCGATGATTCCGATTTGTTGCTAAATGCATAAAACATTGATAAAATTTGCAAACCAAAAGTAGTGGCGAAATTTGTTGTAAAACGAATTACTGTTGGAATAAAAAAAAATTATTTTATATAAAATTATTTTTTATTTTTATTTGTTTTATTATTTTTATATAAAAATAAAAAAAACAATTTATGTTTTTTGATATATAAAATACGTCACTAAAAGTCTCCATTCTGTCGCCCATTTGCGTGACGGAATCATTAATTTTCGTCACTTACTTTTTAGTGACGAGGTTTTACGCTATGGAATCGTGTAAAACTTTATGTAACGGAAATTGCTTTTTGATGCCAAGGAAAGCGGGTTCGCAGTCGACGTGGAGGTGCCACAAGGAATGCAGTCCGAGTCAGATGCCAAGTGTGATGATGTGAGACACAGTAAGGGCGGAGTAAGGGTAGAGACTAAGGGTTTCCCAGACAGAGCCTGAGGGTGGCAGTGCTGTGTGGGCGATGGTGCAGGATGAATATACGACGGCAGTCACAGTCTGATGCTTAGGTCCAGAGTTAGGGTCATGTATGTTTCTCTCTCTAAGATTCTAGAGTGAGAAAGTGAAAGTGTTCTGAAAATGTCCAACCCTGTCAAATGAATTCTCAAGACCTCTATTTATAGAGGTTGAGATGATGATGTCATCACGCGACACGTGGCGCTCCCTGGGAGTGACACGTCACCGAGGGGGTCCACAGCTGCCGGTGCTCCACGAACTGTTGAATCGCATATTCACCCGGCCTACCGCGCACAGTGTCGCTCTGTCTATCTAGAAAGACTGGCTCGCACAGCGTCGGTGTGGCCAGAGAACCCCCTTGATCTAGCCTCCAATCCAAGCCCTTGCAGAGTCCCACAGGCCTGGCAGTGGTGGGGAAGACCCGACGTCCAACTGCTAGGCGGACTAGGCGCTATGCCCTCCGAAGACCTGCTCCCGTCTCGGAGTGACCCGGGGGTCATAGTCCATAAAGGTGCCAACGCAAGCCTCCAGTGCCGAAGGACGTAGGCCAGTCATGAAGACACCCTGGCGGAGATAGTGTCCCGGAGGAGTCGCATATCCCGCAGGTGAGTCCTTGTGCCGGAGCACTCAGAGCGTGTCAAGGTAGCATCCCGGAGGAGCCGTCTACGTGACGGGCCAGGTAGCATCTTGGAGGAGTCGTCTACCTGGCGGAAGGGGAGTTGAAGAGCTCCCTGACAGAGATAGTGTCCCGGAAGAGTCGCCTATTCCGTAGGCCGAGGTAGCATCCCGGAGAAGCCGTCTACTTGGCGAAAGGGGAGTTGAAGAGCTCCTTGATGGAGATAGTGTCCCGGAGGAGTCGCCTATTCCGTAGGCCGAGGTAGCATCCCGGAGGAGCCGTCTACCTGGCAGAAGGGGAGTTGAAGAGCTCCCTGGCGAAGATAGTGTCCTGGAGGAGTCGCTTATCCCCGCGGTGTTGCACACTCCGGAGAGTGGATCGAAGCATGTTCCACGACTAAGGCAAGGTGCGCATGGTGTGGTGAAAGGATGGACCGATGCAAGGAGCATGGTAGTGTGACAGAGAGCCAAGGGGCACGACTTTGTTAGTGGCGCGGTGCATGGGGGCGGCGAAGTGAGTCTGGTGTCCGGGGCACAGTGTGACGTCCAGGCAACGGGGGTCGCGGAGTGACGTCGTGGGGACGGGGGTCGCGGAGTGAGTTCCGGGCGACGGGGGTCACAGAGTGAGTCCCGGGCGACGGGGGTCGCGGAGTGAGTTCGGGTAACGTGGGTCGCGGAGTGACTTCCAGCTCCTTGAAGAGTAGTGAAGATGCTAAGTATGGAAGCCAAAGGCCAACCCCTTTGGGGGAAGGCCGAGGCCGACCCCAAGGGGGGGCCAAGGCTGAGGCCGACCCAAGGGGGGGCAAGGCAAACTTCCTTTGGTAGACGCCAAGGTGTGCTGATGGGCGAAGGATGAAGTGCAATGGTCGGAGCATGATGAGCAGTCGCGCAAGGATGAGTTCTTGGTGGCGAGGTCCCGTAGAAAGAGTGAGAAGTGCACGTGACTTGAGCGTGCACGTATTGACCGGTTGGAGGCGTTGAATGTTGTAAGTTGCTTGTGCGGACGTGTTATGCAAAATGGGACCCCCAATGTGCCTTTGGGTGCGACCAAAATAGGTTGGGAACACTTTTTTAGTGACGGAAATTTCTATCACTAAAAACCTATTTTCTTGTAGTGATTTCACTCGTGGTGGAGGTGACTTGTAGTAGTATGGAGGAGGTGGAGACTTCTTTGGTGGAGGTGGAGACTTGTAGTAGTATGGGGGTGGAGGAGGTGATTTCACTGGTGGTGGTGGCGACTTGTAGTAATACGGAGGCGGCGGTGACTTCTTTGGTGGTGGTGGGGACTTGTAATAGTATGGGGGTGGAGGTGGTGGCTTCACTGGAGGAGGTGGAGATTTGTAGTAGTATGGAGGTGGTGGTGACTTCTTTGGTGGAGGTGGGGACTTATAGTAGTACGGGGGAGGAGGTGGTGACTTTACTGGTGGTGGAGGTGACTTGTAGTAGTAAGGAGGTGGTGGAGACTTGTAGTAGTATGGGGGAGGAGGTGGTGACTTCACTGGTGGTGGAGGTGACTTGTAGTAGTATGGAGGAGGTGGAGACTTGTAGTAGTATGGAGGTGGAGGAGGTGATTTCGCTGGTGGTGGTGGTGACTTGTAGTAATACGGAGGCGGTGGTGACTTCTTTGGTGGTGGTGGGGACTTGTAATAGTATGGGGGTGGAGGTGGTGACTTCACTGGAGGAGGTGGATATTTGTAATAGTATGGAGGTGGTGGTGACTTCTTTGATAGAGGTGGGGACTTGTAGTAGTATGGGGGAGGAGGTGGTGATTTATAATAGTATGGAGGTGATGGTGACTTAGTTGGTGGAGGTGGGGACTTGTAGTAGTATGGGGGAGGAGGTGGTGACTTCACTGGAGGAGGAGGTGATTTATAGTAGTACAGGGGAGGAGGCGATGCGGAAGGTGAGGGTGGGGACTTGTAGTAGTACGGTGGTGGAGGGGTGGTGATGGTGGTGGTGGCGACTTATAGTAGTAAGGTGGAGGAGGTGAAGGAGAAGGTGGTGGTTAATTAAGGTGGATGACCCTTTTTGGTCTCAATAAAGGCTTGTCCAGAAGGCCTCAATATTACAGTTAATTACTCTAATTAATAGAGTTTGTCTACGATTTATCAGGACAATCAGGCTTTAATTAGGTTAATTAGCAGTGGTTAGGGCTAGTTAGAGATTAAATTAACAGTAAATTAGGGTTAATCATATTAATTATGGTTAATCAGTTTTAATTAGGACTAATTAGGTCTGATTAGGGCTAGTTAGGTCTGATTCAAGCTAAATAGGGTTAATGCTAATGAGGACTAATTCGAGCTAAATTGGGTTAACTAGAGTTAATTGGGTTTAATTAGACTTAATTCTTGTTGATTAGGATTTAAGTAAGGGCTAATTAGAGTTAAGGTGTTAATTAGGGTTAACTAGGATTGAGTCACTTAAGAATTCGTTGAGTTCATTCTAAAAGTTGATAGTGTCCCACTTGTGATTGAGTCTAAGATTTAAGTATATAGTTAGGGTTAGATTGTATTTAGGATAATTAAGGTTAATTAGGAATGTATTAAGAGGGTTTAGTTAGAGTTAATTAGGATTGATCGGGGTTATTTAGGGTTAATCAGGGTTAATTATGTTTACGTTAATCAGGGTTATTTAGGTCTTATAATAGTTACTTATGGTGAATCGGAGTTAATTATAATAAATCGGGGTTAATTAGGGTTGATCAGGGTTAAGTAGGTTTAACTAGGGTTAATTATAGTTAATTAAGGTTACCTAGGGATGTGTTATGGGTTAATCGGTGTTAATTAAGGTTTAATTAGGGCTAATCGGGGTTAATTAGGGTTAATCGAGGTTGATTATATTTGCTTAGGTTTAATCATGGTTATTTAGGTTTAATAATAGTTGATTAGGTTTAATTAGGGTGAATCGAAGTTAATTACAGTTAATCAGGGTTAATTATGATTGATCATATCGGGGTTGATCGGGGTTAACTAGGTCTAATTAGGGTGAATCAGGATTAATTAGGGTTAATCATAGTTAAATAGGGTTAACTAGGGATGTATTAGGGGTTAATCGGGGTTGATTAAGGTTTACAGAGAAAATGGGAATTGAAAGTGCAACGTTTGATTCCAGACATCTGTTTCAGTCAATGTGGAATAAGTGAACATGAAAATATGAATATGGAACTCAAGACTCACTTTTGATTTCACGTTTTTCTCACTAGTACATCATATCCATGGATTTGCTTACATCATTTTTGTTATTTTGACATACAAACACTTGAGAATATGATGATGCTTACATCATTTTTGTTATATATATCTAGATCTATTTGGGTAAGACATCATCCCTTTTTCTCGATCTCTCGATCTCTCTCTCTCGACGGCGGCAGCTATGTACGCGAGGAAGCACAACAAAAAGAGCGGTGAAGCGGCCACTGAGGAAGAATAGATGGTTTCATGATGATGTAGGCATTGTACTGATCTACTGGCCACCGGCGCCCATGGTCTGCCTCAACTGGTGGTTCCAGAGCGACAACGGTGGCGCCACTCGACTATGATTGTGAAGTGGGGGTGCTGAGTGGCTGATACGTGGATTGTGTCGTTCGGGATTTGTGGAAGAATTGCACAAGTGAAGGCCTTTGTAGTTGATCGGAGGGAAAATGATCGAACGGTGGATGGTCCAGGTTTGTCCCCGTAGGTGTTGATTGTGGCCGGCCTGACGGAAGAAGGAGGCGGCGGTAGCGACAACCCGCGGTAGCATCAAATTCTGTTGTTGTTGTTGTTGTTAATATTGTTGTCGATGGATGATCGTTCATAGACTGGATGGTGACTGCTTTACGGCGTCAGTGGTAGCTTCGTAAGGGTGCCGTTGGTGGCAACGCCATTGATGACCACCAATGGGTTTGGGGTAGCTTGAGTTTGACCGATGGGGGTTGGTGACGACGACGTTGATTTAGATGGTGGTAGTCAGTGACAGTGATGTTGGGTATTGTACTGCACAATTACCTTTCACATTATTCGAAACCGTTGCTGTCCAATCCATTGGCTCCATCCATCATCCGCTACCTAATGTAGCGGATGTGTATTGTACATCCTGTGACTCCCTTAAGCTGGAGGGTATTTTTGTCAAAGTTCTAACATATGAATTGCCAATCTAGGTTCATTCGGAAAATATTGATCGAGTTTGGTAGTATCGCTTAGCTTGGACCGAGGTAAGGAATTCTCAAACGACGGGATTGGACCGGTAAACTTGTTGGATGACAAATCCAAATGAACAAGTTTAACACGGTTTGCCATTGAATTTGGAATTGAATTTTTATATTCATAATAAAGAGTGGTTTTAAGGATACAACAAGTCAAAATTAAATCCTAATAAGTTAGTTCATCAATCAATTAGAGTTTTCAAACAATAAATAACCAATCCACATAATTTCGGCAGTGACATTTGCAAGGGCCTTATACTCACTTTCAGTAGACCTTCGTGCCACCGTGGGCTGCTTCTTAGAAGACCAAGAAATTATATCCTTGCCCAAATAAACCAAGTATCCACCCATAGAACGGCGATCGTTAGGACACCCTGCCCAATCACTATATGAAAAACATTGTAACTGAAAAGAGGAAATCTTTGTAATTGATAAGCCCATAGCCAAAGTCCCGCGTAGGTGATAAAGTAAACGCTTTGTCGCTTGCCAATGCACATCAGTTGCACAATGCATAAATTGAGCTAGCTTATTGACAGCAAAAGCTATGTCAGGCCGTGTGATAGTAAGATACTGAAGTGCCCCTATTACTTGCCGATATTGTTCAGGATTAGGCAATAAATTAAAACACCCATGGTTTTGCTCAAATTCGATGAGAAGCTAAAGGAGTTGAGCACGGCTTGGAGGTAGCCATGTTGGTTTCCTTAAGCAAGTCTTCAATATATTTTTCTTAGGCGAAAAGAATGCCATCCGAAAGCTTTTTGATTTGTATCCCCAAAAAATAGTGAAGAGGACCAAGATCACGGACTGGAAAAGCCAATTTAACTTGATGAAGAAACCACTCCATCTTTGTATGATCTGAACAGGTAAAGACTATGTCGTCGACATAGACTAAGATATAAAATTGAATACGGCCCTTATGAAGAATGAATAAAGAACTATCAGCCTTTGATGGAACAAAACCCAATTGAACAACGAAATCAGAGAGAAGATGAAACCAAGCCCGTGGGGCTTGTTTTAAGCCATAAAGAGAACGTGGAAGCTTGCAAACATGATTGGAAAAATCCTTATGAACATAACCCATTGGCTACTCTATATAAATTTCATCTGCTAAATATCCATGCAAGAAAGCATTGGATATATCAATCTGACGAACAGGCCAACTCTGAACTGTTGCCAGTGTTAGAACAGTGCGAATGGTTGTGAATTTTACAACGGGACCTGATAATCAACACAGGATCGCTGAGCATACCCTTTTGCCACCAAACGGGCCTTGTAGCGATTGATCATACCATCGGATTTTTTTTATACGAAATACCCATTTATTCCTAATAATATTTTTGTGTGAAGGGTGAGGAACCAACTGCCATGTGTGATTTTGAAAGAGTGCATTTAATTCATGCTGCATAGCATCACGCCGCTCTTGACATTGTTTAGCTTGAGTTACAGTTTTGGGTTTTATGTAGAGAAAGTTGTGGCCAGTTTTGGCAAGGTTGACTTGTCTTTTTTTCATGGTTGAGGGTCGTAAAATGATGGTGTGTGTGCGTGGTGGAGAGATGGGATCATCGAGTTTGGATGAGTTTGAAAAGTTGGTGAGGTCAACAACTAAATTTAAGCCTTGAATTGAGGAAGATAACGGTTATTGTCATTGTGATAAGATAAATGCATCTTTTAGTACGAAATTGAAATTTTTGTGAGTTATAAGGTCGCAACCATGAAAAAATGGCACATCCAAAAGGTTTGAAAGCTAAATAATTTGGGTGCTTTTGAAAAAGTAATTGATAAGGCGATTGATTTTTAATGACATTACTGGGTAAAACATTAATAATCATGGCACTTTGTTCCAAAATAGTTCCAAAATTTTAATGGCAAATGTGCATGAGGGAGAAGCATTAAAGTGGTGTATACAAGATGTCGAATTTTTCGCTCAGCAACATCATTTTGCTCATGGGTATAAGGACATGCAACGCGATGGTTAATACCTTTGAGTTGGAAATAGTCAGAATGAAAAGCTTTTATATGAGTGCTAAATTGCCTTTCAATTAATTTTTCAAAATTCAAGTAAACCGAGTAAACATCACTCTTATTTTTCAAAAAATAGACCCATGTAAAACAGGAAAAATCATCAATAAATAACACAAAATAACGATGTCCTAAATGAGATAAAACAGGGGCAGGTCCCCAAACATCAGAATGAATAATATCAAAAGGTTTTAAACTACGATGATCAATAGAAGCTAAAGGCAATCGGGACATCTTGCCCATTAAACAACTAGAACTAGGAGAAATAGTTGATGAAGAACTAGCTACCAAATTATTCCTAACCAAAGAATTTAATTTTTGAATATTAGAGTGCCCTAGCCGCATGTGCCAATCATTAAAAGATGGTGTCGAAGCTGTCATACCTACCTTCGGTGTAAATTCCAGCTTCACTTGGCCTTTCCATCAACACCTTCTTGGTGCGCTGATCCTTGATCACAAAGTGATTAGGCCAAAATTCAAAGAAACAAGAGTTATCAGTAGTAAATCACTGAACTGAAAGGAGGTTTTTAACAATTGTAGGGAGTAGGGACATATAGGACATTACGTAAATCAAGCTTGCAAGTGTTAGAGTGAATAGAGGCATTACCAGTATGTGTTATTTGCAATCCTTGGCCATTACCAATATGGAGTTGATCATTACCCATGTACTCATTGACAGCAGTCAAAGCATTGACATCAGGGGTGAGATGATAATTGGCTATAGTATCGGGAAACCAATTGAGAGGTGGTGCAACGTTAGAATAATTTGGAGAAGCATTGAAATTGTTGTTCTGAAAATTGTTGTTGCGAGTAGACTGATTTTGCTACTTTAGAGCATAGCGTCTGTGACAAGTGAGGGCAATATGGTTAATCAAACCACAAATTTGGCAAGGACCCCGATTGCGCCACCCATAGTTGTTGCGGGGCTGGTTATTAATTTGTGAGTTGGTGCGAGGCTTAAAAGTGGAAGAGGATAGTGGTGTAGAAAGAAGGGGCGGAGAGCCTCTGAGAACGATGTTTGCCGTGGGAATCAAGGAATGCTTGGGCAGAATTTCATGGGCCACCAACTGACCGTGCAAGCTCATCAAATTAGTATTATTCCACCCAATGCTAATTTGGTAACACTAAGATGTTTTAGGCAAGAAAATGTATTGTATAATTCTGAAGTGTTGGAAGCGCAATGGGATCACACACAAGTAATTCGAACAACGACTATATATATATATATATATATATATATATATATATATATATATATATATATATATATATATATATATATATATATATATATATATATATATATATATATCGACACAAAGTTTTCTAATACCAGAACACAATATATACTTGACTCACAAATTTTGGTGTTTCAAAGCTTCTTGCTTTCTCTCTTTTTCAAAATTACACTCCAATAAAATTTATAGAACTCACACTTTGATACACCAACAAGACTCCATATATATATAGAAGGAGTATGTCGGCAACTTCATTTATCCTTATCTTCTTCTTGAGTCGGTTGGCAGCAAAGCTTCGTCATGAAGCTCTTTTTTCCCAACTCTTCTATGCTTCACGTTTTGACCATGTGGAGGTTTATCCAATTTCTCCAAGTTAGTTTGGCATCCTCCTTGTCTTCAATCCAAGTTGGCAGATAGGTGAGTGATAATCCAAAGCTTCAAAGTTCAACAATTGCAACTTATTTGATAAGGGTTTGAATTCCAACATTGAGACCATCCAAACAGGTCTCCCTCAAATATATACCAATTTGAGCAGATCATTTAGTTCATTCTCATGATGTAGAATGTTGTGTTTCCCTGCCTCCTTTCTTATCCAAATGACTCTGTTAAAAGTTCTAGTAGTTTGAGCAAAACATAGAAAAACAATTCAAGAAATATAAAAAAAAGATATAAAAGAACATGTATTCTCTCACATTTGTTGAACAAAATCATAACACATTAGGTTCTTGTTATAACATTTGAAGTTGAGAATTTCATTGCATAAATACAAGACATTTTACAGTGAAGGCTTCAAAAAGGTACATAAACCTAGGAACCCCTTAAAGACCTTGTTCATTGACATTACACTTGATAAGAATGAAAGCAATGGAAAAAAAATTCAAACATGGCAACCACGAGAAAGTTGGCTATTATTGTCAAGATCGAAGCTCAATCAGAGGTAGAAAGTCCTAGTAGTGGTGTGGAGGTGGTGGTGACTTATAATAGTATGCGGGTGGAGGTGGTGACTTCACTGGAGGTGGTGGAGATTTGTAGTAGTATGGAGGTGGAGGTGACTTCTTGGGAGGAGGTGGGGACTTGTAGTAGTATGGGGGAGGAGGTGGTGACTTCACTGGTGGTGGTGGTGACTTGTAATAGTATGGAGGTGGAGATGACTTCTTTGGTGGAGGTGGGGACTTGTAGTAGTATGGGGGAGGAGGTGGGGACTTTACTGGTGGTGGAGGTGACTTGTAGTAGTATGGAGGAGGTGGAGACTTCTTTGGGGGAGGTGGAGACTTGTAGTAGTATGGGGGTGGAGGAGGTGACTTCACTGGTGGCGGTGGTGACTTGTAATAGTACGGAGGTGGCGGTGACTTCTTTGGTGGAGGTGGGGACTTGTAGTAGTATGGGGGAGGTGGTGGTGACTTCACTGGTGGTGGAGGTGACTTGTAGTAGTATGGAGGAGGTGGAGACTTCTTTGGGGGAGGTGGGGAATTGTAGTAGTATGGGGGTGGAGGAGGTGACTTTACTGGTGGTGGCGGTGACTTGTAGTAGTATGGAGGTGGCGGTGACTTCTTTGGCGGAGGTGGGGACTTGTAGTAATATGGGGGAGGAGGTGGTGACTTCACTGGTGGAGGTGGTGAGTTATAGTAGTACGGGGGAGGTGGTGACTTGGTTGGTGGTGGTGGGGACTTGTAGTAGTATGGGGGAGGAGGTGGTGACTTCACTGGAGGAGGAGGTGATTTATAGTAGTACGGGGGAGGAGGCGATGGGGAAGGTGGGGGTGGGGACTTGTAGTAGTAAGGTGGTGGAGGGGATGGTGATGGTGGTGGTGGCGACTTGTAGTAGTAAGGTGGAGGAGGTGAAGGAGAAGGTGGTGGTGGTGATTTGTATACATAAGGAGGAGGTGGTGATGGAGAAGGAGGAGGTGGAGATTTGTAAACATATGGAGGAGGTGGTGATGGAGAAGGAGGAGGTGGAGATTTGTAAACATATGGAGGTGGGGGTGATGGAGATGGAGGTGGTGGAGATTTGTAGACATACGGTGGTGGTGGCGATGGTGAGGGTGGTGGAGGAGATTTGTAAACATACGGTGGTGGTGGCGATGGTGAAGGCGGAGGTGGCGATTGATACACGTAAGGTGGAGGCGGCGACGTGTAAACGTACGGCTTATCAGCAACTACACTAGTGGCTATCAAGCAAAATGCCACAGCATATACAACTCGAGGCCATTGCCCCGGCTTCCCTTGGTTTCTCATTGGGAAGTGTTGTTTAGAAGTAGTGGTTTGTATGTTTGGGGAACGGACTAGCCCTTTATATAGTAGCGCATGCGAACATTGAGGCCAATCATATACATATTGAATGGAGTAAACAAACTAAATAAAACCCTTTTGTCAATAAAAAAAACCCAGCCAAGTCTCTTACATTTCCAACTATTGGATGATGGTTTCCCACTAAACTGTCAATTGTCTTGGCTCTTGGCGGTAGAGGACACGAACAAGTCAAAGACCAAGAGTTGGTGACATGCAGAACAAGTCAAAGACCAAGAGTTGTTCACTCCTAAACGCGTTCAAGCAAGTTGAAAATTCATCTGTAAGGTGTATAGCGTGGAAAATGTACGCAATGGAAGTAAAAAACTTTAAGTCAAACTACAAACTTTGGAGGTTTCCGCTGGTTCATATCCTTGCAAATGGCTGATTTTACTTGAAATGGGGAGGTTCTTGAAAATAAGAACTTCCAATGGCTACCATAAAATGCAAAAGTCACTATCACCAATAGATGCCAGCTTTTGTTCACTACTTCTACGTTTTATGTTTCTTAAAGCTCGGTTCCTATCTAGAGTTGTTTTTTGTCTACAAATATACCCCTTAGTATCTTACTAGCTTTGATCTTAGGACTTCCTTGTTTCATCCTATATTTCTAAGTATCTCAGTCCTTTTTTACCTCTCAGCTATCTTTGTATATCAAGTGGATGTATTATAGAATTATGGGTTAGACGCAGCAGCCTTGAAATGATGGGAATCGTGCATAACATGCAAGAACTTCATAGTTGGCAATGGTGTAATTTAACAATTGTAGAACTTGCAATTATAAAGCATCACGCTTCGTAGTACAGGTACGCGTCACCGACCGTTTGTAAACTTCATATTCCTTGATCGCTTTATAGAAAATTTGAATTGCACCGAGATTATGCACCAGATTCATACACCAGACGGGTTGCATAGTTGCATCAAAGCAGCGGAGTTATACAATAAGTAAGCTCACCAAACACAGAAACTGATTCTACAGTATAGTTGGTAACAATGTAGTTGACTTCTGGCAGAATATATGGTAATTAAGCATGTAAGTGCTGATAGTTTAGTTAAGGGGAATATGGTCGATTGCTTAAAGTAGGTACCAAATCTTCCGATGGCTTTTAAGACAAGCCTTTAATATCCTGCACACATTTCAAACTTCGAGGGGCGGAGACGCTAACAACTCATAACACTCTTTTGTCAATGGTTTTGATATGCCTCCTTTCATTCTATTAAGTAAATTGTGTTCCTTGTGATCCCTCCATTGTGTGTGTGTGTGTGTGTGTGAGAGAGAGAGAGAGAGAGAGAGAGAGAGAGAGAGAGTTATTTTTATTTTTGTTGTTATTATTTTTTAACCAGGTCAAACATGGTTTGGTGTATTCCAAATGCTTTTTACGGTAACCCAAATAAACCAAATAACAGTTCAAGTAAAACTCTGGAAGGTGCAGCCGACTAAAAAGGGACAAATTGATGTTGTTTAGTATGAGCTCCTAATAGAAGACGTGAAAGTGCTCGTTGGACTTCTATTTATGAAATGCACGATGAACTAGTATTAAGGCTAGGTTTGTATTAAGTGTTGTAATATGTCATAATATGTGTTGATGCAAACTGTACCAAAAGACCGGGATGATCGGATGAACCTATTTTATATATGCCTCATTCGTACATTCATAAAAAAAACCTATAAAAAAAGTAAAACTCTTTTGTCAATGGCTTAGATATGCCTCATTTGATTATGTACATGGTCTTATTCTTTTGATCCCTTCACAGAGAGCACTCTGTGTGTGTGTGTGTGTGTGACTGGCCGGGTCAGACTTGGTTTGTCTTTCATATCTGTTTTCCAATGCTTTCTATGGTCACCCATATGGACTAAATAACATTTCAAGTAAAAATATATATCTATATAATATATAATAAGCGAAGCGAGACCTTCTGTAGGCGACACGTCATCGTAGAAACAACTTTTTTACTTGACACATCATCACTTTATGCTTTCAATGTGAAATAGAATTATAACTATTATAAGAATTACTAAAAGTCTGAAATATATGGATAGAATCCTTATTTCTTGATAAGTTAATATTTGTATTGATAAATCTTATATAATTGAAAAAAATAATTTTAAATATTTTGAAACTCTAACTAATTAATGGATTAACTTATTAGAATTTAATTTTGTGTATCGAATCCTCAAAACCACTCTCTAACATGAATATAAAAATTTATATATTTAAAAAACGAAAATAATATTATTATCTTGAATGGGATCCTTTAAATAAGCGAAACAAGATCTTCTTTACGCGACACGTCGTCGCAGAAATAGCTTCTTTACTTAACACATCATCACTTTATGTTTTCGATATGAAATAAAATTATAACCATTATAAGAATTGCTAAAAGTCTAAAATACTATCAAGAATAGGGTCCTTATTTCTTGATAAATTAATTTCTATATTAGTAAGTCTTATATAATTGAAAAAATAATTCTAAACATTCTGAAACTCTACCTAATTAATGGACTTACTTATTATGATTTAATTTTGTATATTGAATCCTCAAAACCACTCTCCGACATGAATATAAAAATTTATATATTCAAAAAATGAAAATAATATTATTCTCTTGAATGTGGTCCTTTATTTTTTGATAACTTAATTTTCACGTCAATAAGCATTATATAGTTGAAAAATCAATTCTAAACATTTTGAAACTCTAACTTATTTTATAAGTGTCACTAAAGGTATGAAATACTATCTTGGATGAGGTCTTTATTTCTTCATAAGTTAATTTCTATATTAGGAAGTCTTATATGATTGAAAGAAAAACTAATTCTAAACGTTCTAAAACTCTAACTAATTAACAAATTAACTTATTAAGAATTAATTTTGAGTATTGTATCTTCAAAACTACTCTCCAATATGAATATAAAAATTTATATATTTTTAAAACGAAAATAATATTGTCTTGGATGGGTCCTTATTTATAGATAAGTTGATTTTTATATTCGTAAGTCTTATATAGTTGAAAAACTAATTCTAAACATTCTGAACATCTAACTAATTAATGAACTAACTCATTATGACTTATTTTAACTATTGTATCCGTAAAACTACTTTTTGATATTATTATACAAATCCATATATCTAAAACAAGAAAATAAAATATTAAATTTAGAAAAGAAACAAATAATGTTGCAATATTGAGATTGACACAATAAAAATGATACAGCAATTTATTCATCTTTAGAATCCTTTTGGTACAATAAAAAAATTGACATTATTTTTTTAATTGAGACCATAAGACCAACAAATGACTGTATAATAATTATTAATTAAAATCACAATAATTGTAAGACCTATTTGTAAATATGATAGTTGAACAAGATCTAAATTTATATACCAAACATTTTAGTGTATATAAAGGTATGAAAATAATATTTTGGATGTGATCCCTATTTTTAAGTTTATTTAATTTTGCTTCTAAAACTCTAGATTTACTAATTTTTTAGGATTTGAATTTGATTATCATGTTCTTAAAACTAACTTTCTAATACGAAGATAAACAAACATGTTAATAGAAAATAAAAATAACATATGAGATTCAAAATAAAAAATTATGTTATAGTTAATTTAAATTTATTATGATTGATTAAATGTATATGTATTGACACATAACATAGTCATTTATATAACATATAAAATTAATAATCAAATTATAGGATAATTTTTTTGTTTTGATAAGACTGCAAGATCAAAAAAGTGGCTATGTAAGCATAAATGAGATTGTAAAAATAAATCTCATACGTATATGAAAAGAAGAGTTTGAAATTAAATCAAATTATTCTTAATTATAATATTTGACAACATTTCAAACATTTAAGATGCAAAAATATGAAATGTCATCAGATTATATTTTCGATGTAAAATAAAATTATAACATTATAAGTGTCTCTTAAGGCCTCAGATATTATCTTGAATAGGGTCCTTATTTCTTGATAAGTTAACTTTTATATCAATACGCTTTATATATTTGAAAAACTAATTCTAAGCATTCTGAAATTTTAACTAATTAATGAACTAACTTATTATGACTTAATTTTGACCATTATATAATTGAAATCACACTCTAACATGAACATAAAAATTTATATATCTACAAAATGAAAATAACGTATTAAACTTAGAAGAGAGAAGAATATGATGTTACAATTGAGATTTAAATAATACAAATACTTTAACAATTGATTCATATTAATTATATTTTAATATATGTTGACGGAAGTATATGCTTACCGTGGTCGATGAAAAAAATTATGAATATAATATAGCATTTAGAATCTTTTGGCAAAATAAAAATTTGACGTAATTTTTTTTTTTGTGAGACCACACAACCAGCAAATGACCATAAAATTATTATTAATTAAAATTCCAATAATGGCTAAGCTTATTCATAAATCTAATAGTTGAAAATGATTTGAAACTATATGCTAAACGTGTAAATGTATCTAAAGGTATGTAAATATTATTTTGGATGTGATCCTTATTTTTAAGTTTATTTAATTTTGCTTCTAAAACTCAAATATACTAATTTTTTAAAATTTAATTTTGACTATTATGTTTTTAAAACTAACTCTCCCATACGAAGTTAAGAAATCATGTATCTAAGAAATAAAAACAACATAGGATATCTAGAACAAAAATAAAATTGTTACAGTTAATTTAAATTTTTTATATTTTACTAAATGCATATGTATTTGCACATAACATAATCATTGCAAAAAAATTATCTATGCAATATATTATAGTATAATTTTTTGATTTGATAAGATCGCATGATCAACAAAGTAGCTGTATAAGTATAAACAAGATTTTCAAAAAAAATCACATATAAAGTAGAAGAAATAAAGGTGCAATCAAATCACATTATTCTTAATTACTATAATTGAAAACATTTAAGAACTTTAAGATGCAAAAATATGGTATGTCATCAAATTATGTTTTCAAATGAAATAAAATTGTGTCTCTAAAGGTCTCAAATATTATCTTGAATGGGGTCCTTATTTCTTGATAAGTTAATTTTTATATCAATAAGTTTTATATAATTAAAAAATTAATTTTGAGCTTCATGAAACTTTAACTAACTAATATATTATGACTTAACTTTAACTACTACATGTATCCTTAAAACCACTCTTTATTATGAATGTAAAATTTATATATCTAAATAATCTAAATAACATTAAGAGAGAGAGAGAGAGAAAAAATGATATTATTATTGAGATTGAGATAAGAAAAATAATTTAACACTTGATTCATATTTATTTTATTTTAGTATATGCTTACCATAATGGATGTAAAGATTTATCAATATAATGTACATCTTTTAGAATATTTTCATAAAATAAAAAATTGATTGTATTTTATGGGTCATATCACACTATCAACAAATAACTTTACAATTATTGTTATTTAAATTGCAGAAATGATAAAACTTATTTGTACATTTGATAGTTGAAAAAGGATTTAAAGCTCTATAATAAACATGTTAGTGTCTCTAAATGCATGCAAATTTTATTATTTTTAAGTTTCTTTATTTTTGCAAAAACTATATGAAGGCTATATTAGTAAAGCTTATATAATGTAAAAATTAATTCTAAAACTCTAAATGTATTAACTTATTAGAATTTAAGTTTCACAATTATGTCCTTAAAACTAACTCTCTCATAAAAAAAAAAAAAAATTATGTATCTAGAAAACAAAAATGACATATGAGATTTAGTAGAAAAAATTATATGACTGCATGATCAACAAGTGGACATATCACATTTATGAAAATTTGAAAATAAATCACATATATTAAAAACAATAATCAAATAATTCTTATTTACTTTATTTTAGGAACATTTAAAATCTTTATGATGCAATATGCATCTAAATCTACAAAACTAATGATTTACCATTCGTTTATATATAGAGCCCTTATGATCAATAAAAAAGTTTTTTTTTCTGTAATACTTATTAAATTTTCATTAAAAATAATAAATAATAAATTTTACACAACTTATAAGTATTAAAATTTAATTTTGATTACGATGGAATTGATTACAAGTATGATTGGTGACTATTGTGCGAGTTCAATAACAAATAATTGATTAACGCTCACTTTATAATATTAGCCTAATGTAATTATATTTGTTATCCTTTGCAAGCTGATTATAATTATATGTATAACCTGACATAATTTGTTATATCAATGTTAGATTATTGTGTGCTAAAATAAGTGTAATTTATGAAAAAAAATATATATCGTTAGATGCATTTAATATATATCAAAAGTAAATTTTGGCGACAAATAATAGTCATAAAAAATGTGAAAAATAATTTTAATACTCTAAAATAAGGACGCGGCATGTTCATCAATTAAATATTCTTATTACTAGCATCTTGCAAGAATTAAAGAAAAAAATGTATACATAAAATATTGGATATTATGTGGTCGTTCAGTTAAATTTATTTATTTTAAATTTTTACTTAATTGTTATAATAACCTCAGGAATATATATATATATATATATATATATATATATATATATATATATATATATATATGTATGTAATACCTTAAAGACCATATGAAGTTAAGGAATTAAATCGGCGTAACATTTACAATTGAAAAGGGATACTTGATAGCATCATCATATTTTAATTAAAACTACAATTGTATTCGCTAATTAACTTTATATAGCACCAGCATGATTATTCTACTATTCTAGGTGTTAAGCCAATATTCATTTAAAATACTATTTGACAACCTCAAACAAAAGCTCAAAGAAAACAAGTAATCAGAGGCTTCATTGTGTCCCTATCTATTATTTGTCCTTCAACTTACAATATAATAAAATTACATGTAAACACACATGTACATGAAAATATCTCATAATTATTGCATACAGTTGAATGAAAAAAAACAATGCTATTTAATAATCGAAAGTTCGGAGCACTGCAAGTGATTTCATCTTTTCATACTGAGTTAGTCGTGATTAATTTAGGTACTAAGATTAATCTTTGTAGCCAAGTAATATATTTTTATACTGTTAAATTTTTTGTCTATGTGGTACACATCAATACACTTTTTAAAACTTATAGTATACTTTATTTTTAAAAAAGACCCGAGTTTTGCTCGGGTTATATAATATCCCGAACTTCAAGAGCTGTTTAAAATAGTCATCCGTGACCCAAAAAATAAACAAGCGCTAATTTTGAGCAATACTCGAGTATTAGAAGCTTGTGGAAGCTTAAAAGAATTTTGAGGTAAAAATGTAATTTTTGAAATTTTGGGGGCATTTTGTAAATTTTGAAACTTGAGGGGCTATTTTGTAAATTTAAAAGACTAAGCCTTATGTGTCATTTTTTCAGAAGTCCAGGATAAGGAGATGCCACCTCTTAGGATGAATCACCTGATGGATTTTATTTATTTATTTATTATGTGAGTTTAATTTTATTCTTAATGAAAAAAAAAACCAAAGAGGAAACCTTTCCTTTTCGGGAAAGAAAGAAGAACAAGGAGAAGAACAAAACAGAGAAGTGAAGAAGATGAAATTCGGGCAGGATATCGAAGGAAAAGAGAAAGGTTGAAGGAATCGTTCATGGTAACCTCTCCATAACTGTTAGTGTGATGAATCTCAATCTATGTGTGTAATTTCACGATTCGATATGTGTTCATGGCTGCGACAGTGGGCTTGTGTGTATAATTTAAATGTTTGATTGTGTAGGGATGAATATGAGTAAAAGGGGGTGAGTTTCAGTGGATGGTTAAGGAGTTTGGTGCGTTTTTAGCGTACGAAGAGGGTGTTTACAGTGACTGTGTGTTAGTGCGTGTGTTCCGTGTGTGTAGGTGCGTGTTCTTGGATGTGGGTTACGGGTATGTGAGTGATTGTGTGTGAATTGTATGTTTAAATATGTGTTGGAATGTGATTAAGGTGGTAGAATGGGATTTTAATGATTTGGAGTGGATTAGAAGTGAAGTAGGATGAGTTGTGAAGTGTTGGGCGATGAACGTGTCTCAGCTGAAGGTGGAAGAAAGTGTGTTTCAGGGTGCAATAGTGTGTGTTATTATCGCTAAAGGTGAAATTCATTTAGGCAGTTTTTAATTGAATTTTCATTAATAACTAGAGCAAAAATTAGACAAAATTCAAAACAGTAACCCCCAATAATTTTACGAGATCTATGCTCTGAAAAAGTTTGGGAATTTTCGGAGTAAGCAAAGAGCGCTAAATTGGAGCACCGATTAAAGAGTTTTATCGAATTATTTAGCATATCAAACCAAGATATTTTGATCTGAAAATTTTATGCATATCTTATTTTACTGATATGTTTTATATTTTAAAATTTGTACCATTCTGAGGCCGATAGGTATTTTTCGCGAAACTGACCTTTTAGCGCTCGGTCCGGACACCGGTTCGCGATTTTTTGGCAAAAAATTTCTAAAATACTTTTTAGACCATAAATAACATCAGGATATTTAAAATAGTATTTTAAGATATTTTGAGATTTTTCGGTGCCGGAAACCCCCAGGGATGTTTTGGTAATTTACCACCCCGAAGGGGTATTTTGGTAATTTTACCTATAAGAGGTATTTTGAAGTAAATTTACTTTTGGTAAGATTATTTCAGTGACTTCGCTTATGGAAAAGTCATTTTGAGAATTAAAGTGTAACGGGGGTATTTTGGTAATTTACCACCCCGAAAGGGTATTTTGGTTATTTGACTTAAGAAAGGTATTTTTACATAAATTTATATATGGGAAGCTTATTTCAGTTTACGGGAAGGCCATTTTGGTAATTTAAGTCCGAGAGGGGCATTTTGGCAATTTTACACCCTAGGGGCGTTTCGATAATTTTACATGCCCGGTGAGGGGAGGTTCATTTTGGGAGCATGCGTGAGTTCGTATTACATTATAATTTTGTTCTGTAGGCTGTATTCTAATGGTTCGATTATTCCGTTTAGGTTAAAGCTAAAGACTTCTGGTTAGGATAATTTAGTTGCAGATCCAGGTAAGGGATTCTATCTGAACCCTGGGGAAGGACTTTCGTCCGAACCCTTATTTTGATAACTCGTACTCGCAAGTACTCATTTGATTTACTTATGGCTAATGCCGAACTCTGAATTTGGTATGATATCAGCATGTTCTTGTCCAGAAAATCCTAATATTGAACCTGAATCGATTATTTGGAAATCTTGTGATGCTCGCCTGTTATTATGTGCTGAGCAAATGTGACAATTGTCTGTATCCGTTCTTCCAGATTGTTGTGTATAAAACTTGATAATTATTCGTAATCGCTTTGTTGTTTATCTGATTTTCTTCTGATTTTCTTCTGAAAATTCTGAATGTTGACTTATGTCAGTATGATTATTGTTATTGGAATCCGAATTGATTTCGGTGATTGAGCTTATGTTAAGGCCCCCTGATATTATTGATTTTTCTGTGTTGACCTGGGTTTCTGTTCTGTGGGAGGGCGTAATAAGGCTAGTCTGAATCCTGCAGGAAAAAGCAAGCTAGTACCCAAGTGGACTAGTATTTTAGTACATCATGCATGTGTACACTTCTGTGCTTTGCCGGAATGGCATCGTGACCGCCCAGGATCAACGTTGATTTTTTTTATTTTATCAGCTCTGTACACTGCCGTGACTATTACCGAAATATCTGAAAAGTATTATCTGAAATGATCCGCGCTTCTGTTAAAATCCTTTGAAAAACCTTCATTGTATTTGGAAATGATGACTTTAGAAATGATCTATTATCGATTGTTCTTTTTAGAATCGGTCATGTTTGTTCTGGTTTATTTTGGTATCTATTTCTGATAAGTTTTGATCCTTTTGGAAGTCATTAAGTTTTTGACCATCTGAAGTATTTTGAAAATTTTCGTCGATTGGATTCTTTGAAATCGTTTTGTAATCATGTTGGTAGTCCTTGTGCTACCTTACTGAGCTCTCAAAAGCTCATCCTCCGTTTGGCTCCCTTCTACAGGTAATGATAAGCTGTAGTAGGTTCGGGAATGGGTTAGAATCTGCGTGAGGTTCCGGTGAGCCCATCACCACTGTATAGTAAGATCCCTGCGCGGGTCGGTACTGATAATGTGTTCTTAGGAAATTTGAATTGCGAAGAACTTAAGCTGTAATAGTTTAAGCTAAGCAATTATGATCCAGTATTTTGAGAAATCTGAGTTGATGCTGAATAAGATGATTTGGAATATGTGTTAGTAAACAGGTTTGATGTGATCTGGTAGGTTAACGACCCGGGAGTTCGGGGCGACGGAGCTCCTGATTTTCGGGGGCGTTACAGGTTACTGAACTAGTAATATATAATAAGAGATATGACTTCTTCACTTGACACGTCATCACATTATGTTTTTAATGTGAAATAGAATTATAATCTATACTACCTATAAAAGTAGGAATCTTGTAAATCTTTTTATTCCATTTTTGTTCTTCGTTAATCACTCTAATAACAATCTTATCCTTTAATAATTACTACTCCATTATTACCCTACCCTTTCATTAATACTATTCCATTATTACCCTACCCTTTCATAAATACTATTGTTAATTACTAATTGTGTAATCATTTTGGGTTTTACCTTCCGTCAGTTATTTCAATAACAACTTTACCTTCCCTAATTATTATTTTTGTACTGCGTTTAAGAAACATTATGTTATAAATTTAATCTAAATCAATATTTACATATTGGGAAACAAAATATGTAGTTGTTAAAATATATTTATATATATGTATGCGTGTGTGTGGGTGTATGCGCGCGCGCACTACCTCTAAAAGTATAAATTTTATAAATTATTTTTTGACGATTATTACGTTAATTATATTCTTACCCTTCTTTTATTACTCCTTTTTAAATTTTAATGAAATTAAAATAATATTGGGTAATGAATCTATTTTATACATTGATGGAAAAATGAAAAGTGTGATGAGAAAGAAAAACATAACAAAAAAGTTCCTTTATTATATTCTTTTAATTTAGTTAAAATAAAATAAATATTAGATATTGACCTGGATAATGAGAATTGTAATTTTCTTTCTTCATTTTAGGTTAGTAAACAATTAACCAATTGAAAAACTGAAAAACAAAAACAACATAAAGAAACTAAAATACAAAATCAATTCAGAAACAGAAAATTGTTAGGAAAACAAAAAAAAGGGTTAAATAAAAAAAACAAGGCTCAAATACGGTGCAAATTTGAATTGAAAATATGTTCGGTTATTGCAATCGAAGACTGAGTGTTTTGTGTTTCTTATTGATGAAACATAAAAGACTTGGTCTTGAAAATTACAAATCTTAACCATTAACCAATTTAATAATTTACAAAAATAAAGACGTAGATTCATTTTTTTAAGTTCTCTATTTGCTTTTATTTTCAACAGTACCATCAAATATTTTTTTAATCCAAAGTTTACAAAGAATATTTTCAAACATTGAATTGATTACAATTGCGATAATCAAATAACATTTCTTCTAAAAAAAATTCACAAAAAGTTGAGAACATAATTGAATTCATTATTTTTTATCCCAAGTAAGATAATAATATCACTTCAAATATTTCTCTCGACTATATTCTCGTACAACGCACATGCTCTATACTAGTTATTATAAGTGTCCTTAAAGGTTTGAAGTATTATCTTGGATGGAGTTCCTATTTCTTGATAAGTTAATTTTCATATTACTAAGTCTTATATAATTGAAAAACTAATTATAAACGTTCTAAAATTCTAACTGATTCATGAACTAACTTATTATAACTAAATTTTGACTATTATATATTAAAACCACTATCTAATATCAATATAAAAATTCATACATTTTAAAAATGAAAATAACATACTAGACATAGAAGAGAAAAAAAATAATGTTAAAATTGAGAATATTATCTTGGATGATGTTCTTATTTCCTGATAAATTAATTTTCATATTACTAAGCCTAATATAATTGAAAAATAAATTCTAAATGTTCTAAAACTCTAATTGTGTGAGGAACTAACTTATTAGGACTTAAATTGACTATTACATTCTTAGAATCACTCTTCAATATGAATATAAAAATTCATATATCATTAAAATGAAAATAACATATTAGATTTAGAAGAAAAAAATGATGCTACAATTGAGAATATTATCTTGAATTGGGTTTTTATTTCCTGATAAGTTAATTTTCATACTACTTAGCCTTATATAATTGAAAAACAAATTCTATGAGTTTTAAAACTCTAACGAATTGATGAACCAACTTATTCAGACTTAATTTTAATTATTCCTTAAAATCACTTTCTAATATGAATATAAAATTCATATATCTTAAAAATTAAACTAACTAACTAAATTTATAAGAGAAAAAAATGGTGCTACGATTAAGAATACTATCTTGGATGGGGTTCATATTTCTTGATAAGTTAATTTTTATATTATTAAGCCTTATATAATTAAAAAAAACTAACTCTAAACGTTTAAAAACTCTAACTAATACATGAGCTAACATATTAGGACTTAATTTTGACGATTGTATCCTTAAAACCATACTCTAATATGAATATAAAATTCATATATCTTAAAAATAAAAATAACTAACTAAATTTAGAAGAGAAAAAAAATAATGCTACAATTGAGAATATTATTTTGGATGGATTTCTTATTTCTTGATAAGTTAATTTCCATATTACTAAGCCTTATATAATTGAAAAACTAATCTAGACGTTCTAAAACTCTAACTGATTCATGAACTAACTAATTAGGACTTAATTTTGACTATTTTATCCTTAAAACCACTATAGAATATGAATATAAAATTCATATATCTTAAAAATGAAAATAATATACTCGATTTAAATGTTAAAAAAAAGAATACTGATGCTACATTTGAGAATAATGCTATATTTGAGAATTTTATCTTGGATGGGGTTTTAATTTCTTGATAACTCAATTTTCATATTACTAAGCGTTATATAATTGAAAAACTAACTCCAAACGTTCTAAAACTCTAACTGATTCATGAACAAACGTATTAGGACTTAATTTTGACTATTGTATCTTTAAAACTACTCTCTAATATGAATATAAAAATTCAGATACCTTAAAAATGAAAATAACACACTAGATTTAGAAGAGAAAAAATAATAATGCTATAGTTGAAAATATTATCTTAAATGGGTTCTTATCTCTAGATAAGTTAATTTTCATATTACTAAGCCTTATAAAATTAAAACCTAACTCTAAATGTTCTAAAACTTTAACTGATTCATGAAATAACTTATTAAGAGTTACTCTCTAATATAAATATAAATATTCTTATATTAAAAACAAAAATAATATACTAGATTTAGAAGAGGAAAAAAATGATGTTACAATTGAGAATATTATCTTGCATAGGATTCTTATTTCTTGATAAGTTAATTTTCATATTACAAAACCTTATATAATTGAAAAAAAATTCTAAACGTTCTAAAATTCTAAGTGATTGATGAACTAACTTACTAGGACTTAATTATAATTATTGTATCCTTAAAACCACTTTCTAACATGAATATAAAAATATTTATATATTAAAAACAAAAATAACATACTAGATTTATAAGAGAAAATAAATGATGTTACAATTGAAAATATTATCTTGGACGGGGTTCTTATTTCTTGATAAGTTAATTTACATATTAGTAGGCCTTATATAATTGAAAAATAAATTCTTGATATTTTAACTCTAAGTGACTGATGAATTAACTTACTAATACTTAATTTTGACTATTGCATCATTATAAACCACTCACTAATATAAATATAAAAATTCATAAATTTTAAAAACGAAATATACTAGATTTAGAAGAGAAAAAAATGACGTCACAATTGAGAATATTATCTTGGACAGGGTTCTTATGTCTTGATAAGTTAGTTTTCATGTTACTAAGTCTTATATAATTGAAAAACTGATTCTAAATATTCTAAAATACTAACTGATTGATGAACTAACTTATTAGGACTTAGTTTTGACTATATATTGCATCCTTAAAAATACTCTCTAATATGAATAGCAAAATTCATATATTTTAAATACGAAAATAACATATTAGATTTGGAAGTGAGAAAAAAGATGATGCTAAAATTGAGATTGAAAAATAAAAATAATGTAATAATTGTTTATTTTTTAAAAAATTATAAAAATAATGTAATGATTGTTAATATAGTATAGTATAGTAGCTTTTAGAATCCTTTTGATTAAAATAAAAAAATTGACACACAAACAACAAATGACTGTGCTTGTATTAGAAAAAAGGTATAATTAAATCAAAAAAATTCTTAATTATAATATTTGAGAATATTTAAAATGTAAGAATATATTTTCGTAATTCTACAAAACAAACAATTAACCAACTCGTGTTTGCATAGGGCCTTATGATCAATGAAAAGACTTTTTTTACTTATACTTAATTAAGTTTTTCATGAAAAAAATTATGAGTGCACTTAGTAGATATAAAAATAATAACTTGGTGAAAAGTCGTTGAAGATGTAGAAAATAATTCCAACACTTTAAAATAAGGATATGTCATCTTCATCAATTTAATTTTTAACATTACTAGCATCTTACAAGAAACACACACACATTATGAAAATATTAGAAATTATTTGGTCATTCTGTCAAATTTATTTTTAATATATTTGAGTAGTGAATTTGTTTTAAGTAAATTTACAAAACTTATTGTAATCAAATATACATTGATAGTTTTTTTCTAATAGGACTCAATATGAAATATATTATTTTTATAGTTGATTAAATTTAGATGAATAGCAAGACGAATTAGTGAATATTAGAGTGATAATATGTCGATTATAACTATGAGTGATAATTGATATGAGTATTAAATAACAATTATATGAACTATTTAATCTCCACCCTGTAACCGTTAATTTAACATAAGGGTATTTGTTGAATTTAACAAGCTTAATATAGTTAACAAAAATAACCCGATAAAAGTTGGTACACAAAAGGTATATTATATTTGATTAAATAAGTATGTATAGAAAAATACTATTAAAGGCATTTATTAGATATAAGAACTACAATTTTATGACAAATTGTAGATCTATAATATGTGAAAAGCAAAATCAACTTAATCAATGTACTTACCGATCAGGTATTATTTTGAACTATTAATACCTCAAAAGCACTAAAACAAAATAAAAGGATACATTTTTACCACTTAAATGTCCTCACGCATGCGTTTTACAAAAATTTAAAAAAGATATATATAAAAAATTATTCGAAAAACATGTAACACCTCAAAAACTTTTGAAATTAAAAAATTATACTCATATGTAATATCTATAATTCAAAAGGGGTACGTCAAAGCCTCACAACTTTTTTAATTTCAATCACAAGCATGTTTGTTATTTAGCTCTATATAGTACTAACATGACTATTTTATTACCATAAGTGCTAAGCCAATATTTATTTAAAATAATTAAAAACTTAAATAAGGCAAGTATCTAGCGACTCCAGTATATGAGTATTTATTTTTTTTATAACCAAATAAGATATTTTTTTAATAATGTTATCGTCTTTTTTGTCTTACGATATGTGGTATATATTAATACGCTCTTTAAAACCTTATGGTATACAGTATTTTATAACCAACCCGAACTTGGCTCAGATTACTGAGCTAGTAAATAAATAAACCGCGGAAGCTTCTTCCTCTTCTTCTTTTTCTGTGTCTTTTGGGGATTTCAAGTTCATTTCTAGACTTGATCAACAGGCTGCCTCGATTTCGTGTACCAGTTGGCAGGTAGGTAAAAGCGCTGAGCTTCAGGCCAGCCAGCCAAAGGAGACTGAATTCTGGCCACCCAAACATGTAACAGTTCACATAGTAAAGGATATTATTAGGTACTTGGGGTGACTTCTGACTATTTGAAATGTACTCACAATGGAACAATAATGCAACTATGCTTTTTGCAAGTTTATTCAGATCACGCAAATGCATATGAACCAGCTCAACCTCCTAACATAACAAGTTTGTACGAATGTACTATTGTTTACGATAGTTGAATCGTAATAAGTCATGTCATTTTTTACAATCCCAAAACATTGATCACTTTCTAAAGTTAAGTTACAAATTTTACCACCTCTCTACTTTTACCCTTTGATTCCCAAACATTCACCACTGCTCGCGTCCATTCAACAACCGGAGTTCGCCACCTTGTTCAATTATTGTTGCCGCCGCCACTTTCAACCACGTTGACACCACGTCCTTCAATCACGTCATTGCTTTCTCCTTCAACCACAATAGTCGCCGCCTCCTTCGGCCACCATCGCCGCCAATGTAGATGATAGTGATTTTTTCAAGGAATATATGTCAATTAATAGATTTGTTTTCGTTCTTTTTCCTTTTTCATGGTGGTTTTCTTTCTGATTGACGTATCTTTTATTGATTAATTTTAGATTCTGTTATAAATTTAAATCTGATTCCGCCTTACATCCAAAGCTGAATATATTTGAATCTCTGATCAAAGTTGTAAACTAAATAAGAATGTGATGAAGCTGTGGGTGCTCTGAATTGACATACATGAATGATTCTTGTGCACCTATGTCACAGATCGTCATTCGGACCGGTAAACAATGGTGATGACTATTTGAATATGTGACAGAGAGAGACAGAGAAGAGGGAGAGCTAGTGTGAATACCGACACACACACAGAGGGGGGGGGGGGGAGGGGGGGGGGACTTAGTCATTGTATGTGAGCAGGTCAGTAGAAGTATCTAATATGAAAGCGTACAGTAGAGAATGACCTACCATTTGACCATTTTCTTAATCAAATGAAAGTAATATTGTGACACGGAAGGAGTATTAGTCACGACAAAAGAAGTAAATTCTACATAATTATGTGTAAATATTTGGACGTTCCATTGTGATACAATTCACAAGAACTATGATTTCCATCAAACTCATAATTCTAGTAGAAAAAAGGGGATTACTGATTCTAATCAAAATTAGAAATCTGAAGAAGCCTAGTGTTGGACAGAGAAAATTTTTGTGAGTCCCTGATTTCTACATAGTACCTCTATTGAATTTTAGGGTTACTTGTACTCGAAACTTTGTGTGAAATTAGGGTTACTTGTACTCGAAACTTTGTATTGTGCACTACTGTTATAAGTAAAGCGTTGACCTTTTTGGAGGCATTTTCAACCCGGCAAATTGACTTCGGATTTGCCTAGGACTGAAACTTGGGCAAGACTGGAAGGGTCCAAACGCTTGACCATTCCCAACTCACTCTCAAAAACTCGTGTCCATGCCCAACTCACTCTCAAAAACTCGTGTCCATGCCCAACTCACCTAAGGATCAAATAATATGTGTCCACGCCCAGCTCATGAAAATTTTGGTGGGCACGGGCTGGATAATTGGATTGTCCACGTGTTGTCCGTGGTTATAAATTAATTTTGGTTTATTTAATTTTTAAGCGTATCAATTATCATTCAAGTCTATTAATTGATCATGAGCTTTTTTTATTGATTTTTTAAGCATATCAATTATCAATCAAGTATATTAATTAGTATAATGAAGAATAGTACAATAAAGTCTCAAAATGTATTTAAATATATGCATGAAAACAATATTTTAGAATAAAATAAAAGAAAGTAAAAGACAAGAGTCTCGAAATAAGTTAAAGAAGCCTATTCCTATAATAGAAAAACAAAGCAGAAAAGGAAAGGGAGGGGGGAGGTCTTCAAAGGTCTCCGAGTCCATATGTTTCTAGGATTTTGAAGAGTCCGTAAGGGTGTGCAGGCATCTGGAGGTAACCGACGGTTCCCGGTGTCGAAAATGGTTGCAGTTATAACTAGTTTACTTCCACCAACGTAGACGTATGTAAGATCAACCATGTAAAACGAGGTTCCCCGTGAGCTTGACATGGGTATGAATTGCACGTTACTCGTTATGTTGGCCACACCCAAATGTGAAATTGTTGAGAACATCACTGGATCTTAAAGTTAACGTCTCGTTGGCGAGGAATCCGACTGAGTACGATTTGTCGCCATAAGTTATGCCGTAGATGCAGGTGGGCAAGGAACAACCAGCTGGGGTTCCCGTGACATTTACCGGACCAGAACATATGTTGGAGCCTCAGGTGATGTTGGAATACGAGGTTGATTTTAAAGGTTCGAATATGGGGTCTTGGTGTTGCTGGAATTGGGTTTTAAACCAATTGTGAAGAAGCAACTTTGACTCAATTTTCAAATTGGTTCCAAACCATATTTTGGTTAGGAACAAATTGATTTGTGATCCTCTATTGGAATAGATGATCATGGTATATTCACATGTTTAAAACAAATGGAAGGTGAATGAGAAAATTGACGTTGAAGTTGGTGGTTTAACTTGAAGGGAAGAGAGAATCCCACATAGAAGAATTAAAGTCAATGTTGTCTCCTTATAAGGCTTAGCCTTGAGCTAAGGGTTGGGCCCCTTGGGGGTACCCATGTTTTGTAAGGAGGGAGGACCTAGGTTAGGTCCACCACACGCGCGCGCCACCCGCCCTGCCCGGTCCGTGGCTTGGGCTTGGGCTTGGGCCTATCAGGCTTTATTCTTTTTGGGACAAAAATATTTTAAATAAATAAATTTTATTTATTTACTTATTTCTTTTCCGAACAATTGTGACCTTTTCAGCTTGCCAGTTTTTCTGTGAAGAGTTGCACCCCCAGTGAATACTCTGTGTATAAAATTGAGTCAGTTACAGAAGTTACATATAGTATCCCAAAAATTTTCTTCTGTAAAAGATTTTGTCCAGTTTTCTGTGTCCAATAGAAAGAGTTCTGCTGCTGTTGTTTTCGTTCGCCGAGTCTCCTATTTTCAGACGTGCTACCGTTGTATCCTAGGAGGCTTTTCGTCAAGAGACCGTCAGCACCGTTGCGGGACGAATAAAGTCTTAAGGACAGTGAATCAAATTCACGCCTCGGCCTTTCCATTTTTTGTTCTGCATTTCTTGTTGTGAGTTTTAGACATAGTTCTGTTTCTATTTGGTTTAGCGACTGCTGTTTTTGGAACGATAATATTTGCATGCTAGTATTTGTTCTCAATTGATTTTTTGCACAAGTACACAAAGCTATTTTTTCCCAATAATCTTAAGACTTTATTCCGCACTTTGTGTTGCATGTGTAGAAACAGTATTTCCAAAACAATGTTTTCAATTTCGTTTTCATATTTGATTCTGTCAAGCATATACTAAAATTATTTTTAGATTCTGAATTTAATTTTAGTGATACTAGACTCTGTTTTATACTTTTGTGTTAGACTGGACTGTTTATTAATTGTTGTTATATTCTGTTCATAGATATAACAATGGCTACTAGTGAAACCAATCCGAAAAGTGGACCGGTTAATCCCAACATGCAACACGGTGGTGGGACTGTGTATGCGACGCCTTATGTGGCACCTGCTCATGGTTCTGTTGGACTTGGTGAAAGACCGAAAAAGTTCAACGGAAAAGATTTTAAGAGGTGGCAACAAAAGATGTTGTTTTACTTGACCACCCTTAATTTAGCAAGGTTCTTGCAAGAGGATGCACCAGACCTTGGTGATAATCCTGACCGACAAACAGCGGCTGTCGTGGATGCTTGGAAGCATTCAGATTTCTTGTGCAAGAACTACATCCTCAATGGATTGGACAATACTTTGTATAACGTATATTGTCCAATGGTCAATGCGAAAGCATTGTGGGAATCCTTGGAAAGGAAATACAAGACGGAAGATGCCGGCTCAAAGAAATTTGTAGTCGGCAAATTCCTTGATTTCAAGATGGTGGATTCCAAGACAGTGATTGGTCAAGTCCAAGAGTTTCAGCTAATTCTGCATGATATTCATGCGGAAAGGATGGTAATTGGAGAGTCCTTTCAAGTGGCTGCTTTGATTGAAAATTGCCACCCACTTGGAAATATTTCAAGAACTATTTGAAGCATAAACGCAAGGAGATGAAGCTCGAGAATTTGATTGTGAGATTGAGGATCGAGGAAGATAATCGCCAGTCCGAGAAAAAGGCTGGTAATTATCATCATGAAGCCAAGGCAAATGTGGTCGAGCAAGGTCTGTCAAAGAGGAGGAAAATTTTTGAATCGGATGGTCCAAGTGGAGCAAGTGGCTCAAATTCCAAGGGCGGTGATAAAAAAGAGGAAGTTCAGTGGGAATTGCTATGTGTGCGACAAGCCAGACCATCGAGCTAAGGATTGCTACAGTCGCAAGAACAAAAGAAAAAAGGAAAGCATTCTCAAGACAATGTGACGGAAGTTACCAAAATTACCGAGGACGTGACATATTTGAACTTGTCTGCGGTGGTATCCGAAGTCAACTTGGTTGGAAATCCCAAACAGTGGTGGGTAGACACGGGCGCTACTCGACATGTGTGCTCCGAACGAAGTATGTTTACTACATATGAGAGCGCCAACAATGAGAATTTGTTCATGGGAAACACTTCCTCTTCAAAGGTGCAAGGGATGGGCAGGTGGTCTTAAAGATGACATCCAGCAAAGAGTTGAGTCTCAACAATGTGCTTCATGTGCCAGACATTCGGAAGAATCTAGTGTCAGGCTCATTGTTGAGTAAGAATGGTTTCAAGCTAGTGTTTGAGAGTAATAAGTTTGTACTCACTAAAAGTGGGATGTTTGTAGGAAAAAGGGTACTTATGTGATGGTCTTTTTAAGTTAAATGTAATGACCATCGTGCCTAAAGCTATACCGAATTCTAATATTAATAAAAATATTTATTCTGCTTACTTGTTCGAATCTCCTAATTTATGGCATCATAGATTAGGTCATGTGAATTATGGTTCCATACAAAAGCTAGTGAAAAATGGATTTTTGCCTAAAATAAATTTTTTCTCACATAATGCATGTGATATTTGTGTTGAAGCTAAAATGACAAAAACGTCTTTCAAGTCAATTGAAAGAACTACAGAACCTTTAAGTCTAATTCATAGTGATATATGTGACTTAGAGGTGGTACAATCTAAAGGAGGAAAAAAGTATTTTATTACTTTTATTGATGATTGTACTAGATTTTGTTATTATGTATATTTGCTTAGAAGCAAGGATGAAGCCTTGGAAGCATTTATGCAATACAAAATTGAAGTTGAAAATCAACTTAGCAAGAAAATCAAAGTACTAAGAAGTGATAGAGGTGGAGAATATGTTTTCCCTCTTGAAAATTTTGTGCCGATCACGGAATCATTCATGAGACCACAACACCATATACGCCTCAGTCAAATAGAATTGCTGAGAGGAAAAATCGTACTTTAAAGAAAATGATGAATGCTTTGTTGATAAATTCTGGACTACCGGATAACTTGTGGGGGGAAGCGGTGTTAACCGCAAATCATATACTTAATAAAGTACCTCACAAGAAGCTGCAAAAGACACCTTATGATCTATGGAAAGGTCGTCCTCCTTCCTTCAAATATAGTGTGGGGGTGTCTAGCAAAGGTAGCTATCCCACCACCTAAAATGGTCAAAATATGACCTAAAGCAGTTGATGGGATTTTTATTGGATATGCAAGCCATAGCTCGGCATATCGGTTCTTAGTGCATAAATATGAAGTTGACGATATACACGTCAACACCATAATAAAAACAAGGAATGCACATTTTTTCGAAGATGTGTTTCCTTATAAAGTTGCACAAGAACGGAGTTCTTTAGAAAGAACTAGTATGGACCAAGAACCCTCACAAGAGGAAGATGAGCCAAGACGTAGCAAGAGAGCTAGAACGTCTACATCTTTTGGTCCTGATTTTCTAACATATTTGTTAGAAAATGAGCCTCGTACTTACAGTGAAGCAATGTCGAGTCCCGAAGCTCCTCATTGGAAAGAGGCTATTAACAGTGAAATAGAATCCATCATGCAAATCATATGTGGGAACTGGTGGATCTTCCTCCTGGAAATAAACCATTAGGGTGTAAATGAATTTTCAAGAGAAAGATGAAAGCTGATGGAACGATTGAAAAATATAAGGCCCGATTGGTTGTCAAGGGATATAGACAAAAGGAAGGGCTTGATTATTTCGATACATATTCTCCAGTTACAAGAATAACATTCATTCAAATATTGATAGCTATTGCAGCTATTAATAATCTTGAGATACACCAAATGGATGTGAAAACAGCCTTCCTAAATGGAGATCTAAATGAAGAGATCTATATAGAGCAACCCGAGGGGTTTGTAGCTCCTAATCATAAGAGGAAGGTGTGCAAGCTTGTCAAGTCACTTTATGGACTAAAACAGGTTCCGAAACAATGGCATGAAAAGTTTGATAAGGTCATGATTGAAAATGACTTTAGAATCAATGAATGTGATAAATGTGTCTATGTTAAAGGCACGGAAAAATGATATGTCATTGTTTGTCTTTATGTGGATGACATGCTCATTATCGGGAGCAATAATGAATTTATTAAGTCTACAAAGAAAATGTTGACCAGCAAATTTGATATGAAAGATATGGGTGTGGCTGATGTTATACTTGGTATGAAAATTACCAAAACATCAAATGGACTAGTCTTGTCACAATCTCACTATATTGAGAAAGTGCTAGACAAATTTAAAAGTTACGATGATAGTCCGGTTGAGACACCAGCAGATGTAAATTTACATCTAACAAAGAATACTGGTGAAAGAATATCTCAATTAGAGTATTCGCGCATAATTGGTAGCCTAATGTATATTATGAATTGCACGAGACCTGATATAGCATATACTGTCAGTAAACTGAGCAGATATACTAGCAATCCAGGGAAGAATCATTGGATAGCTATCGTAAGAGTTTTAAAGTACTTAAAATATACCTTAAGCTTTGGGCTACATTATACAAGATATCCATCTGTATTAGAAGGATACAGTGATGCCAACTGGATATTAGATTCTAATGAAACAAAGTCCACAAGTGGATATGTGTTTACATTAGGAGGAGCAACTATTTCTTGAAAATCCTCTAAACAGACATGTATTGCCAGATCCACTATGGAATCTGAATTTATTGCTTTAGATAAAGCAGGAGAAGAAGCGGAGTGGCTTCGTAATTTCTTGGAGGATATTCCAAATTGGTCTAAACCTGTGTCACCAATTTGCATACATTGTGATAGTCAATCTACAATTGGAAGAGCACAAAGCAGTATGTATAACTGTAAGTCTAGACACATACGTCGCAGACATAATACCGTTAAAGAATTACTTTCTAGTGAAATTATCTCTATTGACTACGTGAAGTCAAAGGATAATATTACGGATCCGTTAACGAAAGCTTTGACTAGAGAGAAAGTGAATACGTCATCGAGGGGAATGGGTCTTAAGCCTAAGAACTAAAGAGTTGCCATAATGGAAACCCTACCTAGCTGACTAGAGATCCCAAGATCTAGGTTCAAAAGGAAAATCGAATTATGTAAATGTGACTCAGATAGAGCAATGTGGGGGGTTAAAACCCTCATATCCATTCCTATGATGAGAAGACAGTGGCACCTACAAAAAGGTTAGGTTAAGCTATGCTTTTAATGACTCTTATATCTTGGAAATCCAAGTGGGGGTGCAGTAGGAACCTCTTAATAAGAAGTCACCTATGTGAGTCAGAAGTGGGCCGCTTTTATGAGAATTGTAAGGCTGAATTCTCTAAGAGTACTCATGAAAACCAGGAGTTGTTCAGGGCCAAAATGAACACAACAATAAGAACCTCAAAACAATGTTTGAGCGATACCGTGTGAAGTTCTATTGTCTTGGTTTAGACTAAAGGTTGAACAATTCAAGACATCATGTTCACTGGTTAACCAGTTAATCCGATAGTTCTCACTAGGGAAGGTTCAAGGTCATCGGCTACCTATCTCGATGCAGTGTCGTTCTAAAGAACTCTTTCTTGTGTCAGTGTTTCTTTGCGTATAGAGTCCAGTCAATTTTCTATTCATGTGGGGGATTGTTGGAATTGGGTTTTAAACCCATTGTCGAGAAGCAACTTTGACTCAATTTTTAAATGGTTCCAAACCATATTTTGGTTAGGAACAAATTGATTCATGATCCTCTATTGGAATAGATGATCATGGTATATTCACATGTTTAAAACAAATGGAAGGTGAATGAGAAAATTAACGTTGAAGTTGGTGGTTCAACTTGAAAGGAAGAGAGAATCCCCCATAAAAGAATTAAAGTCAATGTTGTCTCCTTATAAGGCTTAGCCTTGAGTTAAGGGTTAGGCCCCTTGGGGGTACCCATGTTTTGTAAGGAGGGAGGACTTAGGTTAGGTCCACCACACGCGCGTGCATGTGCCCATGGCTTGGGCTTGGGCCCATCAGGCTTTATTCTTTTTGGGATAAAAATATTTTAAATAAATTTTATTTATTTATTTATTTCTTTTCCGAACAGTTGTGACCTTTTCAGCTTGCCAGTTTTTCTGTGAAGAGTTGTCCCCCCAGTGAATACTCTGTGTATAAAATCGAGTCAGTTACAGAAGTTACATATAGTATCAATTTTTCTTCTGTAAAAGATTATGTCCGGTTTTCTGTGTCCAATAGAAAGAGTTCTGCTGCTGTTGTTTTGGTTGGCCGAGTCTGAAGATTTGGAGTGCTCATATTTTTAGACGTGCTACCGTTGTATCCTTGGAGGCATTCCGAGCCAAACAGTTACTACGTAGTTGCCTATGCTGAGGGCAAGGGCTGATTTTGCTGGGACAGTGACTGGTGAGCCTCGAAATACATCTTTGCTCGGGCTGGCGGCAACACGCGAGACTGAATCCAGTTCACGAGAATCTTGTCGTGAGAAAGGATCTCGGTGACTTTTGGAGCTTTGGCGTGCTTCTTGCGCAGCTTTGAACAAGGTCCAAACTTGTTAACGACTCTCAGTGATGAGCTTTTAGTGCCACCTATTGAGCATATCAAGCATATGAATCAAACTTGGAGCTTTGGCGTGCTTCTTACGCGGCTTTGAACAAGGTCCAAACTTGTTAACGACTCTCAGTGATGAGCTTTAAGTGCCACCTGTTGAGCATATCAAGCATATGAATCAAAATCAAGGATGCCTAGTAGATGGATAAAACTATTTCATGGTTTCCCGTTATCTGCATTTCCTCATCTGCAATCTCATTGTACATTGATGGTGGGTCGTAGCCAACAAGCGGATCGACCTATTCACGGAGGACGCGGCGAGCTCTAGGTCTTTAGTCTCTAGCCACCTACCTACTTTACTGCTTTTTTTTTTTGGATTAAAATCGTTACTTATTGCATCGTTCTGCAGTGTAGCTATTTACTCGATTCTATTAGCTTCGGTTAGTAATTGCAACTATTTCAAGTATGCAATTGGATTGCGATGTACATATACTAATATTCTTCTTCTTATGGTTTCTTGCATCTCGTCATAGTTTTGTCTGGCTAGGACTTTGGCCCTTTCATCAGCTTGGAAGTTCGTATTCCTCGTTTATACAACATTCTATCTACAAATAGCATCTGTCTGCTTGGATTTAAAGTGTGAGAAGAAGAAGAGAAGGATTGAGGAATGGTGAAGAGAAAAGCTGTCAAAAACCTATGACCATTATAAACCATTCTCGAATTGGACCGACTAAAGTATTCATATTGAGTTAATCCTATTTGAGTTGCGTAGAGCTATACATACATAATGACAAGTCTACATCTATGCGGAATATGCTTCCCAAAATCTTATATTGTCGACCAATCGTTGCAAATGCATATTTTAGCAACAAAATAAAGTGTTAAAAAGCATAATAAGGTGTAGAAATAGACGCCGACTGAACGAGTAAAAGAACAATAAAGCTGGAGACAACTAGAGATTCCAAGTAGATATTTGAAACAACCTCGGGTAGAGTGGTTGCAAGATGGTGATGATTGCAAAGAGCTATGTCGAACGGAATGATATTGGCCCCTGGCAGCACAGTCTCGCTTCTTTCCGAAGCAAGTCCCTCATTTGGACGGCAAAAAAGCAAAAGCAAAGCAACGGAACCAGAGAGAAGCAGCTTGAGAAACATATTGGAGCTAGAAACAGCTCCCTCACGACAATGCTTATGCATAAGAAGCTATTTATAGATGAACAAACTTTGACTGCTACCCCGGTTTTAGGAATCTTCCTCCAACCCCATATATATTGACAATTAATAGCCTCTAAATGTCTTTAATGACTTTTCTGTTAACACTTTCAGCAATAACTTTTAACAGCACTTTTCTAACGTCACTAAATAAAAGTCATTAAAAATATTTAGCAACCATCAATTATCGCTACATGAGGGGTAAGAGGAAGATTCTTTCAACCCAAGTAACAGCCAATTTTTTTCTTATATAGATTGCATTATCACATACAATATACTCCATATATGTATAGACGCATTTAATATTAGATCTTAACCAAGTATGTACCTTATCTACTGTGACCGAACAATCTAAGCCATACGCCCTACATTCCGTGTAGAAAGAGCAACCTTCATGCTATCTTGCTATGCAAACAAAACTTTTTACTAGTTTTTCAAGCACAACCCATGTGATATGAACATAACCCTAGCATGGAAGGAGCCAAACTTTCGGGGGGTTGACTTATTGAGAACACAATTTTTGCCAACAGTTACGGATACGCATGAAATTTGAGGCGACTGAAGATGTCCTGAAAGCAACTATACAATGACGCATCACATGTAATCCAGAGTAATTGATGAGTTCAGCTAGTCTGCGGGATTAGCCTTGAGGTTGCGAGTTGGAGTTATAATGGGGCAAGACCTTGGAAAAAAAAGTGTTATTTCGAGACCCTGATGCCAGCTTTTCTTAATGATGATTCGCTTAATAGGGTGCATAAGTACTAGTGATTTAATACGGTGCATAAGTAGGTTAAATAAGCCGACTTAGTTAGAATTATACGGAGTAATACGTAAACTCAATAAAATACCATGCATTTCTGCACAAACAAAATTTGGTTGCTACTAGGATGTAAGAATATTCTTCTTTCAATTTCATTTATAGTGACAATTAATAATCACTAAATATTTCTAGTGATTTTTCTGTTATCACTTTGAACGACAATTCTTAGCAATATTTTCTTTTTAGCATCACTAAATAAAAGTCACTAGAAACATAAAGCGACCATTAATTGTCGCTATACGAGGGGTATGAATAAGGTTCTTTCAACTGGTGTAGGAGCTAAAAATTTTCATTTCAGCACTGCATGGTATTGATAACCCAACCACATTTAACAATTGGATGATCCCACAGTAATAACAATTGAAACTTTTTTAACTATTATCCGGATTGACGGAATCTTCCTCTCACTCTCTATATAGTGACCGTTAATGGTCGTCAAATATTTCTAGTAGCTTTTACTTACTAACTGTTAAAAAAATACTGCTGAAAATTGTCATTAAAAGTGTTAGCAAAAAAGCTACTAAAAATACTTAGCGACTATTAATTGTCACTACATGCAGGGTTGGAGGAAGATTCTACAATCCGGTTAGCAGCCAAAATTTGTTCATGACAATTAATTCGCTATTCATCCTCGCTTACCCTCATAATTGGACTCATATCCATCTTTATAATCCAATGTTTATCCATCTAATTGATGATGATTCACAGGTCTTCTACGACTGAACTAATGTTTGAAATGATTCACATGGTCTATGGGCTTTTACCATTGTTGAATTTGTATATACAAATTAAGTGTCTAAGGCTACGAAATAATACAAAAAATTCAATTTATGAAATTTACTTGAAGTGTTACACCACTCTGTGATATTTAGACAAAATATACGTAAAATCCTCTGATTCAATCTCCGATTTGATCACGATCCAAGGGCTCAAATGGCTTGATCTTGAAACGTAGATTTTGACTGAAATGGTGCTTGATCAAAGGCTTCGTTCAGAACGTGTGTGGCGATCCTTGACTTGTAAAATCACCGAAGTTCAAGACAAATTCTTATTTCATTTAAGATCAAAAAGAAATTAATCTTCGTGACTTGAAAATGCTCAATTAAAAAACGGCACTAAATTAGTACATATTATTTTTGAAAAGAAGCACCAAGTATGAGATGACAAAGTTTCGGCAGAGCTTTGTTTCCCCCAAGCCCTTTATTTGGAGGCAAGATGGAAGGTTTATGGGCAAGATGGTAATTGTGTTGGGACATAAAGGGTTAGATTTGTATACATTGACATATTATTTTCCAACTTTATGATGCTTGTTTTATCCAATTCTTTTCATAATGGTAACTCACTGTATTTACGTGTTTTGGAACTTCTTGATTTTTCTGTACGTACACATGTAACCAGGGATTAAAATGTCAAAGGCCCTCAGCTCTATGGCTATTTACATGAGGGCTTCCTAAACACGTGCTATATCAAACAATTGGCACATGTTCCATTCGACCATCCATCAGATCAGACTGCCGGTGCCATAGATGGAAGTTATATAGTGCAATATGGCGCTAGAGGAGGATTAAAACAAAAAAAAAAAAATTATCCCATGACCCTAAATAACGTAGTTTTGACAGAAAATTATTAATGACATGCTTGTATATTACTAAATCATTAATAATACTCTCGTGAATTGACACAAAAAGATCTTTGTTTTGTAGTCATATAGTTGAAAACTGGCATAGCAACATAAATGATTTTTCCTTATATAATGATAACATATTTTGAAAAAATCTCTGGGGACAAACTTGTCCATAAATAAATGTGATTAATACCCAAGTCCCATCTTTATTAGTGTAAATTAACACCTGAAATAGTACTGTCAAACGTACACATGAATCAAAGCTGATACCTAGAAATCAGTGTGAACAAAGTGGTGGTTATATTCATACAAGGGCAACTGTGGGAAGTATACAATGTTTATTAGTACATTTGAAAGCATTAATACCCATACAATGTCTACAAGGGAAATGGTTTCTGAATTTGTAGACCACCTGCAAGCTAACAGTGGCAGAGAACTGGATACTAGTAACCGCAGAGAGAGAATTTCTTTTCCCGCCTGATCCATCTTGAAAGCTCTTCATCTATATTCACTTTTCTCTAAGTTACAGCAGATAATCAAATGGGGTTCTTTAACTGGTTTCACTATGAGATACTGATCGATCACTGGGGACAGCAATTCTAGTACCCTCCACTTTTATATCAAGCTCAACGTTCTCTTTTGGGTCACGATTCTTATGGCAAACATCCGCGATAACTTTAATCTTGACTGGCTTTCCAAGCTTGGATTTATCTTCCATTCTTGCAATTTCTAGAGCCTTTGCGCTGACAGGAAAATCCGTACTCTCCCGTGACTCCAAAATCACGCCAGAGCCAATACATGTCCTTCCTTTGTAGAAGGCTGCAAACTGCCCAGCCGCCAAGCCCTGATCATCTTCCATTAAATGGACAAGTGCAACTTCATCGTGGCCATTTTCACCAAGTTCCATTGTCAAAGTGCAATTGTAGAAACCAGGGCCATGTCGAACCTAAAAGATATTCAGAGACATCAACAAAATATTAAATCTAGCATTAAACTTGAAAATTTGAATTCTCCAGCAGCACAACTAAAAGGCACATCTGTGTAATTTATAAGATACAGCATCAGAGTCGCAAATTAATGCAACTATATGATACGGTTCGTTATGTAATTTACAAGATACGGTATCAGAGTAGCAAATTAATGCAACTATATGATACGGTTCCTTATGAGCAGAATATGCTATGTGCTTTAAGGCAAAGTGGTAAAAACAGTTTACGAACCAAAAACTTCCGTCCAAAAAATGTTAGAACCAACATAAACTTGTGGAGCATAACATTGACAGCCTCTGAAGAACCTGGTGCCCTAAATAATACATATTCTAGCGAAATCTCAGTTTCCACCATGGTTGTACAAAAGCAAGAGAATAAGCAACCATTCTGCAAATAGGTGTCCCTTGCAATGGAATTGTATGCAACATGGCTGCGCAATATTCGCCTTTCTTCAAGTTCTGAGTTTTGATTTAGACACCTTTCCCATATTTTCCATCTTCTTTAGCGCACAGACTTTCTTCAAGTATTTGCCTAAGGCTTAACTTTGATATATAGCAACAATTTTGTACCTTGCACAGGAGCTGGCTATCTTTGCTTGGACGCAAGCCACTAAGCCATTTCAAGGATCCAACATGGAATAGTCGCCTTCTTTTATCAAGTGAGAAATAGTTTCTTGACACGAAGACGACGTTCTTTTTAACATCTTTTGCAACAACATACCTGCATAAGATGCATTTGATTGGAAATACAAAAATCACTTGATCAAGGTTCTAAGGACAATCCTTAAGAAAAGAAAGGGAATTTAGACAACTACAATTAACAACGAATGTCAACGATGCTGGAAGAGCATAACATCCTATTGGCTTACTAACGGAGAACTATCATGGCAATCATGTGAAAAGAATGTTACACTGCAACCTTACCATAAAAGCTTAAATGCTTCACTATCAGTTTGAAGGTTCAAGAAGTTGAATTCTGCGGTATTATCAAAACCATTTAACTGCTTGCAGTTTTAATCGGATGCTTTTGTTAAGCTGGAAAGAGCTAAGGGGCATGTTTTGGTTTCTTGAATGCTATGACAGGGCATCAAAGAAACTTACTGGTAAAAGTTCAGCTTTAAACAGAGGCCAAAAGATCTATATATCAATACATATCCATACTCGCAACATATTATGTATAGATGGAGGGTAAAGGAAGAGGAGGGGCGCCGTTTACCAGGGCCCTCCAGGGAGCCGCAAACCTTGACGCTGACCAATTGTGTAAAACCAAAAGCCCCGGTGTTCTCCCAGGAGATCCCCCGTCTCGGCTTCCAGTATAACACCTGGGGTCTCCCCAATGTGTCTTGCCACAAATTCACTAAACTTGATCTGCATAAAAAAAGCAAATGACAAGACAGGAACAGTCGCACTTCATTACTTGATGAGCAAAACAAGCGTTCCTGGAAAACAGCATGATGAACTGACGTGGAGCTCGTAAATTATATTGTCAACTATTAGAATCCAGACATACCTTCCCGAGGAAACATATTCCCTGTGAATCCTTTCTATCTTGATTAGGCAATTCAAAATTCTTGGCTAGTTTCCGGACTTCATCCTGTAGATAAAAAAGTTAGAAATAGATGCACGCAAGAATCTCATCGCCAGCTGTTTGAAGTCCTGGCTGGGACGTGTATACTTGTAAAGAAAATGAGATTGAACACAGAGATTCACCGAACGACATATGATCACCAAGCAAGGATCACACTTCAATAAACTTGCAGGGAAACAACGACATATACATAATTTAAATTGCTTATGCCTAGGATCGAGCACATTTCTAGTTTTGAACTTGAATGTTCCCTCACCAACTAACAAGAAGACCAAATACATCAAGACAATGAAGCTTGATGAATTGTGACTATTGCCCTTATTCACTTCCATTGCATTAAAAGAACTGAAACACAACAAATGCTGATAATTTTCCTCCATCAAGTAGTACTATTAAATGTATATAAACCACATAAATCGAACAAATAAGGCATATCACATGCACATCTCCTCCAAAGAACACAAGTAGAAGTCAAACAGATCTCATGCTAAAGACTATTATAGCATTACAATTAGTCTCACCTAACCTTCGGAATACATCCAAGAGGAAAAATAAGCCGTTTCAGCTGAGACTTCGAGAGATGGGAGAGGAAGTAGGTTTGATCCTTGACCTGAAATATACTAACCTCAGTCATCGTAAAACAGGCACTACATAAGATGAAAGAGAAAAAGGGAGGGGACAGGGGCTCAAGTCACACATAAGCCCTTAAAAGTCACAAAACTGGATAAACAAAAAAAGCATAAATGTTGTAGCTTTAAGATACTACGAAGAGATATTCAAAGACTGTTTGTTAAACCATGTTAGGCTATTGAACCAAAGGTAATTTAGTCAGAATGACAAGCACGCTCTTCTGTAGACATCGGACACTACATATATAAGATATACTGCTGTTTAACCTTCTATGCATCTTCCTAATGAATGTCCAATTCATTTATTCACGTTTCATTATGCTTACTGGAGTATACTAATTTTTAAACTGGATCAGGTCATAGTAATCCTTTCTTTCACCAAAACACAGTTGTATATATATATTAATTTTCTGTAATCTCGGTCCTCGGATGTTGGAGAGGAGAGGGAGCGAGAGGGAGGCCTTACTAAAATATCAAAAAATTAATGTCATTTACAATATTTTTAACTTATAAACCTACAGGCTGATGTTCCCTGTCCACCTCTAATACCAGCAGCCATAAGTTAGCCGATCTTGAAAGAAAGACTCACGTTCCTCCGTCCTGTGCCAGTGTCTGAGGAGGTGATTAGATAAGTTTGAGATTTGCTGCAGAAAGGGAATACGAGCAGCTTCAAGTATCATTCAGCCGCAATGGACAAGATCTGCACCCCAAATCAGCAGGTGGCCTGCGACAAAAGACCTATAGGTCTTCAATCAGGTGCTTCTGGCTCATTGATTGTGGAGATATCCAAGGGCAAGGAGAAAGGTGGTGGACAGCCAGTTAGGTAGACATCCACATGGATGCATGTTTCAAAGTATAGACTATTACGCTTAAAAAGCACCTTTTCGGTTTTGAGAGTCAATTATATTTGTAATCATACGTCTTGCCCAAAAATTTTCCAATATATCGTCAATAGCCAAGATATTAGCATAACGAGAACCGCCGCTATAGAGGCCATTAAGCCTGTTGTATCTGCTACAGAAAAACCTTGAAACCAAACTAGATCTTGCTACAAAAAGATGGGCACAGCAAGAGAATACAATCAGAAGAAGAAGACAACTAGATGATGTCGGCAGACAAGAAAGACACTTAAGTCTGGCAAGTTGAAACCTTCAATCTGGTGTTTTTTCAGGAGAGTTTCTGGTTTGGTAGGTTGGTAGCTCTTTCGGTTTAATCTGGGCCACCGATGAAAACTCCCAGATGTCAAATAGTTTGGCACTTCCTCAAAGTCAAAAAATAGGTTTTGTTACTTCTTGGTGATAGTTTGACTTCATCAATTTCATGTTCCTATATTTACCGGAAAAAGCACAAAGAATATTTGTTCCTCCTCATTTCTACATATTAACACAAAAAAAAGGGAACGGTCAAGGAATTGTTACCTCTTAATTAGATAATCATGCCATTACTCTCGTTTCATTTTACTATATGGTTAGCTTATCATTGTGTAGATTCCTTGTTTTATATGTTCCAACATTGTCATAATTGAGCAAACAAGTTCACCAGATATCTATATCCTAATGTAGACAATGTCACGCTGATATAAAAGAATAATAACTGAAAATTTTTTAATGCACTCCAATTATAATATCTTAAAGATTTTTTTTTGGAGCCTCTAAGTACCTTAACTGAAAATTTTTCTAATGCACTCCGATTATTATAATATCTTAAAGGTTTTTCAAGATTTTTGAAACATTTTTTTTGGAGCCTCTAAGTACCTTAAATTTGCGTATTACTTGCTATAGGAATCGAGACAGCCAACAGCAATATCGGCGCCACACGAAACTTTTGGCTGCAACCGACTCCTTGAACCATACATCGATGGGTGCGGAGGCCTAGAAGGGGCCGCTTGGAGTGGCAGTTGGAGAAGCGTTGCTTATTGACTGCTGCAATACCTGAGTTCACCTACTTCATTGTGGGTGATGAAAGGAGGTTGAGATCTTGTCATGATGAGTAGTGTGGGGGAAAACAATTCAGGTGACAGATTCCAGAGCTCTTTAGGTGGGCAGTGGATAGGAGGCCAGCATTGCAGCTTACTCAAGTCTTTTAAGTAACTTGCGAATGGGATGCTCAGAACAAAACATTCGAGTTAGTTCATCATTTTTTGGCAGCATTGGAAGCTTGCTAGTAGGAGGCATTATCTATTTGCTCGTTCTACAGCCCCTTGTGGGGTATTTGCCTTTTGAGGGGCATTTGGTGAGGACCAGCATTCCCAAATACAGTTTTTCTGCATGGATGACAACACACAGTGCTGTAAGACTTGTGATAGAAGGAGAGGGCAGATTGTGGAAAGTTGGCGTATTATGTGCAAAAACATGGTCACCGGGCGGTAGTCAGTTGTTTGTCATTCCTCAGTCAGGAAAGTGCTCGATGATGGATGATGTGAAAGTGCGCAGGAGGGCAAGCCAAGATGGCAGTTGGCCCGATATGTCTTGTGTCACAGAATGGTATATATAGAGGAAGAAAAACCGGTGGAAGTTTGAAGAGGCAGAGCTTTTGATACAGCAGTTATGCGTTGTAGTTATGCCTCTTCTGTTTTTTTTTTTTTTTTGGGCAAGGATTATAATCCAGGTTGTCATGCGGTTTTTGCAGATGAGTTTTGGCTTGGGACCGCGATCTAGCTATTTTTTATGGCACCATGAGGTGATGGACACAACTCTGTATCAAGGTCATTTTTCAGAGCCTACTACGCTGTCAGGGGCTTATTTGGACCCCTGGACCTTTGTCCTTTCTTGGTTTAGGTTTGCCACTCCTATGTGGGACCTTCTTTCTTAACACATTTGTACTTATCCATAAAAACAAAGCCTTTTGGACATCTGCCGAACAAGATAGGCATTAGAGATATATGTTAGTTAGGAAACAGACTCCGACCAGTATTGAAAAGTACAACTCTTTAGAGACAAGAAAGAGTAAGGCAATCGATGGAATCATGTACATACCGTATCCCTAGATAGTTCCAGAATAGAAGGCTCGTCTGCTTGATCCATAAAACTGTGGACAACCTTTGCATAATGTCCAGAAGCAACAAAGTCAAATTCCATTTTACTGATAGCATCCATGAATGCACCTGGAGTAAAAAAGGGAAAATGAGAACAAAGTGAGAGAAAATTGAAACTGCTAATAGCGAAAAGCACGCACCAAACTTTATTCTTGTATTGCAAAGTACATCAGGATTAGGAGTACGGCCACTTCGGTACTCCTCAATAATATAGGACACCTGAAACATGGAGGTATAAGTTTCATAATGTCTACATGTTTACACCAGGACCACCTCCCTATTTTCGTAATAACTTCAAATACATCTAAGAACAGGATCGCTGGTGCAACCACTGATGCAACAGACTTCAGCAAAGTTCGTTTAGGATGGCCTTTGCAGCAGTACATACCACATTATTCCAATATTCATCTGTCAGATGCACAACTTCCAATGGTACATCAACCTGAAATTAATGTTGGATAAATTTTGTTTCAAAGCCTTCAAATGAATATAATAGGACAATCAAGACAAGAAACTCCCTTATATAGAATTAAGAACACAAATTGTTCTATTTGCAGACGTGTAATCACAACATATAACTGAACAACTGAATAGAGCAAAAATTTATCAAGAAAACGGAAGGAGCGTTAGACTCCACCTCTGACCGGAGGTTATTGCCAAATGCGGAGCCATCATTTACAGTATAAATGGTGAAACAGAAAAAGACTCAAGGATACTGCTTATAACACTAAAAAGAATTAAAATATCTCAAGAATTATGCAGAAAGGAAGTGACCTGACTGCAAACAGCTTTTGCGTACTTTAGATCTTCTTCCCATGGGCACTCTGACCAAAAATTTTCGAAGTCTTCCTACAACAGATGAGGTATCAAAACTATGCAAGACTTTTGTATTTTCAAAATGCTCAACCAGTAAGTATCTAGGCTACAAGCACACTATACGTACGTAGTAACCATTAAAAGCAAACATATGATAGATCATCAAAATCTATAGCGCACCTCGCACAAACCCTAAAAACGCCAGAACCAAAGCTTTAAAGAGTCAGAGTGGAAACTTCATTTAAAAGAAAATTTTCAAGGTTAGTCCTAATTTTTTCTTCTGAGATGAAAGGGTCAGCATGACATCTTCCCTTCAAAAGTTTTTCCACGTGGTGTGGTTTCTTGGGAAACTATCCTGTCATCTAATAACATGAAGACAAAGAAGGGTAATGTAAATGGCCACTGGCAATTGTATCTGCGTAAGAGACTGTAAATAATCTTCTTCTCCACTTATCTTTTTTTTCTCAGGTATTCTGGTGCTTCTTGTTCTATATTTTCTTGGTTTGGGCTATGCCGTTATGTATCGGATCACTTATGCTGCTGATCTTGACGTTGTACAAAGAAAACATGGAATTGGAGATCAGCTCCTCCTTGCTTTTGGTGGTGCTTTTGACAGTATTCGTAAATCACTTTACTGGAGATGTTAGGAACACACTCCAAGGTTAATCTTATACAAATCCATATGATTTTGGGACATGTTGGCTTCAATATAGCTCCCAAAGGTAACTAAACATAGCATTAGCAACTGAGATATGAGCAAATATCATTGTTTCCGACATCCTCTTTTCCTGACACTACTCTTTAGCAGCCATGTTGAATAACATGCGTACAATATGATGCAGGGTTGAGCATTGGAGCTCACTGTTGCTAGAGATCGAGGAAACGATCAAACAAAGAGTCAATATAATCAAGTAGTTCCATATGGTTTTAGGACATGCTGGCTTCCATATAGCTCCCAAAGGTAACTAAACATAGCATCCGCAACTGAGATATGAGCAAATATCATTGTTTCCGACATCCTCCTTTCCTGACACTACTCTTTAGCAGCCATGTTTAATAACATGCGCACAAAATGATGCAGGGCTTGAGCATACTTGGAGCAAACTGTTGCTAGAGATCGAGGAAATGATCAAACATAGAGTCAATACAGTCAATTAGTTCCTGGCTGTCGCAAGTTGCAAGGTTGCCAGGATCTGTTTCTTTTTAATTATCAACATATTACGGATTGGATCTACTTTCGTGCTATTTTGTGAATAAAACTAGAAATTGATTCAAGGAAAGGAACAAAATACATAGTGAAACTTTATGTTACTAAGCTGATATCGACAATCCTCCCACCATCTGATTGAAATTTCTTGATCAAATACATAGAAAAACAAGCCAGAGTAAAGACTACTCCTACTCACAAGTTCAAAATTTGGGTATGAACACATGGGGATCCAAGTATCCACAACCAGGTAACCCTCTATCTGGATTAACTAATTTTATGCTTTATCAATCTCGCATTTTCACTCCATAGGAAAGAAACAAAAAACCATATGCCTTAAACTTCCTATCTTGTGTACCCTTCAATTTTGCGGAATTATTATACAAGATTTGTGCATCATGCTTTTGCATCTATTTCCCAACCTAATTTGGAGTGTGCACAGTGTTCTTGTAAGTGTTAAGACTTTTGACCAATACATCTAATTTCGGAATACGGTATCCTATTCATACCCTTCGGTATGCTTCTTAAGAGAGGTAACACGAAAAACCACACTGAATGAATAATAGATAATAGATAGCACCAACACTAAATATATAATTTGGTGCAACCTAGTCACGAGGAAAGAAGCAAAATAACAATCAAAGCCTTGTATTACAATTACGCATTAAATATACATATGCAACATGAAAATTCATAACCAATGAGCTTCAGCAGTACTGGTATTCCTCCCTCTGTATAGGGGTGAGTATCATTCAGGCCTTGGAAGATGGAGTGGCTACAAGACAAGCAACTCGAGCAGCCCATCATGGCCCAATCATCGTACACATCTGGGGCCCAGTGCTGGCCTGTTAGGGCCCAACTCTTGAAGCCCTCCAGGACCCAGCAAGGAGCCCATCTGGTTTAATTCTCATAGCCCTGTCAAGGGTTTAGAAATTAACGAGCAAGGGGTGATTTCTCGTGGCCAGTTGGGTCCGTAAAGTAGCTTGTAATAGCCTTCTTATTCTTTTATTCTTTAATCTGTCCTGGGTTCCAGTCCGATAACCCTGGGTAGGTCAAGGTTTATATCGTTGTAGATAACCCTAAGAATAATATTGAAACTAATATATTCCAAGAATATATGATACAAAGTTAATGTCCTCCAATTACATGAATGCCAATTTCATGATAAAATTTTTCATTTTAACAATCTGTACTGCATTCTAGCCAAATCTTAGTTCCTGTTACACATGCAAAACGGTCTGTTTCGAGCTAGAATACTGTATATTACTATCATGATACATTCCGTCCACTAACCCACACTGCAATATGATGCTAGCTTCTTAAGAAGCAATTACTCCACTAAAGAGCCCTTTCGGTAGGTTCTTCAAGAAAACAAGAAAAGAACCCCGATGCACTTGTTAAAAAAAATAGCATCTATCTATAGTCCGTAATTCAACCTATTTTTATTTGCTTCAACCATTAAAAACCTTGTGTACCCTTTTTACGGAGGATATACGCAAGGAGATACTCAAATAGTAAGTACCCATGTGTACAAGCACCTATACAGTATTTTGAGTGACCGTATACAGACAAGTATATGGGTTGGTATCCACTAGCATAGACCTGATTATATGTATGCATCTTTCCTAGAGTACTCTGACAGTATTAAGGTCACCAACAACTCCAGTATTCAAACTCTAAAGGATGTTATGAACCGACCCAGGGGAAAGCCAGGTCATTTCAGTATGACAACCTCAGGTATAATGTGGCATTATCAATAACCAGATTAGGAGATAATTTAGTTACTTGGAACGACAGTTGTTGGTGTCCTTTGATTGAGTTGGCCAATAGTAGGGGCGAGCATTTAAACCGTAAAAACCAATCCAACAGTAAAAACCGAACCAACCAATCCGACAAATTTCAAACCGATCGCAAAAACAATTGGTTTGGTTTTTTTTTTCACAAACCGCATGTCCGGTTCGGTCGGTTCGGTTTGGTTTTTTTGAAACCATTCTAAACCGAACCGACCGTATACAATATAATATATAATTTTTTTTAAACTAACCCCAGTTAGTTTTAACTGAATTAGGTAGTTAAACTTAACCCTTCATATAAAATATCAGTAACCCACTAAGTCACTAACCCTAAATCCTAATTCATCTTTTCTTCAATCGCCGCCAACTGCCCCACTCCCAGATCTGCTCCCCAAGGACCACAACCTCACAGTCTCACACTCCACGCCTCAGCTCAGCCCTCAACTCTCAACTCTCAAGGCAGCACCTCCAACACGGCAGCGCCTCCACCAAGGCAGCGTCTCCATCACGGCAGCGCCTTCTTCAGCGTCGTCTCTTCAGCCGCCGCCTTCTCCAATCGCCATCTCAACGGCTCAACCTCCACAGCTGCGCATCTGTGTCTCCTCCTGCCGTCAACTCTCAACTCTCAAGGCAGCACAGCCACCACGGCAGCTCCTCCACCAAGGCAGCATCTCCACCACGGCAGCGCCTTCTTCAGCGTCGTCTCTTCAGCCGTCGCCTTCTCCAGTCGCCATCTCAACCTCCCACAGCTGCGCATCTGTATCTCTTCCTGCCGTTGCCTCCTATTTCCTCTTGCCTCCAAGGTAATGTCTCCCCTTTTCTAGATTCCTCCGGTTAGCATCACATAGCTTTGTACCATTTGTTTTGGTTGTTGAAATCTAGTGCAGTATTTATTGATAGAACACACTCCCTCCCTCTGTGTGTGTGTGTGTGTGTGTGTTTTTAATGCTAAGGTTTATGTTTATCTATTATCCAGTGACTAGCGATGGATTCAAAATGATAGTTTTGTGGGATATAAAATGACTAGCGATGGATGCAATTTACCCGGCTGGAGATTAAGTTCGTTTATTGGAAGCTCATTCCATATCCTAAAGAATGTCAATCTATGTCTACCCTCTCCAATCCTTATAAACTAAGGAGATTTAATCTCACAAATTTTTTAGTAACCAGTATACTTGAAGTAGATTTAATGATTTTTTATCATTGTATTGTATCAGATGGTTGATGATGCGGGTGCAATAGGTGCTGATAACAGCGCCTGCCCACTTCCTCCTAGGCCTCCAAAGAGAAAGATAGATTTAGAAGTTCCTCCATGCTTAGCATATTTTCACTTTGACAAGGAACAGTGGAAGTGTCCACTTAATAGATTTGATAAGGTACCTAACATAACATTCTCTTGAGGACTACCAAAATGTTCCACGACCAAATCTTCTACCATATCTTTGGCATCCTTTATCATCGCTTTGTACCTTTTCCATTGTGTTTTCGCCCTTTGCGTGACTGATTTTTCTTTCATTGCATTTTTTCAGAAATATAGATTATATGCTGGTTGATTGGCAATGAAGGTTTTGAAGATGCTTGTTTGGTTTAAAGACTAAAGAGGACTTCTTTCTTCTTTAAGTTAATCTGATGGATGTATTTGCTGTGTGTAATTTGATTTAAAGCTTAACAGATGCTATGTAAGGAGTTATTTTCTTTTGAATGTTATGTAATTTTCATTAGAATTTTAATAAATGCTATGTAATGATTTGTGTGTAATGAGTTATTTTCTTTGGATGTTATGTAATCTAATTATAATTTTAGTCTTATGAGCTAAGATCTGCTGAATTACTTGGGTTTTGTTACAAATTTTTAGTTATTTTGGGCCTAGAATGGAATCTAGCCCAAACCGATTTAATCCGTTTAAACTGAACCGTTCAATCCATCTAATCCGTTCAAACCGAACCGTTCAACTACGGTTCGGTTTATTTTTTCCCAAACCGATGTTGGTCGGTTCGGTTTGGTATTCAACCTCCAAACCAAACCGACCGAACCGTGCTCAGCCCTAGCCAATAGTGCCCAAGCTTGAGGAGCATCTGATGTAAGCAATGGAGGGAACACGGTAGGAAAAAGAAAGTGAAGTGTAATATATGATATTCTCATTTCTTCACAGAATTAGCTTTACTTCTCTTTTCTTTTGAAGGCGTTGTTGTGTGGCGACAGCATTTTCAAAAAGGAAAAACAGCTTAACAGAGAAAATGCTTGAAGGGAAGCATGATGGTGACTGCGCGCAAGCAGTAGGAAACGAGATGCAACCTACACGTCGGATATATCAACAATGATATGTAAGTTCATCATCAACTACCTTCCAGCATTCTCTCTCCTAGTGGGGAAGAATGTACTTATTTGACTCCGGAGGTCGAACTCCGAAGATATAAATTAGAAAGGTATCAGACATATTGCATTCTGCCTTGGATCAAGAGACATTTGACTGGCTATGTAACTATCCTATTTGTGAAATAAAGCTTAGTATTATGATCATCATCATACTCTTGAGACGAGCCTTGTGAGACAAAGTGGAAACAAGTTCAAGAGTCTTAGAAATACAGATAATGATTTGTTCAGGGAAATGGTGTTCAGAGAACTGGTACCTAAAAGATATGGGAAAGCTATTAGTAGGAGGTCTGAGCACAAGAGTTCGTTGCAGTATGTCCGCATAAGGTGCACCAAGTGGAGGTCAAGAATTGCTTCATATTTCTAGGAACAACATTATCATTGTGCAGAAATTGCCAAGTGGTACGCAATGAAAATTGGGATCGGAGATGTTGTAGAACATGGCTTGCAGATATTTTGTGGCTCTACATCACAACTTCATCCTGCTGAGAATGATAGGATTGAAAGGCATACATCTTGCTATGTACTCTATCCAGTTAATCCATTTCGGCTGGATTAGTTTCTGAGTTCTCATGATGATCAAAATATAACTATAGAAATTCATCTGCTTCCGGTTTACACAACGGTAGTGATTCAAGACAAAGGTTCAGCCCTCCATTTGTTTGCACTTCAGCTTTTACATGAAGTCAATACCCTACTAACATGGCCGGAAGAAAATAAAGACAACGTTTCTAAGGAACAGCAAAGGTGCACGGATGCTTTAGCTCTACTTATGCATACTAAACTCCAATTTCTGGAGGCGACTCCTCATTCTAGGATGCATGACACTAGCCTGGTTGAGATTGTTACCATATAGAAAGGATCACAACACTTCTAACTTGCTATCGGTGGAATTAAAATTAGTTTTCGATCCGAGCGTAGAAAACCAAGAGGAAGCTTTGAGTCGCGTCCACAGCACTTTCAACTTGGAGGATCTTGGTTCAGCAGTGTGTGAGGCTAGCTCTAATTTTGCTGACTGATCTGTCTCAGTTGAGTGACATGTGGACAGATAGCACGAAGAAATTTATGTGATCAGACAGCACGAAAGAATTTATGTCGCAGGATGCATCAAGCAAAAAACAACATGAATGGGCTAAAGTAAGATCTGATGAAACAGCTCCTTATGGCATTGCTACACATGCTGAAAAATGGAGGGGAACTATATTGTTAGCTGTTGCACAATTATTGAGATTGACCAAATTGTTTCTGGTCCTTACCACACTATTCTGTTCGGTTTTGCTAATAATGATGCCAGATTAGATTGTTCAGTCGTCTTATTTTGATGCCAGTTAGTATCTTTTCTACAGGTCTGAATGTCAAAGGTTGAGATGTGGAGATTCTGACAACGTTTACTACAAGCTTTAGTGTAAGAGAATCAATTGGATCTTGTTAAGTTACTGTTTGCTCTAAAAGCTTAAGGTCCTCGAGAATGGGCCCAACTATGTTCTAATGCTTAACATACTCCCTCACATGTAAGCCCCCAGTGGCACGTGGAGAGTAACTGATAAGAGACAGATCAAGGTGCACCACCACCAAGTGTACAAATAAATAGAGAGCAAATTGCATTGTTATAAAGGGTGACCAAATATGCAAGCAAGAAATAATCGAACCCAAGACCTAGCACCACGAGAGCTTTGATACCATGCTAAGTTATCATCTCCTCCAAAAGCTTAAGCTTCTGGAGAATGGGCCCAACAATGTTATCATCCTTAACAAAGCTAAAGTTGCTCTTGCCAAGTAGCAAGTGTCTCGATGTAAGTGAATTCCATTACAGATGTGTCTATTAAGAAGGAGTTCAATGACAGTTGTTTTAGCAGCTGCTAAAGGATAGAGACTGATTTTGAGCAGCGTTGTTTGGAATGTGGTGTTAGCAGCAAACAATATGGAGGAAATTGTGTGCAGAGAACCAGGTCAATTTTCTCGAATCATCATTTACCCTGGTGGAGTTTATCAATTGAATTTCCTATGTAAAGCAACTTAAGGGATGTCAATGAAGGAGGAGCATGATTGTCCAAGTCTGGTACTACGTACAGCCTAGAGGACAAACTCAGGCAGATGCGAATGTTATGTACTGACTTAGGGGAAATCCAAGTCATTTCAATATGACTGCTTATAGGGTGATGTGATCGGTGCCGCTAACCAAATTAGGAGATAAGTTAGTTACTTAAACAGCAGTTGTTAGTGTGGCATTTCGGTAAGTCGGCCAGCTGTGCTCAAGCTTGGAGAATTGCTGTATATTAGCAATGGAGGGAAGACGGTAAGACATGGAATGGCAAAAAGTCTATCATTTCTCACTTTCTCGTCAATTCTCTCTCATCTTTCTTTACTTTCATAGCTACAGTTAGCTGTAGACGACGCTTTTACTTTTCTTTTCTTCTGCTGCAACATGTAACAAAGGAATTCGCTTAACAGCCACAGCACCCAGTAAAAGAATCTCCCATGCACGCCACGTCTTTCTTACTCAAGTCAAGAACACCAACAACTCGAATATCAAGACTCAAATTCTGAGAGCACTCAAAACTTCATTAATCTCTATTCCCCAACAACTTGAATTAAAGATAACATTTTAAAGCTAGAGCAAAAGCTACTCCATTCGTTCCACTGGACTTTCTCCATTGAAATTTTATGTGAATTCCTCGGACAGCTTTCGGAACATGTGACTATTGAATGAACTCACATAATACTCGGTATCGTTCTGACAATTAAAGCAAAGTCAAGCTTTTTATGAGCTAAATCCATCCTAGGATTTCGCAAAAAGTGCAAAATCTAATAAGAACGAAATTATATACATATGTCTACCATAAAACGGTGAGAAGGGCATACTTGGAACCAGATTTTGAGGTAAAAGGCTGTGCAGGAGTGTCCGGCCGCGTGGAGGAGGCGGAGGGCAACGCTGCTGTCGACGCCGCCGCTTAGAAGAACAGCAACTTTGAGGCGCTTGCCGGGCATACAACAGGAGAGGTAATGGGGATCGAGTGCATAGGTGGGTGCGGAGATTTGGGGGGATTGTACAGGCAGTGCAGAGGAAGTGAAAGAAAGGGTTCTGAGAGCTGGGTGTTGGACGGTTTTGTGGGTGGAGAGGAAGTGGAGGAGTTTGAGGGTGGTGACGGTGGTGGGGTGGTGGAGAGAGAGTACTGTGGTGGTGGTGGGGAGGTGGTGGGAGAGGGTGGACATAGTTGCTCTTAGCATTTTTTCTTTTCCCCTCTTCGGAGATTCGGGTACGGTCTCGGTCTGCGTAAGTGAAAATTGTATAACATTGCTTAACCGTTTGACGGGCCTTTTTTTAAATTTTTTTTTTTTGAGTTTTCTAACTGAAAAAAAAATAAATATATTTAATAATTTTTTTTCAATTTAAAAAATTAGTTTTTAAATCAAGACTATTTTTAAAATTTTCAAAAATAAGTTTCGGTTTTGGATTTTTAGACCACCACTCTCCCATCGCCGGTAGCCACCTCCAGCGACCATCGCGGACAGCCACTTGCCACTGCCGGCCACCACCACAATCGGCCACCTTCACGCCTCACTACTGCCACCGCAAACTACCACAAAAATAAAAATAAAAATTAGATTATCAAACACCCACTTGTTTTTAGTAAAAAAAAAAAATTAAACTACTCTTTAGTTTTTTTTTTTGTTTTTTAGAAACTGAAAAAAAAAAGTGTTATCAAACATAGCCTTAGATTTAGGTTTAGGAAAATGTTATTTTCGCGCATTTTTATATTCTCTTATCCATTTCGTAATTACAAAAAGTAAATATTAATTTTTATCGACAAACAAAAAAGACAGATATTAGAGATGAAAATAATCTCTCTTTTAAAGTTATTGCGGTTTGGGTACATATTTTTATCGTAACATACATACAACTAATAAATGTGGGTTTTATATGTGTATAAAAATAAGTATATGCTTCTAAAATATACTTGTTTTTATCGTTTCTTATTCATAATTGGGCCGTTTGTCAATACAACTAAGAGTATAGAAAAAGTCAAAATGAGAAACCTATATTATCTTATTTAGGAAGTTATCTTATCATTTTTGAAAGCGTACACGTATGTGTATATATAATTCAGACAGTACAAGACTAGAATGAAATGTGCAATCATTTTTACTTTCTCAATATGATATTACGAGGCCAGTGATCGAAGGACCATTTTTCTCTTTCTCATCCTACCATGGCTTCCTCTTCCGGCCTAATTACGCTACATCCTCCATTGTTTTTCCCTTAAACCACCTTCGAAACTTTAGATTTGTTAAGCTTGCCACATATAAGCTCCTCCTTTGGAAAAGCTAATTTCTTTCACATCTTTGTAATCATGATCTTCTCGATTTGTTGATGACACTAATCCATGCCCTCCAAACCACATTGACTTTACTAACAAGTCAACACATAACCGAGAAGATCATAACGACCAAAAAAATGAGAGAAATTAGCGTTTTCATAAATAAAAAAAAAGGAGTTATATGTGACGAGCTAAACAAATATAGGGGAGGGGGGGGGGGGGTGTATATAAAACTCAGATTGTACAAGATAGAGTGAAGTGAAATGAACAACCATTTTTACATCTTCAATAAACATGGACATGATTTTTCTCTTTGAGTCGAATTTAAGAAGTTTGTTGAAATAAACAAATAATTACGTAAGTGCAAAAGTAACTTCACCCTCCGAAGTCAATTTTGTTTGAAAAAGAAACTTGGGGGGGCTTTCATGGCCCAGCATCTTCATGTAATCTTTCTGTTTGTGTCCCTTCTTCAACGATTGTTCCTTCACAAATCATGATGAGAATCTGTTACATCGACTTCGTGCATGTTCACTCTTTGATCCAAGCATGGAATGGCTGTCTTTAGCAGCAGTTCTAGCTTTTTCTTTTTCTTTTCTTTTTTTTTTTAATTTTACCCTACCAAGATATATATGAACATTAAGCCAGAGTACAAACCAGGAATGAGTAGCACTTGTGTCACGCCCCCAATCCAGAGGCGGACCTTCATATACTATTTCAAATATTCCTCCTTAGGAGAAATAGATACCTAAAATATTTTACAAAAACATAACCTCAAGAGGTAATCAGAGTTATAAATCATATCCCAAATCAAAGGCATTCGCATTCAACATCAATGTCTAATAATTACAGCGGAAGTTTGATTACAATAATAATTTCCTAATCACTGGGGTACCAAAAGTCACTAATCAAAAACTATTACATGGTTCTTATTACAAAGCTACTAAGAGAGTTATCAATTAAAGTTTAACTCCAAGCTTAAGCATAATACTATTAACTCCTCTAAGCCGTCTCAGCTTAATTACCTGAAATGGGAGGAGAAAGGGGGTGAATACAAAGCCCAGTAAAGATCACACACACACACCCCCACGGAGTACAACGCAGGTAATTCAATAATATATAGCTGAGTCTAACAAAGAATATGAATGCAAAGACGATTGTAAAATCTTAGCACAACCAATTATCTCACTTCGAGACATTTCAATCCGTCAAATATCAAATCAAAGTCAAATGAACACAATCGAAAATTTGAACTAATTATCAAATACGATACAGTCACGTAATACGTGACTGTAAAGCACGTTAACCAAAGCACGTAAAGATTCTTGCATACTTGTAACAATGGTCATATCATGTCATGGCATCACGTTAACTTAAGCATGTGAATGTTCTAAATATTAGTTCATCTCAAAAGGTCCAAAACACATCAAAAAAATCGCAAAGGCATAGAAGTTACAAAACATCTAAACTTTGTATTTCAAATAGAATAGATTAATGATTTCAGGAAGTAGTTGATATTAGACTTTATCGAAGAGGACGAAGAGACGAGTTTAATGAAAGTAGAATCAATTGAATCCGAGTTCATACAATCGAGAAATTATAAAATAACGAGATTTGGACCAAAACTTAAACAAAAAGAAGGTGGATCAAAGATGACACATGGCACCACCACAGGAGTTCTACACACCCAAAATGGGCTGAAACAATGGTTGCTTTGAATGACTAATTTCTAACAAGTGGACAGGCAGTAAGCAACACCTGAATTTGGTTAAGGTTGTGAATTGCAGATTTATTGCTTTACATGATAAAAATAAAGCAGCAAAACGAAAGAAAGAACGGGACAACAATTAATTGCTTCAGCAGCGTGAACAGTAATGATACACAGGGGCCACACGTTTCGAAGACGTGGTAGTACAGGGACGATAAAAACAGCCGTATCAACGCACTGCAATTTAATAAAACAGTCGCAACTTCCACACATTAACCGAACGAATAAGATATATCCCAATCCAGTAACAACCAATTATAGGTGTCAACGTAAGAATTAACATATAAGCACGATCATATCGAAGGACGAAGGGTACCAATTTCATAGAGGTAGATGTAATATATGTAACCCTTACCTCAATTCACGCTACAAGATTTACAAAGTTGTGTAATCTTCCAAAAATATCAAACCTAATTAATAAAATCAACCACTAAGATTAAAATCTTCTAATCAATTGTATTTTGATTAGGATCTAGGATCAATCGCTTACCAATTGTAAGTAGAAGGTTAAAATCCTCAAGCCCTAATTTTCTCTTTCTTCTTCTCTCTTTCTGAAAGACCAGACTCAATTTATCGATAAAACACAACTAACCAGTCTTTTTATTTCTCTAAATTTGGTAAATTATTCCAAAGGCCCTTAAAGATATGTTACTCATTCGAAAGGAATTCCAAAATATTATTAAAACTTCAAAAGTAGCCCAAGAATTAAAATAATTAGCTACATATTATTTGGGATATTACAACTTGCACACCAGAAACCCAACACACCAGCACCCTGCTCTATCCAAAATAGCCCAAGGGGGCTGAAAAACTAACGCATCAACCTGTGTCCCGAAAAAAGCTTTTAACCACGGACACTCCGGTCCATGGGCAGCTATAGGCCTGAAGATGCTTACCTGCCCTGATCATAGAACAGCATTGGGTAGCATCTAACCTGTAGTTAAAGTTAAAAGGAGCAAGAGAGCCAGACGTAAACAAATCAGTAGTCTCTGACAGGCGTGCGAACAAGGAAACATGACTATAAATAATTTATCATTAATAATGCCATGGTTTAAAGCCCAAAGGACTGTACAAGTAAGAACTAGAGGCAAGCAAACGCTCAGTACAACAAAACCGAGCGCTATTGAATCCATGCAGAACCCAGCCTCATTAACAGACCATGAATATGCACAGTCACTGGGCAAAATCTCACGCATTGAAAAACCATTGGATTTCGAGGAAGCCAAATGCAGCAGAGAGGGTGCAAACAATACAAGTGAAGCTAGTGTTTCCGAGTACGCAACGGTTTTAAAAGCCACGATAATAGCCTCAGAGGCAGGAATGCGCTGAATCAAATTGTATGCCAAAAATCCCACCAAAACCAGATCGGTCTAACAGCCTCACATTGTAGGAAAAGATGGAAGGCCATTCAATCTTGTTCGGGAGACATAAGGGACGGTAAGTAGTAGCATATGATTCTACGATACAATGCTGCCCAGGCTGGGAATAAATTGACAGAGGGAAAGAAGAATTTTATGTGGAAGCTGTAACTTCCACAGAAGTTGCCAAGCAGCAGACAGGATATAAGGAAATATGAGGGTCAGTCGGCCTTCTGGCTCCCAGAAATGATACGCAGAAAGAAGTGAAACTGATGGGCCGCCCAGTTCCATTGGTCAGGACAAAATCTGGACATATACAGGCCCCTAATGGCTTGGATGACAGGTGCCGGAAGATGAGCTTCTAAGTCACCAGCCAATTCCCATGCTGGTCAATAACATAAGACAGCGTCCACTGTTCCTTAGCAGATGATTTTAGGTTAACCAGAGATTGCGCAGAGACCCCAGGCAGGCACCCAGTTAGTGTACCAGAAACACAGAAGCTAAACAAAAATGGCCAAATTTTCTGTTCCTGCCTTTATTTTTTGCAGTCACTAAAAACAATTCACCAACACAAACAGTTAGGAAAAGGAAATTGAATAAACTTCTTTGACTGACTTGTTTTTCTTTCTCACACGGCCATTTTCAGCATGATAGATTCTTTCCGACATAAACATTCAAGCAAACAGCATGGAATAGAGGAACCGCGGAAGGGAAAGGAGATTAGAGACAAGTGTGAAACGTAAGTTCAACTGTGTGGTAGAAGCATTTTCTGTCCACAAAAGGGTTCGAGAAACAAATGCTTTTAAGAAAAATAAACATGCATAAATATGGCTTTTGCCAAAGTAAAAGCTATAGACGTGTACAATATAAACTTTTCACATTTGTACGTAGCTTTCAATAAACCGATCTTTGGCTTTCAAAATAACGTTCCCCTTGAAATGCATGCCCCAAAAACGAGGAACCAAAATAAACATTGGGGTTCAGACCAGTGGCCACACGTGGTAAACAGAAATTGCTCGGCAAATCTCTTAACTTTTCCGTTTCGCCTCAGTGTGCCGAAATACACGAAAGAAAGCTTATTGAAGCAGAATAGGAAAATGTCACCGATGTAACGTAAGATCACTATTCATTAGGAGATTCTTATCTCAAAGAAGCCAGGCAGAAGGCAGCTGTATCAATCAACGCAACTACGGTGATCTGGAAACATGCCACAAGAAGTATCCTGCAATCAACAACCAAGATATGCGTCAAGTTACCAGAAGCAACTTAGTAGTATACTTCAAACGGAAGTGCAAAGAGTTGATGAAGTAGACCTCAAAACCAACAGATTCATCTCGCAGTCACTTGTGCTCTTGTCGTTGTGGTTGACCTGCTGATCCGAATGCATGAGCCGAGGGTACGGATATAATAACTTCACAAAGATGTTACAAAGGCCGACAACTCTGCCACTGCCTGACACTTGAGCTCAATCGATCAGGGAGAGCAGCAGACCAGGAGGTCAAATCTGGTAAAGGCCCTGTGATTGCGAGATAATTTTCACCTTCTGCTTTTGGCAATTTCTTCCAGTTTAACTGTGTCAAAGCCAAACAAAGTGCAAAAGGAAAGTGATTTGAGGCTTCAGTATCAACTCGAAATACATGTAAAATGAAGTTACGTGCTTGTGATGAGATTCTATAAATCTAGAAGCCTGCAAGCGTAAATGCTTCTTCGCTAATGGTGAGCTAATCTGATCAAGTATTCTCTAAATCTATTTTAGTCTAAATACAGCACAACTTATTCCTTAAGTATCAGAAAGAAAAATAAAGATTAAAGAACACCATTCATGTGTGGAACGCATGCTTCCTGTTCCATCATAAATTCTCTTTTCCAATCACTGTCTACCAGAGGCAGCTAGGCAGGGATTCTAACCCAAATGAAGTCCCAAAAAGTTTGGCCAATGCTAGAATCTACTTGAATTTGACTAGGATATCTGAAAATATTGCAGTTTCCTGACTTTCTCATTCACTTAATCCTAAGAAACTCGGACCACAAAGCAAAACATAAAGAACCCAGCCCTTTTCAGAATACAAGCCAGCCTTTCTTAGCTTACATAAGCTTTAATGAACGTGCAGGAGTCTCCATGTATCCAAAGTCTGGTTGCAAACCCTGAACTTTTACAAGCTACTCAACCCACCAGAATTCTCGCTGTCCTCTAATACTCCATACCAGAACGGAAGACAATTCCTAGAATGTCTATCTACTTTACATATCTCAAGCTCCAAGGCACAGCCCACCACAGTGATCTAACCCTACTAGTTTGGCAACTTCCAAGCCAAGAACAGAAAAACTCATCAACTGAGTAGGTGTGAACTGAATTATATGCCAAGAGACTTGGTAGACTACAACAACTTCATTACATGCTTTGAAAGATAAGTTGAACTTACTATACTATCTCATATGCGCTATGCAGAACAGAAAGTGATTAGAAACCTCATAATCAACAGAAAACTTCAGAATTTCTAGAAGGACAATAAAAACCCTTTTAGTCGTTGTATAATTGGCTGGACTTTGAAGGAGATATTATAGCACAGCCTGCACTGCAATAGAACACACTAAGAAGACCAACATAATACCTTGCATTTGGCAGGAAAAACCCCTGACAGGCCGATAGCTATTGCGCTTGTTCATGTGATTGGTATCAGTTATTCAAGTAAATCCTGTAAGTAGTTTGCTTTAATTGTTCTTTTTGTAATAATTCATCCCTAGAGGTAGCTGGCATTTTACTTCCATTTTGCAAAGCAAAGTCATGTGACCATATAGGGGCAAATTGGTAAGTGCACTTAGTCTATTCTTGCTAGAAAGACTTCCTATCAAATTTAAGAGAAGGCTAAGACTGTGTATTTGCCAGAAAACCTTAGTTCCTTGTAAATGGTTCTTCCTGCTTGTTTTCAGCTTCCTGTTGGATCCATCTTCCTCTTCTGTACAGGGATCAACATTTGGTTCTTTTAGCTAAATTATGCTCTCTGATATTCCTCAAATCTTATTTGATTTACTTATAGTACATGGTACGAGATGGGTGTTCAAGCTACTTTCCCGAAAGCCAGTTCTTTGATTTTCCATGTGTATTTTTTCTTCTGAACAAGGATCGAACCAATGTGAATTCTTGTACCTATTTACTGAAGATCAATACCTTCACCATATATAGCACAATAAGGGGGCAAAAAGTTAAGGCAGGAAAAACAGTATTAAAGCTCTTTGTAAAGAAAAAAACTGAATGAAAGAAGTGCCCACTTGTCTGGAAAATGCTTCACACATTGCTTTGATGGTAGAATTTTGTTCCCAACTGCTATCAGTTGATGAAATTCCAGGACTGAAAGAGCCATCACTTGTACCACCACCACAATTCACCATGAGGCGTCCATTTGGCATCAGCTTATTATTCAGCTCCAACCATATTTCAGCCTGTCAACGGAGTCCAGAGTTTAAAATGTGCACAAAATTTCTAAGTGCAAGTAGCAAGATATTACGCTCATGCCCACAATGAGAGAAAACTTACTTAGGCTGAGACTATCAATTCTAAAAACTAGACCAGGATGATCGCTCCACATAACATAGAACGAGTAAACTGGATTGCAGATTCTGCTAAATTGAGCACTAATCTTGCCCATACAACTCCAACTAACTTTCTAGAGTTCGACAAACTCTGACATGATACCAAGCTCATCCAATATTTTGGCACTCAATATCCTCTGTGATTACTCAGACAGAATGACTTTCAGAATGAGTTAGCGTAATGCATATATGGTTTTTTAAAACTATATCTGCGAAAATCAAGTAACTACTCAGTAGTTTAGTATTGACCAAGCGCTGCTACGTAATACTGATACATTAGAAGTTCTGAGATTCGCAAGATCTTATGAATGGGGATTCTGCTTTAAAACTGTCCCCCTTGCACCCTCAACCCCATCCCCCCCCCCCCCCCCCCCCGCGATTATATAAAATAGTCAAACTCGGACATGAGTTGAAACTAAACTTAGAACTATAGTCCAAGATCTTTATCAATTAATGTAGCACACAGCATCAAAGATATGTCTCAGTGAACATGAATAAATATATGACGAGTAAACGTAATTAAATGCAGTGTAAAAAAACATCAAGTTGTTATGATATCGCCTAGATCAAAACCATACAGAATCAACTTGACAGTATGTTCTAAAGCTCAATCCCACGTTTTTGTGGATAGATGAGTATACCTCTTGCAATTGGGGCAAAACTTTTCCTTCGGAGAACAGATCAATGACAATGCCTGCATATGTAACAAACACAATAATATAAAAACTAAATAAGTTAAGAAAATGAAAGGACGCCGTAAGTGAATTTGAGCGCATAAATGTGTGCGCAAGTGCGTGAAGTGTAATCTGCAGCATTGTGGAGTTTCATTCAAAATGCTAAAGTACAAGGACTTGCATAAGCTGAAGGGATGCGGCGGCCAGAGGCTAGTGAAATAGGTGCTGCCACTTTGAAGTAATTGCCAAGACTTTCTGAAGCATAACCATGGGAAAAGATGTGACTTTGTTCAGGAAGGGCTTTTTCTCGATTTCTGTGAAAAATGTTTAGGGCTAGTAGGGAGAATGTGTTCAGCTGGAAGGGAGGAGCACAAGTATGTTTACTTTGAAGCCTTTACACTCCGTCCAGGTTAGCATGAAAAACCTTCGTTCACATGGAAGAATGTGTGCAAGATTGGCCTCCAGGAAGTGGCCTTCTTTGGCTACCCACAAGAACCACAGATCAATGAGGAAGCTGATTTATGTCAGATGGATGATATGGGTGAATCACCCAGTTTTTCATTGTTTGTGTTGCCTTGGGAGTGCGGAACTCTGATGTTTAATCTCTATGATCTTTCTTGGTGCTCAATTTTTGATCATTTTGCTGCTTCATCGGTCCTTTTGACAGGAAACGAGTATCAAAAATCTTCCACTGTTTGGGACTGAGTACAGGACGGCTTTTGACTGAAAATTCTGAGACTTTTTTTATTTTTCTTAAGAAGTTCTTAGGCTCATAAACCGCTTATATGCATGCTCGGCATGTAATAACATATTTTTACTGAAGAAAATAAAAATGGGTGAACATCATATATGATATATCTACAAGGAGTTTTTACCTGCGTATCCTCCTGGTACAGTAGTTAATGGAGAAAGTGCATCACCAACATGAACGTTAAGGATGCCACCACCTGAAGTTTGCTTCTCTAGATCAGCCAGTCCCAGAAACTCTCGTGCTTTATCGATCAACTGAAGGACATGGGAATGCCATTCATTAATTAACTGATCAACACCGCTGAAATAACTTGAGAAAAAGTTCTAGCTCTTCCAAGTTACTTTACCGGAAGTGAGGGTTTTACTCAAGTTATAAAGGAACATGCTAACTCGTGGAAAAAATATGAAAAGTAATGACCACGACTTTTTAGAGGAAACCACTAGTCCTTAAACTTGAAGTACACCCCTATACTGCCTGAACACCTTTTTGGTGAAAAAGGTGCTCAACGTTCTTCAGCAACAGGCCGCTTTAGCCTCTCCCTCTCTCTCTCTCTCTGAAGATGGATAGCGTAGTAGTATGATCTCAAGCAGTACCTTCACAACAAGGGCTGGGCAGAGAATCACTTCAATCATTACCTTGGTTAACGATCACCGCCTTTAAGATAGGGGTGGAAGAGGTGGTTCCCTGCCCCCCCCCCCCCCCCCAACCAAGCCCCTTAGTTTGCCTTGCTCTTTACCCCCTTGACCTCTCTCTTTGGGATTATACTTGATATGGCATCACGTCATATCACAGGATTAAACTCTGTTGATTACACTTCACCATACATATCTAGCATACAGGATACTACACTGATACATGTGGAGTGGAGCTTCCACGTTGTTAGTGTATAATTAGGCAAATTGATTAAATTCCGAGAAGAACTTTTGTTTGTACATTTACAATTACATATACATGTATGTCAACCCTCCTGTCACAAGTATTCTTGATTAAGGAGATTTTATTATTCGATTTAACATTCTGAAGAACCATTGACTTTTACATGCAAAGTTGAGTATATTTTAGTAACAACTAACCAATTTCCAAATAAATTCTTGCCAGATCTATTCACTAACATCTCCATGCAGGGAAAAGGAAGAAAAACACAATTCAAAGAGAAAAACAAATCTAGCCTCGTAATACCCATGATTACGAAATATAACAATTGATATGATTAAAAGGATTAGTAAAAATAGCCACGTATACAAATGATGTGATTAAAACAATCTACTAGAGAGGAAGATAAGGTTTACAATGTGATCAATCTCCCAGCCTTCAAGCTGCAGTGAAGGCCAAACACCAAGCATTAGGTGAGCAGCTGTTCCACCACCCTGGACAGTTCACATATTTTTCAGTTGTAGCAGCTACCATCCTTTTTGTTTTGATTAGGAAAGTAAAAAATCAAATGGATAAGCCAGTGGCATATCAATCTACTACCAAGCCAAATATTGCAATGGGACCCTTGGGAACTATTGCGGGTAAACTGGCGAAATCATCCTGTAAAATAAAAAGTTAACAGGACATCATGAAATCACGATAAGAAGCTTGGTTCACCAAGATGAATGCATACCGAGAAAATGGAACCTTAAGCACATAGAATACTACTCTCTGGGTTCCATTGAATGTTTCCTATTTGAATATTTGCGAATTCCTAGTTTAAATTTAGCACATGTTAATTTAGACTTCAATCATCTTTCTTACCATAGCTTGACTTGCCAAATGATATTTATTTCATGAATGATTGCTATTTTATTTCGCTGATGTTCACATGGTGCTAATGGAATTCGGAAAAAGGCAAAGAACGCAGTGGAATGGAGGTAGTACTTAATTGAGGCTTTAGTGACTCCACCTGCTTAAAAAGGGAAAACCATTGATGATGTTAAGGCGATAGAACATTTTTACTCAATTAGGACATAGGCTGAGATTTATTATATCCTAGGTCGTGAAGAATGTCTTTGGCTTTGTCTTACATTTCACTTCCATGAGAGGCAGAGGATTGACTTGGATTAAGCAGTTAGCTAAGTTGCAACAGCAAAGATGCATAGGAGAGGAATGACAGCGGCTTGCGAAGTTGCAGTAGCGAGGTTTGCGCCTCTTCTTCTCTTCTTTATAGCTGCCATTTTTGTTTTCTTTCTTCAACTCATCTCTTTCAGAATCTAACTTTTTCCAGATTATGGCATGCTAAAATCTGGATTTTGCTTCAAGAATTCTAATTAAGCTACCCATTCTTCCACAGATTCCACAACCATGTACTCTTCAATTGGCATAACCTGTCCTACCAAACAAACATGGCCTAGTCTACTCGACAAGAATGTTCTTGTTCAGTGTCATCTGGACTTTTTAAAAGTACATGTATAACAGGGCACAGAGAATTACAAAAATCAAATATAGACAACATAAACATTTCACATACCCAATACGAACCCGTCCATTTCTCTCCCTTGTTAAAAATGCTATGAACATTATCTGCACCAGCATAGGAAATTACCTTTAGAGGCACCAGTATCAAAGTAATTGTACTCGGAAACCGTTCAATAACAATACGCTCTTAAATGCAGGTCACAAGTGGATATAACAAGCAGTTTTTGCAAGAGCATTAGTTGTACAACAGCACATGAAACAATCAAAACATGGGACATCTTCAAGTAACACAAATTTTGATAATCCATAAAGTGGGTTTTGCCCTCTAAGTTCAATATGAGAACGAGGGACGAGGAGGGGGAGAGAGAGAGAGAGAGCATACGGGTAGAGTCAAGTAGGAGCATTCTTGATTCTGGGGTGTCCACGATTACTATGTCATTGTAAGCGCTCCTTACGGCAGCAAGTACTTGAAATTCTGGTTCAGCATTATGTCCCTCCTGGGCTGAATTAACAGCCACTCCATGTACATATTTTGCTTTTTCCCACCCGAAACTAGAGTAATTGGATGATGATAGCTTAATTGTTTTAGTTTTACAGCCTGAAACACAAGGTGGACATAATGGAATTGGGGCAAGCAGTGATGGCAATAGAATCATGGTTCCTGTGCAACTGTGGAGCTGAAGGAACAATGAAGATGAGGCGATTTGTAAGACGGCAAAATTTTGTGAATCGGGTCAGGGAAACCGGATATAATGAACCCTTTAGAAAGAAACCGGTCATGAAATGACCCCTTTTTGAAGGGTAATGGTGATATCATCATCGTCCAAATTCTAGAGAAAAACTATGGACTTTGGTTGTAAAATCTTTTATAATTCATGGTATGCGAAGGTCTCAACTCGCGACTTTGACATATGCCAACGTTATTGGGAAGATAACATTTCAGATCAGAAGTAAAAAAAAATCTTGAATTAAGTATCACGTCATCATCGATCTCTAAATACTTATTAAGTCTTACGTATCAAGCGTACAAGTATAATCCCGCAACTTGGACACCAAACCATATGCATCATTCATTGCTTTAAAGAACATCAACTCTAGATTAACCGATCTAACATTATGTGAGCCTGCCATAAGGACATTGAGGAGCACCACATTATACATTTGGGTGCCACATCATAAAGCCTATGATGTGCGGATCAGGATCGTTTGCTGTACGTACAGTAGAGGTAGTTTACCTAAAAAAGCCGCTTAATATTTTTTAGCAACAAAATATTTTCATTGGAGTTTTTATGTTGAGGGACATGAAAGACAATCCTGTAAAAAATAGAAAAGAGAAACCTAGAGGAATTAGGAGTGTTGTAGAATATTCTAGATTTAGGATGATAACGAATAAAAAATTGTTATATTAATATAGTATCTAACATTCCCCTTAAACTCAACGTGGTAAGGAAAAATAAGCTTGAGTTTGGTGGTTAAGTTTGGAGCGATGTCTTGTTCCTCGACGTGGTAAAAATGAGATACAAGTCGAGGTCTTGGTGTTGTAGATCTAAGGTCCAATGCGTAAGATTCAAGATCCAAAAGGCGGCCAAAAAAAAAAAGGGTATTGGGGCAAGTGCAAGGTCCAATGACACATGAAGGTCGCGGTATGAGGTCTTATGACCATGAATAGAGACTTAGGCTGAACTTCAAACGCACAAGTAAAAGAGTGTCGATGCAAAGTCTAGTGACCCAAGAATATAGTTCGGAGATGAAATCTGGAGAACACGAGAAAAATAATCTTGACATGAAGCCAATAACACAAGGAAAGGAGTCTTCTGAGATGAAGTCTTTAAGACATGAGAAGAAGAACGAAATCTGGGGACACAAGGAGTTATTGGGATGCAAGGAAAAGAGCGTCGGCGCAAAGTTTCGTGACAAATGAATACCTTGTTAAAGGCCGGTGTAAACCCAAAAGCATGCTCATAGGACGACTAAACCCACTAGGTGCAAGGAGCAGATCCATTACTTATTTCTAGTTGACACATGAAATATGGGATTAGGCAATGACCAAGAACATCAGAAACCACAATCTGAATTGTGTCATGGGTATGACATTAAGAGTCTCAATGAAGATAGGCAAAAGATCGATCTGAATTGATGCATGAGGAGGAGATCAAAGAGTCTAGATGAGGAAGAGACTAAAGCGTCTCAATTAGAGTTACGAATGAGGATGAGAATAAATAATTACTGAGCCTAATAGTTCAAGGTAACTAGGTTGAATAAGATAGTATAAGATGTAGAATTAAATTGTTTTGACAAAGTGAGTAGCAGATATGAGTGATACGGTAGGGTTATGACATTGCAACATTCAAAAGCACAAAATTTCTAAATTAGACGGAAAGAAGGAAAAACATAAAATAAAATAAAAAATTAACCGGAATCTAAGCAAAGAAGAACTCAAGAAGAAAAGAAGAACACGAAAAAAAAGAACACACGAGTTGGCCGGGTGAACGACATAAGGGTGTCTGCTCGAACTTGCCGAAGCGGTTAAGAGACTCTCAATACGGCAGATCGTGCCACTCTAATACCATGATAGAAAATGAAGGGAAAGATAAATGCATTACTGAGCATAATTAAACTGATTACAATAGAGCCTTTATATAGATATGAAAAACTATCCTACAATAATAATAAAAAAAAGAGTCTTTCAACAACTATTAGAGAGACAGAATACTCTAAATTTATGGTAGTAAGGAATAGGAAATTGACACATTAATATATTACCTAACACCCATGTAGCCGCACTTTGAAATTTATATTGTCATTTGAAGAAATCTTCTTATTTCAAAATGGGGGATGAATTACGATAATAAAATTGCAAGGAGGTGACATTTTTTGAGCTTAATGCCTTGAAACACTGTTGAAATTGTTCACATACAAGGTCGAGTTTTCTCGAAGTATACACGATCAATAATAATGCAATTGTTTAAGGCGTGGCGGAGCTTGTAAAATGCAACAAACTCCGAATTTTACGAGAATACTAGGCTAGCTATTAATCTAACCCTTTTTTTTTTTGGGGGAATACCAGAAGATATTTATTTATTCAACATTTCTTTAAGTCGCGATCGCATATCCTGGTGTGACTCTCACATACATCACGATACCAGATGTTAGACAAAAATATTTGCTCACGATCCCATATTTGTTATCGAATTTGCTGATGACCCGCTTGTTTTGCAATTAAGTCTGCTCAAAGTTGGGTTTTCTATGAAACGGAAAAAATAACTCGAGAAGGGAGGGAGCGGGAGGGGGAGGAGGAGATAGGGTTTTAAATTTTAATTAAGAATTATATGAAACATAAGCATTTATCTCAATCAAACCAATAGACAATCTTGATCAGCCTTGTCACAGAATGTATCTCATTTTGATTCCAAGTGTTTAAAATTCCGCGACTTGTCTAGGCACTTCTTCAGCGGGGAGTTACTGTAGTTGTCTACCAGACTCTGATCGTGATGATTTGGCCCCGATTGTTTGCACATAAGGCAAACACAGTCTTCACAGAAAAAGAAAAGGAGAATGCTGACTGATCTGAATCCTTACAGAAAAAGGGATTAACAAAAAGCTTTAGGACTGATTTGCATTATAATTGAACTATATCTATTGCCTTAGAGGTTTGGAAAAAAACAGATGCTAGTTCAAAGATCGTAGCGTTGCCTCATTAACTACTGAGTGATCATGGACCCTAGAAAACGTCAAGCGTATTGATCATATGCCGCCAATTACTACTCGGAAATTTGCCACAAAACTTATGGTTCGAGAAGCCTTCAATGGCTGGTCTAGTTCGCATGGGGAAAGGGAATGTGCTTGCGTTACCGCTTACCAAAATCATGTAGGATATAAGGCTTTCAGCATGGCTTTTTGTGTATAAATAAACCCCAACATCCCCTTGAGAATTCCCAAGTTTCGACTCAAGTCCAAGCAGTGGCCTTCAGCAGCCACCGTCTTTGTTCTTCTTCCTTTGTGATCGTTGTGTTATTCTTCTGTTTACTCGTCCCATGTTATGCCCAGATAAAAGGTTGTCCCTTTGACACCATGTTCAACTTTAGGGATGGCGAGGGCACTGCTCCTCGCCTACGCATGCTAGATCACCTCGTCCTCTGCCTTTCCATCCCCCCTCCTGCTGGCTACACCAAACATGGTCACTCCCCTTTTTACAACGATACGTGTTGGCAATTGAGTTTTAAACTCATTATTGAGAAGTCACCATTGATTTAATTTGGTGGACATTTTTACCAGTGAAGATAAAATAGACCATATAAGGGAAAAAAATTCAAGAGAAGCTGGTGGGGACCGGCCCACCGGTGCCCCCCTCCCTTCCCCACTGTCTGCAAGGCAAATCCAATTTAGAGGTTTACGCATATGTACCACCGGTCGCAGTCGTTGCAGGTGTTAAGGTTAAATTGATGCGATTGATTCAAGAAGGTGCAACGAATATCTTGGTCCCCGGCAGTCCACCTCTGGGGCCGGTGTTTACCGGCTACATGGCGCTGTTTCCGAGCAACAGTCTTGCATTATATGATGCATACAAGTGTGACAAGGAGCTCTTAATTTGCCCTCCTGCACAACGACCGTCTCCAGCAGGCACTCGTGGAGCTAAGGGAGGAATTTCGTGGGATTGCTTCACAATCACGCAGTGTCCTTGGATTCCGATGGAAGAGGCTTTGACAGAAAAGGCTTTGAAAGGATTTGCCCATCCGAAAATAGAGTTGGCAGAAGTGACCCACTGTGTTATGTAACAAACTGTAGAAGTATTGTAATCTGCAAAAGTCTTGTAGCAGTATTTGATAATTGAAGCGATGAAAGTTCTTCAGATTTTTCAAGTCGAAGTTAACTCTGTTTTCATTGCTAGCATAGAATGTACTGTTGGACAGCCAAAAGTTTGGAACTGTTCCCCGCTAGTAGCTTATACTAATATACTGCTGCTAGCAATGCATGTACAGAGTAGTATACTTCTTGGATAAACTGAAACCAAGCTTTATTATCACCGCCATATATGTCTCAACAGTCAGGATCTACGTTGGCACTAACACTTTGGAGCAGGTAACAAAGCAAAAGCCAATCTCCACAAGACTTTCTTCTTCTTTTTTTGATGGAAAGCTGATTCAGTATGCAGGGTGAATAGACACAGGAAGTAGAGAGTTCAGTAACAGCAACAGTACAGTGAATGCAAGTTTACAAGTAGTATATATCAAGACTACGTGTGATGTTCATAATTAATACCAACTCTCTGTTATCTTCAATCAATGAAAAAATGCATGAAAGTGTTGGTGCCTGAAGGTTATACCTTGTGCAACATCACATGTGAATGGGTTATATTCTTCGGGCACCAATATGATTTTAATAAAAGCAGCATCAGTAAATGAATTTTAACTAAAAACAGATAACTACTACAAATTTCGGCAATACGTTCCTTTATTCGAATCTGTTCGACACATTTTCAAAGGAAACCAAAAATAATTATATAACTACACATAGAATCCACTATATATTACTCCCTCCATTTCGTAAGTTGTTTAGACGACGAGAAAACTACACATAGACACCACTCAAATCCTTAAAGAGAAAAATAGGAACAAAGAAATCAGCACTACCAAGCCGTATTCTACGCATTGCAGCCTTGCAGGAGAGCCAGTTTGAATGCCGAGCAAGGCAAAGTAGAGGTAAACATCAAATTTATCCGTTGTCCGCGCGCAGAACCTACTTTGTCTAGATATTTATTGTTTCGCAAGAAAAAAGAATGAATAAAGTCGATGCTTCCATGTACTAGATCTATGATGGAAAAAAAAAAAATCAATGTTTGCTTTGAAAACCTAAGCGTATTTGTGCGCTTTTTTCACTTTCTTATATGAAGAACCCAATTTTGCTTAATTTTCGTTAGTTCATGTAAGAGTTATTCTCCCTGCTATCTTGTCATTCGTAGATAACTATAAATTTTCCTATACTAAAGCTTATAGAGGCTTTCTCTGTCCATGGTACTAAAAGCTAGCTATATACGACCAGAAGTGAAGACACTCTTAATGGCCACATTTGACCATCCTTAGTGGCTTAACTCAACCCCATACATGACACCTATTTATAATTACCTTGAACACTTCTAGACACCTATTTGTAATTACCTTGAACACTTCTAGAGTACAACTTTTCATCTTTCCAACTGCTTCATTTAATGCAAAGGTTGTACTAGTAGATCATCCTTGGATACTGCGAAGAATGAAATCTCAACACTTTCTACACTGTAATTGTCAGATCAAGTTTCTCAAGTGACCCTAATTAATATATTTTGTGCATCGATAGATTATTCAATGCTTAGAGCTGCTTCAGATATCTAGCTTATAACTGCATGTTCTGGTGCTTGTTTTGACACAAAAATGCCAAGCCTGCCTTCCCTCCTGTATCTGCATCAACATTGTTACTATCTTCCGCACCCTGTTCTTTATAGTACTTACGGTAATTGGTTCCAATTCCGTTATGATGTCAGATGTGGAGGTTCATGGAGTTAGTTGAGAGGTTCCTTCCGCTGCAGTATGACACTGATGGCCTCCAGAGTTTCATCGAACATTCTTCCATGGCTTTCATGATGCCATGAAAAGACTACCTTAATTACTAGAGTTCTCTCTTATTCACTATAATGGGTTGTTGTTAGACGATGACGTAATTTATGCAGAAGGTCCATAAAAATCAGTAAGGGCAGCAAGCTGAGAGGTTCTTTCAGGTGAACTTCTAAGGTTCACCAAGCATTCTTCTACAAACACTTGATGATGCTTTGAAAAGATTAGCGTGCTATAATTCGTTCTTTCATTTTTGGAGTTCATGTCCAAGGATTTGCCGCGGGTCTATTATTATGAAATGATGGCATTAGAATCTTATTCATTTGGAGGCAAGGCTTTTCAAACTGAAGGGTTCATCACACACTGACGTTACCAGGTCTACTTTTCCTTCTCTGGGGTCAGTCTTATGAACTTAAACGTAGGGGGGTTGCTTATTGTGGGGGGGTAATCAACATGGAAAAGCGAAAAGCTTGGGCTTGAAAACTAGTAAAGGCCAAGCTTTGAAAAGTAGAAAACTTTGGAGTGGCTCCAAATGTTCCTTCTACCTTACCTTTTTGCCCGCCCTCCTATTTTCTATGTTTCTTGGCTTGGTATGTCTCTGGTTAATTTGTGGTTATTCCCTCTCATCCTTGTCAATTGCATCTTCGTTGTCTGTTTCTTTCTTTTGGGTGGATTACAAAAACGGTTAAGTGGGTGTTTGTGATTGATTCTGAGTTAGTCAAATCTGATTCAGTATAGATTAAATCAAGTTTATGGATGTTTAGTAAAATAGATTAAAAGATTTAATTTGTCTCGAAAAGGTAAAAAATGATTAATCTTTAAAGTGCGTATCATGAAATAATTATTTTTCGCATAATCAGGTTTGACTTTCTAATTTACCTTACTATCCCATATTTCTCACAAAAGGACATCCTATACCCTTTAACTAATTTAGAAAAGTTATTATACTATAAGACTAATGTGAGATTGTGGGTGTGTCTAATTTAAAATAAGAAATAAACATCTTTTGTAGATGTGTGAAAAAAGTTTTTCGCTAATTATTAGTAATATTACAATTATTTGCAACTTAAAGTTACGTTAACTTTACCTTTTTCTAAATGAATTTTAGGTATTTATTTATTAAGTGTCCTATATGGTCATTTTGTCATAGTGGAGCTGATTTAATCACTTTTGTTCAAACAATTTTGTAGTTTATAGCTAGTTAATAATTACTTTCGTCAAACAGTAAATTGATTCTGCTTAATGTAAATAAATCATGATTTAGAAAACTAATTAAGACTCAAGCTGAAATCAACTTTTTAGAATCAATTCCAAACGGATTATAATTATGTTTGGCCCAATTTCTAAAAGGTTATTAAAAGTACTTGAACTGTAATTTCTTTTGGTCCTTCATATTTGCTTACTTTTTTCTATTCGGTACCTAAGTCCCTAAAAGCGAAGACAAATAGATAATGTCAATTTCGAAGCGGCAGGAGAATGAAGTGGTCATTTTCTTTCTGTTTTCCCCATATATATCCGACCACCAAATAATGTCATCAACCTCGAATCTCTATTAAAACACCATCGCCGCCAAAAACACTTAAGAATATATATATATATATATATATATATATATATATATATATATATATTTCCTGCTCTAAAAGGCTAATAATAAAAAAAAAGAGAGTATTTTTTCAATTTGGCCTAATTCTTAAAAGGTCCTTCTAGTTTGACTTGTTTCTCTTTTGTCCTTATGTCAGTTCTTTGAACCTTAAGCCTTAAAGTTTGTAATGTTGATTGTCAAGCGGAAAATTTTAATTAATTTTGGTGGTGGTGGTATATTGATGGACTTTAGTAGCTTGGTGGCCTTAGCTTGGATGAGAGTTGGATGCAGATATTTATTATAAGGAAAAAATAGAAAAATTGAAGAAAAACAAAGTAATATGAGGTACCACTTTTAGAATTTACGTGCTTTATTATACCATCCCGCGACCATCAAGACCGTGGCCACCGCATCTGCACAACCCACACATCCATTGCCCACCCACTATCTCCGTCGCAACAAACGTGCCAGGAATACTTAGGTTAGAGAAAACATTATCACCTCTTTTTTGTTTGTTTGTTTGTTGGTCGTCAACATTAGCGCCTATTACATTATACGTAAAATCGCAACGATTTACCTTCAAACTTAAGATCGTTGATTCTAATTCCCAAAAAATGAAGCAACAACGGTCAATGCAATGATCCACTTAGCCTCATTATAGACATTAATTGTCCATAACATACAGGCAAATAAGGGGGTTAGCTAGGTTAGCCCGGTCAATTTTGGAAAAATCTCCAGTCAAAACGTATTTATGGCGATCTTCCAGTTTTAACTCTCTTAAATTGACCATGTCTTGCAGTCTAAGAACTTAGAAACCAAATAGGAAACTGAAGCATATACAGAGGATCAAAACAAAACAAGTCAAACTTCTTTAAGGACCTTTTAGAAATTAGGGCCAAACTTAAGTGGAAATCTTTAGACTTTATCCTACTTTTTTTGGTTTATGCTTTTATTTGTTTTATTTTGATTAACAATATCAATACATTGGTGATATGTCGATTCCAACAAGCCGTCCTAGTTAGCTAATCTACCTTAATGACATAAAAACAACACAATATTTGCCCCTCAAAACCTTGGATAGAAAGCAGTCCTGATCTAACAATGCTAGATGCCACCGATATCTTTGAGAGCACAAATAGAATGCCAATTTATCCGGTGAATATATTTTCAGTTCAAATTAGTGCCACATTTAAGCCTTAATCATTTTTTTTCATTTTTTGATGCATATTTAATCCTTTTTTTTTTTCTGTTTTTGTTTTTCCAGTAGCCTTTTGTTTCTTAACTAATATTTCACGTATTTTAATTTCTTTGTTTTGTTTTTGTTTTCTAGTTTGTCAACTGGTTAATTGTTTACTAACCTAAAAATGTAAGGAAAAATAATCACATTTTTCATTACCCAATTCATCATCCAATATTTATTTCATTTCAACCAAATTAAAAATAGAATAATAAAGGAATTTCTTTGTTTCATCTGACGTTTTATTTTTCAATGTTTATAATTAGATTCATTATCCAATGTTCCTTTAATTTCAACCAAATTTATTAGGGAGTCATAAATATAGGGTAAAAGTGTTATTGATATAATTAACAGAGGACATAATCGTTCAAAAATAATTTATTCTATTCGTACTATTATAGGTAAAAAAAAAACAATATAGATATAGATTAATAAGTGGTGAACCCTCTCATCTATCTAAGCAATTAAAAAATCTAAGCCATTTGAGAAATGTGCTGAATTGAGAAAGCCATCCATTCATCTTCTTTTCCAAAGATAAAAGCCTATATGGAAATTCCATGTAGCAACATTCAACTGTCGGTGGCACTGTTCATATCTTGCTTTCCTATTTGGAAATTTTTAGTGGAAACAATTATTTGAATGCTGAAGAAATCATGCTTACTTGAATTACAATACATTCTGTTCTTCATGTTTTCAATTCATAAACAACAAAATTATAATTGTATATTATGGCAATCATGCAACGCGTTGAGAAACCATTGCATAAGTGGGACCCATCATATTCATATTCATCTAACTGAGAAAAAACAAAAGCTTTGTCAATATCAATGTTATGTCAGAGGATGCTTTTGACAAAATATATCCAAACTTTAAAAGGTTTTAACCCCTCCCCCTCCTTTTTACCTTTTTCGTAGAGTACCGTTGCATGTTGGTTTAGTCCCGTTCTCATAAATTTTATAAAAAATAAAGGTGCCCATTCACGAGTAGACAAATCTCTTTCTATATATATATATATATATATATATATATATATATATGGAGCTGATCTATTGTTCGCGCTAACAAATAAGGTTAAGTTGCAAGCACGATCTAACAGTCCACGCGCGATCTGTGGACGGCCCAGATCTTTTTTTTGCACTTTTTTTAAGTCCGTCCACTACATTATGTAGCGAACGATTTCTTGACAAAAATATCCATAATCCCCAAACTGAGAACCTTGTATTCTATAGGTATAGTATCCGTCCACCACATAATGTGGCGGACAAACCAAGCAAATTTTTCTTCTGTTGTTTGCTTTCCTTTTGGTGTTGTTTGCTTTCCTTGTTCCTTATTCTATTCAGCAAGGCGTATCATTGCAATTCATAAGAAACTCCAGTCCCACTTCGACCCAAACCACTACAAGAAAACAGGGTTTTAGCGACCGGGTAATCCGTCGCTAAAAGCCAAAAATTCGTCTCTAAAAGAATTAGCGACGGATTCACTGTCGCTAAATATCCCTCGTATAAAAGCCCGTCACTAATACTTTAGCGACGGAATTTTTAAATCCGTCGCTAAATATGTCATTTTTACCGACAGATTTATTTTAATTAGCAACGGATATTCCGTCGCGAATTATATTCTTTAGCAACGGATTTATATTTTCGAGACGGAATATTCCGTCGCTAAATAACTGATTGTAGGAATACTTTAGCGACGGAATTAATCCGTCGCCAAAAGTCAATTTTTTTTTTGAAATTTTTTTTTTATTTTTCAATTACCCAAACCTGTAATACAATTTTCAAATCTCAACAACAACGCGCAATAATCAATACAGAAAGAAATATATATATAATCAATTATAAAAAAAATTCATATATGTACAAGCCGGGAACCGGATATAGCCAGTTAGGAGAGGGGAGAAGAGTACAAGGCGGGCACGGGGGGGGGGGGAAGCTAGGAACGGGCACGGGAAGGGGCTCATCAGGGGTTCCCGAGTCCCGGATCTGGATCCTGCTGATCCGGGGCCGGGGCGGCCTGTCCAGCAGTGCCCTGCTCCCTGATCATCCGGCACACCACTGTAGCAATGCGCTGGATCTCCTCGTCGTCCAACTGAGGCCGAGGAGCCGGTGTCTGTGGAGGGGCAGCAGGGGGTGAGGACGCTCCTATCACGGCACGAGCAGTCGTGCTAGGCAGGCCGCGTATGCGGCCTTTCGGCCGATTCACGACCTCCGGCGTATCCAGCCATCGCTTCAACCCCCCAGTACTCGCAGCCGTACTAGTGGACGCTGATGGCTGTCCGGACTGCTGCTCGGACCCCCTTAGCTGTTCATACGAGGCCTGCAAAAATAGTGGTTTAACGATATGTTAGGGCATTAATTAACGAAACAGACATTGAGGATAGAAAGAAAAAACATTAACTTAAATAAATTGACTCACATCGATCCGCCGGGCAATATCTGAAATATAGTCGCCCGCCCGGTGCGTCTCGTCCTTGTCCTTCTTCCGCACGTGCGTCTGATTATACGTCAGAGCTACGACCTCATCGTCCTCCAGATCCGGGTGCTCGACCGCGTTCTTGTGTCGGACGATGTCGTGTGGCACCGACCCCCCCGTGTGCGTCGGATCTTTGTTCTGTCTGTTCTCAGTCCCGCTCTTACTCTTGGCGTCCCAACCTGGATCCGTAGCCCACCGATCTATCATCTCCCCCCATACACGGTGAGATATCCAATGTGGGGGATATCTCGCCATGTCCGTCATCGGGGCACCCGCGGGCAGCGCCTTCTTCGCCCGGTCCCGTGCATCGTGGAGCCATCGGCGGTAATTCTTGCCGATGTAGGCAAAGAAAGCCTGCTGCCCCAGTACCTGCTGCTGAGGCGTGTCAAACGTGAACCCCTCCTGTAAGGCATTCAATAACACAAATTAACAACATAAAACAAACTGTAATTTAACATTTACTAACGCTGAAAAAAATACTTCACCGTACCAGCCACTCCTCCCATAGGGCCTCCCTCGCAGCGGCATCCCAGTCCTTCCAGTACAGGCGTGGCTCGAAGAATCGGCCCTTCACAAGAACGCCGATCTTCGTCCTCTCAATATTCTCCAGGATCCTGCCAAAGAAGTAATTAAATTAATTAATACAGTTCAAATATAAATTAACACCCCAAAATTTTAAACATAAGGCATGGGGTGATATTTTTAGTACTTACAGGCCCTCCTGCGTGAGCGTAACTCTCTGTTTACGCTGGGGGTCGATGCGTACCCCGCGTGTCGGACCACGGCCTCGTCGAGATCCTACAAAACACAGACATTAATACAGTTCAAATATAAGGCTAGCGAAAATGTACGAAACACCGTTATCAACTATACCTGAGGTAGAACCCACGGAAGATGGAGAATGCACGCGCGTGTGGGATGAATCTGCGTCGGGCTGGGGCGACGGCTCGAGCTGGGGCTGGGGCGACGGCTGGGGCTGGGGCGACGGCGATGGCTGGGGCGACGGTGACGGCGACGGCTAGGGCTGGGCCCCCGATGGCTGTCCGCTATTACTCTGTGCCTCGTCATCAGTAGGCAATGACGAGGTGGGACTAATCGGGGAGGAAGCAGCTCGGCGTCCAGCCCGGCCACGAATAGCCCGTATCCTATCCATATCTGACTTCATATAGATTATATACAAAGACATTAACACGTGAAAAACAATAATTTAGGCATAAATTATTGTGTCCGACGCATACCGACACATACCGACACGTGTCCGACACATACCGACACATAAATTATTAACACGTGTCCGACACATACCGACACGTGTCCGACGCCTTTGGACACGTGTCCGAAGCCTCCGGACACGTGTCCGACGCCCACCGACACGCACCTCCAGACACATCGGCATACGTTAATTTGTTTTTTAAATGTCGGACACCGTCGATCAGACGTGCTGCCCGTGTCTGCACTAACTAACAGGTATCTCAATCCAATTGGGTCCCATCCTCCGTCAACAACCTCAATTCTCAATTCTCAAATGCTCAATGCAATAAAAATTAACAAAAACCACACATTCAATCCAATTGGGTCCCATCCTCCGTCAATAATCTCAATATCTCAAATGCTCAATGCACAATTAACAATCTAAAATCATCAATTAATAATCGCAATTACTTCAAATGCACAGCTAATAACCTAAAATCATCGATCAATAATCACAATTCTAAAACGCACAATTAACAACCTAAAATTATCAAACAAATGATCAATGTTCAAATGGAAAAAAAATGTTCAAAATTCACATATCCGATGCGCTTGAATTATTTCAATTTAGGGTTCGATTGTATTAGGGCATTCAATTTAGGGTTCAATTTAGGGTTCAATTACTTCAATTTAGGGTTCAATTAGGGGGTTCTATTGATTCAATTTAGGGTTCAGTTGATTTGAGGCATTCAATTTAGGGTTCGGTTGGATTAGGGCATTCAATTTAGGGTTCTATTAGGGTTCGGTTAGATTGGGGCAATCAATTTAGGGTTTAATTAGGGGTTCAATTAGTTCAAATTAGGGTTCGATTCAATTAGGGCATTCAATTTAGGGTTCAATTACTTCAATTTAGGGTTCAATTAGGGGGTTCTATTGATTTAATTTAGGGTTCGGTTGATTTGAGGCATTCAATTTATGGTTCAATTAGGGTTCGGTTAGATTGGGGCAATCAATTTAGGGTTTAATTAGGGGTTCAATTAGTTTAATTTAGGGTTCGATTCAATTAGGGCATTCAATTTAGGATTTACTTAGGGTTCAATTATGGTTCAATTACTTCAATTTAGTGGTCGGTTGAATTGAATAAACAATACAGAGGCTTTCTTATCCTGATGTCATGCAATGGCCCATAATCTATGACCTTTCATCGTCACCATGATCTATATCGGTGTTACAGACTAACTACCGAATATGGTTTTCTTCCCTACCTCGTCAAGAATTAAGGAAAATTAGAGATAACAAGTTCAAGTTCTTCAATAAGCCAAGATCCGTCTGAACAACAAAGTGAATGACATCATAAATAATTCAGATAATTTAGGGCAATTGACAAATTAATAAAAAATTGAACCTAAATTGACATACAAATCTAAATAATTCAGATAATTTAGGGCATGTAACCTAAATTGAAGACAAATTAACAAAAAATTCAGATAATTTAGGGCAATTGACATACAAATCTCGAGGTGGGTACGACGGCGCCGGCGTTGGTGGTGCGGCAGCAGTGGTGGGTTTCCTTGCGCGGTGACAGTGGAGGGCTTTGTGGCACGACCGGAGTGCAAGGCTTGGTGGCGCGGCGTCGGGTGGGGGACGGGAGTGTCGCCGGAGCTGGGTCGCCGTAGAGAAGGGTCGCCGGAGGTGAGAACGGCAGTGGGTGGGTGGGAGCAGAATTTCAGAGAGAGAACGGGGAGAGAGAGAACGAGGAGAGAGAAAGAAACCAGATCTGAATTTAAATGGAGGATCTTTAGCGACGGAATAAGACCGTCGCTAAAACTCCGTCGGTGAATGTCTTATTATAAAGACTTTTGCGACAGAATTTTTAGCGACGGTTTTATTCCGTCGTTTAAATAATTTTAAAAAAAACTCAAAATTACTAATTTTATAAAAAATATTTAGCGACGGTAATTCCGTCGCTAAAAGTTCTGTTGCAAAATACTTTTACCGACGGTGTATTCCGTCGGTAATAGTATTTTGCAACGGATTTTTAACGACGGTATATTCCGTCGCTTAAAGACATGTTTAGCGACGGAATACCTTCCGTCGCTAAAACTCCGTCGCAAAATACATATTTTCTTGTGGTGAACTCCGTGACTTCACTGTGGTTCCTTCTTTCTCACTATGTCGCTCCAAACAAAGAAAGATCGTCCAACTATTAATCGAAGAATCCATTTCTAGCTCGAGAGAATCAGAATGTAAAAGTCACATACCATCAATCTTTGGAACTAGAACCGAAAGAAGCAATTGAAAGCATAACAAGAACCCAGCATATTTTGATCTAAAATACAAACAACTATATTTGATAAATTCTGCGTTTGATAAATACAAACAACTATATTTCCACAAGTCCAAAACTATTCCAGGGTTCTTCGTTGACGTTGCAATTTTTGGGTAGGAGCTTCGGCATGTCAAGGACGTTCGGCCTAAACAATGAGTTTGATAGGAGCTTCGTTGACGTTGCAATTTTCGGGCCTTCAGATTTGGATCAATGGTTGCGATTGAAGCTACAGATAAGGATTTTTAGATTCGGGCCTTCAGATTTGGGCCTGAGGTCGGAGAATTACCTGGTGCCGGTGGATTCAGCCGGGAAGTTCTGCTTCTCATTTGCGCCGACGTCGGCATCGTTGTCGATAATTAGTAACTTGTAGCAGCAAGGGACACGGCCAATCAGTGGCGATAATTGTTATCGGTGTCGGCATCGTTGTCGATAATTGCTAACTTCCAGTAGCTCGGCGGCGTCAAGTTCCTTGGCCTGATTCTCCGACCGGGTGCTTCAACAGCAACTCCGTCTCCTTCTCTTCAAACTGCCAAGCACGGCCAATCGTTGGTGATGACGACATACCAGATTTATCACACAGATCTGGGCGACGACGGGTCAGGGGGTGGGGGCGGCGACGGGATAGAGGCGATGATAGGGTGGGGGAGACGGTAGGGTGGGGGAAGTTGGAAGACAGAAAGAGATTTAGGCTCTGAATAAGGATTTTCACAAGGATCTGGAAATCAACAAAATTTATGTGGATACAGGGAACAACAAGATAGAAAGAAACGGAAAAAAGGCAAAATCATAGTGGTCCGCTACATAATGTAGCGGACAACTCTATTGCATACAAATTTTTCCTCCTTTGCATGCTGGGTCAGGGGTATTTTTGTCAACAAACCGTCCGCTACATTATGTAGCGGACGGACTTAAAAAAAGCACAAAAAAAAAGATCTGGGCCGTCCACAGATCGCGCGTGGACGGCCAGATCACGCTTGTAACTTAACCCCATTTGCTAGCGCGAGCAATGGATCAGCTCCCATATATATATATATATATATATATATATATATATATATATATATATATATATATATATATATATATATATATATATATATATATATGGGAGCTGATCCATTGATAGCGCTAGCAACTTAACCCAAGTTGCTAGCGCGATCTGGCCATCCACGGGCGAGAATGGACGGCCAGATCGCGCGCCACAACAGCGAATTTTTTCATCGTCCGCTACATAATGTAGCGGACGGTGAAAAAATCGTCCACTACATTATGTAGCGGACGGCCAAACAACGTTAGCAACTTGTTAGCGTTATCAATGCATCACGACCCTATATATATATATATATATATATATATATATATATATATATATGAAAACTTGTTTAGATTTTAAATTTTTGTGTCTGCGCACGTTTTGATGACGTAGATATACTGAGCCATGAGGTAAGATAGGCCAAAATTCAATAACAGATGATGTGCTCTGATTTTTTACTACCACATGTACGCTTGTGATCACTTAATTTTTATCATACAAGCATATCTTCAATCACACGTGTGGCGTGGGGTTGAGTGGGGGTTGGGGGGGGGGGGGGGGGGATGGGGAAGGAGACGATGATGTGTAGTAGAAGCAAATATCTCTTGGCTAATTGGTTACAAAAAACACTTTCTATTTCTCATGCTCAATGCAGCACATACATATTGGTGCATATTAGGCAAAAAAATGATTACCTTGTGGTTGAAGAATGCCTAGAGAAAAGACAAGCTATGGAGTCAAAGACAAGACGACCACCCATCTCTCTCCAAACCGTTTTCTACTCGACCTATCAACCAACACACACACACACACACACGCATAATCCCCCATTTCTAAGCAAACCCCACAACCATCACATTCCTCATGATAACCATCTTCCAAATTCTCATATACCTGTCTATAAAGTCATCACTCTTTTACATCAGAACAGTTGGGAGCAAAAAAAACAGTCTACTTTGGGGACAGAGGCTCGAAAATGAGGAAGCCGGACCCGTGTGGTGGAAAGAATAATGTGGGCGCTAACGGTGCCAAGCTCAGGAAAGGGCTGTGGTCGCCTGAAGAGGATGACAAGCTCACGAGCTACATGTTAACCAGCGGGCAAGGCTGTTGGAGTGATGTTGCTAGGAATGCTGGTCTGCAGAGGTGTGGGAAGAGCTGCCGCCTTCGTTGGATTAACTACTTGCGGCCTGACCTCAAGCGTGGCGCGTTCTCTCCCCAGGAGGAAGAACTCATTGTCCATCTCCATTCTCTTCTTGGCAACAGGTCTCCTCTCTCTCTCTCCCTCTCCCCATCTCTGTATTCAAATGTACAAACATATGCACTGCCTATGTGTAAGGAGTAAAGCCACAGCTTTGTTGTGACTTCAGCTCTATTGTTATCCTAGCTATTGCAGAGAATGTTCTGTAAGTAATTAGATATGGTAAATTCTTTGCCTCGCGACGCATCGCTATCAGCAAGGATTAGCGATTGAAATCCCAGATGATGATGCACATATTGCAGGACACCGTATAGGCCTGCAAGCAATTGATAAGATGGTGCATGAAATGTGATGTTCGTTGAGATAAAACTGATTAAATGCGTGGTGGTCCATTCCTTGACTAATAAGCAATCAATGATCAGACAAATTGCAAAACTTGGATGCTAATCAACCGTGATTGAGGTTTATTTTGTTTTCCATGGCTTGTGTAACTTCGATATCAATCATTCCACCGGAGGAAACCAAGCAATTATTGGGCCAAAAGACATGATATATCCCTCAAGTGAGAATAAAACATCTCATGCTATTGCACATCTTTGTTATGTGTGTATGGTATACCTTAAAGAGGACCAAAGGTGAAAAGGACTGTCAAGTTTGGTACGTCCACATCTGCTCTTTGAGTCGAAGACACTCCACGTACTGTCCATATCAATTTTCCTTTGTTTTAGGAATCAAGCTTCCATGCAAATCATGCACTATTTTCAACATCTTTCTACGCTTAATGTTGCACCTAATTGATTGTTGGTTTTTTTTTTTCTCCTTCTAAAGGTGGTCTCAGATTGCAGCACGCTTGCCAGGACGGACCGATAACGAGATAAAGAATTTCTGGAATTCAACGATAAAGAAAAGGCTGAAAAACTCGTCGTTCACGCCCTCACCTAACACGAGCGATACATCATCGGAGCCCAGAGATGTCAACGGTGGGATCATGCCCATGCACGAACAAAACATCATGGCTACGTACATGGATGGATCGTCGTCCTCGTCATCATCCATGCAGGCGATGGCTCTGAACCACATGATACACCCTATGCCCATGCTCGGTCATGGCCTACACATACCCATTGCAAGTGGATCATACTTCTATTCACCACAAGTTGAAGTTGGTGGTAATGGGTTCTATGAAGGTCATGGCATGTTTGGTGGAAATGTTGGAGTTGAAGGGGAGCTTTTTGTTCCTCCTTTAGATATCATTAGCATTGGAGAAAACACTAAAACTGAAAACTTTGTTGATAGGAACACTAAGAACACTTCAGTTTCTAACATGAACAGCATCATCAACCACTGTTATAACAACAAAGCAGAAAACATCACGGGGTTCGGAAGCTATTGGGGAGGAGATGAACTAAGAGTGGAGGAATGGAACTTGGAGGAGCTAATGAGAGATGTTTCCTTCCTTCCTTCTCTTGATTTCCAAGTAGATTGACCAGGTTTCCCCTCCCCATATCTCATTCTCTGGCTTTCTTCCCTCTACTCTTCCATTTTTAGGTTAAATTGCCTCTTTTGTTTCTGTGAAATTACCAACACTCAAAAACAAAGCCCTCTTCAGGTCTGAGGAAAACATTGTTTTTAGTTTTACCACGGAGCCCTAAGCTGCTGTAATTTGGACAGCAGAGCAAGTTCGTGAATCAATACCTAAATGATGTTGAAGGCTATGGAATAAAAGGTCACTCAGGAGGGGGTTGATTGGTGGCCATGCAATATCTTGTATAGAAATGTGTACATGTAACTTTGCCATGCTTTAAGGCAGTGAGGGAACTTCTTGTCATGGCTGTAATAATATCATCATACTTGTGAAGGGAGATGTGAATAGTCATACACAAGTAGAGATTAGTTAGTAAATTCTAGTGTAAGCTTGCTATTAGCTGAAGATAAGCTTGTGTATTACACAATCATCAATATACAGAAAGAATATCTCTCTCTCTCTCTCTCTCTCTCTCTCTCTCTCTCTCTCTGTGTGTGTGTGTGTGTGACACAACACACACGCACAGCCAGCTAAGTAGTGGCGATCACTCCTTCCTTCCCTTTTAATTACAGAGACCGTTAATTCGTAATTTGGCACGTATATGAAAGGGACGTTCATTTTGACGGGGAGTGCTTTTGGTCTCGTTGAGCTGAAGTTCCAAAAAAGTAGAGATAAATATATGACCTTTCTGGAAGTATTTCTCAATAACGTAGATACCATATCTAATCACATTCATGGAAGAATGTGAAAGTAAAATTTTCAAGTTGAAATATAATGAAGTTATGAATGCGGGGAGTACTAATTGTCATCCTTCTTTAAGAGGACAAACAGATTAAGATATGGGAGATCATTGCTTCTTGTAATGGGGCTAAATCACTTAGGTGATACGTCCACCTGGAAATTCAGATCACCATTTGGAGAGTGTAGAAAGTCAGCTTGCTCTCAATTGCGATTTAGTAGTATCTAGTTAGTCTAACAAGGTGGTTAGCATAAATGGTTTTGGCTTCTAAACAGATTCATCACAGCATGGACGTATCACTACCATATGGGCTCTCTGTTTAGGAACATAATAATTGAGTGCAAAGAGAAGTATGGCTGTGGCAAAAAAGTAGTTGGTGCCAAAAGTGAATGAAAAGCAAGCTCAGAAAATGACTTGGTACAGTTTAGCTCTGTAAGAAGACAAGAGACTGAATGGCGGATCAAAGTAAGTGCTCCTCCGTATCATTTTGCCTTTAGATTTTTAACATGACATAACTAACATATGCTTGTAGTTCAGGAAGGTGTTTTTGCTCCATGCGGTATACGGTGACCGATGATTACGTAAGTCCTTATGGTTCTAAATTGGGTTAATTACACCCAGCCCCCTTGCGGTATGGAGTTACTACAGTCAGCTACTTGAGGTACGATAAGTTGTACTAACCCCTTTGTCACTAACAAAGAATTTGTTGAAACCTCTTCTCAGTGACATTGTCTCTCTTTTCCATGCCTTCGTTGTTGGACGATGTCTTTCGGACAATGTAGTTCAGGCTCAAGAGCTTACTAGTTGTGTCCGGAGACTGTCGAAAGGAAGCGCTATATTTTTGGCTCTAAAATTGGACATGAGTAAGGCCTTTGATCGATTACGATGGAACTTTGTTCATGATGTCCTCCTTGGCCTTGGCATGGATTTCCCACTAATTGGATACACTTGATAGTGCAGTGTGTAACCACTGTCTTCTTCTTCTCTGTTTTGGTCGATGGTACTTCGACTCCTCATTTGCTACCCGCTTGTGGCATTAGACAAGGAGAACATATCTCGCATTTTCTTTTTATTCTGTGTTTCGAGGTGCTTTCAGCTGCTTTAATTCATGCTGAACACAATAGATGAATGTCGGGAATTAAAGCTGGGTGCGCTCCCTTTTCTATTTCACACTTGATGTATGTAGTCTTAAGAAGACAATCTTGTCAATCAAGTGTACCCAACGGTAATTGGAACAAGATAATAAAACCTTAAATTGGTCGAACACATCGATGGCCAAGAAAACAAAGACGAAGAATGAGGAATGTGCATAATCCCATACGATAGCAAGAACAAAAACACTTACATTATACAAGCAAATCAACAAAAGCTCAATCCTCCACGTTACGCCACTCGATTTAGACCAAAGTTCTCCAAAAAAAAGTCTTGGGGCTAAAATGATGAATAAAATGAAAAGAGGTAGCTAGAGGAAGGAAAGAGATAACCGGAAGAAGAAGAAGATCAAGCACCAAAACAAAAAAAAAAACAAAAGAAGAAGAAGATATATTGATATATCAAACCCTAACTGACAAATTACACAATCACCCCCCGAACTTAAGCCTTTTATTGAAAATGCACCAAATTACATATACCGTATCCCCTATGGATTGACTATCATATTTTGAGTTGAAAATATATGACATGTTTATGAAATTGAAACCTGTTTTGGATATGGTAACTGTGCTTGTCGAGCTCTAGCTTACTTATTACTGTCTAGGTGATTACCTAGGTGGACCTGGCACTTGTGCGAGGATGTTGAGGCTAAGGCTAGCAGAGAAGGTCATTAGGATGTTTATAACTATGACGTTGTGATTATTAGTCTTTTGTTCCAAATGTTGTATGGAGCATCTGTACCCATGAATCTCTGTTTTATTTGTCTGTTGGGTATTTTTTAAGGCGTTATTAGTAACTTTTGACAATTTTAAGTACGGCTCTTAGTAGCCTTATCAATGGTTTAGAATATAGTAATTTCAGTAAATTGTATGCATAGATTATAGTAAAGCCTGGTAAGGCCCTTGGTAAGAACACAATTAGCCTGCGACTGGTCACAAACCTAGTTCACAAATCCAATCGTGGGTTCAGGTCGTGACACATATGAGGCCGGATATGTACAGCAGCTTTGGTGTTTGTTGTTATTAAGCTGGTGAGTCGTAAAGGAGCCGAGCCAAAGGATATAAAAGGGATACTACTAAGTTTTGATGAGCAGTACGTTTATGGTGAGCTTTGTGACAATTTGGTTGGTGGCACGAGTATATTTTAATAGTAAGTAAACTGCTAAATCAATGTAGATTCACTTGTTGCTTTTTAGTAGTATATATATATATACTAGTATTGAGCACGTGCGTTACACCTGAACGTGATCGGGAATAATTTTTTAGTTGATATTATTATTTATTTTGGATCAAAATAATATAATATAATATAATTATATTCATATTTCTTTTGTGACTTGTTTTAAAATAAATGTATATTTGATATTCGCAATTGTAATCCATTCAATATTTGAAAATCTTCTTTCCAAGCTTCTGGATTGAAGAAATGTTTGATGGTACTGCTGAAAAAAAAATAAATAGAAAAATTCGAAGAATGAATCTACGTCTTTATTTTTATAATCAGTTAAAATTGGTTTATGATATACACTTAAGGTTTGTAATTTCAAGATCATGTGCGTAACTGAATAGATTGAAATATTCAAACTGGCACCATATTCAAGCCCTATTATTATTTTTGTTTTCATTTTTTGATGCATATTTCTTTTTTTTCTGTTTTTCTTTTTCCAACAGCCTTTAATTACTTATCTTTGTTTAATTGTTTGCTAACTTAAAAATGTAAGAAAAATAATCACAGTTCTCATTACCCAATTCATTATACAATATTTATTTTATTTCAACCAAATTAAAAATTAAGTAATATAGAAATTTTTTATTTTGTTTTTCTTTCTCATCTGACTTTTCATTTTCCAATGTTTATAATTAATTAGATTCATTATCTAATGTTAATTTAATTTCAATCAAATTTAATAAGGAGTCATAAATGGAGAGTAAAAGTGTTATTGATATAATTAACAGAGGACATAATCATCAAGAAATAATTTACAATATTCATACTTTTATAGGTAGTACATGAATAGATTCATTAGCTATTTAGATGATTAAGTTTTGTCTTTTCAAGTTTGGAGACTTTTTGACCCTCACTCGCCATCTTAAACGCCTTGGATTGACTTGAAACCGTTATGGAGACTGTGCTATAGTATGGACTAAAAATGTTTTTTGTTTTTTTTACTAAGATAAATAAACCGTTGGACGTTTGACAGAGTTTCACTTAAAAGAAAAAAAAACAGAAAACTAAAACCCAACGTTGTATTTGGTAAGATAGCTCTTTTTTTTTCTTTTCGTATTCATTGCGATAGAATGAAACAAATATTAACATAAGCTGATCAAAACTCGAAGTGAATGGTAATGATGCAAATGTGTCATTTCTTACAAAGTCTGACCTGAATGTTGGAAGCAACCCGCAACCATGCTGTTCCTTTCGATGTGTGTTGAGCAATACTAGGAAAATTGGTAAGTGTTCTATGGCAATGAGTTGTCTAAAATGGTTCAAATCGGTTTGAGCCTTCAAAAGCACATAATGCTTTGAAAGCTTGTGGGTTCGTACTTAATACGTAACATCATCTACAGTTCATGCCCATTAATTAGTTTTAACAAATAATCATGTTTTTTAAGTACTCAAAATCCTTCTTCGCCTTCTATTTATGTATATATCTCGATACCCCTGGTTCCTATAACACCAGTAACCTCTAACAAGCTCCTCTTCCTGAATCTGATCTTCCTCATTAAGCGATTGAGAGGCTTTGTAAAAAGCGCGAATGTACAAGAAAGCTTGTAGATAAGAGATAGCTGTGAATTGTAAATAAGCCGTGAATAATGTAAAGTGAATGACTCAGTTTATATATTTTTTAAGCTTCACAAAGTACCAAAATAATTTCACTATTAGCCGTTCATAATTGTGGAAAGAGTAAACATGTAAAAATGCATAAAAGAATTGTTAAAATAAGGTTGGACAATTATACACCTCAAAGTAGCCGTTATACAATCAAACGATAAAAAGTCATTTCAGTTAGATATAGCTGTTAGGAGGAAAAAGAATCGGGCCGGGCTGGACTTTAAAACGGCCTGGCCTGGTCAGGCCTTTTTTGAGAAAAATAAGGTCAAGCCCGGGCCCTCGACCCTTGTAGTCCTGGCCTGTTTGTTCATTACGTGGAGTGGGCTGGGCTGGGCTGGGCCGGGCCGGACTTTTTGCGAAGTGGACCGAGCTGGCCCATGAATCCCTGGCCCGTTTGATACCTTTATATACAGTGCTACGGTACGGTGATCCCCAAGCCACTCTACTACACTACATTTCACCTCCTCCTCACACTGTTTTGGGCCGTAACAGTGCGCGTGCCCTTCTGTGGCCAGTACTTCCCCAGCCCACCTTTTACACTTTTTCCAATCTGTCACCACCAATCATCCATCAACTTCCAAAATATAACTAACTTCTCTGTCCACTCATCTCCCGCCACGCGTCACTCCGCTACCTCCCAATATTCCCCCAGACGGACATCGCGAAATCATCTGGCGGACTTCACGAGGCAACTAAACGCCGGCCTCGGGCCCTTACCTGCATATTCCATGCCCTATCTCCACTGTCCGATTGAGATCCCACGGCCCAGATTCCCCACTATATAAACTCCCCTGGATTTCCTCACGTTCCCCATTTCTGTCCCTCCGCTTTCTGAAGAGACGCGCATACACGCACGCACACACTGAGAACACACTCGCACAGAGATCTGAATTCCCACCACCAAACGCCACCGCACAGCGATGGCGTCCCTGGCGGTCACATCCGCCGTCAACCTGGGGTTCCGCCCCCGCTCCTCCCCCTCTTCCCCGACGTTGACTCTCCATCTCCGCTCGTCTCGCAGATCCAGCGGTCAACTCAAATCCCTCTCCACCTTCCCTTCCAAACTCAAGTCTCTGAGAACCCCCCAAATCCAGGGAAATCCGACCCGGAAGTTCAGTATAAAAGCATCTACGGGGGCCGTGGTCACGGCCAAACCCGAACAGCCACCACCGCAGCCATGGCAGGGCGCCGCGATGAAACCCTTGCTCGCCTCGATCGCGACGGGCATCATTTTATGGTTCGTCCCCGTCCCGTCCGGCGTATCGAAGAACGCGTGGCAGCTGCTTTCCATTTTTCTCGCCACAATCGTCGGAATCATCACCCAACCTTTACCCCTCGGGGCCGTGGCACTGATGGGATTGGGCGCGTGTGTGCTCACCAAAACCCTAACATTCGCCGCCGCCTTCTCGGCCTTCGGTGATCCGATCCCTTGGCTCATAGCATTAGCCTTTTTCTTCGCCCGAGGCTTTATTAAAACGGGGCTGGGTAATCGCATTGCGTTCCAATTCGTATCGCTGTTTGGCAGCTCTTCGTTAGGGTTAGGGTATAGTTTGGTCTTCAGTGAGGCTCTGTTAGCGCCTGCTATTCCATCGGTGTCGGCCAGGGCGGGCGGAATTTTCTTGCCACTGGTGAAGTCTTTGTGTGTGGCATGTGGAAGCAATGTGGGCGATGGGACAGAGCACAAATTGGGTTCGTGGCTGATGCTCACGTGCTTCCAGACGTCGGTCATCTCATCGGCAATGTTTTTGACCGCGATGGCTGCAAATCCGCTGAGCGCCAATTTGACATTCAATACAATAAAGCAGACAATTGGGTGGACGGACTGGGCAAAGGCGGCAATTGTCCCTGGATTGGTGTCGTTGATTGTTGTACCGTTTATTTTATATGTAATTTATCCGCCATCGGTTAAGAGTAGTCCTGATGCGCCCAAGCTTGCCAGGGAGAGGCTGGAGAAGATGGGGCCCATGTCGAAGAATGAGATTATTATGGCGGGAACCCTGCTTCTTACGGTATGAATCTGACTGGTTTTAGTGTTGATAATGCTTTTCTGATGGGCATAAGATCGTAACTGATGATACTTCCTACTAAGTTGTCTTTGGTCAGTTCCTTTACTGCTATAAATACTGTTGGTGTTGCCCAGTGATTTTGCATACACGTCTTTAGTTATGGTTCTTTTTTTGTTTAGAAGAGCTCATTCTGTAGTTGAATCAGATTTTGATGTGAGTAAATTTAAAACCAAGTGTGGGAAAATGTCTTTCAGAAAGAGACCAGGGGATCAGAATTATGGTTGTAATTTTGAAATCCTGGACTAAGGTAATCTGAAATGATTTTGGACATCCACGGATTGACATTACAGTAGAAAATAGATAAGACAAAGTGAGTGCTAAAAACAATTACTTAGCACATTTGGCAGCCACATCACGATCAGGAAGAGAGGACATTGTATACAGAAGAATGCAGCATACCCATGTGAATGCCACTCCACAATTGTCTCTAGCGGAAACTGGATTCTGTTTGGATGTGGCTCCTGAACTTGAGAAACAAGACGATTGCACTGAAGGAAATGCAGATGGATCTTGACTTGGAAATATGATGAATGATTCTCTTATTTGATGTTTATTAGCAGCAACGCCAACTTCCTTTAACAATTAAATTGGCTGGAATAGGTATTTATGGGTGTCTATATCCCCATGCCTGATCTCCAAAAAGGGTAGGGGGTAGCATGTTAGAGTTTTGAACTTGAGAATGGAAATGTTACATGCAAGAAGTGCTTCATACATCATAGAAACTGTCGAATTAGTTTTCTATCACTACTGCTTATGACAAACAGATTATTGCAAGTTTTATTGTTTTATCTTTTTCAAGGTCTTTGGTTTGCCCATAATGATGTGGTTTACATAGGTAGTTCCCTTTTTATGCGGTTAAAGTTCACAAATTAAGTGCCCTTCAACATGTTTGAGTGATATCCTTTAGATATGCTGGCATGAACCTGAACTTGAAATTACCTCCACTGCATGATCTAATTGCTGATGGAAAAGCGCATTTACTAAAACTTTCATTCATATTAATCCGGTATTAGCTTTGTTATTGCATCCTTCTTACTTCATGTCAAAAGATGGGGAAACATAGCTTGAGATGGTTTAGTCGTACCCGACGTAGGCCTTTGGAATGACCCTATAGGAAGTGGTTTATGTAAAGTTAATGGGGTGAGATGAGGTAGGGATGGACAGAGGACTACTTGGGAAACGTAATGGGAAAAGACTTGATTGGTAAGAGTTTATCATAGAGCATGCTTTGATGGGGGGAATGAAAGAACAGGATTCATGTAGCCGATCTTAAAAGGCTTATTTTATATGCATTATGAAGTATCACAAATTCTGGGATGATGAGTCTTGGTTGATTGACTATTGCAGCTGTGATTCGCTGCTTACTGGCCTGCAACGCTTGGATAACTCTTCTTTGTAGGAAGAAGGGGGGGAAGTCAGAAGCGCGTAGACTCTGCATCGGTAGCGGCCCCCTTCTACAACCAAATCCATGGGCTTGAGTTCCTAGGCTAAGATGTGGGTAGGTGGGGGAGATTCGGGTTATGTCGCTTTGGGCTTCACAGTTCCTATATACTGCTATCTTCGTCTTCTTCTTCTTTTTTTTAGTTTCCAGATGTCCAATCATTTTCACTTCTTTCTTCTTTTATCAGATAGGAGAATATCGATGGTCTTGATCATACTATTTGAAGACAGTCGTATTTCTTTCCAAAACGAATCCAGAGCAACCTTTCCTATCGAAAGAAAGCAAGTTTGCTAGTTAAAGAATAAAAAAAGCAGGAGGAACTGGTTCAAGAAGTAGGAGCCAACATGCTCCACTTCACTTCAGGCCTATGGCTAAAATCAGCTAGTTTGGGACAAAGGCTTGGATGATGATCACGATGACGACACGGCATTATACAGTTAATGTGTTCATTTGCCGTGCTAAATAAGAATTATGAGATTGGTATTTCTGTGTATAGAACAGTCTGACAGTCTTAATGCCGGTTTCTTGAAACTGAAATCCTGAACGTGGTCGGTCATATCAAGGATGAAGTAGTGCCACCGACTTAAGATTTATTGCATAAAGAAGCAATTGAAGAGACTTTGTAAGGGCTGAGTTTATAAACCTTCATTATAGGGAGGCCTCATCGTTTAGGCTAATACCAAATAAATTGGTGGATCTATTAATTGCAGGCTGCCTCACAGAGGCTTCATTATTTGTTTGACGAATACAAGCGTTTACTTCATTGTTGCTAACTTAAAGGTCCATATCTTAGTTGCAGGATTCTTGTAGGTAGGCCACGAATCTCCCTGGGATTCTTGAATTTGAGCACCCAACTGGTTAGAGCCGATCCCTGGTGGGTTGGGATTGCAAACTTAAGTAGCATCAGGTTCTTCCCTCCCGCTGGCGCTATTTTTCCTATGGGTCATTGCCGATGTAGGTTTAAGATATGTAGGGACAATGAGGATGGCCAAGTAGACCGGGTGTTGGCTAAGAGAAAGCCAAGCTGTTCTTGGTGCTTATATTTACTAGGCCTGGTCACTTCGGTGGGAGGTAGAGAGCACGTTGGAGTGGGTTTCGTAGTCCTTTTGTCAGAAAAAAAGCATGACTAAGAGGTGGCCACGTTAAGGTGTTATATGGCCAATCAGTCAAAAAGCTTTGCAAGTACTTAATGCATAATATTACATTTCCTGTTGAACGATAAGATAGAGTAGCTTGGTACTACAGTTTTAAGTAAACGTTGACTCATTTGTATCTTTGTGTATACTTATTAATGCATATAATGTACATAATACAGATTTTAAAACGCATAACAATATGAGTAGTATATATATATTTAGCAAAGCCGCTCCCAGCTCGGATTCTTCGAGGTGCTTACTTGCCTCCGCTCTCGCCCCGTGAAATAAGCTATATAGCGTTGCCTGGAGAAAGAGAGAGGTTAGAAAAATATTACCATGGATGAGCATTAATGCATTGTAAGTTTTATCGACAGGTTCTTGAAGGTTGAGGAGTTATTGGTCCTTGAGAATGAATTTTTTTACCTTAATTGAGGTCTACCTTGACCGAGAGAGCTTTATATACTGCCCAGTGTATGCCATGATCTGTGTGCCTTAGCCGGGCGCCACCGACCACCTAGTGATGACAATTTGATTTGCACGCTACGGGTGCACCGCTATGGGTGGGTATAGTCAATCTTGACCAAGTATAGGAGAAGTATGGTATAAAAACTTATAACGAATGCGGGTTTGGGGCGGTTATGTTTTATTATACGCTCCACTGACTCGCTTCGCGAACCCACCTCACAATAATGCGCCTCCAATCTAATAGACATAATTACTTATCTACAGATTGTCTCCTTAATTATTTTGTTTAGCTTAAAAGTAAATACCACTAGTCGAAGATCTCCTCAATGTATTTAATATATGTGGTGTTCACCAACATCTCAATCAATACACCGTCCACCAAGTTTCCGATTCTGATGTGCAAGACCTCTCCCAGTTGGACATTCACAACCGGGTATGACGTAGTAATCAAGCTCACATAATGCGGTGCTCTTCGATCATGTTTTTGTCTTGACGATGCCTGATGTAATTTAACACTGGAGAACAGTGAAGCAGGGCAGAGCAGGGTCAGGGATCAATGCAGGTAATCAGGGCGAGGATGGTTTCTTCGAATTTCAACCTAGTGGCGGGCCGGATTGGGGTTGGAGTGGCAGGAAAGGGTGGTGGGGCCGGAACGGTGTGGCTAAAACTCACTCCGGAACGGAGGGGTAGATGATGGACTATCCCGAAGTCGGTTAGGGAAATGCGATACATGTGCAAGTTCTCTTCTCCCTCCTGCTTCAGCCAAGACTAGTGCCACAATGCCTGAGCTTGGAATCATGGACCTACGTTGCTGACCAACCAATTATGCTATTGTGGCACCTTTATGGCTAATTTCTAGGTTTTCCAGCATTGGTAGATTACTAGACTCACTTAACAAATTAAACGAACATTTACCGCAGTTATTTGAACAAACTGAACACAGACTGGTTTCTGGATGTATCAATTACCTCAAGCAGTTGTTCATGGTAACTGATTCGAGATGTGGTAGTCTTCCACCCAGTCAAACTTTTCTGTTACTGGCAACTGCCATGCGCCATTAATTTTGTTGTGACTGTCTTGGGACAGCTAGGTGTTTGCTGCAGATGCAGGTTTGCGAAGGCATTAATCATATGTAGTATCATTCATATTTGCAAAATGAGTGGGATTGCATTAATGTTCATTAACATGGATCTCACTCTTTTCTGTGCTCTTCTATTTCAGGTCGGGCTCTGGATCTTTGGAGGGGTGCTGAATGTGGATGCTGTTACGGCTGCTATCCTTGGATTATCTGTCCTCCTTGTAAGTGGAGTAGTGACTTGGAAGGAATGCTTGGGAGAATCTGTTGCCTGGGATACGCTCACATGGTTTGCTGCGCTGATAGCAATGGCTGGGTATCTAAACAAATATGGTCTCATCTCCTGGTTTAGCCAAACTGTAGTTAAGGTCTGTCTTCTTTTATTCTTATTTATTCTTATCTGGTATTGCACACACTTTTCTCATCACTGTGAGTGCGGTTTTGAATTTCTCACGATTTTTAGATGAACTTACATATATAGCCTACAAAACACAGAGATGTTTTCTTCACAAACTGTTGTTTTGAATGCTTCCTGTGCTTGCTCACATACAGTGAACATTGGTTAAGAAACAAGCTTCTGTGTAGCTTATGACTCTATATCATCTTGCTTTTCTGTCTCCATATGTGTTTAACATTTTCTCAAGTGTATTAATGCAGCAATTTTACCATTTTTCTGCCTACTCTGCCATTTGTATATCTTATTTAGTGGACCACTACCTTTTTGTTATTGTTGAGGTCGAGCGAGGTACTTTCATAAGTACCTCTAGTGGTTTCTCCCTGAAGCTTTACATGAAGATAAGTTCAAGACGATCAATAAACTAGGTTGCAGTATGTCTTTAAAACTGTTTCCCCCCTTATTTTCGATTTTCCCTGCTGTGAGTTTTTTCAGTTGGGTGCTGGGGGGAGCCTTCTCGATATGCCTTTCTTTTGGTTTTGTAGCTTCAGTCTTATGACAACTTTGCACCAGCATTGCTTATGTTTCAAAAAAAAAAAAATTGCAAGCACAGAGTCCTTTTAGAATTTGGATGTCCAACTCTTATCGGAAAGGAAAAAACTGTGAGCGTAGATTCTCGAAGTTAAACAACTAATAAGAAATTTCTTTCTTTGCAGTTTGTTGGTGGACTGGGTCTTTCATGGCAGGCATCTTTTGGAATCCTTGTGCTTCTCTACTTCTATTCCCACTACTTTTTTGCAAGTGGTGCTGCTCACATTGGTGCAATGTTCACGGCTTTCTTATCTGTTGCTAGCGCCCTAGGTACTCCACCATACTTTGGAGCTATGGTGCTCGCCTTCCTCTCCAACCTCATGGGTGGCCTCACCCACTACGGGATTGGTTCTGCCCCTGTATTCTATGGTGCAAACTACGTTCCCCTTGCAAAGTGGTGGGGCTATGGCTTCCTTATCTCAGTTATTAACATTATAATATGGCTTGGAGTTGGAGGGGTTTGGTGGAAGTTCATTGGCTTGTGGTAGAGGGGCAAATGATTAGGACAATGAGCCGATACCAAATGTCAGTAAATTTCCTATTCTTGTTCGCCTCTGGCACGTTTTCTATTTCCTTATTTGAGGCAGGTGTAATCTTAGTTTGATTCTTTATGGTGAGAATAAATTTTGGTGGCCTTGGTGCAGACTGGTGTAGGAAAAGATGGTATACACATCATGAGGTCTATGCATAGAGAATTAGAAGTTGTACTTAAAATTTTGACACGGCATGAGAAACTGCCCTTACTCTGATCAATGGGATGATTAAATCTCTCCTTTAGCCTGCTGTATGAAATTTTTTGATGGTTATGAACGTACTTCAAGTTGCAGGTTCTATCTTACCAGGTTGTGACCTTGAATATTGTCTGGAGGAGATTTTGCTTCTAATATTGCGTAGTCGCGGCTATACTAATTGCTTCTTTTTCACCCTTTCATTTCTTGGCTTTTACCAAATGGCCGATGAGTGATGTCAACTTTCACTGCTAGACTTGTCTATGCAAAAAAAGGCAAAAGTCCAGAGTTTTCCTCGAGTGAACGGTGGTTTAGTGCTTCTCTGTAGAGCTGAAGGGCGAAGAGGCACGAGCCTGTAGAATGAATCATGTTCAAGTAAGGGTATGATTAAGGCAGCCTGTGCTTCCGTCTGCTTAATGTTCTAATGCCTTATTGGAAGCAGAACATGCAATAGTCTCAGGCTTGAAAACGTATTCCAAAGTTCTTAATAGCCATTTTTCCTGAACAAACGTTCTGTTTGACAACACTTTCAGTTTTGATTTTTTATTTTTAAAAAAATAAAAATTAGTTTATTTATTTTTATAAAAACAAATGGGTGTTTGATAATTCAGTTTTTATTTTGAATTTTTTTTTGGGTATTTGATTATTCAGTTTTTATTGAGTTTTTTTTGTGGTAATTTGCGATGGCCGGCCGCAGGCGGTGGCTGGTGGCTACAGGCCGCCGACAGTCGCCTGCCTGCGGTGGCCGCCAGCGGTGGATAGTGGCGGTGGGCGGTGGCTGCCGGCAGTGGGAGGGTGGTTGTGGTGGTGGTCTCAAAATAAAAATCAAAACTGAAAACCGAAACTCATTTTTAGAGTTTTTAAAAAACAGTTTTGGTTTAAAAATTAGTTTTTTAAAGTGAAAAAAAAAAGAAAACGGATATATTTTTAAGTTCACATAACTAAGAGAAAAAAAAAAACCTCTGTCTAACAGGACCAAAGACTAGTCTTTTTTTTTTTATTTCCTCGTCAAGGGCATATAGAGTTTGTAGGCACGTATGTTATACTCAATAGATAGATAGATGTTCTTCAGACAGGTTGACGGTGTGAAACTTACTTCACTGCTGACGTGATAAGCAAGTGGAGTTTGTTTTGTTCTCTCAGTGTGCTTGCTGGTTATTTAGACATAACCGTAGACAATGTCTGCACCCAGTTAAACTTTCAGTTGAAAATGCTTCATGATCTAGGGTTTGGTACGGAGTTTTCCCGGGGTAGGCCTTGAATTTATTATGCAGTGTTCTTGGCCTGTAATACTCGAGTCTGGACAATCGTATATGTATCTTGCGAGATTTCAGAGATTCGAAAGCAGTAAAATCGAAAAAATGCCACCATCCTTAACACTGATCACCACTGAAAGTGAGGCTCACTCTTGAACTCTATCTCTGTTTTTCATTAAGTGCTATGTAATTGTTACCATAGTTATGTATAGACAAGAAAGAGAACAGTTTCCATGGTAGAAGAGCAAAAAATAAGCTGCTCCTCCTCAATGAAGTTTTTAGTAACAAGCCAAAATCAAAGCGCTTTTCACCACCTGAGAAAGTTCCAAGGTCCTGTTCCAGTGCCTATCCTGCAAAAGTTTGTACAGTTTTTCATTGGCAAGTTTGGCGATAGGCCCTTTTTGATGATATTTCAGGCCAAAGGGCAACCTACCTCCAGAAGCCAGCAAATGCGCGCAGACTCATATAGATTGTTAAAGCTATCCATAATCCAATAAATCCATGTCTCGAGAGAATGACCAAAAAGAGGATGCTGAATGTAGCCACCAGAACCTGAACAGAAGAGGACTTATGCAGTCAACTTTTACCAAATCAATACCACCACTCCATCTTATTGGCAACATTCTGTTCTAGTGCCAGAAGTATCTCAATCATTGATCTAATATTTTCTTAGAGAACTTTCAAGGCATTTATTGGCCAAACTTTTTCAAGTCATCTCCTGCCAATTTTAGCTTTAACTAACTGGAAACATGGCTCTGATGTTCGTATGACTGAGTTGCTACTTGATGGATTCGCAATGACTCAGCTCAATGGATCCAGCTCTCGGAAGACAACGCATCACCATGATGGCAACGCTATAGGAAAGATTTGTAAGTTTATCGATCTGGGGAGTTCACTTTTGTTCATATTTAAAACTATTTAGTACGGAATTCTCTGAAACTTACACTGGTACACATTATGTCTGTGCTCCTTAAGCGTGTATGAGTAAAATTACGAGGAAATGATTTCAATACAAGTACATTAAGTTCTGGTTATTCGAACTGATAGGTGGAAGAGGCTGTAAACCTACCATTGATTTGGCCGATTATGCAAAATCAGAAGCTCCAAAGTTCACACCATCAAAAACAAAGGCCAAGGCATTGATTGGCTGGGTACCTGCGACAAACTGAAAAGGAGGAGAAAGATCAGTTTTTTTTCCTTGTTTCTAATCTATGTTACATGGACTCGATACAAGTGTTCGGATCGGATACGTGTCCAAGTGTCGAACTTGTCTAATTTTGAAAACGCAAGACACGGGGACACGGCAAAATGTTCATATTTACTATTATTTTTTAGTTATTTCAAAGGCAAAAATGTGTTTATGTGATGCATTTGGTTTTAATTGACAACTTATTTCCACTCAAAGCAACTACTAATTAAACGAAAGACTATAAGATAGTATCATAATGACATATCTTATGAGATGTGTCGGACACATATCTCATACCCATGTCCAAGTGTCGAGTGTCCGACATGGGTACTTCACGCAAAACCAAAGAGTCCATGTAACATAAGTTCTAGTATGGATAATTGAGCAAACTAAGAAAAACAAGGGTAGTTTGGCTGTCTCCTGAACGGTAAAGGTTCTGATTTTTATGTCAGCTCCCAAGCGGAAAAGGCAATCGTAACAAGATTGATTTTGGAAATTATAAATTAGTGCATTTGGAAGGAAATCAAAAAATTGTTTATGAAAGTTTTGAAGTCCCCAACTTTTTTCAGTTGTTCCACTTTCCATTGTGAAACTAACACTAAAACTGAAGTAGACTAGTTTCATTGCAAAAAGTAACAGATACCGGGATCCCAACACTGACGAGGTGGAGAACATTGATGTCTTTTGTGAACAATCTTGCTCCAAATTGTAATCCAACTCCAAAGATGATGGCTAGCAACAACCCAAGGACCAACCCCAACTGTACACATTCATAGCGTCCTTTTTAGAAAAAGCACTTGCAAGCATTGCCTGAAAATTTTCGGAAGATAGAAAATTCAAAATGAATGAGCAAGTTGAAAGTATCATTGAGTGGGACGTACGATTTCTAGGGACAGCTCTAACAACAACAGGTTTAGGAGCATTTAGACTATGCTAGAACATAATCTACTATCAGATAGAAGATTATGTTAGTGCTCTTACGTATCCAAAACATCATATCTTGGTAATATGCAGCTATCCGTCAGAAGCTAATCAGACATAAATATAAGAACAAAGAACAGAGAAAGGAAAACAGAGAACCCGATTCTACGTGTACAATGTTGTGGTCCTTGAAATCCTTTGAACAAAATTCAATTTGGCTGGAACGTATAGCCTGTGTATATCTCTATTAAAGCAGCACCCTACAGATGGAAAGGCATGGAAAGAATTTGATCTCAAACACTCATCTTTTGCTGCACAGTTTCGAAATGTGCGACTTGGGCTTACTACCAATGGTTTTAGTCCTTTTGGGCACTCTAGCTAGCACACCTTACTCTACATGGCCCATAATCGTTGCCCCTTATAACCTTCTTCCAGATATGTGCATGAAGAATCATTCTTGGACCTACGAGCCCAGATAAAAATATAAAAGTGTACTTCCGGCCGTTGATCAATGAGCTAAGAATGTTGTGAGAAGTTGGAGTCAGCATTTTATGCATCTCTTAAACAGAACTTCAACTTGAGGGCAGCAGTCATGTGGACTATCAATAAGTTCTCTGCATATGGTATGTTGTGTGGATGGAGTACACATGATACGTTGGCATGCCCTTATTGTAGGGAAGTGAGTAAAGCTTTCACCTTAAAGCACAAGGGAAAGGTTGTTTTTGGGGGTGTCATGGACAATTCTTACCGTCTAATGATCCATTTTGAAAACATCAGAGATAAGTTTGATAAAACTGTGGGGCGTCGTATTGAAACATGTGACAGATTGTTTGGGGATGAAATATATAGATGCATAAAAGACCTTGACATGGATGCAATACCTTTTGAAAAATGTGCTGCTAATCTAAAACTTCCTGGATTTGGAAAAACACAACACATATCCTGGAAGAAAATATGTATCTTTTGGCAGCTGCCTTATTGGTTGATGCTCCTCCTCTGCAATAATCTTGATGTTATACACATTGAGAAAAATATTTTTGAAAATATGTTTAATACAGTCATAAATGTCAAGGACAAATCAAAAGATCACCTAAAAGCACAAAAAGATATGCAGATGATGGGTATGCGGTGTGAATTGCATCCAAGAATGATTAATGATAAGATGGTGTTGCCCAAAGCAATATATACATTGGATAAAGAGCAGATACAACAGTTTTTGAGTGGGTTAAACACTTGAAGCTGCCAGATGACTATGCATATAATATATCACGATGTTACAACTTTACTATTTGTAAATTTTATGATTTAAAGAGTCACGATTGTCATGTATTAATGGAAAGATTTATACCAATTGTCTTTCGTGACCTCTTGCCTAAGCCACTAAATGAAGCATTGACTGAACTTAGCCATTTCTTCTGCGATTTATGCTCAAAGGTGCTCCAAAAGAGTGATGTTAAGATTCTTGAGAAAAACATAGTTGAGATAATTTGCAAGCTAGAGAAAATCTTACCCCTATCATTCTTTGATTCGATGGAGCATTTGACCATTCATTTAGAATATGAGGCTAGAATAGGCAGACCTGTACAGTATCAGTGGATGTAATCATTTGAGAGGTGATGTCATTCATCCATCTTTAAATTGTATTTCACACTTGCACGCATGCGTTGTTCAATGAAATATGACTTTTTCTTATATAGGTATATGTTTGACCTTAAGAAATAGGTGTGTAACAAGGCGCGTTGAAGGTTCAATTGCAGAGACTTACATTCTTAAGGAGCTTACAAACTTTTGCTCCCTTTAGTTTGAGCCTGATGCTAAAACAAAAATCAATCGACTTAGTCACAATGACAACAGTGTTGACATAGAATTAAAAGGGCATATATCCATATTCATGCATCTTAGTCGTGGATTTGGAGCAAAGAATGGTCGATATATCTATTCGACGAAGAGTATATTGCTGCAACATTATATGCTCTCATGAATTGCGCTCTCATGAATTGCAATGAAGTTGCATCATTTATAGTGTAAGTAGTTATGCATATATTTCTTCCTTTTCATAATTTATGAACATAATATAACAACAATGCTATATAACATGCAGTGAATACGATGAGGAAGTTGTATTAGCAAATCCTAGGATAGCAGATGAGTAACTTGAAATAATGCGAAATTGCAAGTTCTCTTAGTGGTTTCAAATGCGCGTAAGTTCTAAAACCACATCTCATTTAAAATATCGTGAGATGATATATGTGATTTAATAACTTAATACTTTGTGCAAATTTTTTGTTGTTATAGACCGTCCAAGATGGAGTTAATGCTCATCTCAAATTGTTTGCTGCTGGCCCAAATAATTTAGTTTCATATTATAAAGGGTACATTGTCAACGGGTTTAGGTTTAACATGATGGAAGTTAACCTAACTAAACAAACTCAAAACATTGGAGTTTTAGTAAAAGGTGACTGCTATAATGATAGTGAGCTTGATTTTTATGGACAATTGGAGGAGGTTGTTGAACTAGATTATTATGGCAACTGTAATCGACTGGTAATGTTCAAGTGCTGATAGTTTGACATTACATCGGGTATCCGAGTTAGTCGACATGGGATTGTAAATATTAATATGAGGTCAAGGCTTGGATCATACGAACCATTTGTATTTGCAGCTCAAACAACGTAAGTCTTTTAAGCAAAGGGTATGACAAGGAAGGACCCAAATTGGCATACTGTTATCAAGACCAAAAGAGTCTTTGTTGATGATGATGTGATCATTGAGATGTACCAAGAGGATGATGCTCCCACAGTGATGCAGGTGCCTGAGGATAACGATGTTGTTGATGAGCCTCTTTGCAATTTAGGCAATGCTCGAAAAGAGATCGATGTTGAAGTCCTCTGTAATACTGGGGACTTGGACAATTGCGTGGATGGTGATGATAATGAAGATGATTCCAAAGAATAAGTTGAAGAAGAAGAAGAAGATGATTATGATGATGATGATGAAGATGAAGATGAAGATGAGAAGGATGACGAGGAGGAGGAAGACATTAAGTTGTCTATTAGTGATAGTGATTGACCGTGTAAAGCAAAAACATTCTTATCAATCTACTTTTGCACTTGTTATGTTTATTATTTAAATTGAGTTGTCTATTAGTGATGGTGGTTGACTATATAAAGCTAAAATATTGTTATCAATTAACTTTTGTACTTAAGTATTTTATTATTCAAGTGAACTATATCTAGAACTGTAAACATATCAATTGCTTTCAGTTATGATATTTGTTGTTGAAGTGCTCTTACGTTATTCCCGAGTGCTATTTTGTAGATATGTCGAGGTTTAGTGCACCCCGAGATCGAGGAGGTGGCCGCCGCAGACATGCTCCGGCCCAGTCAGCCCCTCTTCCCTGGATTGATGACGACGCTACTGATGAGCAGTCGATGTCATCAGTAGGTTCAGTACATGGTAAGACAATAATATTTTATTCTTATAAAATAATTGTTGCAAAATATATAACCTCTTCCTTTTCATCATTTGTAGCTTATACTGCATCTCTACCTAAAGGTATCACACGTTAGATACCTCTTCCAGCCACCCCGAAGCAGAGGATTACTGCTCATGTTCTCAACAATTAGTATGTTTTCAATTATCAAAACTCAATTCTTACCATCTTTTGGCTAACCTATCTAACTTAATACTTTGTTTTTTGGGGATTGACGTGCAAATTGTGATGCAACTTAATTAGCTTTGTTAAAGATTGTGTTAAGACCAAAATCAGTCATATTATCATAGGCCACCTTCCACGGCCTTATCCGACGTGGAAGGCGTGGGCCAAATCAGACAAGGAACATGTCTGGAGGAAGTTCTTAGTACGAATCGTCTATTGAATGTTTTTTATTGCTTTATTTGGTTTTAGAAGTACATTATTGCTGAATTTTTCTTGCTAATTATGTTTGAAATTGTGTTGAATTATGTTCAAGACTACTTCAAATTTGAGTCAGCCAGAGACGAAAAACTTAAAAGGCAGGCTTGGGAATGGCATTATTCAGAAAATTACAAGAAGTGGATGCTTAATCCAAGGAGGCATGCTCTAGCTTAGTGTAACGGGACGGATATTTCTATGGACAGGGACTTCAGTCCCGAGTACTTCTCAAAAGCCTTATGGGGGTAGCTGGTGGATCATTGATCTACAGCTGAATGGGCCAAGCTCAGTTAGCGAGGCAAGGATATGGTAAGTTGTTAGAAGAAGAAGAAGGTAGTGCTGGATCACGTCCATATGTTGTGCACAATTGTAGCTGCAAGAAAAAGACCCTAACAAAAGAGATCCTATTATGCTCCAAGGCTTTGAGATCAGACATAAACAAAAGATGGGAGTTGGATTTCAGATCAAGCAGAGCAATTTGGGGTGAGCAATCAACTAGTCTTCACTTTTGCATTCCTAAGTATCATATTGACTGCTATAATATTTATTTCTTTCTTATACATAATGCATATAAGGAAAACTTTGAGGCTAACTCCAAGGTAGATGGTAGCGAAGCAGTGGACAAGATCTCTTTGTGGTCAGACGCTACAGGGGGTCCTAATAAGGACCGTATCCTTGGCCACCCTCATCAATCCTCACGTTCATTGTTAGGCTAATAAAAGTCATCAAGTGCGACCAGATGTAGTGGTTCTCAGTTTGAAGAGACGGAGGAGGAGCACTTAGACAGACCTGTTGAAGCAAAAATTGCTAGGATAATCCAACAAGGTTATATTATGCCCAGAGCCGCAAAACAGGAAATCCCAATTTCTTAAGTGGTTATGTATTATGATCATTTAGTCTGTGATCTTGATTTGATTATATGAGTGTGGACAAGGTATTACTACAATTGTGTTGAATAATTTGTATAGCTTCATGCAGAGCGGTATTGTGCGTAATGCCGGTGATTTTCAAGGCAAAGAGGACATTGATGGATCCAACGTGCCTTCAACAAGGAATGAAAAAGATGATGATTACGACGTTGATGAGTCTGCCGACTAGTATGTTCTTAGGCTCTTATTGTAGTTGCGTTGCTCGTGAACGACTTAACTCATTTTTCCGGTCTTGGTTCAAAACTATGTATGTAATGGAGACTTGACGTTTTTATTTGTCACTTTGACATGATTGTAGTGGCTTATGTTTTAGTGTGATGATCTAAAGCTTTGTTGATGTGCTTGTTTTAAATGAGTTTTAGAATGAATGTGTGAATTGTTGTTGGATGTGTACAACAGATTAAATGTGCGATTTGCTTTTGGATAGCAGGATGAATGTGCGAATTGATTTTGGACAGCAAAATAAAATACAGCTTATTTTTTAAATCAAGAATCCAGGTTTAGCGACTGTCTGCGGTCACTAAATGAGAAAAAACAATTATTGACGAAAACATTTAGCAATCGCTAAATTGGACATAGCGGTCACTAAATAAAAAATTTATTCAAATTAAATAAGTATTTTGTGACCACGACAGCAGTCGCTAAATTTGGTCAGCAGGGTCGCTAATTTTAGTGATCGCTAATTAAAAGTTATCGCTAAAACTTAGCGACCTAACGTCTAGCGACTGTTTTTGCGATCACCATTTGCAGTCACTAGAATTGATTAGCGACCGCTTTTTCCATCTTTAGCGATCGCTGAGGGTAAAGCCCTTTTTCTTGTTGTGTGTTATAATAAGAGTTGTCTTCGAAGAAGACCAAAATTTTCCTTTTTGTAACATCAGACAAAACTCACCCTGATGGATATAAATAGACATAAAATAACACCAAAGACAAACATGGTGGATCTAACTAATACACATATTTTCCTTTTTGTAAAGCTTTTTCTTGGAGACTAAGTAAAAAGACTGGAGCAAGGGTCACCGACTATTCTCCACCTTGAGCAAGCCACGTGATTTCCTCCACCCAAAGCCACCTTCTCTGTGTTTTACGAGTGCTTGCGAAATAAGACTGGATCTTCAATCTGCATATCTCCGCCTTCACCGTGAATGCAAACTCATACCACTCGATCATCACAATAAGAAACCAACCGGCTAAGCGCGCAAGTGGCTAATACCATCAGATTACCTTCGCTTGCCAATAAGAACGTTCTCACTGCACCTCAACAACTAAGCCCCCAATGCCAACAACTAACCCTCCAAACCCGATCAATAGCCAAACTAGACACTCACTCACTCACCTAAGACTCAAGTTATTAACCTACATGGAGGGAAAGCGAAAACGTACTAGAAGGGTTAGGGAAACGGGAATGAAAAGGGTGGACTTGTCCTTTTAACTCCTCGAGGAGAGAAACACCCAGGTACAAATAACCTAAATCAAACCAACTTCGAAACAAACTGAAAAACCCCAAAAGAAAGTGAACAACCAAGATTAAGAGGGTCCAAAAAGGGCACAAGAGGCAAAGAAAGAGATCTGCAAACACCACTCCACTGCAAGCATAGAAACTCAAGCAAATAGAATACCGGTTGAGATCCCAAGTAAAGGAACCCGAACCAAATTTATTACCCCTCACCAACAATGAAACTCTATCATCTGATGACCATAGTCAGCTGTTGAAGATAATTTTCTTGATCTGTGCTGAATTTGATGTCAATGAATGATAGAGAGAGAGAGATGATGGAAGAAATGAGAAAAGAGAAATCTATATGGGAGTGGCTGAATCAGCCACTGCTACCCGTCTCGTGGCAAGAAATGGAGATAGAAGACCCAAAGTTCGAACCTACTGCCTATCTAAAGTAACTCAGACTCTGAAATTGAACTTTGGAAGGGGGGAGAACTCTTTCCAAGGAGATGTGGCAGCTAGGCTTTTCGGTTTCCTGTCTGCGAGTTTTTTTTTGGGTGAGGAAAAGGAAGGAATCGACTCTAGTTTGTGAGTTTTTTTTAAGAAAAGGAAAGGAAGGAAAGTTTGGACCTCTTTTGTCTCTAATTTTTTCCTCTTAAAATTGAGAAAAAACAAAAAGGAATGAAACTATCTTAAGTAATATTTTAATAATGTCCATATTATTCTTCAGATTATGATCGCTGAATTTTTAATGACTTTTAAGTCCTAGTATTAGTATTTTTTACAAAAACTTATCATATCATTTATTACAAACAAAAGTGGCAGAAATGACGGCTAGCTTCATCTCCTGCAATCTCACGTAAGAATTCTAAAAAGCCTAGGGCTTTATTTGGCTATCCACGCGAGAGGCACAAGCTCATGTTAGAAAAAATGATGAGATGTTCAAATTGTCGCTAATAGGATGTTAGAGTTGACTCATTACTGATTGTCATGCTTTTGATTTGACATTAATTAGATTTGGATGGTTGGATATTTGTAGTCAACTCATGACTAGTTTGTGTGTATTTTTTTTATTATGGCATTAACCGGTGACATGAAACTCATCACATTATTATGATATAAATTTTCTATAATGTCCTTGATGACCAATTTTTTTCTGCCCTGAATTATGTTCTTAGTTAGGATCATACTTTAAAGCCTTTATTTGAATTAGTACACTGTTGTATAATGGTATATATGTAATGAATCTTTTCTTTTTCTTTCTTATGAACTCACAAATAAAGAAAATGAATGATGTTTTACTTTCTCTCTTAAACTCACAAGCAAGGGAAAAGAAAGCTATATTCCCTTCTCTTCCTTTATCTTCTCCTCTATTCTCTTTTTTTTTTTTCTCTTCTCCCAAAACTCGCAAACAAGATATGAGAGAGAGAGAGAGAGAGAGAGAGAGAGAGAGAAGAGAGGTTCTAATTGTTCATATTACCTCAATATCTCAAAACAGAGACCGCGTTTAACTTTACTACAACAAGAAGAGATGGTGGAATACATTTGTTACCTTGAGGATGTATTACTATCAATATCCTGCAACCCCGCTATAAAAAGTAAATCATGATGATTGTTATATGTCTTCTGTTGGTACATTCAACCGTCTCAACTTTGTACCTTAAAAGGGGGAATTTATAAAGTAATAGTTTTTAAGGAAGGATCTCAACCTGGTGCACATTTGGTGGCATTAGTCAAGAGTCAGTTCGATGTTACATTAATCAAAAAGATCTCACCTTTGGGTCCAGCAATGTTGCTAGATGTGTTCATGTTTGCACTCAATCATAAAAATAGACTTGCTCAAATGCGATGTTGTAGGTGAAGAAATTGATGGTATTTAAAGGTTCTTAAGACAACCTTTACCTTGAGTGATGAACTTCCTAAGTAAAGTGACATGGGCGAATGCTTTGTAAGTGATGAACTTCCAAAACATATACTATGTTCTATAACGTGCATTCAATCGGACTAGTTTGTGGACTTGATCGTGCAAGTTAGAAAACTTTCACAACTTCTTCTTTGATCTTCGCACCAATCTTAGTGTCATATAAATACATTGTTTGTTACTGGTGCGCCGCTTCTTCTAAGGGAACTTCTTCTATGAAGAAGAATATGTGACTTAACTACACCATGAATCAAAGCAAACAAGCATGTTCACGTGTTCCAAAAGAGCATGAACTTGTTCTTACCAAGTTCAATTTTGTTTAGCAAATGAATGCCTTAAACAAAGCTGCATACTTGGTCCTTGAACAACCACTCGACCATATAAGTTCCTTTGAATTTTCGATGCATCCAGAGTTCTACAAAGATGTTTAAAATCCCATGGTTTTTTTTAAGTACTCTCAACACAATTTTTTATATTAATAAGATTTTTTAACGTTTTATTAAAACTCAATTATTGTATTTAATTATTATTAATTGTCGCTATATAATTGTAGTGTCAAATATAACCCGAATATCGAGCACCTTCGAATATGGAGGTACCTGTGTCAGTTCACATCCAAAACCTCCATCCAAGCCTGTACCAAAGTAACTGGAATTCAACAATCAAGCACCACGCAAAATTGAGAAATGACCGGGCAATTATATCCACGTACACCCAAATGGAAGCCATGGGCATACCGCCAGATAGCACCACCTTGCCGCTCGTCCTCAAGGCGTGCGGCCGGCTAAAAGCCATAGAAAGAGGTAAGAAAATCCACAAAGATGTCTCGACCAGGAAGGACTTGATTGGTGATGTGAGAGTCCGGACGGCCGTTGTCGATTTTTACTGTAAGTGTGGGTTTCTTGAAGATGCCCGCCTTGTGTTCGACGAAATGACTGACAGAGATGTGGTGTCGTGGAACGCGATGATTTCTGGTTATGTAGAATGTTGCGAGTACGAGAAGGCGCTGTTGTTTTTTCGAGAGATGCGAGAGGAGAGTTTCGAGGCAAACTCGGTCACTGTGGTGGCGTTGCTCTTGGGGTGTGGGCAGCTCTTGAATTTGAGAATTGGGAAGGAGGTGCATGGGTATTGTTTGAGGAATGGACTTTTTTATTTGGATCCTCATGTGGGTACTGCTTTACTAGGGTTTTATTTGAGGTTTGATGTGAGAATTGCTTGTGCTGTTTTTGAGACGATGGGTTTGAGGAATGCCGTAAGTTGGAATGCGATGATTACGGGGTATTTGGATGTTGGGGAGTGTAAGAAAGCTTTGGAACTTTTTAGTCAGATGCTCATAGATGGGATTCGATGTGATAATGTCACCATGCTACTAGTTATACAAGCCTGTGCAGAATTTGGGTCGCTGAAATTGGGCATGCAAGTTCACCAAATGGCTATCAAACTTGACTTTTGCAAAGACTTGTACATAGTTAATGCTTTGGTAAATATGTATAGTAAGACTGGAAGCTTAAGATCTTCATGTGATCTATTTGGATCCATCATTACGAGAGATGTTGCTTTGTGGAACTCTATGATCTCTGCATATGTTGAGAGTGGCTTCATTGAGGATGCAATGAGTTTGTTTGCTGATATGCGATTTGAAGGCATCAAAGCGGATGAACGAACTATTTCTATCATATCCCGTGTATGTGAAGACTTGCCAAATGGTTTGTTAAACTGTAGAAGCTTACACGGTTATGGAATTAAAAGTGGGATGGAGAGGAACAAACATCTTGGAAATGCTTTGTTAAGTGTGTATGCAGCGCAAAGTTGTGTTAAGGATGCGAAGAAGGTTTTTCATGAGATCGGAGATGCAGATGTAATCTCATGGAACACTTTGATTTTGGCACTGGCCCATAGTTATGAATCCAAGGGTCAAGCTTGTGAAATATTTGAGAAGATGCGAGAATCAGATACTAAACCCAACTCTCACACTATAATATCTATTCTTGCTGCTTGCGAGGCAGAAGCTTTCCTGAATATCGGCAGGTCCTTACATGGTTATGTGATAAAACATAATCTCGAAATAGACCCGTCATTGAACAGTGCACTAACAGAAATGTATATGAACTGTGGCGATGAAGGAACAGCTAGGAATATATTTGAGAGATACGGTGACAAAGACTTGATCTCATGGAATTCCTTAATTTCCAATTACATTCGAAACAATAAAGCCCACGAAGCTTTACTGTTTTTCCAGCAGATGATCTCAGAGATGGAACCCAACCCAGTCACAATCATAAATGTACTCTCGTCCTGCACCCATCTAGCCAATCTTCCTCAAGGCCTATGCTTACATGCTTACACAGTACGGAGGGAGTTCTCAATGGGTTTCGATTTGTCTCTTGCAAATTCTCTTATTACTATGTATGCGAGGTGTGGTAACATGCAATATGCTGAAAAAATCTTCAAAACATTATCAAGGAAGAATATCGTCTCCTGGAATGCCATGATTTCCGGTTATGGTATGCATGGACGTGGGCATGATGCTATGCTTGCCTTCTCAGAGATGTTAGAAGATGGTTTTAAACCAAACAGTATTACTTTTGTATCTGCTTTATCTGCTTGCAGCCATTGTGGTTTGATAGAGAAGGGTTTGCAGCTATTTACATCTATGGTTCAGGAGTTTTACATAACCCCTGATCTTGTCCACTATGCTTGTGTGGCTGATCTTCTCAGTCGTGGAGGTTCTTTAGGTGAAGCCATGAAGTTCGTTGAGTTGATGCCCATTGCGCCAGATGCATCTGTTTGGAGAGCTCTGCTCGGTGGTTGTCGAGTGTATTCTGAAACCAAACTAGCTAGGAGAATCTCGGAAAAGCTTTTAGAATTAGAGCCAACAAATCCAGGAAATTACATATTGTTGTCTAATATCTATGCTGCGGCAGGTCTTTGGTCAGAGGTCAACAAACTAAGGGCGGTGCTTGAGGAGAAGGGTTTGAAAAAGCCTCCTGGAAAAAGTTGGATCCTCATTAGAGGAGATATTCACTGTTTTAAAGCTGGAGATAAATCGCATGCTCAATCTGACGCAATTTATGCAAAATTGAGTTCATTGATGTCTTCAGTTAAGGAAGGTGGTTATATTCCTGATCTTCGTTGGGTTCTCCATGATGAAGGGGATGAGGAGAAAATGAAAAGGCTTTTTAGCCACAGTGAGAAGCTTGCTATTGCCTATGGACTGATAAATGTGAGTAGTGGTGCCCCAATCTCGATCACCAAGAACCTTAGGATTTGTGGTGATTGTCATGAATTCAGTAAGCATGTCTCTAAACTTGTTCAGAGGGAAATAGTTCTTAGAGACGGCAGTCGTTTCCACCGTTTCGTAAATGGCGTCTGCTCATGCAAGGATTACTGGTGATGGTTTCAACTGGGGTTTGGAATGTAAGGTTAAAGCGAAAAGATCTGGCATGCATATAGCAAGAAAGTATACCAATTATTAAGAGTAGCTAGAGAAGGTAGAGGGGACTAGTCCCCACAAAGAGCTAGCTGCTCCTAACATGTATTTTTTTCCTTTTTGAAAACCTTTTTAAATACACCTTATGTGCGATTCAGTATAATCAGACATGACAGTTGACTAGTCATCTATGCAATATTTAGAATTGAACCCAAATTTTAGATGAACATTGCATAGTAATAACAATTTATTGAAGTGCCAAAATGGTAAGGCATCACCAGGAAAGCCTTTGGTAGTTGTTGTGAATAAGGATTATATGGACCATTACCCCCGAGTAAGCTAGCGGAGGAAGTAGCCGAGAGGAAGCAACCGCTTTGTGCTTGCCTTCAAATGCTCTACAATATGAATCTAGACACTAGAGTCTCTTCTTTCCTACGCACCATCCAATGGAAATCCTCTTGCTGATATTAGAAACAGGTTTCTTGGTTGTATTGAAGACTGACTAAGCTGTAGAAAGCTTTAGATGTTTTCCTAGTTTCTTGCAGTCATTTTCCACTGGAAATCATAGAGTGAAGCACTTTTAGTCGGATGACAAGTGATGGATGCTTTTCTTTTGGGTTGTTGCAATGGATGATTTAGCTTGAAAAGACTACCAGAAGGCCTGGTATCTGAAGTGAACTCGAGTAAGTAACGCAAGCAAATCTTTTAACATGTATGGACAGAGCAGAGAGAAGTTTGTTCAACATTCAAGTGCACGCTTTAGGCGATAAATACGGACTCCAATGTGGTAAACAACGTATTACGATGGTTGAAAAGGAATATTACAGAACAAGGCTGGAACATTAACATTGATAGTATCTGTGGTATCAACTTGCCTAAAAACTATCATGTGGAGGTTTTTCCTTCTGCCTCGTGTTTGCAAGATGATTGACGCCATCCTTGGTCGTTTCTGGTGGTCTGCGGAAGGTACAAAGAAAGGTATGCAGTGGCTGAACTGAAACACGATTTGTGGCCGGAAGGACGAAGGAGGGTTGAGACCCCAGACTTTTGAGTTGAGTTTACTTGCAAAATAAAGCTGGAAGCTTTTCTTAGAACTCTCCTGTCTCATAGCATGTCTACTGCCAGCAAATTATGCTCCTGCTTGGCAGGAAAAGCCAGGACCTCGGGCTCAAGATGTAAGGGTACTTTTTTGGCAGAGACACAATCGTTTAGGGCTCGCGATGGCATGTTGGTAACCATCGAAAATCTCTAATGACGCAGATATGGGTTCCAAAAATTGCCCCAACGGATTGGTGTGAATCAATCCATTAGACTTGTTGCTAACCGTACCCTCTAGGGGTGTAGGGGTCTGGGATTCAAACCTAATTACGTCAATAGTCTCGGATCACAATGCTTCCGGCATGCTAGCTCGCCACATTTCGGTAGCGTTTGAAAACACTTTTAGTTTTGATTTTTTATTTTCAAAAAACAAAAACCAGTTTAGTTTTTTTTTTTAACAAAAACAAATGGGTTGATTACCCAGTTTTTATTTTGAGTTTTTTCTTTTAGATGTTTGATCACCTAATTTTTATTTTGAGTTTTTTTTTTGTGGTGGTTTGCAATGGCAATTGTGGGGTGGCAGTGGCTGGCGGTCACGGGCAGCCGTGGCCGGGGGCGATGTGCGGTGGCTGTGGTGGTGGTCGAAGGTGATGGTGGTCTCAAAATAAAAACCAAAACTCCTAATTGGAGTTTTCAAAAACAGCCTGTTGTAAAAACTCATGTTCAAAACTGAAGAAAAAAGCAAAAAATGTGTGGCAAACGCATTTATTAAACTGAGAAAATAAACGTTACTAAAGAGAGCCTTCATTTGCTGGTCATGAGGACGAAATGATTTGGATCTCACTGAATTAGGCAATTTTAATGAATTCTGCCTATCTCCCACTATACGATAGAATAGTCAATCTTGCAACAATGTGGCAACTGCAAATGTTCGGTTCCAATAGATGCCTGGAAAAATTTTGGGTGTTGCCCATCCCTCACAAACTTACTGATGCAAAAGAAACAGGGAGACTAAAAATAGAAACTTGTCACAAGTTTCTATTGTCATAACTCAAAGCAACTTTGGGTGTGATTTCGGCATGGGCATCACAAATATCTTGAGCTAGCAAAGGGTATGCAGATTCTAAAGGTCTACGACTGGTAAGTAATGGAATGAGATCAATGTGCTGTCCAGGGCAAAGCCATGAAAAATCTAAAACCAGCTCTTACTAGTAGAATGATTGGCAAAGCTATTATAATCAAACTTAGCAGTCGGCAATAAGTAATCTCATGTACCATGTTGCTCAACCTATGAAACTTCTAAGAATATCACTCAGCTATGATTCAAGACCTCGGTTTGCCGATGGGTTAGAAGGTGAAAGGCAGAGGAGAGCTTCAGTTGTGTATCATCTAGATTCTAATATATCTTCCAAAAGTAACTTTGCATTGCGATTTTGACATAATAGACATAGGTAAACCATGAAAACACACAACCTCGTGAAAGAACAACACAGCCACATGTCAAGCCATTGTCTTATCTCGTGCATATTCATACTCGGCATTTGATTTCGATTTCACCTCTCTTGTAACACCTCCATGATTACTCGCAACCACCACATTAGAAGAAAAAAAAAGTGCATTAGGACAAAATATTTATCTTTTAGCACAATATTATGTATTGTTGCCGCTAAAAATATACTCTGGAATCCTAACATGGACCGATGAGCTCCAAGATAGACAATGAATGACCGTGGGTGGGGTTCTCCATAGAGAACTCTTCAATGCTTAAGTCTGAGCGCATCTACAGGATAGTAATTCTAAAAAAACATGAAAGACTTTGTCTTTATGTGTGTAATTATTCTCATACTTGGAGGATAGACCCCTTTATATAGCTGTAGGAGAGGACTCCTACTAAGACTGTGCCGTGGGCTAGATGTGTTACGATCCTCAAAGATCACATCACAATCTCTGAAGACTCTTTTAGAATCCTGATAAGATAATCTTCAATCTCCCTGTTTGACTAGGATCATCAGGTGTCCCCCAATTAGTGAGAGTTATATTTGAGTTATATCATAAGCCCCCAACTTCCTTAGTCAAAATGTTTGGCTGAGGGAGTTATACCAAGTGTCTTGAGACATGCATTAGGTTTCTAAAGGATTCTTCATCTGCTTGTAGGGGTAAATAATATTTCTCTACTCCATGTGCTCGGACCTAAGTCTTGGGAGGTTAAGTGATGGAAATTTGACCAAGTAGAGGGCGCTAGAACTCTAGCCCTTGAGAGCTAGGTCTTATAATTTGGCCTAAGCAGGCTATTCAGAATCGTCTTTAGGAAGACAAAGCATGAGATCTCGAGATCCTTTACAGGCTACGCCCCATGGTAGCCTCTCTAGGGAGAGGACATAAAACTGTGCATGCAAGTTGTTGGATGTGTTAAGTGTTTAAATGTCCCCTTGAGGAGTTTCACTTGACAATGTAATTTTCACCTCTCCATTGGAGGGTGTTTGTTTTGTGCAAGTATGTGTTCTTTAGCTAGAGGTGACCACATCATGCTTGCGTTTTACTTTGACGCGAACTCTTTTCATCAAATAAGAGCTGGCAAAGAAGCATCCCACTCACACTTAGCTGGGTTTTGAATTGACAAAGGATGGTGGGGGGATGAAGTCCAATATACTGCTTCACCATTTCACGGGTTAAAACTGTAGATAAACCATTCTGATATAACTTGAGCTATATCCTGTCACCCTTGGGAGTGTTCGTCCCTCGAGGGACCGCCCTAGGGGGCTAGTGGAATGTAGAGTTTTGGTAAACGCCCTTGAAGGCTGATGAAGCACAGAGCTCATGTAAATACCCTGGGGGTTTTGATGGAACATAGGTTCTCGTACTCGCCCTTGAGGGCTAACGGAGCGCGGAGCTCATTTGAATACCCTTAGGGGTTTGACGGAGTTTAGAGTTTTCGTAGAAGCCCTAGAGGGTGGATGGAGCGCAGAGCTCATGTAAATACCCTTGAGGGTTTGACGGAACTTAGAGTTCTCATACGCGCCCTAGAGGGAGGATGGAGTACAAAGCTCATGTAAATACCCTTGAGGCTTTGACAGAACTTAGAGTTCTCGTACTTGTTTCTGTAGTGCCAAATAAAAAGATGCGTGGCCTGAGCCCATAATTGCTGATGTCATAAGATGTAGAGCCCCCTGCCTTTGAGAAGGCGTGGAGAAAGATAGCTTTTCAGCCTATATGTAGGGCATGGTCGCAAGAAGACCTATAGGAACAATATAGAAGACCATAATCTGACTGCTTGACTGGACGAGTATATAAAGCTAGAGAACGCGGAGTCCATCTAAGCAAAGTTTCACTGATGATTAGTAGAGATAGAGGACGCTAAGCCAGTCTAAGCAAGATATCATCGGGTTATCAATAAAGTAGTTGTCACAGTTTATCGATATATTGATAAGCAACTAGATTCAGTTTGCTAGTTGCATGAACTTGAGCTTGCAATTGTACCAGCATATTAGTGATGCTTATTAGTAGAGGCTGACGATGTGCTCTGATTCACTGATCGAGGTCACTGTGTAACCGAGTATCACGGGACAATAGGTAATGCTGAGTCGGCAGGATGCTGCAGCAGAAACCTTAGATGTGACTTCAAGCCACAGGGTGCTGTGAATTTGTTCCTTGCTTGTGAAGTGGTTTATATGTCACTGTTGATGCTTGTGGGGGGAGTTTAAAGCTTTGCAACAAGAAAAAATAAATGACTGGAAAAACAGCCTTTGAAGTAATTAAAGCATATGAAAGTACAACTATGTTTTTAACATAGTAATAAGAGCGATGTTAGGACACCGTGGCCGTGGCCCCATTAGGGCTTTGCCGGTTAAACGAAAGAGTGTGTTATACGACGTGTCACATGTGAGCTTAAAAAGTCATAGCAGTCAAAAGCCCAGACATGTAATAGACTCGCGTCAATTGACAAGACTGGACAATGCTAGACCAAAAATTAAATAAGTCTAAGTATTATAGAAATGCATAAGAAGCAACCTTTGGAAAGCTTGCTAGCGCCTAAAAGTGTAGCAGTTTTATTTTTAGTAACGGATGCTCGATCAAATATACGCCATTTTTTAAGAATGTTCGGCATACGTTTAACAAGTAAGACTCTGTGGTCTTTAAACTTAAATAAGCTTTTTCACGGTTAAAAGCTTAATACTCTTAAGAGCATGTGACCTAAGTCGAAAAATGAGACCCTATGGCCTTAAATACAAATATGCATTGTGCAAGGGTTAACCATGTAATTTCTTTGAAAATTGTTGCATATGTTGAATAAATAAGACCATGTAGACCCAAAATATAAATATGCATAAGTACGGGTTAAAGGCTTAATGCTTTTTAAAAGGTTGTGGCATAAGTACGGGTTAAAGGCTTAATGCTTTTTAAAAGGTTGTGGCATAAGTTGCATAAAGAAGACCCTGCAGGTCTAAACTATAACTGTGCAATTTTATGGGGGCAAGTAGAATTTTCTAAAAAGAAGGAGTGCACCTTGTTTATATTGTGCCCCTTTTTTTCTTTGATCAAAGGGTGGCTATTGGCCCAACACGGTGGCGGTGCAATAGGGCGAGTGTCGCTACCGGCGGCAGCGTGAGATCTACAGCGGCGTAAGGAAGCGTCGGTCAGATTAGGGTGGAGCCTTTTGCCAGTGTTGTGCAAGTCCAACAGATTGGAGTTAGAGTTGGAGTTGGAGGGTCACCAGGGAGGCAGCGGTATGATGGTGTGGCTGTGGCACCAATCTGTTGCCTCGGCAATGGTGCTGATGGCGGCACTATCATGGTGAGCGAGAGGCCGATGAAAGAGTTGGCATTGTGGCACCTAGCTCCGTGTTGCTTGTCGTCGTGGTGGAGTGGATTTGGTGAGCGACGGTGACGCATATTTAGAAGCCGGTAGCGGTGAGATAGCAAAGCGACGACAGCGATGGTGGCCGGTGTTTTCCTGCAGGGCCTGCCATGGTTTTAGACGGTGGGTTGGCCTCTGTTGGTTATGGCGGACCTAATCTAGAGCGAGGCTGCAATGGTGCTGTGCCAATGCTTTTCCCCTGGGTGCTGTGGCGCAAATCGGGAGCTGGACAGCGGCCGATGGTCATGCAGCTCTAGAGGGAAACCGCGATGGCACCGCAAACGTGCATTGTTGGAGGGCCTGCCGTGGTGGTAGCACTGTGGACAATGGTGGCAGCACTGTGGACAGCGGCGACTCTACTGCTAGGGTTTTAACCCATTAGGCAGCGGCGGTGTCGTTCCCTCTTCTTTCTTTCTCTCTTTTTTTTATCTTTTTGACGATGGCTTTGTGGTCGTATCTGCACAGCGACGATGGTGCTGCCTATCACGGTGGTAATAGTACCGGCTTATGCTACTGTAAGTCACGATCCGCGCTGCTCAGTGAAGTGGCACCGCTGTCGTTTGCTTGCAGTGGACGGCGCTGAGGGCGCTATTTTTTTTCTCTTATATCACTGCTCCGGCAGCTTTGGGGAGGCTACAGTGGCTTTGTGGTGCCCGAAACTGTGTAAAGTTGCTTTGGTGGTTGTGACGATTAGTGTCGTGACGATTACGACGGTGGCGCGTATGAGTTGCCCCTTGTGGCAGCGCTGCTTGCTGGACTTTTTTTCCGGAGGTGTCATCGGTGGCCCGACGGCCCTTTGCTAGTTCTGAATTTTCTTTGAACAATGGTTTAGGTTTTTTGTCTGTGACAACAATTCAATCTGGAGGCCCATGGCGACAGTGGTTCCGACACGTTGTCGCAGCCAGTTTGGGATACGATATATATATATATATATATATATATATATATATATATATATATATATATATATATATATATAGGTCAATGGCTAGGCTGGCGGGTCTCACAGATGGCACCAATATGTTGCTTTTAAAAATATACTCCGGAACCCTAACCTGAATCGATGACCTGTGAGTGACTGCCGAGAGGGGTTCCCGACAGAGAACTTTCTGATGCTTAAGTTAGAGTGCAACTATAGGATATTAACTCTGAAAAAAGCATGAAAGCATGTGTCTTTGTGTGTGTGATTGTCCTCATACTTGAGGGGTAGACCCTTTTATATAGCTATAGGAGAAGACTCCTAGCAGAACTGGACCGTAGGCCAGATGTATTAGGATCACGTTAGGATCCTCGAGGATCATGTCACGATCTCTAAGGACTCTTTTAGAATCCTGATAAGATAATTATCAATCTCTCAGTTTGACTGGGATCGTCAAACGTCCTCCAATTATTGAAAGTTATATTTGAGTTATATCACGTGTCAAAAATTATATTTGACAAAATGCGTGAAAGTAGATATTTGCCTTTATAATACTCCCTTCACATTATAATTTTCTTTTGCATTTGAGTTTTTATTAATATCTACAACTTGAGTTGAACACACAAGTCATTACATATCAAATAAGTTACGATTGATAAGTCAAACTAGCTTAAAAACACCGAATAAAGTCGATACTTACACACTAGCTAAAATTCCGTACTATGCACAGAAGGGAGTTAGTTAATAATAAAATTGGGGAAGGGGGGTTACGGGGTTGGATAATAAGATTTGATGGGGTTGAAGGTTATTTTTTGGTCATTCAATTTTTAACATCTATTTAGCTCTATTTTGAAACTGTAAGAATTCAAGAAAACATGATTAAAGTTTTGGAAAGTAAAAAAGGTGATAACCAAATTCAAATAAATAATAGATAGATTCAAATAACACTCTGAAAACTTGCCAAAATTTTCAAACGTGTCAAAAGCTATCAAAGCAAAAGGAGCATAATTTAGGTTAACAAACATTTCGATAAGTTTTCGCACGGTAACATCTGACTCTAATACTAATCTTCTCCGATCAACTTGTGTGTAGTAGTCCGAGACCGTGAAAAAATGTTTCATCCGGTAACTCCCCTAACTGCATAGTCGCAATTCCAAAAAGTTGATAATCTCTACGCTTATTTGCGGATAGGACGCCACAAGCCATGAAAAATCTAAAACTAGCTCTTACGAGTAGAATGATCGACAAAGCTATTATAATCAAATTTAGCAATAGGCGATAGGTAATCCCATGTACCATGTTGCTCAACCTATTTAACTTCTAAGAATATCACTCAACTATGATTCAATACCTCAGTTTGCCGATGGGTTATAGAAGGTGAAAGGCAGAGGAGGAGAGCTTCAGTTGTGTGCCATCTAGATTCTAATATATCTTCCAAAAGTAACTTTAAATGGCGATTTTGACATAGTAGACATAGGTAAACCATGAAAACACACATCCTTGTGAAAGAACAACACAGCCACATGTCAAGCATCAGTTGTCTTATTACAACAAACAAAATGGGCTCCTCAAGATAATTTATTAACCACAACCAGAACAATATCGCACCCACATGCACTCTGGGAAAACCTAAGACAAAGTCCACGTTAACATCTTTTCCGGGCCGTGGAGAAGAGGTAAAGGTGTGTACACTGCAGGGCTCTAATTTGTAGCTTTCACTAATTTAAACACACGACACCATGCTATAACCCTAGCACCTGGCAACAGGTTCATGCCCGTCGCTCGTCTTGGTGGAAAATTTATGCATTTATCGTACATGTGCTCCACGTGCGAATTTTCTATCCACTTGGACCCCAGTATACGTACAGAATTGGGAGTCCATATGTATGTAGCGGCATTGTAAGATTCTGACACACAATACTCTCTGTCGGTTGAATCAGAGCCTTCCAATTCAACATTTTTGTAACCACAAAATATTCCTCCTTAATGGTAGTTAATAAGATCAATTGGAAGCCAATGCCACAGTTTTTGTCCTTCCCAAAATGAACAAGAAAATCCTCAACCTCAGTATGAGGAATGCTTAACTTGGACCTTCCAAACAAATGACGATGTCGAAGAAAAATAGCAACATTATCTATCTATATAGTTACCAACCTGAACATCTTTGAAAGTAAGACCAATTTCTAGACAAGAGAATACCCATCCTTCGGTTGTTCAAAACCAACCACCTAGATGCTATGAGGTTACACACGACTCAAAACGTCCGTTTGTTTGGTCTCAAAACCCCTACAATAATAAATTCGACCCGTGTGACTTGGAAAAATTTTGGCGGCTATCCGAGTTTTAGGAAGATAATTATAACCTCTCATATAACTACATTTAGTTATCGCTAAATATTTTTAGTACCTTTTATTCAGTGAAATTTAAAAATAATTGTTTAAAATTTTAGATGAAAGTGTTAGTAGAAAAGTCGTTAAACATATTTCACGTCTAATAATTGTCGCTATGTAAAGAATTAGAACTATTTACTTATGAACAAAGTAGTAGTACAAATTTTTACCGTGACACTTATATGACTCAGCTTTCACTTTTCAGTGAATGATACTTTAGAGACTTCACTCATTTCTTCTTGCAATTGCTTCCTTTTAAGACCTCATTCAACATCTTTACTAGACAATGCTGTTACTTGATCTTGCTATTGATTAATTTCAGAGAAGTCTGGGTGCTATAGCACTTGTCCAATCCGTTTATTCAAGTTCAATTGACAAGATGATGCCACACTGGTTTCCTTCAAAAATGAACGAAATGTCTGTATGTCACACAGGATTTGAAAGATAAAGAAGCCCCCCATTCTCACTACACCATTGGTTTCCTTCTTGTTCATCTGGTTTCCTTCAAAAATGAACGAAATGTCTGTATGTCACACGGGATTTGAAAGATAAAGAAGCCCCCCATTCTCACTACACCATTGGTTTCCTTCTTGTTCATCTGGTTTCCTTCAAAAATGAACGAAATGTCTGTATGTCACACGGGATTTGAAAGATAAAGAAGCCCCCCATTCTCACTACACCATTGGTTTCCTTCTTGTTCATCTGGTTTCCTTCAAAAATGAACGAAATGTCTGTATGTCACACGGGTTTTGAAAGATAAAGAAGCCCTCCATTCTCACTACACCATTGGTTTCCTTTTTGTTCATCTGTCTCAACTATTCTCAATTATCAATCATCAATCATTGCATACAATCATCAGACAACTTCAAAAGCTGTACAATCATATCCTTTGTTATGGTAATTGTTATATCAAAATTCTTGTGTATCACGAATATAGTTTCTATGATTATGTTTGACTTCCGTAATATTAGAAGTGATCTTATTACTCAATTATGTGTAATCTAGGAGTAATCTTAGGAATGATTTTTTCTTGAACTTGTACGAATCTCTTCACAAAGTAATAAAAATTATGAAGTCAGTTTTTACATAGACTATCTCTTTTCACGAGGTCTGAGGAGGAAATGATCCCGTTAATTTCTGCAACTCCGACAGCAACTTTACGCTACTTGTCCGGCCAATTTTTCTTCATTTTTGCAACTTTGATCCACCACTTTGCCGATCAGATTTGCTTTCAAGTTCTTACAGCTTGCATCCATTACCAATGCGCAACCGTTTTGTTTGCATCTGCGACAATTATGCTTGCACCTAATGTAGTTCCGTATCTACCTTGTTCTTATCATAAATAGGACTTCCTTTTATCCCGTTTATGAATTCGAATAGACCAATTTTGCCTATATTTTTCTTTTGGTCATTTAATCTGGATGCCATCTTTTCTCCTCCTTTTGCGTCAGATTTGTGAATTGTGACACATCAATTACAATTCTTTTGTTCGGTCAGTGAATCTAGACCCACTATTTCTCATTCAGTCGTGCATACGAATGCACACCTTTTCTCATTTTACGAGAATTTTGACACACAAAGTATCTATTTATTGTCCAATATATGAGTCTCGACCATCTTTTTACTCATCAGTCTATGAACCTAGATGCACATCTTGTGTGTATTATTTAGACACATCAATATGTGTTGTTTGTCTGGTCTACGACTCTGGACCTCCTTTTGCCATCTAGTTTGTAATTGTGGATGATATCTATTCTCGTTTCCAAGTCAAATCTTTGGACCTTGATATGTCATTCGTTGTTCTCTCGTGTAGTCTGTGCTTTTGGACGCTCAATGTTTCTCCTCTGTATCTAGATGCCTTTTTCTTTGTTTTTCCTTATCTTTTCTTCTTTTTGGTCATAAAAAAATACTTCAATAAGTCTAGGGGGAGTATTACAGTATATCATATTATTTTCTATCAAGAAAATGCCTTGTTTATCAAGAAAATAGTTTACAAGTTTATGTTCGACTCCCGTAACCTTCTGACAGATCTTAGAAATCACTATGTTATCTAGGAATAATTTTAAGGCTGATTTGTGCTTGCAATTGTACTTGCATAAATCACTGAGTAATGAAAAATATTGAGTTATGCCACCAATAGTTGAACTTTGAATAGATTTTACTTTATGTTCTTTAATTTGATCAATTAAATCATTCTCTTAATAGTTATAATTACGAGCACCGTTAAATGCTTATGTGCCCCGCCACATTACCCACCACACCACCGTCACCCAATCACACCATGCTAGAATAGACTAGTCATCTGATGTGGTAAATTCGATGGATCATGATTTGATCGGAAAATAAATTGTACTTGCATAAATCACAACTTTATAGTCATCCCACTGCGAAGGGTCCCTGTGCCGGAGCCCCCCGTGATTGCGACGGCGATGGCTTTAAGGTTGTGAGTCCATCCCGCTGCAAGGAGTCCTCGAGCCGGAGCCCCTCGTGATTGTGACAACGATGGCTTTAAGGTTGTGAGTCCATCCCACTGCGAGGAGGTTGTGAGCCCATCCCATGGCGGCGATGACTATAAGGTTGTGAGTCCATCCCGCTGCGAAGGCCGGAGCCCCCCGTGATTGTGACGACGATGGCTTTAAGGTTGTGAGACCATCCCGTGGCGGTGATGACTATAAGGTTGTGAGTCCATCCCGCTGCGAAGGGTCCTCATGTTGGAGCACTACGAACGGAGGCCCCCGAAAGCATGTAACATGATTATGGCGCATGGGCGCAATGCCAATGGCATTAGACAATACCTGGTGTCGTGGGCACATGTCATGGAAGTGGCGCACGGGCGCGGCGACGAACATCGCAGAGTAATACTTGGTGTCGGGGGCACGTATCATGAGAATGGTGCAAGGGCGCAACGACGAACGTCGCTAAAAAATACTTGGTGTCGGGGGCACGTATCATGACAATGGCGCACGGGCACGGCGACGAACGTCGCGGGGATACACTTGGTGTCGGGGCACATATCATGAGAATGGCGCAAGGGCGCAGTGACAAACGTCATGGAACAATACTTGGTGCTGGGGGGGCACGTATCATGACAATGGCGCACGGGCGCGGCGACGAACGTCGCGGGGATACACTTGGTGCCGGGGCACATATCATGTGAATGGCGCAAAGGCACAGCGACAAACGTCGTGGAACAATACTTGGTATCGGGGGAACGTATCATGAGAATGGCGCATGGGTGCGACGACGAACGTCGCGGAGATAGCGCACGGGCACGCGTCGGGTGTCCTGGAGACGGGGCGTGAGCCAAGTGTGCATGTGATAACAAAATAATGAATACAACATGTAGTAATGACAAAGTTGGGAGTGATGGTATGCGGTCATCGGCGACGGGTTATTCGGCGGTAGCGCGCCACTTTGGGTGACGGGCATCGCGGGATCGGTGCGTGGTCATTGGCGACGAATATCAAACGTCGTGAGGTTGATGTACAACGGATGTCGCGAGGTTGATGTACAAACGTCCGTAAACATCGCGGAGGTGCAAAGACTCGAGAAAATAAGTGTGCGCGGGAGGGGAGGCCATAGGCCATGATTGGGGGAAGGCCAAGGCCACCACCCCTAGGGAGGCTGAGGCTGGCCCCTTGGGAAGGCCGAGGCCGACCCTAGGGGGTGGCCAAGGCCAATGGCCAACTCCCATGAAGGGAGGCCAAGGCCACTCCCCCTTTTTGGTGAACTTCGGGCGCGCCGACGGTAGGTGTTTCAATGGGCAATGATGAATCCAAAAGTTGCGTTACGACGAGCATGTTGATGTGAATCGTACCCACGTGACGAACAAGGTGTCAAAGTCACATATGAAGTGTATGAATCGAACAAAGCGCGAAAAGGACTTTGCACGAAAAGTGAAGAACCGGGGAGGAAGGCCAAAGCCAACTCCCCATGGGAGGCCGAGGCCTACCCCATGGCCTTGGGGGAGGCCAAGGCCGACCCAATGGGTTTGGCCAAGGCCTTTGCCCCTTGACCCCGTTGCTCCGATTGCACCGTCGATCAAAGTTTTTGGTTAAAAGGTGTTCGGGTGGTCTAGGCGTGACGATCGCGCTCTCGTGGGTCACGCTAACGCGAAATAAATTGTGCCTAAGTCGAGCACGAAGCGTGCGAAGCGAGAAAAACACGTGTCTTGGGCGCACGGGCGCTCAACGATTTGATGCGTTGAAGACAAAGATCATTGAATGTGTCGACGTGTTCGCGCGAAGTGAAACCCCTAGCGGGTCCTTGGGTCCGACCAAGATAGGTTGAGAATAATTTTTTATTATTTTTAACATATCTTGTCATCGTTAGGACACAGCTATAAGGAAAGAATAAGCTATTTTCTCTTTCATTGTCCCGATGTTGCTCTGCGCTCTAGTCAGCATGACGAAGCACAGTCATCCAAGACCTCTACCCACCACCACCACCACCGATATAGGGTTTAGCTTGCGATGACAAAATCTAGGTCACCAGGAATTGAAGCGGAGCGAACGAGAGTGAAGAGACGCGGGGCAATCTTTCCTCGAAAACATGTGCATCATCAAAGATGATAAGGCCCGGTTGTTGACAATTGCCTCATACATAACAAGGGGCATCGAAGTCTCAAAGCCTGGTCGCTTGAGTCCCAACTCATGGACTCAATCATGGTTTCCAACGTTTGTGCATAAAAAAAATCAAGTTGTAAGTTTCTTGAAAATGTACGTATTTAATTAGAAAAAATGGTCAAACCCGTTGAACCAATGAACCGTAAACCGGTTCTCGAAATGGTTGGATGCCTGCTCCTACGAACGATGTACAAAATAAAAGCCACCATCCACCAAACAAATTTATAAAGCAAGCAACTCTTCCAAGATCAATGCCTTCAGGGTCGGCAAAAATAAGCAACTTATCAAAATCAACGCCTTGAAAAATCATGTAAGTTGGCCCACCAAAACACTTGGGAATTGAGGAATCACCCATTTCTATAAAGACCCAACAACTTGAAAGATTAATGGGGGGCTGCATCAAAAGTGGGTACCTCCATCACTGAAAAGTGAGCTTCCTATCTCATCTCATAATATTCAAGAAGATTAAGGTACTTCCCATGTCCCCCACATCATTCTTTTGAAAAGTCTTAAAAAAATCCAAGTACCATCATTTCCACCTTCCTCATCCAAAAATTCCCCACCCACCATCATCCCCATGTTGGTTGGGATACAACTCATCACAGAAACAAACAAAATAAAAGAAGCTAAGCATATACAGCATGGCATGTGTGACATATTGATTAGTGATAAGAGAGAGTAAGGCAATGGAATAATGATTATAGCACAACTCAAACTCAATGTTACAAGATCAGAAGGTTTTATACTCTACTTTATGTCCAAATAGTTATTCACTAAAACCTCCCTCAAGGACTTGGTCAACTGGCAAGCATTGAAAAATGAAAACAAACTCACTGAAGCAAAAACAAACAGTATCCCATCTTCCAGACTGTTAAGCACAAAAAGGGGTAAAATAGCAAGTAAACACATTTACCTGAGAGAGGAACATGGAAAACTAAACCTGTAGCTGGTTCCACCACAATGGAAAATTTCAGCTATTATGACAATGAGTAAAAGAAATGAAGGGAAAATTTGGAGACGTTAATTCCAATCATGGGAGAAAACTGCCTAGCCTGGGTTGATCTCTTTACCAATGTCCCAGATAGGCATTGTCATCCCTCTCTTGACTTCTTACAAATAAATAAATGATAAATAATAGTAATAATGAATAGGCGGAACGAACATCCCCCGCTCTGAGCCTTGTCTTTCCCCTAGTCCCTACCTTAACTCCCAAATCACCACCCAACGAAATCAAATTAATTTTGTTGCTGCGTGAAAACGAATTTTGTTTTAGCTAGGCTATAATATGATCAAGCTGCAGCTGGTAAAGCCATGCTCCCAATACTTCGTGATCACCACTCCGGACCTGTGAATTCAATTCAGAACCTTCGGATGATGTTGCGCATGAGACTGGAATAGAAGCTGATTCTTTCATCTCAGGTGAAGATTCCTTCGCGGTTTCCACACCTCCTGGGCCAGTTGAAAATGATCTCCTCACCCGAGCCAATCCATCCCCATTTACCGACCAATCTACTCGCCCATTGTGGGACTCCCAATTTGACATAGAATTCACAGGGGAACTAACACTTCCTATAGAGTTGACTCCAAGAACAGCAGAACCAAGGCTACGGTGATGCTTTTCATGCTGAGCAAGAGTACATAATCTAGAGCTAAATGGGGACTGTGGTTCCATGCCTCGAGACGACATCCTCCCAGGAGAGGAAATACCAAAAGAAGTCTGCAAGAGTGGATGATCAACATTCTTAGGAGAGTAGAGGTTCGTGTTGGCAGGAGATAGCTTGTTCTGTAGTGGCTGGAGTTGATTTAGAACCACAGATTTGTGTGATGGGGAGAACACCGCTGAAGGGTCAGAAAATCGAGGGGATGACCTCTCTGCGGAGAACATGTCATCAAGGTTTGAAGGGGCAATAGTTTTATAACGAGCGGGAAGAGTTGAGGACGATGTATTGATATTGGTTTGTGAGAAGCATGACAAATCTCTCAGAAGCTGCTGTTGGGGCACTCCATAATCAAGCAGCATATTGAGCTCCTCAGACTGAATATTCCTTGCACTAAAAGATGATCGCAAGCGGCTTGTCTGGAGATTGCTCCCTGGAGGATGCAAAGTTGGGGTGTTTGACTGTTGCCAAACCATGGATGGGCGCGCAAAAGCATTTCCAGAAGGGGATATGGATTGAGTAAAGGGCGAAGGCGACATGGCAGGAAGTGCTGATGGAGAACAAGGTAAGAAACTCAAGGCCGAAGCCAGGTCCATGGTACTGGCAGCAGCAGTGACCAATCTTGGAGATGGAACAGCTGAACCCGTTGACACATATAGCGGCCTGAGTTCCTCCAATTTATGGGCAAAGAAGCAGACCCTGCGAGCACAATTCGTGCCATCCTTACAGAGACGAGTCCGGTATTGTGCAGGATGTAGCCAACACTCAAACACACCATGAGCATACTCACACAAATCGTCATGCCTGCACTGCCCCTTCCGAAAATCTGGACAAGGCACGCTACTATAGTGAAATTTCCTAGGGTCCCTTCTTCGGGCATTTTCACCCGGATGAGCAAAAGGGCACTCAGTCCAATCATGGGAATAGGCCCGGGAACAAGGACGGATCTTAAACGAGAACATGCGGAACTCATCAGTGGAATAAACACTATCCCTGATGTCAGGTAAAGAAGGGTCAACTGGATATTCCTTCTTATCTGATGCAGATGATACATGGATATCATTGTACTTTGGTTGACCTAAAGAAGTTACATCCAGCGGAGAAGATAATGAACCACTTACAGGGGAAGATGAAAAGAATGATGATTCAGGTTTCACATCAGCAGAAGAAATATTCATATCCCGTGGATAAACTTTATTCTGTAGAAGCTCTTCAAGTGCATCTTTTAAAACCAGAGTATTCGGAGGAGCAACAATAACATCAATTGGGCGATGACCATTGGCATCAATGGATTCAGGATTCGCACCAGCAAGCAATAGCAGCTTGACTACTTCAACAGCATTAACAGATCCACTAGAAGCAGCACAGTGAAGGGCAGTGCTCTTATCCTGGCTGCAGGAACGATTGACATCCACCTTGGACAAAGAGAGTATTAATCTTACAATATCAATACTACCATATGTAGCAGCAACCATTAAAGGGGTTCTGTGCTTAAGTGCCATATGCTTTGAGGTCCTCTGATGATTGTACCAGAGTCCCAACTCATTGATTGCAGAAGAAATGCATGACATTGACTGCTTGAAACCCTCAACGTCATTGTCAGCTGCGAGTTCAAGCAGACTGGAGAAAGAAATTTCTGTATCAACTGCTCCGGTTGAATCATTCATATTGTTAGATGCAAATTTTGGGTTAGAAGATGATGCATAAGTCTTGAGCTTTGATTGCTCTGGACCGTTACACATACTTCAATCAACTGGAAATCAATCTGATGACATACAAAAATAGAGTAATTGTCAATCATCTAGATAAAAGCCGACCACAAGTTTTATTCACCAAATTCTACCAAGCACCGAGGTGTCACATAGCATAAACAAATCCGACACCCATTCCCAAATCTTGATCTGTAACAAACTAAACCCCTAAATCATCAATTTAAACATAAGCAGCAGACAAATAGAAAAGAGAATTAATTAAAAACAGGACCTTGTTATCCCAATAGTTGATATATGCCATAATGTGGGGGGCAAAAAACAATTGAGGGGACTAGAGAAAACTCACGCGAAAAGTGCAGCCATAGGTCTCAACAATCAGAGAGAGAAAAAAACGTAGCTCGGGGATGGGGATATATATATATACACACACACACACACACGGATAAATTAAAGGCACTATAGTACAGCACATACATATATGGTAAGAAAAATCACAAATTTTCCGCAAGAATTCAAGGGATACGAAATTACGAACACCCATAAGAAAAGTACAAACGTTCCTACTTTCCTTCTTTGTAAAAAAACATACATGGCATTGATGGTAACTTGTACTAAATTCTAATCAATGAAAAAACGAGAGGGGGAAAAAACCAAAATAAGAAAATTCTAAAAAAACCCACTTAAAAAGGGGAACAATAGAATTGGGTTTTCAAGATTTTTTTTTCTTCTTTCCTATCGAGAAATCTCCAAAACCCACAGAAAGAAAAAAAGTTTAAAAAAAACCCAAAGATAACAAAAAGTGGTTTTTTTTTTTTTTGTTGGTGATGTTTCTTCTTTCTTTCTGCAAAATCTTCAAAACCCACAGAAAAAAGGAATAAGTGAAACCCCCAAGGTATTAAAAAGTGGGCATTTGAGATTTTTCTTCTTTCTTTTTGCGAAAACTTCTAAACCCACAAACAAGAAAGGAAGAAAAAAAACCAGAGGTAATAAAAAGTGGGTTATTGAAATTTTTCTTCTTTATTGCTGAACAATCTTCAAAACCCACAGAAATAAGAAAATAAATTTTGGGTTTTTGAGATTTTTCTCTTTTATCTACTTTTACTTAAAAAGATTTAAAAGAGGGAAAAAAACCCCAAACCTAAGTAAAATTCTCCGCCCAAGATTTTACTTACAGATTTCCAGGTCCGAGAAAGGCAAGTGAGCCAAGGACAGAGCACATAAGACCCCTAAGAATCTGGTAAATTGCGCCCAACGCAGGAAACGGTGGCGTTCCGAAACGGCGGCGAAAAAGAGACTGTGTCGACCACGGGAGACGGCGACTCCATCAACGTCGTACTGTGGACAGACAAAGAAAGAGGGGTGAGACACAAACAGAGAGAGACTGAGAGAGAGAGAGAGAGAGTGAAGTTGCAGAGATTGAAGCCAAATGAAAGGAAACGTTTTTAAAATAGCGAAGTTGAGGGAAATTTGGGGGAGCGGGGGGGAAACCGGCTGAGGCGGTGGGGTGGTATCGTGGGAGCAGGTGGAGGGAGGCGGGGGGATTCTGAGACCGGGAAAAGCAGGGGGACCCGCCGGAGAGCGTGTTTTTGGTCCGAGTGAAGTTGATTGTAATGTGGAGTTGGTGTCCGCCAATAGGAAGGAGGTCAAGATATTTGGGTCCAAATTTCGAGACAGCCCATGTTGAAGGTCCAAAGAGGGTCTTTTGAACCGGGCTGTGGATCACGGGTCACATGTCCGGTTGGTTGGTTGGTACGCTACTTTGTCAGAAACCTGACCCAACGCAGCCTTAGAGTGAAGATCAAGCTGAGAAATACAAACAAGGCCGCCATCGATGATCAACAGGCAATTATGGATGTCCAACAGGGACCGAAGGAAACAATTGTGAGTGAAGAGCGCGTGAAGGAAGACCAGCAGCCTGGAGGAAAAGCGCGTGCACCTCAACTACCTACATTTTCCAAGGAGGATTTGCTTAATTAATGGGGATTAAGATAATTAGTATTAATGGCCAAATTTATGTCTTAAGGGCCTAAATAATAAATTAGTTAGGCAGATAGCAAACTGTTTTGCTGGCATTTTCCTTCTTTTTATTTTCCTTAATTTCCAATCTGTTAGAGAGAATCCCGATGCAGGGAATTGGTTGTAAAAGGGAGAGGTCAGGGGATCCAAACATTATCTGGGGAAATGTTATAGTAATTGTTTCCTTCCTTCTCTCTTGCTTCTTCTCTCTCTGGCCCTCTGGGTTTTCTATTCTTCACTTAACTCATAAGTTCTTGACGGAAATTCCATCAAATTCAACTGGGTCCATTACAGTTGGTATCCAGAGCCTAGTGTTACAATTCTTATACACCATCATACAAATTCATGGGTTACAATACTAGGCAACTAAACAAGCAGCAGCTGGATGAACACGTTAGCCTCATGGAGGCACAGTTCGCAGACCATTTTGGAGTTATAGATGATCAATTAGCTGAGGTCAAAGAGTCCATCTCAGACCTTCCAAATCTTAAGAGTTGTATCGATCAAATGAAAGAAGAAATTCCAGCAATACGGCACACCTTGGCTGAGTTGCAGTCAATGATGCATTAATTGATTGAAGGAAGAAGTATGGGGGAAGAAGGTTGGAGAAAAAATGAAGGAGAAGGGTCTAATTTGAAGCAATTAAGGCAAGGGAAGGGAATGGAAGATTCACATAAGGAATATTTCCAGCATACAACTGGTAATTTCTTTCCTAAGCTGCCTAAGATAAAGTTCCCTAAAATTTAATGGTGAGGACTATTATGGTTGGATTAAAAAAGCTGAACGGTATTTTGAGTTTAATCTAATGGACAAATATGTGAAGGTGATCTTTGCTTCAGTTCATTTTGAAGCACAGGCTGAGTATTGGTTTGGAACTTGACTCGGACCTGTTCTAAAAAAGTCGAGGTATTTCGAATTGTTTGTTGACACGGACAAAGTCAGGGAATAGAGCAAGTAGTCAGATGTCGGAAAATGTCGAGGAACTTCCATCTCAAGGTTTAGAATATATTGGTGTTGGTATATTCCTTTTATTAGAATCGAGGTGGAGGAGTTTCTAGCAGAGTGTTGTGGCTAGAGGTGGAGAAATTTGAGGTGTATGAACTAACTCAAGAAATTTTCATGGCTAGGAAGCAAGAAGCTACTATTACTAACAATTGGCATACACCAAGAACCTCACCTAAACCCAACCTGACTAGTCAATCTAGTTCCTTACCTACACACAGACCTCCTCAGCCCAATAATTCCCCTAAGCCAAAACCATTTTCAGCCATTCACACCCCTCCCTATACACCACCACCACAGACAACAACCAAAGCTCTCTTGCCTACTCCCAATAACCTACCCTACCAGAAAAATCCCCAGGACATATTTTGATGACAGGAGGAAGAAGGGACTGTGTTACTGGTGTGATGACACTTTTAATCCCACACATGTTTGCAAGAATAAGCAAATAGCCATGCTCATTGTGGATAAGGAGGAAGAAATGGAAGAACCTTCACCGAAGTATGACGAAGAACCATTGACACATGAGAGCATACATGCAGCAGAACAAGAGCAGATGGAAATCACTGTTAATGCAATGATTGGCAACTCAACACAAAACACTTTTAAATTGTGGGGCAAGAAAGGTAATCAGGTCTTTTCAGTCTTAGTAGACACTGGATCTACACATAATTTTGTTAATCCAAACACTCCTCTAAGGCTGGGGTGTATGGTGCTTCCCACTCCACCCATGTCTGTGATGATTGCTAATGGCAATAGAGTCACAAGTGACTCAGTTTGTGAAGAATTTACTAGGACTATGCATGGACATCATTTTGAGACTAGTGTAAAATTGTTGCCTCTTGGGGGTTGTGATTGCGTGTTGGGCCTTCAGTGGCTAAAGGAACTAGGGCAGGTGCAATTTGATTTTAAGGAAATGACCATGGCCATGGTGAAGGAGGGCAAACAGATTATACTATAGGGTAGTGATGCAGGGATTGAGCTCAAAATGATGTCAGCACAATCCATGTATATTTGACCAACAATATTGGCTCACTATATCAGGTTTTCTCAATTACTACCTTACCTTCTGCAAATTCCACTGAGCCCTTACTTGTAACCCTCTTGCATACCTTTGAAGATATTTTTGCTGAACCAAATTGGACTTCCACCTACCAAGCCCCAAGACCATCATATCCCTCTTATACCAAACACCCAACCTGTGAGCATCAAATCATACAGAGTACCCAATGCACAAAAGACTGAAATAGAAAAAGTTATGCAAGAGATGCTAGAATCTGGAATTATCCAGCCTAGCACCTCACCATTTGGTAGCCCAGTCTTACTAGTGAAGAAGAAAGATAGAACTTGGCACATGTGTGTGGACTACAGGGGGTTGAACAAATTGACTGTCAAGAACAAGTTTCTAATCCCTGTAGTTGATGACTTACTAGATGAGTTGGGGGGAACACAAGTGTTTACCAAACTAGATCTAAGGAGTGGGTATCACCAAGTTAGGGTGTGCCCTGAGGATATTCCCAAAACAGCTTTTTCCACACATTGTGGTCATTACGAATTTAAGGTCATGCCATTTGGCTTGACTAATGCACCTGCTACCTTCCAATGCCTAATGAATGACATCTTCAAACCCTTTTTGAGGAAGTTTGCATTAGTCTTCTTTGATGACACACTCATTTATAGTAAGGCATACCAAGAACATCTTCAACACCTCCTCAAGGTATTTTAGATCATAAGACAACATTAGCTATACTTGAAGAAAGCTAAATGCCCTTTTACAGTGTCCAGTGTAGAGTATCTGGGACATATAATATCCAGAGAAGGGGTAGCAGCAGACCCAAATAAGATATCAACCATGGTTAGCTGGCCTTTCCCCAAAACCATCAAGCAACTCAGGGGTTTCTTGGGTTTGACAGGGTATTACAGGAAGTTTATACCCCATTATAGAGTTGTGAGCAAGCTTTTGACCTGGTTACTGCAAGAAAATAATTTCTAGTGGACTTCAGAAGTTGTCACAGCATTTAAAGAGCTCAAGGCAGCTATGACTAGTACCCAAGTACTAGCCCTACCAAATTTTAACATTCCATTTGTAGTAGAGGTGGATCCTAGTGACAAAGGAATAGGGGCTGTTTTAGCCCAAGAAAGGAGGCCACTGGCATTTTTCAGCAAGGCATTTGGTGTCAAAGCTCAAGCTATGTCTACTATGAAAAAGAGCTTGTGGCTCTAGTGCAAGCAATAATGCATTGGCACACATACCTCAGTTTACAACATTTTAATGTAAAAACTGATCATTGCAGTCTTAAGTACCTACTTGGTCAGAGGGTAAAATATCTATTATAACAAAAGTGTTTATCTAAGCTGCTTAGTTTTAGCTTTGATATTCATTATAGGGCAGGAAAAGATGATGGAGTAGCTAATGCTTTATCCAGAGTGCTCAAAGAAGAAGAAGAAGAAGAAGGACAATGCAGTGCAATATCAAGTGTGACCCCCCTCTATGGCTCACTGAGATACAAAGTAGCTATGAGAATGACTCCTTCATAGCACAACAGTTACAGCTAATTGCTGACCCATATGCAACTTCTGAATACACCTATACTCAGGGAATCTTGAGGTACAGAGGAAAAATTTGCATTGGAGCCACAGGTAACCTCAGAGAACAGGTGTCACAGGTGTTGCAGGTCTTCCACACATCAGCTTTAGGAGGCCACTCTGGGGGCAAAGCTATATACAAAAGAATAAGCAATTTATTATATTGGCCTAACTTGAAATCTCAAGTTAAGCAATGGGTGAGGGAATGTGACACATGTCAGAGGAACAAACATGAGCACTTACCTTAACCTGGCTTGTTATAGCCTTTAGACATTCCAAACCAACCCTGGAACTGTGTTACTATGGACTTCATTGAGGGCTTGCCTAAGTCTGACCTCAAGGAAGTTATTATGGTTGTTGTTGATATAGGATGAGCAAACTGGCCCATTTCATTGCTCTCGGTCACCCACATACTGCACAAGAAGTGACCTAAACTTACTTTGATCACATCTTCAAGTTGTATGGACTACCTAATAGCATAGTGAGTGACAGAGGGAGCATCTTCCTGAGCCATTTTTGGACCAAGCTATTCAATCTGTTAGGTACTCAACTTCACCTCAGCACTTCTTACCATCCTCAAAGTGATGGCCAGACAGAAAGAGTAAACTAGTGCTTGGAAACTTATCTCCTATGTTTTTGTGGAAACAAGCCCAAAACTTGAAATAAGTGGCTAACTCTTACCGAGTATTGGTACAATACCAGCCATCACAGTTCTATTAACATGACCCCCTTTGAGGCAACTTATGGATATGCTCCTAAGGTACTTAACTTAGGGGTACCAGAAACAACCAACATTTCATCTGTTAACAATTTAATGGTTGAGGGACAAAAGGTGTTACAATTGCTCAAGGATAACTGGTGGTGGCTCAGGCTAGGATGAAACATTATACTGACAAGCATAGATCAAAAAGGCATTTTGAAGTTGGGGATCGTGTTTATCTAAAGTTGCAGCCTTACAACCAGAATAGCTTAGCACTGAGAAGGCACCTGAAACTAGCACCAAAGTACTACGGTCCCTATAAGATACTAGCTAAGGTTGGTGCAGTGGCCTACAGGTTGGTGCAGTGGCCTACAGGTTGGAGTTGCCCCCTTCCTTTATTCACCCAGTTTTCCATGTGTCTTTCCTGAGAAAACAATAGGCCAACACACTACTGTAAACAACAACCTGCCTCCCACAAACGCTGAAGGACAGATATTTCTAGAGCCTACATGTATACTTGACAGGAGAATGGTTAAGAGGGGAAACCAGTCAGTTGCACAAATTTTGGTAGGCTGGTCTAACATGGCAGAAGAGGAATCCACTTGGGAATATTGGGAAGTTGTGAAAACAAAATTCCCAAAATTCATTGCCAGGGAGGAAGGACAATTTGAAGGGAAAGGGATGTCAGGAACCTGACCCAACGCAGCCTCAAAGTGAAGATCAAGCAGAGAAATACAAACAAGGCTACCATTGATGATCAACAGGCAGTTATGGATGTCCAACAGGGGACCGAAGGAAACAACTGCGAGTGAAGAGCGCGCGAAGGAAGACCAGCAGCCTGGAGGAAAAGCGCGTGCACCTCAAGGTCCTCAACTACCTACACTTTCCAAGGAGGATTTGCTTAATTAATGGGGATTAAGATAAATAGTATTAATGGCCAAATATATGTCTTAAGGGCCTAAACAATAAATTAGTTAGGCAGATAGACAATTGTTTTGCTGGCATTTTCCTTCTTTTTATTTTCCTTAATTTCCAATCTGTTAGAGAGAATCCGATGCAAGGAATTGGTTGTAAAAGGGAGAGGTCGGGAGATCCAAACATTATCTGGGAAAATGTTACAGTAACTGTTTCCTTCCTTCTCTCTTGTTTCTTTTCTCTCTGGCCCTCTGGGTTTTCTATTCTTCACTTAGCTCATAAGTTCTTGACGGAAATTCCATCAAATTCAACTAGGTCCATTACGTACTTAGAAGCCCACAGAGTGAGCACGATTAAGCCTAACTGAATAGTTTCATTTTAATGGTTCAATTTTTATTGTTTGGGAGGATTGGTTCAGATGGTTTTATTCATTTGGGCTTTTTGTCAATTTTTAGACTTTCTTTTTTACGATTAGGCCTTTGTAATTCCTATTCCTAATGACAACTAATATGCTAACATCTTGAGGAATTTGGAATGAAAGTAACAAAACGAAAACCAAGTTGAATGGTTCCATTTTAGTGGTTCGATTCGATCTAAATGGCTTGAACGGATTGATTTGAACGGTTTTAGCGATTTGGACTTTTAGTCAATTGTAGGACTTCTTCGGGCTTTTTTTTTTATAATTGTTAGGCCTTTATAATTCCTAGTGACAACTAATTTGCTAACATCTTGAGGCCTATGTTTAGAATTTGGAGAGCCATGGTAAAAGGTAACTAAAGTTGGTTTCAATTGAAATCAAGATAATCTTTTAATAAAATGTATATTAGGTTCGGGCCGGGCTGAAGTGGTTTTAACTTGCTTGAAATAATCTAGACCGAACTGAAATTTTTTATATTTTAAAATGCAAACCATGTCGATTATTTTGTATGGTTAGTTCATGAATGGTCGGATTAGAGGGTTTTATATCATCGGTTGGATTGATTTCACTGGTTTGGATGCTCACCTTTAATGTAGAGGCCATTGCAGGCATAATTAGAGTTGTTATTAAAAATAAATAGAATTGCTTCGTTGTTTAACCAATAGTCACCATTACAAACTTTCTCGAGAACCAGTTACAAATTTGCTAGGCTATTCAATATTTATAACCATTTACAACATCTTATGACCATTTATGCTTCTTGAGACTTTCCAAGCGACAAACTAAGTCCATTTACATCAGCATAAACACTCTGTAATCTTACGTGTTATGTCTCGCTGCAGGCCAAATAGGGTTATAAAGCAAGTTCTGTGCAATAGCAAAAGAATTGTAAGAGCAAAGGTATTGAACTACCATTATAAAATAAAGGACTTGTGAAGACAATAAAATTCTCACCATAGCTCCTCAGTATTCATTGTAAAGCTGGGCGAGTGGCATGTGTTCTATATCATTCTGCATACTATCAAAGATTGTAGTAGTTAGTAAGTCCAGCCCATAATATAGCAAGAACCAAAAAGTGCTTGATGACCGGTACAAACAAGACATCGGCCATCTCGATTTTCACTGGTTTCTCAGTGTCATCAAAAAGCCATGACACAGACAGGGGGAATGTAACTAGTGATTGCTTGCTTCCTACTTTCCAGCCGAACACCACTTTGTCGTTCATACCCTAGCAAAGTCATCAAACTAGTATCGAAGAAGTATGCTCTAGGATACGCATCTTCCCTACCATATTTGTAAAAAGTTAAATGTAAGTGTTGATTACTGTATTATCCAACCAACCATTTATAGGATTGAGGAAATATAGTCATTGGTGTGTTGGTAATTCGGACCAAAAATATAATCTTGAGACTATCATGGGGATACCAGAAAAGAAAATGCTTATCAACATATTTCTTCTTTTTCGGTCTCAATGGTCTCAAAGGATGACCGTTGGCATACAAGATTTGGGGTTGACACGGGGAATTTTTTTTGGATTCACTATATGTCCTTGGTATCAAGGCTCCGACAGCAGGAAGTGCATTACGTCTCACACAAATCAGTTCCCCAAGTCAAATCTTGTGTGGCTTGACTTGGGAACTATTGCGTATAACCCATCTCCATTTGGCACAATAGCCTGACTCATCTTGCTCCATAATCCGTCTCACCCATATCGACCGACATCATATTCCCTATTAGCTAATTAATACCTGAAGGCTACCCCCCTATGGGTGCTCATAAATTGCCGCACCTATTGCTTTACCATCTCAACCCACGCACACAACCAAGGCCACAAATATTTTTTTTTTGGTCTAGGTCAGATGACACTCAAGTGTCCATAAGATCATACATGATAACAAAGATAATAAAGTCAAACATAGTCAACATGAATTGTGAAATGACAAATAAAAAGTTAAAACTACTTAGGAAAAAGGATGATATGATATACCTGCAATAACGAGAGACATGCAAATATAGCTTTATATTCGGTCTTCGTTGCTTTGTGGAAAGCGCGATACATGTAAGGAAAAATGGCTGCACCTCAAGCATAGTTCGCCAACCTAGTTCATATCGGCCAAAAGAGCTAAATACTTTACATGAACGGCGTTCTTAATCGTTGACGGAACTAGAACCGCCCTTATCACGTATGACAAATAAGCCTTTATGTAAAATGACATATCCCTGTCTGTGAAAATTGTTGACAATTATCCAAATCTTGATAATAGCCATGTCAATTTTATATCGTCGTATGCAAACGGGGTATCTGGATCGAATAAAGTTTGTCCCTCGCACACCATTATTTCCAACCTCAAGGTTACTAATAAGTTGTTCTTCTAGACACAGGCAATCCTAAGATCAACTCAACATCTTCTAAAGTTATTGTTGTCTAAGAGGGAAATGAAACGTATTCCTTTTATTTCTCTGCCATGCAAAGAGTGGACATATCAAAGATTGGTCATATTGCACGAACACATTACCATATCTGAATATTCCAAACCCCATTGCATGCAACAAAATTTTTTGATGTGCATGCAGTTTTTCACGTGACAATTGTATGTGTTACTTTTACGGTGCTAAGTATATCTCTATTCTATGAAATAACAAAAAAATATTTCAATTAATATACAATATAATTGACTAAAATTCATAAAATAATCACAAAACTTAAGAGCTTACTTTTGCATGGTAATCTGCTCCCATGCTGCAACAATCAAATGCTCTTGGATAGATAGTGGAATAGGAAACCAAAACTGACATTAGAATGGCTTGTGTTAGTGAATCAGATGACAAGAATGAGACCTACTTGCTTGAATTCCTAAATAGAAAGAAGGCTAGAAGTTTACTGAGAAGAATGGAGCTTGCTGACCAAATTGATGTACTTATGTGATTTGCTTCGACATACAAGTCTACTAATCTCATGAGTATTTTACAAATGTTGGCAAATGTAAGTTTGCTAACACTACCACGAGCATACAACAAAATCTACATATGTTTTTGTTCTTACAGAGCACATGCGTGTGCAATAACTAAAATTAGCAAGCGCAAGACACATATAGAGCTTGAGTTTGTAAATTTAGATTGCTATTGGCAAGATCTAAGGCTTATTTGGAGTTTTCAGGCTTGAACATTGCAAATCAAGGATGAGGCAACGTTGCTAGAGGTGCTGTCATGATGATAAACAAGGAAGAAGGGTTTGAGACCTTATATAACCCTCCTCGTCCACTACATTACGTAGCCCACGAGCATTAATGCCCTCAATTGTGAGGTTGAGGGGCATTCTACATTATATAACGGATAATGGGAAGATTTAAAAAAAAAAGATCTGGTCTATGCATCACCGATGGATGGACGGTCAAATGTTAGCTGTTTAGGTAGTCTAAGGGTAGTGGTAAAGACGATGGTGGCTACGTGCTTTGGTGCTTGGCAATCAATGGTAGCATGTTTGGCGCTACATAAGAAAGACACTCCAAGAAAATAAATCTTTAGCGACGGACTTTTAGCAACAAAGCTAATTTTGTTGCTAAAAGTTACTTTTCGCGATGGAAGTATGCGTCGCTCAAAGTCTGTTGCTGGAAGTTTTTTTACTGACGGACTTTCAGTGACGGGTAAACACCGATAGAATTTTGGTTGCTAAATACTTTTTTCTAATTTTTTTTAATTTCGATCAGATTTTTTTCTTAGGAGAAAATAATTTTGAAAAATAATTAGTGACGAATATTTTAGCGACGGATGTGTGTCTGTCGCTGAAAGTAATATTTTTCAAATGGATTAAAAGACTACTTTTAGCGATGAACCTTTAGCAACGGCAAAGATCTGTCGCTTAAAGTCACGCAACCCTATTATTTTCCTTTCTCTTTTCTCCCCTCTACCTCTTCCACCGTACATCCCCATCTCCGTCCTTCCCCACCACCACGCCGGCAATAGGCCCCGCCTCTGTCCCTCCCCACCAACCCCCCAGACCGGCGACAAGCCCCCACCACCACATTGCTTCCCTCTCCCTCACATCTACCACCCCCATAGCCACCTCACCGCCCCGCCCCGCAGCTACCCCACCATTGCCACAGCCACCCCACAATCGTGCCACCACTCCACAGCCACCTCACAGTCGCACCATCATCACCACAGTTCCTCCCCCTCCGCTGCACCACCACCCTTCGACGCCTTTCGCGCGCCACTGTCGCTGCCTTCCGTACGCTACTGTCGTTGCCTTTCGTGCACCACTGTTGTCATCCGCCTTGCACCATCACTGCCTGAACTCACTTTTTTCCCAGTTAGAAATTATAATATGCTAGAAATTATAGTATGCTAGAAATTATTTATTGTATTGAATCTGTTGTAATCTTAGAAATTATAATATGCAAGAAATTATAGTATGCTAGAAATTATTTATCGTATTGAATCTATTGTTGTAATGTAATTGCATTTGATTTGTTATAATGTAATTGTATTTAATTTGTTGTTATGTAATTTTATTTAATTTGTTGTTATGTAATTTTATTTAATTTGTTGTTATATAATTGTATTTAGTTTGTTGTAATGTAATTGTAACAATTAAACCCTAATTACCCCAATTTGTTCCCAATTAACCTAATTGAATCAAATTAACCCTGATCAAACCCTAATTATCCCTAATCTAACCCATTAAGAGTAATTAATCTCGCGTAACCCTAATTGAATACATTAACCCTGATTAACCCTAACTGAACCAATTAATTATAATTTACCCTAATTGAACCAATTAGCCCCAATTAATCATGATTTATCCTAATTGAACTAATAAACCCTAATTAGCCCTGATCAATCCTAATTGAACCAATAAACCGTAATTAACCTCGATTAAACCAATTTGAACTGGTCAACCTTAAATGCTAAATCCTAATTAACCCAAATAAACCCTAATTACCCATAGTTTGTTCCCAATTAACATTAATCAAACCCTAATTATCCTTATTCTAACCAATTAATAATAATTAATCCTGAGTAACCCTAATTGAACAAATTAACCCCAATTAAATTCGATTAACCCTAACTGAACTAATTATTTATAATTAACCCTGATTCAACCTAATTGAACTAATTAGCCCAAATTAATCCCGATTTACCCTAATAGAACTAATAAACCTTAGTTAGCCCTGATTAATCCTAATTGAACCAATTAACCGTAATTAGCTCTGATTAAACCTATTTAAACCAGTTACCTTAAACCCTAAACCCTAATTAAATCCTAATTAGCCCGGATAAACCCTAATTAACCTAATAAAGCCTAATTACTCTGAGTACATCCAAAGTACTTGAACTACATCCGAATTTGCCTAATAAAACCTAAGTACATCCAAATTACTCGCAATCCCCCTCCACCCCCCCCCCCCCACCTCTATCAAGCCCCACTAACCCATTGCCCTAACAGCCATCGCCTGTAACCCCGACGACCGGCCACTGCATTGCCGGCCAACGGCCGACCGCCCCCCACTTGTACGTATTATTTTAATTAAATGTTAGAATTTAACAATTTTTAGTAGAAAATATTTTTGTTACATGTTATAATTATTCTGATTTTTTTTTGTGAAAGGTTTATTATTCCATTAAATGCAATACTTACATGCCTATGTTTATGTACATTCTTCATAGTACACTAAACCCTCAATTAATCTGTAGTATCCATGTTTCATCAATCCCCCATACCATGCATAGTGCTATATTCTTGGCATTTACTGTGACTTGTTGAATCATTTTGATTATAGTTAATTACAATTAATTTTTTTTAAAATTATTCTGATGTCAAAGTGTTCTTTCTGATTTCCAGAATTATTGTAATGTGAAGCTTTAGAAACTAATGCCTTAGCCCCTTTGATTGGTAGTTAGGAGTTACATGAAAATTGAATCCCTCCACGAGGGGCAGCCGTAAAAAAATAATTCTGATTAACTTCGATTAACCCCTAACACATCCCTAGGTAACCCTAATTAGCCCTAATTAATCCTGATTCACCTTAATTAAACCTAGTTAACCCTGATCAACCCCGATCAATAGTAATTAACCCTTATTAACTCTGATTCACCCTAATTAAACCTAATTAACTATTATTAAACCTAAATAACCCTGATTAACCCTACACAAATATAATTAATCCTGATTAACCCTAATTAGCCCCGATTAACCCCTAACACGTTCCTAGGTAACCTTAATTAATCCTAACTAAACTCTAATTAAACCCTATTAATATATTCCTAATTATCCTAAATACAATATAACCGTAACTATATACTTAAACCCTAGACTCAATCACAGGTGGGATAATATCAACTCTGTGAATGAACTCAACGAATTCTAAAGTGACTCAATCCTAATTAACCCTAACTAACACATTAGCTCTAATTAACCTTAATTAGCTATTACTTAAACCCTGGTTAACAATAATTAATCCAATTAACCCCTATTTAGATCGAATTAACATTAACCCTATTTAGCTCAAATTAGCCTTATTAGCCCTAATTGACCCTAATTAGCCCTAATTAAAATTGATTAACCCTAATTAACATTAATTAACCCTAATTTACCGTTAATTTAATCTATAATTAGCCCAGTGTCTAACCAAAAAAACCCAACAAGCATAAAAAGCGCTCATTGGCTACCAGGGCGCTACCAAAATGGCAAGAATGTTAGACCATAAAGAAGCTAGGTGAAATAAATACCGCGACTGCGATCTTTTGACTCGGACCTGTTCAGAAAAAGTCAAGGGGAGATTTCCTCCAAATCGCTGGTATAGCTATCGAAAAATGGCTCTCCCAGTGGTGGACCAAAGCTGCCACTTCGTTTCTTTTTGTCAAAGTCACTTCTTTTTTTTGTTCAAGAAGGAGTTGCAACCTAAAGGGCTATTCTAATCAATAGTTCAAACCGCACTCAAAGGTATGTATCCATTGAGCCCGCTCGGAATAAGCCCCATCTCCGCTGCTAGCGGTTATCCACTTCACCACTGATTAATCTAATTAAACTTTGATTGTCCTGATAAACTGTAGGCAAACCCTAATTAAACCCAGTTAGGGTAATTAACTGTAATATGTTCTAATTAGGCCCAACTAACCCGAATTACTCCATGAATAACACTAATTGAGTCCAATTAAATGCAATTAATTGTAATCGACACTAAATAGCTTGAATTGCCCCTAATTAATGCATTAACTCGGCATTTTCACTCAATTAGCTATTATCTATTTAGGTTCGGTACAAAGTCATTTGGTTATAGTGAACTTGAGCAGAAATTAAATCATCATTCCTAAATCCTTTAATATCTAACGATCCACCAAATCGGAATTCTCAAGTAAACCCGGTGCTTTTGATTGGTAAGTTATGGACTCAAAAAATTTTCTTAGCGCGTCATGTTGAACCATGTCGTCTAAGATCTTATCTTCTGGGACTTCAGATAACACTTTTGGCTCGTAACTCTTCATGCTGCAGAAGAGAAGACTTTTTGAAATAAAAGGTCTTTCTCAACCTGTCGTAAACATTTCCTGCCCTCCATTTTTCTTGAGGTAATTAGATGATACATAAACACAGTTTTCTTCTGACCAATCATGTATGCCTGACATATGGCTTACCTTTCAACTGATGAGTTCCAACCAATATCTAGCAAAACAACTCTCGACGCCCTAACCAAATTTATGCCCCACATAACTTGCCTTCCAAATCTCATTTAACTCGAATTAGCTCTCATTATCATTAACCCTATTTAGCTCGAATTGGCCCTAATTGCCCCCATATAGCTTGCCTTTCAAATCTCATTTAGCTTGAATTAGCCCTCATTAACATTAACCCTATTTAGCTCGAATTAGCCCTAATCGCCTCACATAGCTTGCCTTTCAAACCTTATTTAACTCGAATTAGCCTTCATTAACATAACCCTATTTAGATCGAATTAGCCCTGGTTGGGGCGTCGAGGTTTGTGTTGCTTGATATTGGTTACAATCCATCAATTAAAAGCAAGACATGTCAGGCATACAGGATCAGTCAGAAAAAACTGTGTATATTTATCATCTAATTACCTCAGGAACATTGGAGGGTAGGAAATGTCTGCGACAGGTAAAGAGAGATCTTTTCTCTCAAAAAGTCTTCTCTTCTGCAGACATGAAGAGTTGCGAGCCAAAAGGGTTATCTGAAGTCTCGGAAGATAAGATCTTAGACGAGATGGTTCAACTTGACGAGCTAAGGGAAATTTTTGAGTCCATTACTTAACAACCAAAAGCACCGGGTTTATTTGAGAATCTCGATTTGGTGGATCGTTAGATATTAAAGGATTTAAGAATGATGATTTTCTCTGCTCAAGTTTACTATAATCAAATGATTTTGTACCGAACCTAAATGAATAATAGCTAATTAAGGTGAACATGCCGAGTTAATGCGTTAATTAGGGGCAATTCAAGTTATTCAGGGTGGGTTGATTACAGTTAATTGCATTTAATTAGACTCAATTAGTGTTATTCGGGGATTAATTCGGCCTACTTAGGGCTAGTTGAGCCTAGTTATAACATATTACAGTTAATTACCTTAATTGGGTTTAATTAGGGTTTGTTTACGACTTATCAGGACAATCGAGGTTTAATTAATTTAATCAGCAGTGATTAGGGCTAATTAGAAATAAAATTAACAGTAAATTAGGGTTGATAAGGGCTAATCGAAGTTAGTTGGGTTTAATTAGGAATATTTACTTTAAACTAGAGTTTAATTATGGTTAATCAGTTTTAACGTGGCCTCCCCAGTATAACTGTACTGCCGTGATAGGAGCGTCCCCACCCCCATTGTATCTCTACAAACTCAAACACTGACCGGGGAGCGCTCGTCATTACACGAGGACAAGGTCCGTTGCATTGCTGCGTAGGTTTGTAAGAGGATCACGGTGCATAACACGTATAACCACTATATACGTTTAATTAGTGAACACTATACGATCGATATCGAGATTAATGCGTTCGTGCCTTTACATGCAGGGCACTGTTGCTATGGACTAGGACGATTAGCAAGACTCATCAGATCCAGGACTCGTCGAATCCTGATCAACCCTTCCCCTCCTAGCTCTTTAATCCCGCTCCCGTACCCCCCTAACTTGTACTCCCCTCCCCTACTATATTAATGTACCCCATTCCCTTACCCTCATGAATTTTGTATACATTTTTGTAACGCCCCCAAAAATTTGGAACTACGCCGCTCTGAACTCCTGGGACATTAACCTAACCACTACAAGAAAACAGGGTTTTTGCGACGGGGAAATCCGTCGCTAAAAGCCCAAAATCCGTCGCTAAAAGAATTAGCGACGGATTCACCGTCGCTAAAAATCCCTCGTATAAAAGCCCGTCACTAATAGTTTAGCGACGGAATGTTTTAAATCCGTCGCTAAATATGTCATTTTTTCCGACGGATTTATTTTTAATTAGCGACGGATATTCCGTCGCGAATTATATTGTTTAGCGACGGATTTATATTTTCGAGACGGAATATTCCGTCGCTAAAAAATATAATTAGCGACGGAATATTCCGTCGCTAAATAATTATTCCGTCGCCAAAAGTCAATTTTTTTTTTGATTTTTCAATTACCCAGACCTGTAATACAATTTTCAAATCTCAACAACAACGCGCAATAATCAATACAGAAAGAAATATATATAATCAATTATAAAAAAAATTTATAATAAAAAAAATTCATATATGTACAAGCCGGGAACCGGATATAGCCGGTTAGGAGAGGGGAGAAGAGTACAAGCCGGGCACGGGGGGGAAGCTAGGAACGGGCACGGGAAGGGGCTCATCAGGGGTTCCCGAGTCCCGGATCTGGATCCTGCTGATCCGGGGCCGGGGCGGCCTGTCCAACAGTGCCCTGCTCCCTGATCATCCGGCACACCACTGTAGCAATGCGCTGGATCTCCTCGTCGTCCAACTGAGGCCGAGGAGCCGGTGTCTGTGGAGGGGCAGCAGGGGGTGAGGACGCTCCTATCACGGCACGAGCAGTCGTGCTAGGCAGGCCGCGTATGCGGCCTTTCGGCCGATTCACGACCTCCGGCGTATCCAGCCATCGCTTCAACCCCCCAGTACTCGCAGCCGTACTAGTGGACGCTGATGGCTGTCCGGACTGCTGCTCGGACCCCCTTAGCTGTTCATACGAGGCCTGCAAAAATAGTGGTTTAACGATATGTTAGGGCATTAATTAACGAAACAGACATTGAGGATAGAAAGAAAAAACATTAACTTAAATAAATTGACTCACATCGATCCGCCGGGCAATATCTGAAATATAGTCGCCCGCCCGGTGCGTCTCGTCCTTGTCCTTCTTCCGCACGTGCGTCTGATTATACGTCAGAGCTACGACCTCATCGTCCTCCAGATCCGGGTGCTCGACCGCGTTCTTGTGTCGGACGATGTCGTGTGGCACCGACCCCCCCGTGTGCGTCGGATCTTTGTTCTGTCTGTTCTCAGTCCCGCTCTTACTCTTGGCGTCCCAACCTGGATCCGCAGCCCACCGATCTATCATCTCCCCCCATACACGGTGAGATATCCAATGTGGGGGATATCTCGCCATGTCCGTCATCGGGGCACCCGCGGGCAGCGCCTTCTTCGCCCGGTCCCGTGCATCGTGGAGCCATCGGCGGTAATTCTTGCCGATGTAGGCAAAGAAAGCCTGCTGCCCCAGTACCTGCTGCTGAGGCGTGTCAAACGTGAACCCCTCCTGTAAGGCATTCAATAACACAAATTAACAACATAAAACAAACTGTAATTTAACATTTACTAACGCTGAAAAAAATACTTCACCGTACCAGCCACTCCTCCCATAGGGCCTCCCTCGCAGCGGCATCCCAGTCCTTCCAGTACAGGCGTGGCTCGAAGAATCGGCCCTTCACAAGAACGCCGATCTTCGTCCTCGCCATATTCTCCAGGATCCTGCCAAAGAAGTAATTAAATTAATTAATACAGTTCAAATATAAATTAACACCCCAAAATTTTGTAATAAGGCATGAGGTGATATTTTTAGTACTTACAGGCCCTCCTGCGTGAGCGTAACTCTCTGTTTACGCTGGGGGTCGATGCGTACCCCGCGTGTCGGACCACGGCCTCGTCGAGATCCTACAAAACACAGACATTAATACAGTTCAAATATAAGGCTAGCGAAAATGTACGAAACACCGTTATCAACTATACCTGAGGTAGAACCCACGGAAGATGGAGAATGCACGCGCGTGTGGGATGAATCTGCGTCGGGCTGGGGCGACGGCTCGAGCTGGGGCTGGGGCGACGGCGATGGCTGGGGCTGGGGCGACGGTGACGGCGACGGCTGGGGCTGGGCCCCCGATGGCTGTCCGCGATCACTCTGTGCCTCGTCATCAGTAGGCAATGACGAGGTGGGACTAACCGGGGAGGAAGCAGCTCGGCGTCCAGCCCGGCCACGAATAGCCCGTATCCTATCCATATCTGACTTCATATAGATTATATACAAAGACATTAACACGTGAAAAACAATAATTTAGGCATAAATCATCATCGGCACTATATATATATATATATATATATATATATGAACGGATGTGCAAAAACACATCAATAAACACCAAGTTCTAAAATGTTACTACATTTTTCCCGTGATGTTACAACATTACAAGTCAATCATTTTCAGTTTGCGAATCATCTTCATCACTTTCCTCGTCGCCCTCTTCTTCGTGGGACTCGTCGTCCTCTTCATCTTCTAATTCATCCTCTTCATCAGTAGACTCGGTCACATCATCTCCAACACTTTCAACATCTTCCGCGTCATCATCTACGACTTCTTCTCCCACAAGAAGTGTTGTTGGAAGAGGAAGATCGTCCTCCTCGTTGTTGACCTCAACAGGAAACAAGACACGTGGTTGGTCGGCTTGAAAGGAGTCTAGCTCACTGTCATATGTCACGGGCAATTTCTTGGACTTGATAGTTGTATACCAATGAGATTTGGGATTGGCGACGTCCTCCGCGTAAAAGACTTGTACAGCTTGACTAGCAAACACAAAGGGCTCGTCTGATGCAAGTCTTGACTTGACATTGACATCTACAATCCCTTGAGAGCTAACACGGATTCCTCTACTGCATGTGACATCGAACCACGTACACTTGAACATTACCAGGCGGTTTTGGGAACCCAGATATGTTAGCTCAACAATCTCATCTAGCTCTCCGTAAAAATCCATGCAATTCTCGGCATAACAGTCGCCGTTGACCAAGACTCCACTGTTTTGGGTTTGTTTTGTTCGGTCATCATCTTTTACGTTAAACCTAAACCCGTTGATGATATAGCCTCCGTAACAGGATGTTTGTTTGTTAGGGCCTTCGGCTAGTAATTTCAAGCATGAGGCCACTGGTCTATCCATTGACTGAACCTATTGTAGATGACGGTAAAAATTAAGGATAAATCAGTATACTAATTGGCCACAGAACTGTATATAACACATAATATAATTTCGTTAAATAATCTTACACGGATTTTGAACCACTGTACAAATTGTGATTTCCGATGAGATTCAAGTCCAGCGGGATCAGTGATTAAAGATTCCGCATCGAACTCACTGCAAACCAATATGCATTTAACTCGCTTAACACACACTTTCAATTATGTACAGCAATGTAAGTGAATTAAGACTTTAACTTACTCAACGAATGCCGAAACTTCATCGCAATTTAGAAGGGCATATATTGTTGCAGCACTGTACTCTTCATCTGTTAGCCATCGAGTATACGTTCGGCCGAACGGACTCCCTGACTGCTTGAATATTGACAATTGCCCTTCCAAATTTGTGCTTGCTCCGGGATCATTTCGGCCTAGTTGATTTAACCTCGTACCAACATTAGGCCCGAAATATTGACTACAAAAGTTTACAAGTTCTTCCGTTACGTAAGCCTCCGCAATTGAGCCTTCAACCCGAGCCTTATTACGGACTTTTTTCTTTAAATGGAACATGAACCTAGAAGTTTAGCGAATCGAGTTAGGTGGAATATCAATGATAACAGATGTCGCATTAAGTGTAAACGAACAACTGTAACAATTTAAGGATTACCTCTCGAAGGGATACATCCACCGATATTGCACGGGTCCACCCATCTTAGCTTCATATGCCAAGTGAACAGGCAGATGCTCCATTGAATCAAAGAACGAAGGTGGGAAGATTTTCTCCAGCTTGCAAATCGTCACCACAATGTTCTTCTCAAGCACTTCCATGTTACTCACCCGGATCGTAGAAGAGCATATATCTCGAAAGAAATGAGATAATTCAGTCAAAGTCTCGCAAACAACCCGTGGCAACAGTCCCCGGAAGGCAATAGGAATGAATCTCTCCATGAATACGTGGCAGTCGTGACTCTTCATCCCTTGGAACTTGCATTCCGATACATTGCAACAACGAGATATGTTGGACGCAAACCCATCCGGAAGCTTCAAATTCTTAACCCACTGACAGACCTTCTCCACTTGTTTCTTGTCTAGACAGTAAGGTGCTTTCGGAAGTATGGTCCTCCCACTGACTGTCCGAGGATGCAATTCACGGCGTACACCCAACTGTTGTAGATCCCTTCTCGCTTTAAGGTGATCTTTCGATTTGCCCTTGACATTCATCACTGTGTTGAACACATTATCAAAAACGTTCTTCTCAATATGCATCACATCCATGTTGTTTCGGATAACGAGCGTCCTCCAGTAGGCTAACTCCCAGAAGATACAAAATTTTCTCCAGTTGTGCTCTTTCCCGAACCCTGCAATCTTCCGATCCGGCACACCCTTACCGTGTGGTATGTCAGTATCAAGTGCCTCCAGGTGTGAGAGTACTTCTTCACCAGATGGGTAGTCCAGTGTGACAACCTCACGCTCGATTGTCCCGTCAAATTTATCCTTCTGCCTACGAAACTGATGGCCCGGTGGCAAAAGCTTACGGTGACATCCGAACCACGAGGCCTTTCCGCCGTGCTTTAACGTATGACCGGGGTTCACGCCCATACAAGCAGGGCATGCTAGCTTCCCATGTGTGCTCCAGCCACACGTCATTCCCAATGCGGGGAAATCATGTATAGTCCACATCAAAGCAGCCCTCATCTGAAAATTTTGTTTAAGGGATGCATCATATGTTTCGACTCCATGATTCCATAATTGTTTTAACTCATCAATCAACGGCCTTAAATACACATCTATGTCCTTACCGGGACTCTTCGGCCCCGGAATAAGCAACGACAAGAACATATACGGCTTCTTCATGCACATGCCTGGTGGAAGGTTGTAAGGGACAATAATAACAGGCCAACAGGAGTAAGGCGTGGTAGACTGACCGAAAGGGTTGAACCCATCGGTTGCCAGACCAAGTCTAACATTCCGAACTTCCTGAGCAAAGACTGGATGCCTGCGGTCAAACTCCTTCCACGCCTCTCCATCAGCTGGGTGTGTCAGCACATCGGCATCGTTGCTGCGAGTCTCACGGTGAGCCCTCATATGTTCAGCTGTACTGGAGGAGTAGTACATTCTCTGAAGCCGTGGTGTGACCGGGAAATATCGCAATATCTTCCATGCAATGTTTTTCTTCTTCCCTTTGTCCGGTTTGTACCTCGAATGATCACATACTGGACATACTGACAAATCCTTATTCTCTTTCCAGAATAATACACAATCGTTATTGCACGCATCTATCCGGTCATAGCTCAACCCAAGTTTCCTCATCATCTTCTTCGCGTCATAGTACGACGGCGGTAGCTTTTCACTTTCGGGCAGTATTTCTTTGATGAAGGTAACAAACTCGTTAAAACCTTTCTCACTCAGCCCGTGGTCTGATTTCAACTGTAATAACCTACTAACCGCAGACAGCCGTGTGTGTTTCGGAGCTCCATCCCACAGCGGCTCTTCCGCAGCTCTCAACAACTCATAAAACTGATGAGCCCCCTCGATCGGCGGTTGTGGACTGTCGTTACCCCAGTCAACATTAGCATGCCCAGCATCCATAATCATATCTCGGAAATCATATCGTGCCTCCTCCCTAACTTCAGTTTGACTAGCCAGGTTGGACGACAATACTATCGTTTCCCCGTGCTGCGTCCACCTTGTGTATCCACCCATAAAACCGTACCGACGAAGATGCCATTTTACTTCAATTCTTTTTCTCCAGTGCAACAACTCACATCTACCGCACGGACACCTTATCTTATCAAGGTCAACATGTGCAGGATGCGCATAAGCGAAGTCGAGAAATTCGTCAACGCGACACTCAAAATCTTCAGCATTCTTCCTTTTCATCCAACTTCGATCGACTGACATGACGACTGAATTATCGTACTGTATACCACCTTCAATAATGACCAGTGATTAGGCATTGCCGATGTAAATATCAATGCATGAATGTTACAACATGTCTACATATTTTCCCTCCACTCTTGAACAGGTAGTGGTCCTATCCCATTCAGAAAAGCACATGTTTATAAAACAGTGAATAACTCATGCTTAGTCCGATGTCTGTGGAAAATTCGGCAGCACCTCCCCGCATTTCTCCAAGTACACCACATCGATTAGGTGTTCTAACATTCATCTAACCTTGCTCAGGAAGGTTTGACGGATGTTAGAACACCAGATCTGTATGCACCCGGAGAAACACACGAGAACGTGTACCATATATCCACGACATAGAACATAAAGCATGAGTCAAAATACTGTTTTATAAACAATTAGCTTTTCCAAACTGTCCAAACTGGACATCCAAAGGCTCATTACAAGGCATTACTTTGTAATGAGTACCTTTGAACGGGAACTAAGGGTTTCTATGCATGCATGTGTTCAGAAATTGATAAGATATGCAAGAATCTTTCCGAAATATCAAAACTACAGAATGATCGTTGCATATGTTACCAATTCCACATTAAATAGAACTCGTTGGCAACGAGTTGAACCATCTCGTTGCCAATGGACTTCTCAAAACAACAATTAATATAAAGAAGGCAGGGTTTGTAAACAACGAGTAATTGAACCATCTCTGGGCAACATGGAGTAATTATGGGATGTACAAGGGCTAATTAGGGCTAACTGGGTTATTAGGGTTAATTACGATTATTAATTATAGCTGATTAGGGTTGATTAGGACTAATTAGGGTTATTTAGTCCTAATTAGGGTTTAATTGTGCCGAGTAGTGATGATTAGTCCTAATTAGGGCTAATTGGGCTTAATTGGGTTATGTTAGGGCTAATTAATGTTAATGAGGGATAGTTTCGGATAATTATAGCTGACTAGGGTTGATTAGGACTAATTAGAGTTATGTAGTCCTAATTAGGGTTTAATTGTGCCGAGTAGTGCTGATTAGTCCTAATTAGGGCTAATTAGGCTTAATTGGGTTATGTTAGGGCTAATTAATGTTAATGAGGGCTAGTTTCGGATAATTATCGCTAATTAGGGTTGATTAGGACTAATTAGGGTTATTTAGTCCTAATTAGGGTTTTGATGGTGCCGAGTAGTGTTGATTAGTCCTAACTAGCGCTAATTAGGCGTAATTGGGTTATGTTAGTGCAAATTATGACTAATTAGGCTAACTACAATCAATATGCGCGGGTTTTGGGTTCATTTGGGCTAATTTGAGGTAATTACAGCTAATTTGAATTTCATCAGGTTCTTAGGGTTAATTAAAACTAATTAGGCTCGTTAGAGCTAATTAGGGTTAATTGATTTACTAAAATATTGTTAATCAGGACTAATTAGGGCTAATTATAGCCAGCGCTGGAGCCACGATTAGATTCCAGGGGGTGCATGCTAAAAATGTCGCATTAACCTAACTAACCTAAATTTAATGCACATTCAACAACCTCAATTCCGACACCTCATATACGGTGTCGATATGGTGTCCGATACGTGTCTGACACCTCCGGACACGTGTCCGACACATACCGACGCGTGTCCGACGGCGTCGAACACGTGTCCGACGCCCACCGACACGCACCTCCAGACACATCGGCATACGTTAATTTGTTTTTTAAATGCTGGACACCGTCGATCAAACGTGGTGTCCGTGTCTGCGCTAACTAACATGTATCTCAATCCAATTGGGTCTCATCCTCCGTCAACAACCTCAATTCCGACACCTCATATAGGGTGTCGATATGGTGTCCGATACGTGTCTGACACCTCCGGACACGTGTCCGACACATACCGACACGTGTCTGACGCCTCCGGACACGCACCTCCAGACACATCGGCATACGTTAATTTGTTTTTTAAATGTCGGACACCGTCGATCAGACGTGGTGTCCGTGTCTGCGCTAACTAACAGGTATCTCAATCCAATTGGGTCCCATCCTCCGTCAACAATCTCAATTCTCAAATGCTCAATGCAATAAATTAACAAAAATCACACATTCAATCCAATTGGGTCCCATCCTCCGTCAATAATCTCAATATCTCTAATGTTCAATGCACAATTAACAATCTAAAATCATCTTTAACTTTTCACAGCAATTTACATGTATAAGAGGAAGACAAAAGGTATAGCGTAGAGCAAATAGAGAGGAAGACAAGAACTTTACCTCACGAGAAATACTGCCGGAGGTGAGAAACCGTCGTCTCCGGTGGTCCCGGTGGTCGACACTGCTCTCTCTATCTCTCTATCAGTCTCTCTCTTCTTCACAGATCTGCCGGAGGTGAGGGCCCGTGGTCGCCGGAGTTGCAGGTGGTCGTCGTCGTCGAGGGAGGTCACCGCCGGGGTCGAGGGAAGTCACCGCCGGTGTCGAGGGAGGTCGCCGCCGGGGTAGTCTCTCTCCTCTTCACAGATCAGCCGGAGGTGAGGGCCCGTGGTCGCCGGAGGTCCAGGTGGTCGCCGTTGTCGAGGGAGGTCACCGCCGGGGTCGAGGGAAGTCACCGCCGGTGTCGAGGGAGGTCGCCGCCGGGGTAGAGGGAAGTTGGGTTTTGGGATTTTCGAAGAGAGAAACAGATCTGTGGATTTAATAGACTTTTAGCGACGGATTTATTCCGTCGCTAAAAGTCCGTCGGTGAAGACCTATTTGTACCGACGGAGTTTTTTGCGACGGAATAAATCCGTCGCTTAAATAATATTTCACGGCGGAGTGTTATCGACGGAGGTTTCCGTCCGTAAAACGCCTTTTCACCGACGGAGTTTTTTGCGACGGAATAAATCCGTCGCTTAAATAATATTTTATGACGGAGTTTTACTGACGGAGGTTTCCGTCGGTAAAACTCATTTTAGCGACGGAATCTATGCCGTCGCTAAAACTCCGTCGCAAAAGACGCCTTTTCTTGTAGTGAACGGATCACATCCAACCTGTCAAATCTGACACACACTCTAAATCATCCAATTCAGCATCAACTCCGATTTCTCAAAATACTAGATTACAAGCTATTTAGCTTAAATTATTACAGGTTAAGTCCTTCGTAATTCAAATTTCTAAGAAACAAGTTAATAGTACCGACCCGCGCAGGACTCTCGCTAGATGATTGTGATGGGCTCATCAAAATCTCAAACTCAGACTCTAACCTATTCCCGAACTTGCTACAGCTTATCATCACCTGTAAAAGGAACCAAATGAAAGGTGAGCTTTTAAGAGCTCAGTAAGATCATACGAGGACCAATAAAAGAATTACAAACGATTCCAAGAATCTGACTGACAAAGATTTCCAGAATACTTTGACAAACTGAACAGCTCAATGATTTCCAAAATGATCAAAATTCATCAGAAATAAATACCAAAATAGCCAAACGCCATCACGATGGGTTCCAAAACGATCAATAAAAGATTATTTTCGAAGTCATCATTTCCAAAATACGACAGAGTTTTCTCAAGGTATTTCAAAACGTATACAGATCATCTGAGACAGTTCTTTCCAAAATACACTGAATTTCTCAAGAGATTTTAACCCGAGCACAAATTATTTGAGAGAATACTTTTCAGTCATTGCCGTAGCAATCACGGCCATATACAGAATAGAGAAAATAAAAAATCATCGTTGATCCTGGGGATTGCAATGTCATTCCGGCAAGCTAAAAAAGGGTACACATGCATGATGTATCAAAATAGTAGTCCACTTGGGTACTAGCCTGCTTTTCTTATAGGATTCAAGCCAACCTTATTAAGCCCTCCCACAAAACGGAAACCTAGGTCAACACGGAAAAATCAACAATCTCAATGAGCTTTAACATAAGCTCAATCACCGAAATCAATTCAGATTTCAAAAATAATAATCATATTGACATAAGTCGGCATTCAAAATTTTCAGAAGAAATCAGAATTTTCAAGAGAAAAATCACAGATAAATAGCAAAAACAATTGCAAATAATTTTCGAATTTAAGCTCGACAATCCAGAAGAACGGATACAAACAATTGTCAAATTTGCGCAGCACGCAATAACAAGCAAGCATCACAAGATTTTCAAATAATCGACACAGGTTCAATATTAGGGTTTTCTGGACAAGAACATGTTGATATCAATGCATACTTCAGAGTTCGACATTAGTCGTAAGTAATTCATATGAGTACTTACAAGTACGAGTTATCAAATAAGGGTTTGGACAAATGTCCTTAACCAGGGTTCGGATAGAATCCCTTTCTTAGATCCGTAGCTAGCTTATCCTAACCGGAAGTCTTTAGCTTTATCCTAAACAGAATGATCAAAACATTAGAACATAATATACAACACAATATTATAACTTATTGCAGACTCACACATGCTTCCAAAATAAACCTCCCTCACTGCGTATGTAAAATTACAAAAAGCCCTTGAATAAAATGACCAAAAAGCCCCTCTCAGACTTAAATCACCCAAACGGCCTCCCCGTAAGTAGAATCACTAACGTAAGCTTCCCATATGTGAATTGAGGCAAAAAATACCTTTCTTAGGTCAAATTATCAAAATACCCCTTCGGGGTGGCAAATTATCAAAATACCCCCCGTTACACTTAAATCATCAAAATAATTTCTTTATAAGTCAAATCACTAAAATCTTCTTACCGGATGTAAATTTACTCAAAAATACCTTTTATAGATAAAATTACCAAAATACCCCTCGGGGTGGCAAAATACCTCATGGGGTTTCTGGCGCTGGAAAATTTTTAAAAATATCTTAAAATGTTATTTTAAGCATTCTCATATCATTTATGGCCTGAAAATTATTTTAGAGAATTTTCGTCCCAAAATCTCGAACCGGTGTCCGGATTGAGAGCTAAAAGGCCAGTTTCAGAAAAATACCTATTGGCCTCAGAATAGCACAAAATTTTAGACAGTGAATCATATCAGTAAAATAAGATTTTCATAAAATTTTCATAGTAAAATAGCTTTGTTTAATAAGCTAAATAAATTCAAAATTTCTTTAATCAGTACCTCAATTTAGCACCCTTTGCGGACCCCAAAAATTCTCAAAAAATTTCAGATCGTAGTTCTTATAAAAACATTAGGGGTTACAGTTTGCACTTTGTCTAATTTTAACTGTACTATTTATAGAAATTCAAATTAAAATCTGCTTAAGAAATTCCTAACTTTAGCGACAATTACGCTTCCTATTCAAATTAAACCCACGCACTACTTCATCTTTTACACACACAATGTCTTCCTCTTCACCTTTTCACCTCTTTATCCTTCACTGCCCAAGCATATGGCTATTCAATTTTCATACATACACCCACTAAATTATCATCAACCTACCAAAACACCTACCTAAGCTTAACTAACACACACTAACACAATTTAAATACACAATCACACCCCCATACACCCACGGATCATCACACATACACACACCCGAAAATATGAACACACACAATTGAACACACCTGTTACACGCACACCATGAAACACATTGCACAGCCCTCTCCCATCTCCTTTTTATACACCATTGAGCATATCAAAATATATACACCCATAAAATGCCCCAATTATACCCCCACAATCCCTGAAACACACATACATACAGCCAAGATACACACACAGTCACACAGTCAAGCACTCCTTGCCTCAAAACACCCACCAAATCCCTCAACAACTCATTAAAACCCATCCTCTCTCCTCATACGTACACATTAACACATAGTTACGCAATTTAAACACATATATAAGCTGAAACCCCAACATGAACACCTGCGAACTCCCCCTACAGCCTAGCCGTGTTCATGGCAACACCATCCCTGACATGAAGCTCAAACATACTACCAAAATTTAAAATTCGCACACTAGGAAGGAAGGGGAAGATTACCCTTAGTCTTCTCTTCAATCTCGCTATCTTTTTTCCTCTGATATTTGCTAGAAGTTTCTTCTTCCCCCTCTCTGTTTTGCTCTTTTCTTGGTTTTGGGTTACTGTTTCCTTCTCATCTTCTTGTTTTCCTTTGCCTGAAATTTCTCTCTCTTCTATTAGTTTAAATTTTATCCCATATGTTTGTTTAATATCAAATTTCATTAGTCATCAGGCCAAATGATAGGAGGTGGTATCTTCACAGTCAATTCCTCTTTAATTTTAACACCTAATGCATATTTTCACAATTTACAAATTAACTCCCAAGAATTTTCATAATTACAAACTAACCCCAACTTTGTATAACTATATCTAAACGCCAAATTTATTCCAACTTCCACTAAAAAATACATAGTGTCACTCATTCTATCATTTTCATTGTCAGAAACATTAATTACATTTTTACCCCCAAAATTTTTTAAAATTACAAAAATGCCCCCAAAGTTTCAAAAAATTGCATTTTGGCCCCAAAATTCTTTTTAGCTTCCATATGCTACTAATACAAGAGCATTGCCTAAAATTATCGCCCGTTTATTTTTGGAGCCCAAATGGTTATTTTAACAGGCTCTCGAAATTCGGGATATTACAATTTTATTGTTGTATTATGATTGTTGGATTGTAAATTGTTGCATTGTACTTACCGATTTGTTATTAAAAAATAATTTTTTAAAAAAAATTAGTTTGACTTTTAGCGATGGACTTGATTCTATCGCTAAAAGTCTACTAATTTAAAAAAGATTACGTTTAGTGATGGGAATTCCGTCGCTAACTTAAAGACAAACATTTAGCCAAATTTCGTCGCTAAATATTTTAGGTAGTAAATTATATTTGAAAAAATAAATAAAATACGGAAAATAAAATTAGCGACGGAATATCCGTCGCAAATTGCATTTTTAATTTTGTCGTTGAAGGTAACTTTAAGCATGGATTGAAAATTTCTGTCACAAAACTTTTAGAGACGGGGTTGTAAACAATAGAGTTTTAGCGATGGGGAATCCGTCGCTAAGACTTTTTCCCCCATGGATTGTGGACTTTTAGCAACGGATGTATCCGTCGCTAAAAGTCATTTTTCTTGTAGTGAGAGAGCTTCTAGAAAGAAAGTGAATGAACCATTTTCTAATGTTAGATACCAATATGACCTCTATATCCTTTAGGTGCCTATTGTATGTCTTTAATTTGGAGGAATTTGTGGCCCAAAAAAAAAAGACAGGGAGGTTGTTATATGCTATGGTGGAGAGTTTGGAACCAATTTTTTCAAGATTCGGATTTCAAATTGGGAATTGGATCTGAAAATTTAATTTGACTTTTTGTTGTTTGGGATAAAAAGAAATTCAAATCACAGACTTCATATTCTGTGTATGGAACACAGAGGATATAGGAAGGTACTAATTTTTTTAGACATTTTTCATTGGCATATGACGAAAACAGTGGTGAGTGGATTCACATGTATTGTAGCACCATATATGGTGTTGATGTATGAATAACAACGACGTAAGTGGTGGTGTAGCGGTCATAGAAGTGGTGGGATGGTCATGGTCGGATAATGGTAACGATGATAGTGGTGGGGGGATATTGAGATATAACTAGTGTTAGGGATAGAGACACTAGTGATGGTGGTCGCTTGAATGACAATGGTGATTGTGGTATGGCATCAGCGGTGGTGTTGTACCATGGCATCGGGCGCAATCGACGAAGACAACAGCGGTGATAGAGGCGATGAGGCAGTCTAATGATGGTACCAGTGGTAGTGATGCCAGTGGTACTAAGGCATAACTTAAAGTAATGTTGATGACATGTGTTACGATGACAACAACAGAGACCATGGTGGTGGTGGTTTTGTTGTTATGACATGGTGTGGCATCAACCATGGTGGTAGTGTGGCAGTTAGACCTGGCAAAATATTGCCCGGACCCGCGGGTCTACCCGTACCCGCTCAAAAAATGCGGGTACGGGTACATATATAGAAGACCCATTGAAATTAGACCCGTACCCGAACCGATCCGTAATTTTCGGGTCGGGTCGGATACGGGTAATCCAAATTTACCCGGATTTTCTGCTATATAAATGGATTTAGCCATTTAGGGTTTCATTCTCACTTCGTTCTTTTTCTCTCCAACCGCCAAGTTCTCTTTCTATATCTTTCTCTCGCTCTCTCTCACACTCTCAGACCACACCCCACGACGATCACCAGTCATCGTCCACAAGATCGCAGATCCGTGCCTCCGCCGCCATCTCTTTCCACCGTCCGTCGCAGATCTGTGCCTCCGCCGTCGTCCCTTTCCCCTTAGACCACAATCGCACCTCCGCAGATCTACTACCGCCATCAGTGCACCTCCGTAGATCTGCCACTTTCACCGCAGATCTACTACCGCCGGCCACTTCCACAGCATCTCCATGCCTCCGCCGCCATCCCTCTCCCTCCAGAGATCGATCTACCTCGCAACGTCGCTCTCTCGCCTGTCAGATCCATTGACGACAGCGACACCACATCAAGTCGACGGCCAGCTACTGCACATCAAGCGATGGCGTCCATCGTCCCTCTTTCGCTCCACCACCAGATCTGCATTCAATGTCGTCGATCAAATCCACCACCGCTCCGTGGCCACCATCTCTGTCACCATCGCCAGATCTGCTTGTTTTATTTGTTTTAAAAATCTTTGTATTTATTTAAGTATTTTGTAGTGTTGATTTCTTTCAGATCTGCTTGTGTTTTATTTTGTGTTGTGAGATAATTTTTTTTTAAATCTGCTTGTTCCTATTGTATATTTGTGTTTGGAGAGTTGAGATGATGGAGTTGGATTTGAGAATTGATTTGAGATTAATGATCAAATGATAATTGTAGAAATGAAATCAAAAAGTTGTAATAATAAAATAGAAGGAAAAAACAGACTTTAGAAAAAATAGGGCAAATGTTTATTAATAAAAAAATCAAAAAATTAATTATTTACCCGCGGGTATTACCCGCCCCGTCAGGGTAGGGTACGGATTCTAAAAATATCTACCCGAGAAAAACCGGGTAAAATTTATCCGAACTGATTTTATCCGTACCCGGCCGGTTTTTACCCGTACCCGGCCGGTTTACCCGTTTGCCAGGTCTAGTGGCAGTCTATAATTGTAACGATGGTACTGGTATCCAGGTGTCACTAGTAGTATGTTGATGATAGTAGTCATGGCAGTAACAGAGACTGTGGTGGTGGTGATAACAGATACATTGATCATGACAAGGTTGACCGAGTTGCACTAGTGGTAATGGTAGTCACAGTGCCGGTGGTGATAGCATTGATGATGGTGGTGGCGTTGACGATGGCAATATATTGACAATAATTGTTGTCTAATGGTGACATAACACAAACAGTGGTGCTGGTGTCATGTCGTGTGGCAATGACAGTAATATGGTGGTTGTGGTGGGTGAAACCATCAGTGGTGGTGGGTATAGCGGTCCATTGGTGGTGGTAGTGTTTGTAACGTAATGTGGCGGTAGTGGTGGTGCTAGTAAAGGCAGTGTGGCGGTCTCCATAATGAAGACGATGCAACTGGATTCACTAGTTGTAGATGTAATGCCCGGGACATTTTCTATATCATAATTATTTTTTGGGCCAAAATAATAATGGCATATTATTTTGAGCAGCTTATGGCGACAATTAGGGTTAACAATATTTTTAGAAATCCTTGCGACATTTTTATAGTTGGCGATGATACTTTTAGCTAATATTAGAATTCCAATTAGTGACTTGTAGCGACAATAATTTAACTCAACATCAATGTATTTCTTAACAACTTCTAGCTACAAAATTTTTAGCATCGTTATACTTTTAGCGATGATTAGTGAAGTTAATATATTTGGATTCTTTTTTATATAATAAGTTAGGCTAGAGTTTTAGCAACAAAAAGGGGTTTGTAAGTTTTCTTTGCAATTCTAACTAGGGTTTTCACCCCCCATATATATATGTATATAAGATATAGTAAGGGGCAGCCACCCTTAGCCGTCAGACTCAACCTGTGGGAGATATCAGGAGGTAGAAGAGAGCTCGAAAAAGGGATCCTCCGATAAATTTTTCGGCGATCAAGAGCAATTTGGTAAGCGTTCTCTTGGCTTTTTCTCTCTTAGATTTTAGAATTTAGTTAAATTTCGTTAGTGTATTGTATATATATGACCACATATATATACACTGTTGGGTGCGAGAACCTATGACGAAGGGGGTAAGTGTTTGAATGAGTTTAGCATTATGCCGTGAGAGTGCCGGGTAGGGTGAGTGCAAGTGGTCACGAGGGTACGGGTTGGAGCCATGAACAGCCATGGATGTGTCGGGTTTATGACTTACGACACCGTCAAGGATCATATGAAGGTAGAAGCAAACCCAGTAGTTGCAGCCAAGATAGAGAACAGGTTGGACTTGGTGTTATGGCCTGTGTCATTAGCGTGTTCCCAACTTATCTTGGTCGGACCCAAGGACCCGCTAGGGGTCCCACTCATTCAAAGGTCTTTGTCTTCAACGCATCAAATCGGTGAACGCCTGTGGGCCCAAGACACGTGTTTTTCTCGCTTCGTGCGCTTTGTGCAAGACTTAGGCACAATTTATTTTGCATTAGCGTGACCCACGAGAGCGCGATCGTCACGCTGAGACCACCCGAGCACCTTTTCACCAAAAACATCGGCTGATGGCACAACCGGAACGACAGGGTCAAGGGAAAAGGCCTTAGCCAACCCCATGGGGTCAGCCTCGGCCTCCCTCAAGGCCATGGGAGGGCCTCGGCCTTTATGGGGGGTCGGCCTCGGCCTTCCCCCTCCCCCCCCCCCCCCGTTTGTTCACTTTTTGCGCAAGGTCCTTTTCGCGCTTTGTTCGCTTCGTACGCTTCGTATGTGACTTTGGCACCTTGTTCAGACATTAAACAAACTTTAACTAATATTCTAGGTCTCAGCCCCTACTGACCTTGTCCTCTACTTGTCGAGGAACACAACCCTGTATTACACTAGCAATAGGTACCCAACTGATTATTTCTCACAGACAGACAATTTCAAACTTACCACTCTGTACTGCCATGCTTAACACATCATCCGGTCACTTTATTGCATAACTCACTACTCTGACTTCTATCTCACATATCACATGGGGTGGCCGAAAAATTGACTCGCCACCCTGACCATTACTCTATGTAGGTCAAACTTTGAAACTCTGTGACAGTTTAACTCTAAAACTCTGAGCCGGTTGAGCGCCTTTACCCTATGCTCCCCTAAATCCCATAGCATGCCTCGATCGAATTTTAGAACTCCGTCCCGAGTGGGCTTGAATCCCTGATCCCATCCCAACCTTTAACCTTGGACACCATGCTATGTTGACTGTAAAAACTTTTTGCTAACAACTATCAGCTCCCACCAATCTATTCTCAGAAAATTCTTACTTGTCTCTCTTCTATCCGCCCTGTGTTTACTAAGGTCTTCCTCCATTCTCAGACTTAGTTTGTTCTAAACCACATACCAAATAAAGACATTCCATATAACTTGTCTGTCGAGCTGGGATCACCACATCTCTCAATCTAGGCTTAAGCCCTCACTCAGACTGCTGGTATCTACCTGCCTTCGTCAATAACATCCTTACCGCAATTTTAGCGGGGCAACAAAACCTCATCTCAACCTTATCTGTTAACTCTTAATCTGCTTGCCTCACATTAACAAACTTCCTTAACATCAGTTCATGAAATCTAGTAAAAATACCCGTCGAGTAGTAACTCCATATACTGTTCCCCACTGACATCAATCAATTGCTGATGAGTCAGATTTTTCACTACCATTTTTAACTACTGATCGGTTCCCCCTCTTAGTTTATATACAACAATTTCAATCTTTCGTCACTTCACTTATAGTTGCTCAAAATTTTCTCTATTTTGCTAATCCAATTCGCTGTCTCTATAGGGTTTAATAACTCCTTGTAGCTAGTCATTTCATCTGTTAAGGTCATCAAGATACTCACATCTCAAGGTTATGGTTGTGGTTGGGCCAGATTCTATGACATCAAAGTTGGAATCAGGTTCATAGTGTTTAGAATCGCAACCATCAGTTCTAGGATTCTACTGTTCCTTTCTATTAGGTCGAGGTGTCCCTTTACAGTCAGTCATAAAAACCTCCATACAGTACATTTCCTAATCTAAGAATTGTTTGGTCAAGCCTTTCCGATACCGAGAAAATCCCTGCTCATCTTATGCAAGTCTATTGGTATCTCATCTATCGAGACCTCTCGGCCTCCATACCATCTCCACTGCCAGTGCTCCGAATAGAGACCATACTAATACAATTACAGTTATTAGGGTTATGCCAACACGGATCTAAAGAATGATACAATGGCCAGTCAAAGGCAGACTTCTTAACTCTACCTTCATCCTATCCCACTCCCATTAATCAGGATAAGATTCTACAGAATCGTGTTACCTATACTCTGTGGTTCCATGCCTACATATTCATATGCCTATACTTCTAATACCATAAGACCGAACTGCTCTGATACCAACTGTAACGCCCCCGAAAATCCGGAGCTCTGCCGCCCCAAATTCCCAGGTTGTTAACCTACCGGATCACATCAAACCTGTCAGATCTGTTCACTAACACGTACTTTAAAACATCTAATCCGATACTATCTCAACATTCTTCAAATGCAAGCTTACAAGGCTGCTCGAACTCAAACTGTTAAAACCTAAGTTCTTTACAACTCGAGTCCTTATGAATGAATCGACAATACTGACTAGCGCAAGGGTCTTACCATACAGTGGTGATGGGCTCATTGGAATCTCACTCAAACTCTAAACCCCATTCTCGAACCTGCTACAGCTTATCATTACCAGCAGAAGGGAGCCAAACGAAGGGTGAGCTTTTGAGAGCCCAGTAAGGTCGTACAAGGACTACCAACAGGATTACAAAATGATTCCAAGAATCCAATTGACAAAGATTTCCAGAAAACTTCAAACGGTCAAAAACTCAATGATTCTCAAAATGATCGAAATTCACAGAAACAGATACCAAAATAAACAGTAATACCCATGATGGGTTCCAGAACGATTAATAAAAGATCATCTTCAAAATACAACAGAGTTTTCTCAAGATATTTCAAACGTACACAGATCATCTGAGACAGCTCTTTTCAAAATACACTGAATTTCTTAAGGGATTTCAACCCAAGCACAAATTATTTCAGAGAATACTTTCCAGTCATTACCGTAGCAATCACGGCAATATACAGAACAGAGAAAATCAAAAATCAATATTGATCCTGGGCGATTGCAATGCCATTTCGGTACGCTAACAAAGTGTACACATGCATAATGTACTAAAATACTAGTCCACTTGAGTACTGGCTTACTTTTTTTGTAGGATTCGGACTAGCCTTATTACGCCCTCCCACAGAACAGAAACCCAGGTCAACACAGAAAAATCAACAATATCAGTGAGCTTTAACATAGGCTCAATCGCCGAAATTAATTCAGATTCCAATACCAATAATCATACTGACACAAGTCAGCATGCAAAATTTTCAGAGGAAATCAGAATTTTCAGAAGAAAAATCACAAGTAAACAACAAAAACAATTGCGAATAACTATCGAGTTTTAAGCACAACAATACGGAAGAACGGATATAGACAATTTTCAAATCTACTCAGCACACAATGACAGGCGAGCATCACAAGATTTCCAAATAATCGATCTAGGTTCAATATTAGGGTTTTATGGACAAGAACATGCTGTTATCAATGCATACTTCAGAGTTCGACATTAGTCATAAGTCATTCAAAATAGTACTTACTACAAGTACGAGTTATCAAAATAAGGGTTCGGACGGAAGTTCTTACCCAAGGTTCAGATAGAATCCCTTACTTGGATCTGCAGCTAAATTATCCTGACCGGAAGGTCTTTAAGCCTTAACCTAAACGGAATAATCGAATCATTAGAATACAGCCTATAGAACAAGAGTATAACTTAATACGAACTCACACATACTTCCAAAATGAACCCCCCTCACCGGGTATATAAAATTACCGAAATGCCCCTAGAGTGTAAAATTACCAAAATGCCCCTATCGGACTTAAATCACCAAAATGGTCTTCTCGTGAGTAAAATCACTACAACATCCTTACCATATGAAAATTTATCAAAAAATACATTTCTTAGGTCAAATTACGAAAATACCCCCTAGTTACACTTAAATCATCAAAATGACCTTTCCGTATCCAACATCACTAAGATATCCTTACCGTATGTAAATTTACTCAAAAATACCCTTCATGGGTAAAATTATCAAAATACCCCTCTTGGGGTGTCAAATTACCAAAATGCCCCTGGGGTTTCCGGCACTAAAAAAATCTAAAAAATATATTAAAATGCTATTTTAAGTATCCTGATATCATTTTTGTACTAAAAAGTCTTTTAGAAAATTTTTGCCAGAAAATCCCGAACCAGTGTTCGGATCGAGCACCAAAAGACCAGTTTCGCGAAAAATACCTATCGGCCTCAGAATGGCATTTTGGACAATGAATGATATTAGTAAAATAAGGTTTCCATAAAATTTTCACATTAAAATAATTTGATTTACGATGCTAAATAATTTGATAAATTTCTTTAATTGGTACCCTGATTTAGCACCCTTCGCGGATCCCAAAAATTCCTGAAAATTCCAGAGATATTGGGGGTTACAATTTTGGACTTTGTTTAATTTTGGCCCTAGATATTTATAAAAATTAGTGGAAAACTGCCTAAGAAAATTCCTACCTTTAGCAACAATAACACTTACTATTCATATTATTACACACACTAATGCACCTTAGTTGCACACACTCGTCTTCCTCCTTCAATCAGCCGAAACCCACTTCATTCAACTCACACAGCTCACCAACACACACTCCAATCATCTAAACACATTCCAATACTTGAAAATATAATCTAACATTACTAATTTGCAAAAATACACACACTTATACACATAATTACACTCGAAACACTCAAGCATATACACCAACACCATGGCACCCCCACGCCTTGCACTAAGCCGAAACATACTCACAAAATTGAAATTGCATACTAGGAAAGGAAAGGGAAGATTACCCTTGAACTTCTCTTCAATCTCTCTCTTTCTCTAATTTTCTGCCCAAAATCCCTGTTTTCCCTCTGTTTCCTTCTTTCTCTTGCTCTGTTTCTTTCACTGTTACTTTTCATCTGAATTTCCCCCCATTTGTTTGGATTTGTTTGCTTTCTCTCTTCTTTTTTCTTCTTCTTTCTTCCTCTCATTCGAACTCTCCACTATGCATTCTATATTAAACCATTTAAATTGGCTTAGTCACCTAAGCTAGTAGGAGGTGGCAAGCTTAAATAAAAAGTTCCTAAATTACTTTTATAAAATTGTACAAATGCCCCAAACTTTACATATTTTCAAAAAAACCCCCAAACTTTTTATAATTACATTTAAGCCCTAAAAATTTTCTAATCCTTGTGAATTAAATCAAATGTCACTAAACACACAATATCACTCATATTATTACCTTTCATCACCAAAAATTAATTTACAATTATACCCCCAAAGTTTTTTCCTGAAATTATAAAAATACCCCAAAGATTTCAAAATTTATGTTTTTGTCCCAAAATATTTTTAAGCTCCTATGCACTACTAATACTCGACCATTACTTAAATTCAATGCCCGTTTATTTTTTGGAGTCCGGATAGTTATTTAGCCGGCTCCCGAAGTTCGGGGTATTACATGGATTCACAACCTTATAGTCATCGCCACCACGGGATAGGCTCACAACTTTAAAGCCATCGTTGTCACAATCACGGGGGCTCCGGCACGAGGACCCCTCGTAGCGGGATGGACTCACAACCTTATAGTCATTACCACCCACGGGATGGGCTCACAACCTTAAAGTCATTGCCGTCACAATCATGGGGGGCTCCGGCCCTCGCAGCGGGATAGACGACTCCTTCGGGACACTATCTCCGTCAGGGTGTCTTCGTGACTGGCCTACGTGCTCTAGCACTGGGGGCTCGTGTCGGCACCCCTATGGACTATGACCCCCCAGGTCACTCAGAGACATGAGCAGGTCTTCGGAGGGCATCGCGCCTAGTCTGCCTGGCAGTTGAGCATCGGGTCTACCCTACCACTACTAGGAATATGGGACTCTACAAGGGCTTGGATTGGTGGCTAGATCAAGGGATTCTCTGGCCACACTGACGCTGTGGGAGCTAGTCTTTCTAGATAGACAGAGCGACACTGTGCAGGGCAGGTCGGATGAATATGCGATTCGACAGTCCGTGGAGCACTGGCAGCTGTGGACCCCTCGATAATGCGTCACTCCTGGGGAGCGCCATGTGTTGCGTGATGACATCATCATCTCAACCTCTATAAATAGAGGTCTTGAGAATTCATTTGGGAGGAGAACATTTTCTGGACTTGGACATTCTCAGAACATTTCTACTTTCTCACTCTATAATCCTAGAGAGAGAAACGTACAGGACCTTGACTCTGGACCTAAGCATCGGATTGTGACTGTCAACATGTATTCACCCTGCACCATCGCTCTAGCAGCACTGCCACCCTCAGGCTCTGTCTGGGAAGCCCTTGGTCTCTACCCTTGTTCCGCCCTTGTTGTGGCCCACATATTACACTTGGCATCTGACTCAGACTGCATTCTTTGTGGCACCTCCACGTCGACTGCGAACCCACTTTCCTTGACATCAGAGCGTTAAGGGCTGACATGGGGCAGTCGTAGTGTGACAGTGTGTGCGTGATGGTGAGTGAAAATGAGAGAGAAAATGGATAGGGAAAGGCTGCCAAGAGCAGCTACAGGTGCCGTGTGTGTGTGTGTGTGTATGTATACTAGGTGCGCCCGTTAGTGTGGGTATGTTCATGGTGCGAAGGGTGGTTAACGGCAAGTCACAGCCATGGTGGTTGTGACTACACCTTGTGGGACGGGTGAATGACTACATATTTTGAGAGGAAGGAATTAGAAGGAGTAAATGGTATAGGAGTGTTAAAAAATGAGATAGAAGAAGAATTAGAAAACCACTGCCGTAAGGCAGTGGGTGTGAGTTGTGTTTATGAACATGAGGGTGTTTGGGTTATTGTGAGTTGACAAAATGTTGGGTTGTGAACAGGTTATGGGAGAGTGTGGGTAAGGCAAGGGATATGAGAAAGAGAGTGTTGTGTGGTGTACACAACTGTGAATAAGTGTGTGTGTGTGTGTGTGTGTGTGTATGCCGTGTGTTGTACGTTTGAATGAGTGTGAGTGTGTACTGTGTGCGTGAAGGTGAGTGTGTACTAGATAAATGTGTATTACATGTGTGGTGATTGTGTTTGTGAGAGAAGGTGGAAATGGTGGTTGCATATATTTAAGCTGTGAAATGCATGAGGTGGAAAGAGTGTACATGTGTCTTCTGGGTGGTATGGTGTGTGTCCAGGAGTCTTGCTTGTAATGGATTTATGGAGCTTTAGGAGAAGAAGTGAGGCATGTATGAGTGGTATATAGAAGTGGGTATGAAAAATATGAGGGTGTAATGTAAACTGGTGAAGTAGTTTCGGGAAAAGAGACATATGGGTTTGTATGAAGAAGAAGATAGCGTCAGTGATTTAAATTAAACTTAAAAGTGTCGCTAATGGTAATCCCTTTTAGCAGTTTCTTTCCAAATTTTTTTAGAAATATTTAAGAATTGATTTGGTTAAAACTCAAAAAAGTAACCTATATTATTTTTGCAAGATCTACACACAGGAAAATTTTAGATTTTTCTGAGCTCGAAAAGTGTGCTAACTAATTTTATCTGAATAGGAGATTTTGGAGTATTTTAAAATAGTAAACCAAGTTATTAAATAATGAGACTTTTATAATAGTCATATATATCTATGATAATGTATATTCTAGAGTTTCAGAAGTTTTGAAAGTCGTTTGCTATTTTTACGATCTTAGCAGTGTAGCGCCCGAACGGATTTAGCGTAACGCTTCATTATCTATAATTATTAAATTATTTCTAAGGACCTCTTTTGAACAGATTTAAACAAAGTGCAAAACTAAAACTTCCCTTCTTTTTGGGAAACCTTTGATGAGGAATTTTATCGGATTTTTCTGGGCATGGAAGTGTCTCAAACAATTTTACATTTAAAACAGGTTTTTAAATTATTTAACATAGTAAACAAAATTATCTTTAGCCTAGAATTCTATAGTAATCTAAAATGACGGTGATGCTTGAGTATCTGAAATTTTGTGGCATTCCAGTGTCGTTCGTTATATTTTTGAGGCATGAACATTGACGCTCAATTGAATGAGTAGTTTAGGATTCCGAGCGAGAAATTTTCGGAACGACCGCCCTAGTTCGAAATACCCATCAGTGGTTTAAAAATTTAGGTTATATCTAAGTGGATAAGGTACTTTAGGCATTGGGGGCAAATAGGTAATTATACATAAATCGGGGGACGGTTAGGTAAAATTTACTCATCTAAAAGAAACCTAATACCTAAACGTGCTCGAGCGACAATGAATGACAACCATATAGTTTATTATTTAGGTTTTGAAAATCAAGACCTATGACTGACATTTGAGCAGGTACCAGAAGCAGATTTTGAGCGAGGTAAGTACCCTACCATATTCCTCTCTATACCTTACTTGAAAAATTATATAGTGTATACATGTTCTCAGTTAAAAATGAAAGTTTTGAAAACACGTTTATTGCCCTATGCTCGTGGTAAATTGCTTGATGAAAACTTAAAGGAAATACTATGGAATTGTTGTATGAGTAACTGAATCATGATCGATACTTGTAGAATGAAATGATAGTTGACGATGTTACTGCTCCCCATATCCATGGAAAAAAGTGGATTCCAGGTTCTGGTCAACAGGACCATATGTTGACGCACAGTACTGTTGTATCGTGATTCGTCCTTGCGTCCACACTTTGTTATCCCGGGTGGAGGAGGGATTTTGGGTCCTAGTCAGTGGGATCATACGCTGACCGCACCGCAGTATATATGTTATGATTAATTGTGACAGTGCTTGATGAAACTCTTGGTTGATCTCATTCTAATTCGAGAATCTTTTGCTGTGTGTACATACATACATATATATATATATATATATATATATATATATATATATATATATATATACACGTGGATACATTGAGTTAAATTTATTTTTGGGTGACATCAAATTCCATATTTTGAAAAAGAAAATCATGGCATATTTGAAATCCTCAAATTATTTAAGAATATGGCATGTGTATTTACTGGGCCCCCAACTCACCCCTTTTTATAAATGTTTTCAGGTGAACACCTAGATGAATATCAGTACTATGAGGGTAATGAAAATGAAGCCGCATGTGATGCTCATTAGGAAGTTTATTTAAGCCCTTGAGAAATTGTAGAACTGCCAGTTATTTATTTGAATTGTTCGTAGCTTAATTCCAGGAAGTTTTCTTTAAAATAAATACTATCAGTTTTTATGGAGGAATTCAGTGAAGATAATTTTGGAAAGAGCTGTAAGGACATTTTAGAAGTCACGTTATGGTTTAGTTAATGTATGATTTTAGAATTGTGTACGGGTTTAAATAAGGCCTGGCAGAACCCTAATTAGTTGTCTGGATGGGTTTGCAGCCGTCAAGTCCCTAGCACACGGGCTTACTTGTGGGTTCGGGTCGTGACAGTGGAGATTCAGGAAAGAGTAAGATATTAAGTAATTATCTCTAATTCACGCTAATCCAAATCCTATAAAATCTAACTATTTCTTATCGAATTTCATACTATAGAAATAAATTCAGTCGATTCTCATGAAATCTAACTCCAAAACCATTTTTTAACGTTCTAAACCACAAAATCTGGATACTTGAAATGAAATTCTATCAATTCGGTAGTGTAGACACACTGTTAAAGTAACACACTTACACTGAGACACACATATGTATGCATGTCTTTGTGAGCGTGTGTCTGGACATGAGTGGCAATTGTTTTTGAAGTTTGAGAAGTCCAATACACCTGTTATTAACTTTGGAATTTCAATACAAAGTTCGCCTATATTCCATCTCTCGTTTCTTGATGCAATAATATAGGTCAACAATGGAAAATTCATAACTAATTACCAAAAAGAAAATTTTATTTTATTTACCATTTAAAGTTAGGTGCTTGAACTAAAATGAAGGATTTTGAGGTTTGTATTATCTTTCTTGGTACTTTTTATTGCCAATGTGTAGGCAAGTTCAGATGCTTACAAAGATATGACATTGACTTAACATGAAGTGCGCATTAAGGTATCGCAAATATTGCAATTATGACTCTTATTTAGTTCAGCTAACCAAGTGCTAATTTGTCGCTATTTACGCGTCATAATAATAAGAAGTATGGAAAAGAAAAGTCAAAGTTAGGTTTCAGCCCTAAGCATTAAAGAATGTTTTAGTATAAAGATCAAAATTTCATAAATCTAAGTGATTACAATGTTAATAGTACATATAGGGAATGTGATGCTAGGATAATGCTGGAGATGATCGAGATGCATCAGGGCCAGTTGAATAACTTCAATCGGTGAAAGCTTTTAAGAGTAAAAAAATTATATGACTAAAAACTAGAATAAACCAAACAAACAGAAGATTGTCGTAGGTAAGGTGTGTGACAAAAAAATGAATAATGGAAATTTTACAACTAGCTCCAAATTATAAAGCTCTCTGTTTCTCCGTAAACAATATCGATCGTGGGGGTTGGGGGGTGTTACTTAGCGACATGAATAATTTAAAGTCATTTACATAATTCTAGAGATGACAGAGTTTTGAGTTTTATAAATAAGTTTGCAGTTGACTGAAGAATAAATACAAACAAGATAATGTACAAAAATAAGCAAACTCAGAGCAAGTACATATATGAATTTGCACAATTACAACCAAAGCAAGTAGATGTTTACAATTGAAATTTTCTTGGACAATCAAAAGATCTCTTAACAAATACAAGTACTTATTGTAAAAAGAAGTATTGTAACTAAAGCTTTAAGTTTTGATCTCGCATAAATGAAGCTTTAAATCAAACGAAAGTATAGATGAAAGAGCAATTAAACCGAATATCAACTGAGCACGTGTTGAAGTAGATTGTAATTCAAGTGCAATGATGCGCTCTATGAGAGGGCATCGAGTCTGCTTGTATTATGTACGAGTTAATTTCAAATATTTTAAGCAAGAAGGGAGTTTTAAAACGTTATTGTGAGATGCGCTGCATTGTAAACACAGGCATGTGGCATATTGTATGCTCTTTAATGGGTGCACCCTTAGCACTTTGACATTTGGCCCGATCATGTGTGGTGCGTATGATCTAGACCAAATGGCTAGAATTTCTTTTGTTTGGATGGTCTCATACACGAGATCATAGCCTAATTTGACATGACCAAATTGTGATGTCTTTTTTGTCATTAAATTAATATTGTAAAGTCAGTAATTTTTGTGAAGGCACAATTTAACTGGTGACCTCTAATTTATATTAAATCTGTAAAGACATCATTCAAACTGTGCTTCTAACTTTCTAAGATTAATCTATGTAGATTTCTAATATTACAAAATGCACTTCCAGCAATTCTCATTTTCTTTTAACTTCTTAGCCTATACAAACATCATAGAGCAAAATTTGTAAGGAATCTGCATAATCACTATCTACAAATTTGTTGATTCGTTGTATCTTGACGATAATTTGCATTGAACCTGGTAGCAAACTCTTCATAGGCGGAGACAAATATCACCTTTTAGACTATATATTTATTTATGTTTGTTATGTGATTTTGCTAATATTTTTCTAATATGGTGTTTGAAGGGAGAAAAAGAAATTGTAAAAAGCACTCTGGAATTCAAAATTTCTCTCTTTAGTGGTTATCTATTGGTTGTAACCAATAACCCATCGGTTACAACCGACAATTAGCTATTAAGGCACAAAACATAGATCTCAAAGCTACTGTTGAAATTGATAAGCTCCAAGGAGTTGGATAGCGACTATCGGCAGCAACATAGGTTGCAGATCATGGATATTGATTGCAGTCGAAAGGATATCACTTGCAACTAGAGTTGTCAATGGGCCGGCCCGGGCCCAACGGGCCTCCAATGAAATTGGGCCTGGGCCGGGCCTCACAAATGAAAAAACGGGCCGGGCCTAAAACCTGGGATATATGGGCCCAGTCCAAGCCCAGGCCCTAGGCCCAATATTTAGGGCCGGGCTTGGGCCGGGCCCGGGCCCAATCCAATTTTTTTTTCCTTTCTTCCCAACTTTTTATTATAAAGACTTCTTCTTCAACAAAGGGCAAAGTTTTTGTAAACGGACTATTGAGTATACAATCACTTTTTCACGAATTAACCCCCTTTTGAAAAGGCAAATTGATGTTGATTGACCATTAACCATGGATTAAGTACAAAAACTAGTTGTTTTAGCCCATACATACTGATTTTAAGTGCAAAATTCAATATCTTTCGTAATATGGTGTAAAACCTGTAAATGTCAAAGAAAAATAGAGTAGATCAAACAAAAACAATAACGAGATCGATGAAGATAAAATAACATCTTTTCTTGTTACATTCAAATTCTTTAGTCATTTAAAGAAACATGAAATTATTCTTCAAGGCTCTTTAACACGTCACCCACTTCATGAAATTAAATTTAGAATTCAATTCACCTCTTTTGGTTTGAAACAAAAAGAATACATAATTTTTATTTATGTTTAAAATACATGATAATTATTTTTTATAATTGTTCCCTTAGCTTGTGATGTAGAACACAAAGCAAATTCTGTAAAATATATTAAATGAAAGCCCACTCAGAAATCATCAAAAATACGTCACAGTCACTACACACCCATACTTCTCTACATATGTTAAAGAAAATACTGATCATATGAATTCAATAATACCTCAAAAACTATTAATTTAACTAAAAAGATCCAAAATATCAAAAAAATAATAATGTAATAAAATAGACTTCAAAAAAAATAGAAAAGAAAAAAAATTAAGGGGGGGGGGGGGGGGCTAACGGGGCCGAGCTAAACCCTGGCCATTTTAGGGCCGGGCCAAAAAAGGGCCGTTTTAGGGCCGGGCCCAGGCCCGTTTCTTAAAGAATTCGGCCTGGCCCTGGCCAAAGCCCTAAGGGTTAGGGCCAGCCCGGGCCCAAAAACGGTTAGGGCCCAAAAACCGGCCAGGCCAGCCCGGGCCCAAAAACGGGCCGGGCCGGGTCAGCCCGCGGGCCACCCGGCCCATTTGACATCTCTAGTTGCAACCCATATCTCGTAGTTATCTCGAGCTCAAGTCATAATTTTGAAGTGATTTAGGCTTTAAGTTATAGATTTGACCTTTATATGCTCTTCTCGTACATCGTCTACATGAGCAAATTTAAGAACTTTCTTACAAATATACTCACAAAATGCTTAACGAAGGCTTTGTTTGAAGTCGTTTATTTTTTTAGTTTTTTCTCTAGTTTTATAAACTGGAGAAAATAAACACGTTTGTAACACATTTTTTATTTATTTTTCCTTCAATTTTGAAAACTAGTTTTTAAAATAGGGATGTTTTTGAAAACTTCCATTTAGAGTTTTGAGTTTTGATTTTGATTTTTATTTTGAGACCACCACCACCTCCTACTACCAAAGTCACCGGCCACCACCGCCGACGACGATTGATGATCACCGTCAGAGACTGCTGGCGATCGCAGGCCGGCCACCTGTAGCCACCGCCGCTGACGACTGTCACACCCCATCACCGCCACTGCAAACCACCACCAAAGAAAAAAATTAAAAATAAAAATTGAGTAATCAAGTACCCAAAAGAAAAAACTGTAAATAAAAATTGGATAATCAAACACCTATTGTTTTTGTTAAAACAAAAAAATTAAACTGATTTTTTTATTTTCTTAAAAACAGAAAATCAAAATTAAAAATATTTTCAAACGCTACCGAGTCTTGATCTCTTCCTTAGCCGATCTTTAAGGTGAATGTCTTCATTTAACCATTATTGACTTCCCTTGCATGAGTTTTTGCTCTCAATAATATATTTTTAATACTTTTTTATTCCATTTTAAACCTTATTTACCTATCTAACCCACTTTTGAAAATCGTAATTTCAAACAAAGATTTTAAAGGAAGAAAACGTGATTTAAAATAGAGATTTCTTTTGAAAACGTATGAAATCTCTGTTTGAAAGCAAAATTTCAGAAGAAATATCTATTTTAAATTATATTTTCTTTCCTTGAAATATCTGTTTAAAATCACGATTTCCAAAAATAAGATAAATAGATAAATAAAATTTAAAATAAAATAAAAAATAATTAAATATTAAAAATACATTATTAAGAGCAAAAACTCACCGTCCCACTTCTAACACGTCTAAACCTAAAAAAAAAAAAACTTTGGGATTTGGAGGGATCCCCTCCAAACAAGTCATAGTTACGTACGAATTTACTAGCACTAAGTTCAAAAGGTACCACTATCTCTCTCTCTCTCTCGCACGCTGACGCGCACGCACTCTGGAATTCAAAATTTATAATATGGTGCTTGAAGGGAGAAAAAGAAATTGTAAAAAGCACTCTGGAATTCAAAATTTCTCTCTTTAGTGGTTATCTATTGGTTGTAACCAATAACCCATCGGTTACAACCGACAATTAGCTGTTAAGGCACAAAACATACATCCCAAAGCTACTGTTGAAATTGATAAGCTCCAAGGAGTTGGATAGCGACTATCGGCAGCAACGTAGGTTGCAGATCATGAATATTGATTGCAGTCGAAAGGATATCAGTTGCAACCCATATCTCGTAGCTATCCCGAGCTCAAGTCATAATTTTGAAGTGATTTAGGCTTTAAGTTATAGATTTGACCTTTATATGCTATTCTCGTACATCGTCTACATGAGCAAATTTAAGAACTTACTTAGAAATATACTCACAAAATGCTTAACAAAGGCTTTATTTGAAGTCGTTTATTTTTTTAGTTTTTTCTCTAGTTTTATAAACTGGAGAAAATAAACACGTTTGTAACACATTTTTTATTTATTTTTCCTTCAGTTTTGAAAACTAGTTTTTAAAACAGGGATGTTTTTGAAAACTTCCATTTAGAGTTTTGAGTTTTGATTTTTATTTTGAGACCACCACCACCACCTACTACCAAAGTCACCGGCCACCACAGCCGACGACGATTGACGATCACCGTCAGAGACTGCTGGCGATCGCAGGCCAGCCACCTGTAGCCACCGCCGCTGACGACTGTCACACCCCATCACTGCCATTGCAAATCACCACAAAAGAAAAAAATTAAAAATAAAAATTGAGTAGTCAAATACCCAAAAGAAAAAACTGTAAATAAAAATTGGATAATCAAACACCTATTTGTTTTTGTTAAAACAAAAAAATTAAACTGATTTTTATTTTTTTAAAAACAGAAAATCAAAATTAAAAATATTTTCAAACGCTACCGAGTCTTGATCTCTTCCTTAGCCGATCTTTAAGGTGAATGTCTTCATTTAACCACTATTGACTTCCCTTGCATGAGTTTTTGCTCTCAATAATCCATTTTTAATACTTTTTTATTCAATTTTAAATCTTATTTACCTATTTAACCCACTTTTGAAAATCGTGATTTCAAACAAAGATTTTAAGGGAAGAAAACGTGGTTTAAAACAGAGATTTCTTTTGAAAACGTATGAAATCTCTGTTCGGAAGTAAAATTTCAAAAGAAATATTTGTTTCAAATCATGTTTTCTTCCCTTGAAATATCTGTTTGAAACCACGATTTTAAGAAATAAGATAGATAGATAAATAAAATTTAAAATAAAATAAAAAATAATTAAATATTAAAAATACATTATTAAGAGAAAAACTCTCCGTCCCACTTCTAACACGTCTAAACCTAAAAAAAAAAAAAAAAACTTTGGGATTTGGAGGGATCCCCTCCAAACAAGTCATAGTTACGTACGAATTTACTAGCACTAAGTTCAAAAGGTACCACTATCTCTCTCTCTCTCTCGCGCACGCTGACGCGCACGCACACACGCGTTGGCGGAGATTCTCCTTCGTCACATGACACATTCTCCGTCCCTCCCCGGCCATGCCAGCGTCATCAGCCTCATCCTCCGCTCCTCACCGGCCGGAAGACCTGATCCTCCGCCTCAGCTCCGCCGCTGACGGCCGCGACGGCGACGCCAAGCTCAGGCTCCTCCGCGAGTTGAAGAACCAGATCATTGGCAACCGCACCAAGAAGCTCTCCTACATCGGCCTCGGCGCCGTCCCCTCCGTCGTCTCCATCCTTTCCTCGGCCTCCTCCGCCGCCGCTGATTCCGATGAGGTGGAGTCTCTCCTCGTCCAGTCCGCGGCCGCCATCGGAAGCTTTTCCTGCGGCGTCGACGCCGGCGTCAAGGCGGTTCTCGATGCCGGAGCCTTTCCTTATCTACTCAATCTTGTCTCCCATCCCAATGAAAAGGTAATTTCAATCTATTTTTTCTCGAACATACTACCTCAGTTATTGGGTTTTTCTTTTTGCGATTAGGGTTATCCATTAATTTTGAAACTCAAGTAGCAATTTTAGATTAAATTAGCAAGCCACGGTAAAATTCAACGAGTAAAACCATTGTCTAGATGTACTAAATCTAGTCACGTTATGCCTTACAATTTTGTCCCTTTTCATGTACTAATTTTGTTTTTTTGTGATAAACATTGGGAAATTGATGAAGCTTCGGCCACCTTAAAATTGAAATCTGTTTCCATAAAGACTAAACGTATCCTAGGTATTCCTGCAAGAAGTCAAAGAAGAAAAATCTAATGGATTGGGAGGATTACTTTTTCTAAATCTTGATTGATTTTTCTAGAAATCAAAAGGAGGATTTGGGGCTAATTTTGCCTGTGCTAAATTCATTTAAAGTGTAATTCAAGTCTATAGACATAATTGTGGTAAATGTCCTGGATGGTGCAATCATATGGTTTTTCTGATTGAGTGGGAGAAAATGGCTTAAATTAATGAATGTTATGCTCATGTAAGGAATGCAGCTATGTTGAAGATCCAAATGAATACTCCCTCTGTTACATCTGATTTTCTATGTTGACTTCTTCCCTCCCCCCCCCCCCCACCCAAAAAAAAAAAAAACACACACACACACCCCAACACCCCCCGCGACGAATTCCTAGGATAAATACGAATACATGTAAACATGATTTTACTCATTATTTTGACTGTAGCTTGACTTGTGAAGCGATACTTGTCTAGTTAATTGTTGCTAATTGAGTAAATTGAATGTTTACATGTACTAAATCTGTCATAGGAACTCGCAGAAAGTTGAAGGGGGAAAATCCAATGTGACAGAGAGAGTAATGTAGATGGTGAAAGGTGGTTACATATAGAAGAACATTGACTACTAAGCGTGTTATTTATGTGGTTCTGGTTTAGGGTTCATGAAATGTCTTTTTGGGCCTAAGTCAAATCTGTATGAGGCAAAGAGGCTTCAACCTGTGGAGTGATTGACATTGGAGCTAAACGTTGGTGGTTTAAGTAAAATTATGTTCTGGGTGAAAGTTCAAATGTTAGAAGTGAGCCTGCGAGGATGAAAAATTGGTCAAAGTGGAAAAAAGCGAATTATGATCTTTGAGGAGATTGTACTCAATGGTTTGCTGTGCTGAGGGCGCATCAAGAGAATGACCTGCATTTGTTCTTTCTTCTAATGTTACGCAAAGCAAAAACAGGAATTGAAAAACAGGGTGCTGTGATTACAGTACCAGATAAATATTCTCGTGTAGTAGAGGACTGAACTTGCTCAGTTTCGCGAGAGCTATTTCTACCCCTATTAATGGTGTGTTCTTAGCTTAATAAAGTGGTATATTTGGGAAGCGTGTACCTAAAAGCCCTAGCTTTTGGAAGTTGTAGACATTCTGAAAAGTACAGAAGGACAATTTTTTGAAGGCAGACAGAATAGTAGAGTAATCCTATATATCTTTGCTTCAGCTAAGTGCTAAGGAAAAACTCTGTCCTTTTCAAATGAAGTGTCACTTGGAGTCTTGGATGCTTAGGCTAATGAACGGAAGCACCAAGCAAGATTGCAGTATGTGCTAGTTTAACCTAGTTTGAGGTGAAATTGAGATCACAAAAAGAAAAGGTGCAACATAATTGTAGAACGAAGACTGCTTACTCTTTGCTCACTATCCATTTACTGCATGCCACTTTGGTCGGCACCACAGAAATGCCACATTGATTGGTTTTCGTTGTGATTCTTTTCGAAAATAACAATGCAACGTTTGATGGAATTGGTCCAACGGTAATGATTGAAGTTGGAGGTTTCTTTCCTGATCTTGTTGCCTTTTATGCTTTTCCTCTTACTCTTCTCACGTTAAGTAAGTTGCATTGTTCTTCCTTTCTCTTACCGTTGAGGGTAATCTATGCTATTGAAGTTATGATCAAATGGGTGGATGGCTATTCTCAGTCTCCTAATTTAGGTCTAATATTTGGACATGCTGGCCACAGGTCCCTGCAGGGGATATATTTTTCCAGCAGAAATGCATTTTCCCTGTCTTTTTAGTTTTAGGAACAACTTTAGTCCACCCTATCGGTTTCTTTTGGATATATTTATGCTCGCATGTGTGAACTTGGATATGGATGTGTAGCTACTGCTACCACACTATTAGTCTATTACTGCGCTTACTGCTGCTGTCTTAGCAAAGTATTGTCTTCTCAGCAGAATCTTATGCCTTGATGCTTTGAATATTAGGCACTTTCAGTTAGAGCTCGTACATGGGCTAGTACGACGAAAGTGGATTGAACATGAAGTAAGTTGCGAGAGTTGTTTTTCAAACTATCTTTGTTCTTCAACTTAATATTACAATATCTAGTAACACTTTAGCTATGGTGGGGCTAAATTGACAGCTTTTGGCGGGAAAAGATGCATTAATGATACTTGTTGACCCTGTAGTGACTTTGGGGTAGGAATTTAGCCTCAAATTTGATGTTTCTTTGTAAAAGATTTAATTTGTCCTCATATCTACTGTCACTTTAGTGTTCAATTTGGTGGGGAGGGGTTTGATTGGAGTTGTTAATGAACTTTTCATTTCTCATATCAGTCACTGTATATGGTCTGCGTGATTCTGAGTGACATTTGAAGGTCTTTGTCTGTTCTGCAGATTGTGGATGCAGCCGCTCGTTCCCTTAGAATGATTTATCAATCAAAATTGGCTCCGAAGTATGAGTTTCTTCAAAAGAAAAACATGGAATTTCTTCTTGCCCTGTTGAATAAAGAAAATGAAAACGTCACTGGACTGGGTGCAAGTGTCATCACACACTCTTGCGAGACAAGTATAGAGCAAAAGGCTCTGAGTGATGCAGGCGTCTTGAAGAAGCTTAGTAGTCTTCTTGGAGGTTCTCTCAGCCAGAGAGATGCTAGTTTAGAGTCTATAGCCACAATCATCAATTCTAATCCAGAAGTCATTTCAAAGTTTGTAGGACCTGAAAGTGGAAGAGCATTGAGTATTGTAACTGAGTTAACAAAGGATAGGTATCCTCGGACAAGATTGCTAGCGTGCATGTGCTTGATTGCTATTAGAAACACCTCTCCTTCCTGTCTTGAAGGTGTTGGAATCAAAACCAAATTGATATTGATATTACTTGAGCTTCTTGATGATTCTGGTCAAGTTGGAGATGAAGCTGCCTTTGCTTTATGTAGTTTAATTGCAGAAAGGGAGGATCTACAAAAGTTAGCATTTGAGGCAAATGCTGTTGATAAACTTTGCAATCACTTGGAGAAAGGTTCATTACATGCCAAGCGCCTCGAAGGGATATTTCTGGCACTGTCCAGTCTGTGCTCAAAATTGGAATGCTGCAGGTCGAGGTTCCTTTCTTTGAAGGTCTGTTGATTTAGAGACTGAATTAAATTTGAACAAGTGAAAGTTTATAGTTCTGTTGTAGTGTTTTTAGCAACCTCTCTTTTTTTTCTCCCCCCACCCCTCCCCCCCAATGTTTCCCTCTTTTTGCATGCTTGCTCTTTTCAGTTGAGTAGCATTGTGTTAGAAGAATCTGGACAGGATACCTAGCCTGCTCGACGTTATAACTATGTAACTATGCATGTGATATAGCGCTTATGCATGTATGTGCAATTTAGATACGTATGTACTTGTTTAACCGTTAGTTTTGACTGCTAGAGTGGTAGTGTGTGCTGCAATTGTGCACTTTCCTGATTTAGTAAGGTTTGCTAGCATGTGAAGGTAGGTACTGCACCTGTCTCTGTTCATAAATGATACACTCAAGTAGTATAATCTCGTAAAAACTTGTAAACATAAACAAACGTTTTCATCCACCACTTATCAAACTTGGAGTCAGTGAGAACCAAATGTTATCTGCTTAAGTTACAAGCTAAATATCTACATCTTGTGTGTGAGAATCATGTGAGTTGTACTATACTTAGGTAGGAATCTTTTTAGTTAGAATAAGACATGTACAGACAATTTATGTCTGAATTCGTGTTTGGTAAATCAAGGGTCAAAATGCTTGAAATGTGTCACAAGGACAAAAGAGAGACATAAATTGATCGTTCATCCTCGTGGAATATTTTACAAAACTAGGACTTGTTCCAGTTAAAATTTTATTAGGAAATAATGGTCCTTTTGGTAGTACTTACCAGTGGCCTTTATGATCTGAATACAAGGTTGTCTGCGAATTAATATGTTTTGCATGAAAATTGGTTCCTAGTGCTGCTAGACATGGAAACAGCTATGATTGACATATTCATTATAACATGAGATGGCGATGACCGTCAAAATATTTCCTCTTATGTGATATGTATGATAACAGCAGGACCTGTGGACGTTGTGTTTTCATGAGAAACTCAATTGTCTGTGTTTTTTGTCGTCTCCGATGCCTTCATCTCTCATTTTATTGCAAGAATGCAGGAGGTCGATATCTATAGATTGAGATTAGAAATTAGAAAAGTGTTGTTCTGCGAATATACGAGGTGAACTATAAGATATTCGAGTTTTGGAAAGGAATTAGAAAAGGGTTGAGATGGGTGATTGTTCTGGGTGACATTTAGCGATTGTTTCCTGCTTTTTGTGGCCTTCTTAGAATAACCGAGCTCTTTTTGGAATATTCCCTCTGAAAGGAATCTTCAAGATTGGTTTACTGAGGTGCTGGACTTTTGGGCTGACAGTTTCATTTGGTTTCAGAGAGGTGAGAATAAGTGCGGTGAGAAAGGGATCTTGAGAAAAAATTTACAGCGTTGTCTTATAATTCCATTCAGTCTGGCGGAGGGGGCTCTTGCCTTCGTGGAAGGTTATTTGGAATGAAGGGCCAAGGATTGAGCTGCCTTCTTTTTTTTGCTTGGCAGGGGAGGTCTGGAATCTTTATGAGTGTGAACTTGTGGATGCTGATGAAATGCTACTTGGTGTTTCATACAGGTGGTGTGAGTGTGACTTTGACGTGGGGTGATGAGAGGGGGGGTTATCATCAACTTCGTAGTATGGTTTTGATAGATTGCTGGAACATGATATTTTCTTTGTTTTGAAATTGTCTAGGTGATACCGCTTAGTTGGTGGGAATTTTCAAGGGGCATTGCTGATTAGGAGTTAATATATCGATTGCCAGATCAGGGATGTTTTGTACCCAACTATGGAGTTTTCTTCACAGGACTGAGAGTTTACAAACTCCTCTGCTCTCCTTGCAGCTTGGATGTCACCGTTTAATACTTTGAGATGTCACTCTTTATGGGCCTCCCTTTGGTGGAGAGGCTCCTAGTAGATCCCGTTGTTAGTTCCCTAACATGTGGGCCAGGAGAGAGAGAATGAGTTGGTGGAGAGTTAAATGTGGAGAGCGAAATAGAATAAAAAAAGTATAAAAGGGTAAATATGTAAAAATACCTATGGAATCTTTCTTATTTTGGAAAGTGGGCAATTTTTTTGGGACGACCCAAAAAGGAAATATGATCAATTTATGTGGGACGGAGGGAGTACTACTTTTGGCACTCAGTAGTCATACCACCTCAATGGTGGTTTTGGGCATGTAGACTTCATTAGTTCATTTCAAGTAGTTTGAACTAAGCCAAGATGGCTGGCAAGCTAACTGAGCACAGTTCAGAGTGGAGTTTCTGCCCTCTTTCTAACGTGCGCTGAAACTTGACCGAGCTGTGTAAACTGCTCTTGTTGTCTTGGACTCCATTATTTTCTATGGAAGCCCACTACAATGGAACAGACGGACCATTGTTTAGTTGTATATATTGTAGATATACCTTGAAACGGTCTAATAAAAGCCTTTAGAGGAAACTTCCACCATGGTCCCTATAAGTGTAGCGTTTACTCGGTCCGTCCCTGTAATATTTTTAGCCGTTATAGTCCTTGTACTTTACCATGTTAGCAAGCATAGTCCTTTCGCACCTTTCAGTCCAATTGTGCCCGTCAGTTGGCTCCATTAGGGGAAAAATGAGTCATTTCCTCCGGCAAAAACTCCTTTATAATCCGTGATATGGACTCTTTGCTGAATTAGTCCCTGAACTAGTCTTTTTAGAGCTGATGTTGAAGCACCTTTTGCCAGCTTCATCCTTTTGGTCGCTTCACCAGATTTTGATGTTAACAACAATAGCAATTGATGCCCCAACCAATAATAGGGCGACCAAAGAACCCTAATCCCTCCCCAATCTTCCTGTTTGATTTCCCGACCACAATCTGGTCGAACGTGTTTCCACCCTAACCACCACCACCCCACCAACCACTTCTTCCAATTCTCATACTGCAACGATAATCCCTGTGCAAATGCTGGACGCAAGTAAAGCAACACTCCTTCAGGGTATAAACCACAACCCACTTCTGAAACCACCTTCTCTGCCCTAAATCCATCACTACTACAAACCTAAAATCCCATATCCTTCTCTTAAGCACTAGGGTTTATTTCCTTTTATTGATGTAAACTAGGGACGAAATCAGAGCTTCAACGGGGTAAGTTGGTGAAAATTGTTGGTGTTGACAACTCCTTGGCCGAAAACCCAATATGTGCAAACCAACGTCTACCACCACCAATAGATATATCATTCTGATATTTACAATCTGGTTTCAGAGACATTAATTTTATCTAAAACATGAGTTTTGAGCAATCGAGGTTGAAAATGTGTGGTGGCTAGGGGAGTAGAGTATGGCAGGGGTGTTGGTTGCTCTGAGGGGAAAGGTGGTGGTGATGTAGGATTTGCATCTCTTCGACGTAGGTGTTGGTCTCTGCTCGATGTGGTGGTTGTAGGGAAGAGGTGGTGTGGTGTGGGTTGTGATGGTGGCAGGATGGTGATGATGCTGGGGGCTCGGCGGTGATGGTGCTAAAGGACCTGACTGCTAAACATTAGTTCAGAAAGACAGGAACTAATTCAGCAATATGCTAGTAGTTCAGGGACCATAAAGGAGCTTCTGTGGAGAAAATCACTCTTTTGCCCCTTCCATGAGGTCGACTAACAGGCAAAATTTGAAGGAAAGTGGCAAAAGGACTACCCTGGCTGACGTGGTAAACTACAAGGACCGTGACGTGTCAAAAGATAGAACTGGGACTAAACGGGCTAAACGCTATACGTAGAGGGACCATGTTTAGAGCTTCCTCAAGCCTTTATGAGTGGAATTATTGTTTTTGTATGCTAGATAGGATGCAAAGACTTTTTAGTGACCCCAGAAAGTTCTCGTTCATCAGAGTGGAACATGAATGACATCTGGGAGGCAATGCTTGCTGTTCAAATAGATTGAATGTTAGATCACGTTCGGGCTTTACTGTATGCCAGTTTTGAAGAAGTTCTCTGTTTTTGGAAAACAAAAGAACCTACCTTGCTTATTAACATCTCTGTCATCGCTTGTTACATAAAAGTTTTCCCACGGTCTTTTTTCGGGTATTTAGCTCCTTTATGTATGGTACAGCTGACCACATTCTGTTAACTTATCTAAAACTAAAAGTGGTTCAATATCTTCCCACTGTGATTCAGTTAATGTTTTCTTTTGTAAAGAACTGTGAATTTTTGCTTGTGATTCTGTGAACTGATAAAGACTAGCAAGGGAGGATGGATTACTCAAGTGGCTAGTAGACGAGGCAGAGCTTATAAACAGGGACAATCTTTCCTAACAAGTTGATGTACTGAGCATTAAAAACACTCGAGCAATTAGGCTTTTATTATATCTTACAATCTCTTCATTAGCTTAGAACCACAATTATCTCCTTGTTTTTCCTGAGGAAATCAGAATATAGCTGCCTCCAAATTGAGCTTGTCTCATGATCAGTTTCGATCATCCCAGTTTATGGAGATATGCGTACTCTCCCTAATCACTGAAGTGCACATGGAGCAGTAATTGCCAGAAAGGGTTTGCAAGCCGTAGCATATATGGTAAAGATATATTAACAAAAGTCGCCATACTGGGGGCACAACCTATGTACACAAAATTTGGTCCTATGTATCAAAGCCCAAAGCTGGATGGGCGTCATAAGAACCAGTCATTGTGTCCTCTGTCCAACAGAAAAGAGTATGCAAAAACAGATGTGAGTCTCCCTGTAAAAATATCCATCTGTTCACAAGCTCTCGTGTTCTTTCTTCCCAAATAAAGCCAGAACATACTTTGAGGAATCAATGCCCACAATCTTGCATTCTACTCTGTCCAACATAATGTTTTCAGTCTTTTGGTATTCAGTCAAGCTTCAGTCAAGCTTGACTGAAAACCAAAAGACTGAAAACATAACCATATCCCCCTCTCCACCGCTTTGTGTAACTAAAGATGAGCCACCCGAATTTCTGAAGATTTCTTATGTTTGCTGAAATTATCTTTTGCGAATGATATATTTCTTCCTGCTTTCCGCGAGAGAGAAGCCATCAACTTTCACGAAAACGATGCAGCATCTAACTATATCCAAGGAATATAGCAGTCAAAAAAATGCTGAATCCGGATCGATCTCCCAATCATAAAATTTACTTCTAAAAAGCGGGTCCCACCTTAGTTGCAGGAAACTCCTAGTATGGTGACGCTTCTCTCTCGGAAACTCGCTTTTGCTATCCCAAGTTAGGAGCTCCACGGGATCTCGTCCCAAGCTCATATAGGAACTCGATCCCTTCAGCTGGACAGAGATGCATGGAGAGAGTACCTAAAAATCAAGCCCTTTTCGGCTCAATTCCTTGTTTCTCTCTTCCTTCAAGTTCTTAAAGCCTCCTTGTTTGTTGTTGCCCTCCCTCCCTCTCTCCCTTCCTCTATCAAGCTATATTCAAGAAATGGTAATACTCTAACGAATTTATTTATTCAAGCCGCTCCCAACCTTAAATTCTTCCAAGTTCTTACGCTCCCCCGCCCCCGTCCCCGCCCCCGCTTTGTGCAACTAAGGGTCCCACATTCAGCCTTTTCCCCAATAAAAAGACAACCTTGTCCACCAACGTCCTTTGTTGCTAACAATTTTAGTAAAAACCAAAAAAGCCTTACTGAGCACAGTCAAGCGAAAACCTCACCATTGTACCGTAACCATATGTGCAACACATGTTAAACTTGAGCCTTGCATGCTTTTACGCGGGGGACTAATTAATCTTTTAGTGAAAGTAAGGTCAACAAGTGTTTCAAGCCTTCAGTATTCAAGACCATAGGCAGATGACTTGCGGTGGAAGGGGGCAAAATCGGAAGTATTGTCAGTGAATTTAGCTCTTGACCCTGTCATTTCTGTGGAATTACATGGCACACTCAAGCCAGCAAGAATCCTGCGGCGAATGGCAGCATGGGACTCCATTTGACAGACGACGGTTTGAGATGTACAGAAAGATTATCTGCCTTGTTGTCGTGCTGTATATGAGGTGTATGAGTCAATATTGCTTCAACTGCAGGGTCGCAGGTGGCACCGTTATTGCTGTGTATTGTGTTTCCAGTGTTAAATTGATTTGTGTAAGCCTTAGTTGCACGAAGCGTGGGTGGGAGCGGGTGCGAGGTTTCGGAGTGGAAGTATGAGTAGTATACTGTTTTTTTCAGTGGGAGCAGGAGCCGCTGCGACATTCAGTAGTGAGGTTCTGGGATGGGAGCGTCACCAGAATTGGAGAATCCTACAACTATTTATATGGTACATTTGGCAAGAGAGGAAAAGTCAGGTGTTTGATGATGGATGACATTCATTCAGAGGGAAAAACAGTGCTTTATACTTCGGGTTTTGGACTTTTTATGTCCATTCTTTTTCAACGGATTCTTGAGCACTTACAATTACTTGTCCTGTGCCCGGTAGAATGGGTGCTGGGGGGTAGGGTGGGACTACGCATACTTCGCGTGTATTTGGTGTGGCCCCCCTTTCTTGTTTGCCTTTGATAAATTGCTTTGTGGGCTTATCGAAAGCTGTTTTCCATCTTGTGAACTCCAGATGACACCACTATGAATGGCTAGTTGTCTTGTTGTAAAAGTGAGTTTCACCGTCTGTAAATAATAATATATTGAACGTTCTATTGATTTTACAATGCCTACTTTTAAATGCAGGCCTTGAACTTGGTTACCGATGCGCTGACTCATGTTTGTATTGAAGTACGTGGTGCGGCTTGCATTTGTCTAAAAAGTCTCTCTCGCTCAGTCAAGGTTTGGGAAATGAATACCAAATATCCAAATTAGGAATCTTAGATTAGAATTACGATTATAACCAATAGGATTTTTCTTTCTGCCCCCCCCCCCCCCCCCCCCCAAACCACAGAATCTGAGTGCTGGCACTTTTATGAATGAAATCATCCTCGTACCTTTGGTTCAGCTTCTATGTGACTCTCCTACTTCCCTCCAGGTATTCTTCTGTTTATCTTTCTGTTGTAGCCTCAGAAAGCTAGATTTATTATCCTTTGCATCGAGATATCTTTAAGAAATTCAAATTAGTTTGATATTTATTATGCTTGCATGAATGCTGTCAGTCATATATTAGTTGAGAACTTTCAAAATGGAACACTCCAAAACCGCCCAAAACCCCCCAAACATAAACTTCACGTGGCAGAAACCGCCTCTATTCTATCTATTAAGTCATCCTTATTCTAGTAAGTGATTTTCATTGTTACTATGTTTCCTGATCGGTGGTTACACTAGTGAGGACTGTTCTTGAGGACTTTGATGGTTCTGGTGAATTTTCTTTGGGCCTAATCCCAAAACTGTACCTTCAATTTTACCCCCAGTACAGCTTTAGTACCCAAGTTTGATAGTGCACCAAAGAAGTACCTAACTTTGAAATAACGTACGAAATCGGTACCGTTAGAAAGTTCGAGGGGCAAGACCGTCATTATAAAACAAGACATAAAGCCTGTGTAGGTGACCACGTGGAATGTCATTTTTTACTCTTTCTTACAAAAACTCTTCTTTCTCTCTAAAAAAACTTTCTTCGGAAAAAACTCCTCTCTCTCTCTCCAAAAAAAGATTTGGGTTATCTTTCCCCTCTCTCTTTCTTATTTTTCCTTACTCTCTCTCTCTCTCTCTCCCCTTTACCTTACTCTCTCCATTCTCCCTAAGCGCAAACTCCAGCACAACTACCGTCGCCGCAACACCATATCAGCGGTCACCACCGCAAACAACAAATTCAGTAAACAACCAAATTCAGCAATCAACCAAATCTTTTTCCATATTCCAAACCAAAATTTTTGATTCTCCAAACGGGTACTATCAAATTTAGCACCAACCCAGTTCAATTCTATGATAAACCCAAGAGATTGTGCAGAGAAACCATTTCACAAATTTCCAAATTCAAGCTTTACAGAAGCCATTAGACGGTACCCATTTCCAAATTCAAGCCGGAGATACATCGCCGCGGTGGTTAGTCGCAGCTTTGCCGGTGACTGTTTTTCTCCACTAAAAACATGAAAAGCGGTGGGGTTTTAGCGTCCAGGTGGGAGATGGTCAGCGGTGGTGGCAACACAGCGTCGGAAATGACAAAACCCTTCGCGAAATCATTGCCAACAAGCGTCGGAAATGACAAAACCCTTCGTTAAATTTTCGAAATCATTGCCAATCGCTCCCCACCAACGCACTAGGAACCCCAGGGAGACCACCACCCTCCCACTGCCACTGCTGTCGGCCACAGGCAACCACTGCCGGCCATCGGCAGCCACCGCCGGTCACCACCGCCGCCGCTGCAACCACCACCAAAGAAAAAACTCAAAATAAAAATTGAGTAATCAAACACCCATTTGTTTTTGTAAAAAATAAAACTAAACTGGTTTTGGTTTTTTTGGAAGTGATTTCAAACAAACCAATGAGATCTTTATTTTTTTACTTCCTTTTATTTTCTTAATTATCCTTCCTTTTTTAACTGGACCGTAACTATACCCAATCCCGTCCATTATAAATCACCACGTTCCATAAACCACCTCATGCACCCACCAATACCAACACTCGACCAGAGCTTACCGATGCAAAATGACGGCGATGACAGCAATACAGAGAGGATGTCGAAGGATCGAGCTCCATAGGAGCCAAGTATCCGACATTTGAGAAAGCAAGAGATCGGGAAGGAGAAAATACGGGTAAAAAGTGTTGATCTGGACTTCAGTTTGAGTTAAGATCTGGCAGATGGTGAAGATATTACGAGAATTTCTGTTTTTTGTGCTTGTACAGAGGTTGTGGTGATGCTTGTGGCTGCGGCGAGTAGTGGTGGGTTTGGTGGTTGGTGACGACAGTGGTTGGGGTTTGGTTGTCGGTGATGTTGTGGGTATTGTGGTGTTGGTTTGCTGGGGTGGCAGTAAATATGGTGGTGGTTTGGTCATCGGGTTGGTGGTGGGGGGACTGGCGGTGGTGGTGGGTGTGGCAGTGGTGGTGGTGGTGCTTGAGTTGGTGATGCATAATTGATGGCAAGCTATGAAGCACGAAAGCGGGTGCAGGTGCGGATACGATACGGGTACTGATACGCGGATAAGACATTTTTGAAAATTTAGGATACCGGTGCGGCTGGGATACGGCGAATTTTTATATATATTTTTACTATGTACACCTAATATTAAATTTCTAAACAATTTGGATGTTAAGAAAGTGCATAAAAAAGATAGTGCAATTTAATTTAACCATTCTACAGTAGTATAACACCATCAAATACATAATAACCACCACCAAGTAACAATGAAGCATCAAAGTTCCAGCTATCTCAAAAGCAAAATACTCCATTAAATATTAAACGCTTTTTATAAATATATTAATAGATTAAACTGTGTGTGTGGGCTTTTTTTTTTTTTGGGGGTGGGGGTGGGGGTGGGGTGGGGTGGGGGGTATTGAGAACATATGTATTGACTTTCTACCGAAATTGGTTACAATTTACAATCCATGTCCAAGTCACAACTCAGAAGGTAGCAAAGAGAGAGGAAGACAAAGATTTACCTTTCGAGAAATGCTGCCAGAGGTGAGTACACGTCTTCTCTGGTGGTTGCCGGAGTCGCCGGTGGTCACGGGTGGTTGCATCGAGGCTACTGCCGCTGCCGCTTCTCTCTCTCTCTCAGACTTCCCCAATTCACGATCTGCCCGTAACTTAGGTTAGTACAACTATTTTATTTATGTTTTCACCCCCCAAAACTAAGGTTCTATGTTTCAACCCCCTAAAATTCTTCTGGAATTCCACCGCTAAGTATCGGATCCGTACCTAAACTATATCCTATCCGCACCCGAAATTTAGAAAATGAAGAAAATAAAAGGGAAAAAATGGACCCGCACCCGACCCCGGTGCTTCCCCCCTTTTGAAGCACCTGTGCTTCAGATATGGCAAGACTTGAAAGATATTTTCTGATGCTTTTAACAAAGTTTGATTAGTTCTCAATCTGAAACTAAAGACCATAAGCCAATATACTTTTTGGAGTTTAAAAACAGGACCAAAGTAGAAACTTGTTTCCAGAATGTAATAACTAAAGTGACCAAAAAAGAAGAGTCACCAAAAAATGTGGAAAAAGTACAATTGGAAAATAGAAATGTAAAGGTTAGCAGACAGTAAGAAAAAAGTGGAACGAGTGGTTAATGTTTGGGTGTTTCTTTTGCTTTTTTCGCTTTCGTTTTAATTAGTTTATTTCTATCTTTGTTTTCTTTCTCATTATTTTTTCTCTTTCACCTTTCCATAGGTGAATAGTTTAAAGAAAATTAAATTATCTTCTGTTAGTGTTTGTTTACAAACTTTGTCGTTTTGGAATAAGGTTAGGATGTGATATGCCTGTTTGGGTGTGAATTAAATATCAATGAACGTTCTGCCCTCACTATGGAACCCGTTAACGGCTAAAATCAAACTGACATTGGCAGAAGGATAATGTTGGCAAGTGTTTAATATTTAAAGGACTAAAGTGTCTTAAAATTTTCTGTAAATAGTGGATTCTTTTAGTTATTCCTCCTGGGCACGAATAGTAACTGTCCATCTTTCATTCCTCTGTTTCCCAGGTTGCGGCTCTTGGTGCTATTAGCAACATAGTTGTTGATTTTACAGTACATAAGTCGACTTTTATACAATGTGGAGGTGCGAAACAGCTTGTTCAGCTATCAAAATCCATGGATTCAACTGTTAGGTTAAATGCTGTATGGGCTTTGAGAAACTTGATGTTCCATGTGAACAACAGGTGTAAAGAAGAAATCTTGTCGGAGCTCACAGCATCTGTCTTAGCTAGTCTTATAAGCGGTAATTTCATACATATTATTGTTTGTAATGACTAGATATTTTATCCATGTTAATATTGATTAACTACTTTACAACTGGTAATATGCAGACCCCAAACCTTCTGTCCAAGAGCAAGCTCTGGCTCTTGTTCGCAATCTAGTTGATGGGCCTGAGGACTTTGCTGACTATGTCTTTGCAGAGGATTGTCTTTTACTGCATGCTGTTGGAAACCAATTGCAGAATGCTTCAAAACCAGATGTTTTGCTTCAGGTTAGAAGTGTTCTTATTGAAGATATGACATGCCGGCCATTTGGTCTTTAGTTTTCTCCTTAAGTAAGATTTATTGAAAAAGGTGCCAAAAGGTGGCGCATCTCGTGTACATGAATTGTTGCCCCCAATAACAACAAAGGAGTCAGAGGAGCCTAGACTAGATTCCTCATGACATCAAGGGGGTTCAGAAACAAGACCTTGAGATGAATTTGAGATAGACACTGCACTCTCAATTGCATTGTTCTTCTTGTGCCAACTTAAAACACGTGCACAAAAAGGTCAAAACTTAGAGCTTCAGCTTCCTTTTTTAAACAACCGACTATGTGATAAGTCTGCTATAATCATCAACACCATGCCATAAAGGCAGAAAATCTATCCTAGATTTCTTTAGCTACCAAGACATGCACATGAAGCATTAGGGCAGATCAAACTTGGGTCCTCCTAGGTTATTCCCCAAGAAGAAGCATGCAGTGTCACCTGGTATGCAGATAGCGTGAAAACAAGCCTTAGGAGAGCGGCCTATGCCGCCAAGCAGCCTTCCGTGGGAGGAGGAAGACACCCTATGGACAGCAGTGTAAAAAGCTTTGACTGAGAAAAAGCCCGAGGAAAATTGCTCTTCCACCAAGAGACTCCACTGAATAAAGCATCCGCCAAGGCACGAAGCTAATTCAAACTCCCAATGCTGAAATTACTTTTGTAGACTCGATTCCACCAAATTTTCCCTCCAGTAGAAACTATAGTTCTCTAGAAAAGCCTTTTTGAATAAACATTTTAGGAAGTGTTATGCCATTTTACTCCTTTTAAGGTGGGGGATGGGGCAAGGATGAGGTTTTTGCTAGGGATGCGGATGCCTCCATTAAAGAATTGACTAAGGTTTGGGTAATGCTAGAGGATGAAACATTCTATTGACATGAATCTGGAGATGGAGCCGATAAATAGACTGTCTAGAATGTTATGATAAGTGCAAGGCTTGGAGAAGGTGAGGATGTGGTCTTGTGGAAAGGAAATTCTAATGGTTATGTTTCTGATAATCTTTCCACCAAAATTTTGTTCAAGGAAGAGAGTCAGATTTCTTTGGCAGGAAGTGTGCAAGTCCCTGTCTCCGTAGAAAGTTTTCTTTTTTGTTTTGGAGGCCTCTGGTCTGTTACTTTTACGGGGATAATCTATGGAAAAGGAGGAAGTATTATATGTCCTGGTGCTTTATGTGCAAGAATGACGGGAAAAGAGTAGATCATCTTTGGCTGCGTTGTCCAGTGGCGAGGGAAATCAGGAAATGTGGTGTTTACTGTTCTCACTACTTGAAATTGAATGGTGGTGTCTTGGATAGTGGCAGACCACCTTTGGAGCTGGTTGATGCTTAGACAATGAAGGGAAAAAAAATGCTGTTTGAAATAAGGCTCCTTTGCGTTTTATGTGGCGCATTTGGCTGAAACATAATTGGCTTGATTTTTAAATCAACAGTTACCTATAGATAGGTTGGAAACTGCCTTTTTCAATCTTATGTTTCTTTGTATAGAAGAGTACTGGCCTTCCTCATCGGGAGATTAAAAGGCCTTTTGGGCAGATTTACTTTGATGTATCAATTTCAGTCGTATACTACCCATGTACATAAGTTTCGCCTCCACGGGCCGACTTCTTTCATATTTGTTCTACATATAAAAATAGAAAGAAATAGTCCTATGTTAGGAAACAAGTTCCTTCTTCCAGCACCAAAATGAAGCCAAGGTTTTTAACTAGAAGCATCAACCACTTCCATCTGATATTTGCATTGACCGGATGCTAATACTGCACATTCCAATATATACGCTTGATCGCAAGGCCTTTCACCACCCTAAGTGGCAGGTGAGCGTTTGCCTAGGCATTAAGGCATGCAGTCACTGCCAATCTAGAGATTTAGTGATGATACTTCCATTTATTGCTTTTTCTATTTTGATTTGAGTGGATTTGGTTTTAGGTTTGGCCCGAAAAGTTAGCTGCAAATATGTTCGTGATGTTTGGTGTTAAAGTTTAAATTTTGGATCAACTTGGTTGATAAGGGTGACGGACGACGTATCCAAATTGTTGAATTTGAAACCTTGTATCGTGCAAAACCAAATTGTCGACAAGAAGATTTTTGAGAGAGAAATATATAGAGGCAGTAGGGTGGAGAGAACAGAGAATTTACTCTACATGCACACGTATATAAGTCTACCTATATGATGTACACGGAGAAAGAAGAGATAAAGGAAAGAGCTAGTGACTTACTTTCCCTTGGTTATGGGTAGGCAAGAATATGGAGCACAGACATTTGAGTGCAGAAAATGAAACATAAAATGTATGTCTAAGCTCCTTGCTATCTCTGCTAAGTCGATGTTATCATTTGTTTTGGGATGGAGGGGGTACAGCCAACATCGTATATCACGTTCTCTGGTAACATGTGATGCTCTAATGGAACATTGAGAGCTAAACAAAGGTGCACTCTAGAGCATAAAGATAATAGATTCTGCTCAAACACAAGTAGAGTGCTAACTGGGGCCCAAACATAAGTGGACCAAATGCAAGTGGGAAGTCGTGAAACAAGAGCTCTTGGCTTCTAGTACCGAGGTTTACAAATTAGGTGAGACCAAAGAGAAAATAATGAAACGGCTAGGATTTACTTGATCAAAATCATATAATGGCTGAAAGTGTATTATGCTTTTATATGCAGTACACACCTGGACCTGCATTATGCGTTCTGCCACCACTAGTGCTTTTTATTCTCTGTAGACCTGCATTTTCTTTCTTTTTGTGGGGGTTATTTTTTTGGCTTTCATAAATGGACGACTCCTCATCTGTCATCTCTTAGTATACTCTTGGTTCAAAAGTTTAATCGACACGTGGGCGTGCACTGCACAAACGCACACACTTGGGAAGTTTATACTGCTGGCAACTTAGCTAAGTTGCCACCAAATCTCTGACACTTGACTGGCCACATTTTACTTCACCCTGAGCTAAATTACCAACGCATCTCTTAATTGTGAAACCTTACCAATTTGCTACTAGAAGTAGCTGATTAAGCACATGCGAAGAAAGGACGGCAAAGATAGACCAAGTTTCCAGTTATGGCTGGGAAATCACCTGTTGTAAATGTATAACGTTTTAGACCTGTTTAGTAAGTGATTTGTGTGCTAGCAAGAGAGTGGGGATGGGTGGACTGGTTGCAACCTAACCTATGCTATCTAGAAAAATGGCTGCCCTTCGGATCTTACCAGCATCCCAAGCTTTTCCTACTGTACTAAGCAATAGCCCCTTCTTCTAAACTCTTGAATAGCTTGGAATCCTGCATTTTGGTATAATTGCTAGGTGCTTTATCAGTTAGCAACTGGCGTGTTCAGTTTTGAGTACATAGGGTTTCCTTGAGTAGATACGAGGTCGAGGTGTTCAAACGACTGGTATCAAAACTTGATATATTACCTATCAAGAAGAATGATTATATGTTTTTATGGGACGACCAAACAAGATAGATCCACAATCTGTGAGATCACTCATTCTTTGCCTTAGGATTAGTCAGTTCTATCTCTCAATGGACGGGGAAGGGATATGACTTACCGGTAGTGTCTCACCTTGACGTGGGATCTCTCAACAATACCACAAGATGACACCTGCACAGGAAGTAACCATTTCACAACTGGTGCCTAATTGGAGGACGCATAGCCTTTGACCTGCGCCCAAATGTGTAAAAGATTCCATAGAGATGCTTATGTTATGTTGCTTGTATTAAATATTTGAACTTCTTTTTCATTTAGGGAATGTACACCCTCTGCAATGTGGCTTCTGGAAACGAGTTCAGTAAGGAAGCGGTTATGAGTCAGCTTTTCTGCCAAACAAGCAACACCCAATGTATATTGGTCAATTTCTTGCAGAACAGTGACAGCCGATTCCGTACCGCTGCTGTCTGGACTGTAGTAAATCTCACCTTTCCAAGCAGTCCTGGTGCATTTGATCGTGCTGGGAAGCTGAGAAATGCTGGCATAGCCACTCAATTAAAGAATATGGTCGATGATTCCTGCGTGGATGTAAAGGTTGTTAAGCAGCATGTGAATCCCGATGGTTCTTTTGTTATAATAGTTTATTCTTTTGCTGATTGATGCCTGATTCTTGTTTTGCAGCTTCGTGTGAAAACGGCAATAGGCCAGATGATGTCTTTTGGTGATGGCTCAACATGATTGCTTTTTTATTCTGTTGTGCTCAACAGCCAATTGTAAAGAGAGTTGACGCGATGGTGCTTGGGCCTCGCCATATTTTTTGAGATAACAATTACAACGTGGTACGCACCGGCAAGAATTTGAATGCCCTCTATGTTTGGGTAAAAGTTGGACATAAGAGTAAAACCAAGAATCTAATTACTAGGGCATTTATTCACCCTTGGACGTGCGTTTAACCACAGTTACCTTTCAGTTTTTTTTTTCATTTGACGAGGGCATCAAGGGCAGCGTTCGTGATTTTGCAGCTTCTGCTGATCTGGTCATGAAGGAATTTGATTTTTGTTTCTTTGAATGTATTGGAAAGCCAATCTCCTCGCCAAATTATGCTTTCCACACCCTCAGTTGTCAGTAAAAACTCAAACCTTTTAAGCAACAAAGGAGAAGCGGACAAGCATACGAGGGTGCGTAAATAGGCGTTTCCGGTTTCATGAAACAATTAACTTTTGTTGTTCTTTTTCTGAGTTTGCCTCTGCCAAGGATTGTATCAGTTTTAATACTTGATATATCTTTCTATGTGTACATCAGTTTGCTCATATTCGCCGTGAAAGTATTACACCGTTTGGCAATTCATAGGTTTGGTTTCAATTTTAAGATGGCCCGGCTGGATAACATGTTGACGACATGCCAAAGCAGCTCATGACTGATGGCTGGCGATTTGAAAAAGCAACAAAAGCTTCATAATGGACCCCTCTTTGGCTACCCAAAAAATCAGCTATGGGGTTGACAATTTTACGTGTTTTGGTCTCTCTGCATCTATTTGCAAGCTTTCTTACCCTCCAAGCACCTCAAGAGAGTATATAGATTGAGGTACCTTTGCATTTTTTGTATTTTTTTCAAAATTTTATCAAATTTAGCGTGAAAGATATCATGAATTATATAATGACATAATCTCACATGCATAGAGTGTGAACAACGGTTCGTAAAACTTAATCCTCCATCACGAAACATAATATCCTATACCTCTTCCAATTAATCATTCTTAGGCGATGATTAAGGTGCAAAGCTATAAATTCCTTCACCAATTGAAGCGCGTTCTTGTGGTGGATCAATTCCAAAGCCAGTGGATAACATAGGCTTCTTTGCCGTAAGTTGATATTTGACCATGTAACTTGCACATGTTACAATTTATTATTGATTACTATATATATATATATATATATATATATATATATATATATATATATATATATGATTAGTAATCAATCAGGCATCATGACCTTGAAGAAGTGTCTGCCGACTGAAACGTCCTTGTTCACCGAAGCAGAAGCCATCAGGATGGATCTGTCGCCGGAGGTGGCGTCGCGTCGGGGGGAAGACGAGGCTATTGCCGGAGCTGGAGCGGGGTCGGGGTCGGGGGGAGGACGGTGGTGTCGCCAGAGATGTGGGTCGCCATAGAGGGGGTCGCGGGTGGGTGAAATGTTCGAGACAGATAGAGAAACGGGAGAAAGAAGAATGACCGATCTGATTAATTTTTAAGAGGAGTTTTAACGACATGTTCTTTGTGTTCGCTACATTGTGTAGTAGACACAAAGAACACCAAAAGTTTTTTTTTGCAAAGCCGCCCGTTACATTGTGTAGCGGACCCATAGAACTCCAAAAAATTTCTACTCTGCAGAGTCGTCCGCTACATTGTGTAGTGGACATAAAGAACACTAAAAAAAATTCTATGTGTTGGAGTTTTAAGATTCTGCAAAGCCGTCGGCTGCATTGTGTAGCGGATATAAAGAACACCAAAAAAAATTCAAGTGTTGGAGTTTTAAGACTCTGCTGAGCCGTCCGCTACATTATGTAGCGAACATAAAGAACATGAGAAAATGCACTCTATCCGCTACACTATGTAGCGGACGGGGCAAATAAAAAAAAACTTAAACTTAGATTTGATGGCTCTCATAGGTCCATCAGAAATGAAATTCCAGTCTTCGGTCAAAAGATTATTAGAAAAAAATTACAAAAAATTATTACAAATGTCAAACAGATTTGATGGCTTATACAAAAAAGGTCCACTGCATCTTCTTCTTCCTCATCTTCGGCGTCATCTTCTTCCTCGTCTTGCAAACCCCCTGGACTTATCCCCAGTGCCTTGTAATGGTTCCGCTTGTCATGGTTGGTCATTTTGTTGCACAATGCACACCTTCTCAGCTTTTTAGGTTGAGTTGCTGTTCAATAGAGCTCTTCATCCGCGTAGATCTCTTGCGGCCTTTCGTTTGCGATATAATTGGATCCAAAGGCCGGATATCATTGTCGTCTTCCTCCCCCGGCTCGTCATCTTCTGATCCCGTTGTAGGCTCGGTGTCAACCGCATTGCTGACTGAAGCTGCTTCCAACTGGTCGACGATGGGCTCTTGCTGCTGAGCTACCTCGAGGAGATGTTTATATCCGACCATTGTAGCAGCACCCTTTACGGACAAACGGGTGAACATTGTCACCAGATGATTATACCGCAACGTCTCTGATTCTTCAAAGTCAGTATACGGGTGCTCCGGAAAGGCAATGGTACCGTGCAACCTGTTTGCACCTTTCGTCCACCGTGGCAGGACGTATTTATCGGGGATTGTCCTGATATTCTTCTGGGTGAAAAACCGCAGAATGTGTCTACACAGGATGCCATGGAACTCAAACTTCTTGCAAACACATGTCACCGAATCCGTCAATGTGTCGTGGCTCACCGTATAAATTCTGCGCAGCTTCTCAGGGACGAGGTCATTCACGAGCGAATAAACCTTGTACTCACGCGTAGACTTTTCTGCCACCTTGTTTATACTGTATCGTCCCGATTTTTGCAGCTCTACTTGGTATAGCAAGAAGATCTCCTTCGTATAGACTTTGGCACCGTTCAGCTCCAGCGGGGTCTCAAGCAACCTTCTCCTTTGTTTGTACGTGGTTGCAAAGTCTGCAGCCCTTTCTTTCACGAACAACGAGGCAACCGCTTTTTGTGCGGATGTGACGAAACTCTTCAAATTGGTAGCTGTACCCACATAACTATCGAACGTGGCATTCATAGATTCACTCCTGCCCGTCGTTTTCATGCCCGCAGAAAAATACCTCCTCGTGTAAACGCCAATCCATTGCTCTTTGAGCTCGTACAAGTGCTGGAGCCACTCGTTGTCTTGCAATGAGTAATCCCAACAAGCTTTTCCCACCTCTCCTCGAATTCCTCAATCGTTAACGACTTATTAACGCACTTTCAAAATCCTGTTTAAAGTCTGGATACTTTGCGTACACGTGATGCAGACGTTCAGGGTATTTGTTGCTTATGTGCCAAGTGCACAAGTTGTGTCGAGTATCTGGGAAGACGGTAGCAATAGCCTTCTTCATTGCCAAATCTTGATCGGTGATGATAACTTTGGGTGCTTTGAAGTTCATTGCTTCCAGCCACGCCCTAAACAACCATTCAAAAGAACTCTCGCTCTCGTCCCTTAACAAGGCGAACCCGAACAGGATGGAGTGATAATGATGATTGACGCCCGTGAAAGGAGCGAACGGCATCGAGTACTTGTTGGTACGGTATGTGGTGTCGAAAGTCACGACATCCCCAAAATGCTTATAAGCTAGCCTCGAACGACCGTCGACCCAAAAAATTGTACTAACTCGATGCTCGTCGTCAAGTTTATAATCGAAGGTAAACTGCGGGTCCTCCATCTGCATCCGTTTCAATAGGCTCATTGTGGATTGAGCATCATTGAGGTCATACGCGGCTCGTCTATGGGTTCGGACCGCGTTACGAACGTCTGTCGTGTTAAAGTTTAAATTTTGAATTCCCCCAGCCTGTTCAGCAAGAACATTAACAATGTCGGTAGGTCCTATCCGCGCATTGCTCATTGTGTGAATTAGGCTCCTCGCGACCTTACCCATCTTCTTGTGTTGATGCATCTGACTCACCTTAGAAGGGGTTACTAACGGGTGATTGTGTGCCAGTTCCAGGCTGGTAATAAGCCAATGATCTTGCTTGGGTTTATAGCTTACGAACATCTTGACCTGGCAATTTGTGCGCGCAAAGCAGTCCCGTCTTCTACGCGAATATCCTATTTCGTCATCACTGTCATCATTGCCTACGCGTGTCTCATTTTGCTATGGGTTTCTGCCCCTATGACACTCGTATAAGCGAGAGCATATCTTTTTTGTTACGTTGCTTGTTCTTGTAGTCTTTATTCTAATGCCAAAACCAACCCTCAATGAATACGCTCGAAAACATTCTTCAGCTTCTTCCAATGTTTGAAACGTTCGTCCTAGATACGGATCACTAGCATCTACGGGGGTGTTGGAGCTCGACACGAAATCAGACATTGTGAAACAAGACCTATGTAGAAATAGACTACGCTTAACAATCAAATGACATTTCTAACTGAAAATATTACCTTAAAATTACCTTGGCGAATAGACCAATTTAGGATGACAAATATACCATATACATAATCTCAAAAGTGTCTCCAATTTAAAAATTATTAATTTATTGAACATAACAAATTAAAATTACTAAGATAAATAGACAAATTCATCATGCCAAAATACAACAAACATATCTCAAAAAATTCGAATTTAAATAGGATAAATTTTTCGAAGTTAGCGAACCTCAAAAAAATCAAATTTAACTATAATAAATTTGTTTAAAGTTAACAAATTAATTTCTAGAACATCACAAATTGATGAATAGAGTGACAAATTTCTAGAACATCATAAAAAATCTATACTTTTTTGTCCAAAAAAAATTATACTTTATCAGTCAATCCATAAAGAAAACTTCACCATTCACAAACTTACCTTGCTTGAGTGAAGCTTGAAGCAAGTGTTACTCGAAACTTGAAGGGAGCTGAAAATGGAAGCAAGTGAGTCTGAAGAGACAAAAATTATGCTGAAAGAGCTAAGAATCTTTTGGGAATAGGCAATACTGTTCGCGATACTGTATAGCGGACAACATTGTGCAGAAATAAAGGTACAAAAATTAATGGAAGTGTGTCAGTCGTGTCAGTCAAAAGTAGTCCGCTATACAGTGTAGCGGACAACTTTTTGACTGTCACATGTCAGGTCAAAAAGTTGTCCGCCATACAGTGTAGCGGACGGAGGAGGAGGGGCAGTCTGGTAAAAAGATTCGTCCGCTAAACTATGTAGCGGACGACTCACAGTTTTTGAAAAAAAAATATCTGGAAGGGTGGACGGCCAGATCGCGCTAGCAAAACTCCTATTTTGCTAGCGCTATCAACGGATCAGCTCCTATGTATGTATGTATGTATGTATGTATGTATGTATGTATGTATGTATGTATGTATGTGTATATGTGTGTGTGTGTGTGTGTGTGTATATATATATATATATATATATATATATATATATATATATATATATATATATATATATATATATATATATATATATATATAAGCACGTATGAACTTAAATGACTAATCTTTTCTTTCCTTAAAGTATCCTTTCTAATTAATATTTTCATGAAAGATTTAGGGTGAATAAGGGTGTTTTGGACTTCTCATAGGATATCAAACATCTTTCCTTAAAATGCCATTATTGAAATATATGTTTTTGTTAGAATTAAGGATTGTTTTGACTTTTGATTAAAAACTCTTCTTTTTATTATATACCTATTTTTAATAAATGTTTTAAAAATAAGGATTTTTTTTACTTTTCATATAATATGATTCGTTAAATTATCTTTATTAGAATATATGCTTTTATCAGAGTAAAGAGATGTTTTGACTTTAACTACAACATCTTCTCCGTCATATTCGATTAAAGAGAACTTGTAGCGAACATAGTTGTAAAGCCTTTTTTGAAAAATATAATATATACCTGAGCTAAATTAAATATTTTGTCATTCAATCCTTTTTAATTTTGTATTTCATGTGTATATGTTGATGTGTATGCTACAAATTTGAATTATTCTGCATGTATATAGATTTCAATACAAACATATTAGTATATTGAAACTTTCGTAAACCTGAAATTTGATTCTAGATATTTAATATGAACATATTAATATAAGGAAGGTATTATAAAACTAGAGTTTTTTAAGATTTTCTAAATGCATATGTAATCTTGACTGGGGTTAAATGGCTAATTCTTTTTTTTTTCCTTAAGATGTCATTTTTAAACTGAAATCTTCATTTGAAACTTTATTTCCCATCAAATACTCATTTTGAATTAGAGTATTGTTAAAAAAAAATAAGTGTATTTGGTTTTTCTTAAGACATCAAGTATCTTTTCTTAGAATATCCTTATAGGAATATATGCTTTATCTAGAGTTAAGGGTTCTTTTGTCTTTTAAAAAGAAAAAAAAACTTACGAAAACTTATAAAACCACACTTGAACTCCTACTTTTTTTTTATTACCGAAATTTTTTTATCAAAGCTAAACTACCTCAAGCTACAATATCTTCTCCATCAATTTCGATTAATGAAAACAACTTACAGAGAATAATGTTTTCTATAACCTTCAAAAATATAAACATACCATGGTTGAGAATATATTTTTCAATTATATAAGGCTTAATAATGTGTTTTCTATAGCCTTCAAAAATATAAATAGAATTTATTTTTCTATAGCCTTAAAAAATACAGAGAATTTATATGTTGATGTGTATGCTACAAATTTTAATTATTGCGCATGTATACATACATATATATATATATATATATATATATATATATTAATGTAGACATTTTCATACATTGAAACTATCATAAAACTGAAGTTTAATTCTAGATTTCAATTACACACACATTGGTGTAAGAAAACTATAGTAAAACTGGGCTTTTTAGAAAATTTTAAATGCATAAGAATTGATTTTATTATACAATTTTATTCCTAATTATAACTTGATTTCGTGGCAAGTACATAATCCTATATTTGAATTAGAGTTATTAGAATACCCTTATTTCATGACAACATATCTTTCATATGATTATTATTTTTTACTCTTTTTATGATGCATTGTATTCCTATGTATCATATATTTACATGATAAACATGTTTCATATGGCTATTGTCTTCACATACTTCACTCTTATAAAGTGATAGGATTAGATGAACTCCAATTAATAAATATTCTAATTTATTTTGGCTCAAATAATTAATAACTATTTTTAACTTGAAAACTCTCAAATTTTATATGCAAGGGGTTAAATAACTACATTTTTTTTTCTGAAAATATTCTTTTGAAGTTAAAAAGTTCTCTAAATATTTTGACTTTTTAGATGGTGAGGCTAAATTACTATTATTTTGGCTAGCTTTAAATATTTTGACGTTAAAGAGGTTCATTAATATATCTTTTAGTGACAAAAGACTATTAATATAATCAAAACGAATAAGGATCTCGCCCCAGCGTACAAAATAATCTCAAGCGATTAAAATAGCTACATGTTTTTTCATTAAAAATATCTTTAAAAATAAAAGGTTTCCTAAACTTAAGTGTATTTTTACTTTTAAGAAGGTGAGCTTAAACTACAATATTTTTTATTAATCGTAAACAATTTGCTGCTAAAGAGGTTGACAGTTCACTAATGCATCTGTAAGTGACAAAAATGTGGAAGTGGATCTAACCCAATCGTATAAATATGATACTAAATTTCTGTTCATCTTTAAAGAAAACCTTATCAAAATATAACATTAAAACTTATAAACATCAAAACTCTAAAAGTGAGTGATAGAAAAATTTTAGAAAGTTATTGAAAGCCAAGGCTACTAAATTTGTTGCTTAAGCAGTTCGGTTTCCATACGTGTTGTGATAGATCTCTTGAGCTTGATTGATTCTTGATTTTAAAGATGTAATATTTAAGCTCCTAACCCATTTAATCTTACAAACGTTGTTATACATTTATTAATAATAACTTCTTCGTGTTAGACACTTTATTTTCGATAATCTTTTTTGGATTGATTATTGAACTTTCATAAAATAATTTAATTATAATTCAAACTTCTTCTCAATTTCACTTACTAGACATATATATGCCATCAAAACATAATACATGATAATAGACAACTCCAATATAAACACTTGATATTAATTATCTCTAAAAAATTTCTTCACTTTTATCGCTGTACAATCAAACTTGTAGTGTTTCGTGAGAATTAGATATTTATGGGAGATGTTTGAGACTGATTGAAATGCCAATGTATCTTGGATAACAAGATACAATATGAAACTTTAAAAATTCTGTTTAACGGCAACTTGATGTGACGAAAGAAATAAGTATGATAAATAGTAAAAAAATATTGGCGATAATTGGCATGAAAAATTAGGATTTGAAAGTAAGACCATATTTTGGGTAAAGAATTTTTCACATTTTGAGTATTAATTAGTAGTTAACAATTAATTTGTTATTACCGTTTAATAACAATAGTAGTATTGATTAATTTTAATTTTTTTTAATCAAGCTTTAGAATATTCTTATTTCAAATCACTATATATCGTGTAAAGCACGTGATCCTTATATATATATATATATATATATATATATATATATATAAGAACTAAAATTACATGATAGAGTAGCAACCCAAAGAAATTTTTTTGGCTATTACCCGGATTGAATAAATCTTTCTCCCACCTTCATATAGCAACAATTAATAATCCCTAAATGTTACTAATGACTTTTATTTAGTGACACTAAAAAAATGCTGCTAAGAATTGTCACTAAAAGTATTTATAAAAAAGCCACTAAAAAGTGTTAACGACTAATAGTTGTTACTATATACGGGGTTAGAGAAAGACTCCTACAATCCGAATAACAGTCAAAATGTGTGTACCTGAAAAAATTTGTCAGAAATTAACCAACACTAACGGATTCTATCCCTAAACTTGGCCGAGATCCAACAGGTAAACTTTTCTAACGTGTAATGAGTACGCAGTGTCCATAAAACCCACCACTGATCGTTTTTGCGGCTTATCTAAGCAAGAGTTTGAAGTCCAAGTCCTGGATGCAACTCTTTGTACTGCAAGTGGGTTGGCGCAGGTGCAGTTGTTGGGAACCAATCGCCCAAGTTGCAAAGAAATGTCTGCAATGCTGAGCATGCCGGAGCCTTGGCTAGTTTGGAAGCTTTAACAAAGGACGCGGCTCTGCTATCTAATTGTTAGTATGCAGTCAGGAAACTGGCTTCGGATGCAGATCTGAGGGACATACCGCGGTGGCAGAAAGCAATTCTAAGCAGGTTGGAAAGGTAATGGCAGAAAATGCTCACATGCGAGTAAAACAGGCCCGAGCACCGGCTTGCAACGGATTTTGTTCGAGAAAATTACAAAATTAATAGAGAGAATGAACAAACAGAAGTCTTCGAAACTCAGAATGATCTTCTAACCCGGCTTGTCAATGGCGAATAAAGGCCCTTCAAAGTAGGGAAAAACATAATGTCACGTAGCTCTAATAGAGGTACATTCTTCGATTCAAAAGAAAGAAATCGAGGTATTTAGGTCGAATTCTAGAAGTGCAAAGGTTGGTCAAAAGAAATTCCAGCTTCACATCCTTCTCCTCACACTGATACTAGAATGAGAGGACCATATTTATGTACACAATTTCCTGAGCATGTATTACATGGGAATATACTTATTACTTGGTGCGAAATAATATAGATACACGTCCTTTTGAATCGGACTTGTTAATCTTAAGAAGAAATCTACCTACACAATTTAGAACGATAAAAACAAGAGAAGCTCTCCTTTAACCAATCTTCTCGGTATTAGTATCATCCGAGGGCCATATCACCGTTTCTAGAAGCCGTTCGCGCATCAATTCCAAGTTTTGATCAGATATCTCCTTGTACATAGCAGCATGATCCCATTTCTAGAACACAAGAAACCCAAAGAAACCTATCATTTTCATTTTCCTTTTTTTAAACTTTTGCGGGAAAACAATGAATGCATTTCACTTTCTATCATCTTCACTCCACTTTCACGATCCAAAAAGTGTCATCGAAAAAAGTGGGCAAATAAGTAGCAAAAACTGGAGCGAATTCACAACTTCCATTTTTGACATGGTGTTACTGTAATGCTTGAGCAGATCAAAATTCTGTACCTTGATCCATTTTGCATAGAGATGAAGACGTGTTACCATGACTCTTTCAGCAAGTTCCTGCTTCTCCTGTCAATTGTAAACAAGGTGACTTTGATTTGACTATGTCGGGTGAACAAGATGATGTACAGCACAACAAAAAAGTTAAGGCTCCTTATTAATTGTTTTTATGGGAGGGGAAAATAACCTTTGCCAGGGTCCGAATGAAACGCTTTCCATCACCTGGCTTGTTGCTCACAACAAAACTGTCAGGATAAGAATTTAAGAAAGACTTCAGAAGATATATGAAAAACATTTTATAGGAAATAAGCTTGCAGAACACAAGGACCCGGACACAGTGCACATGCCCGCACCAACATATAAAATGACATTGCATAAACCAAATTATGTTTGACCTTGTGTCCCACTGAAGCATTTTGCTCTATCATATGAAGACAACATAATGAATAAAAAGCTCCAAATGGGAGCATTTGAAAGTCAAAATGCTTGGTCTAAGAACATCAGGTAACCCCCCAAAACAACTCCCATCTCCACTCAACACCCATACATACATGCAACAAAAGAGATGCTGAAGACAAAATAATAAAAAAACAGATGAAATGAATACTGTTAGCAAAAGCTTTCCCACTTACACCCCCAACACTGCCAATTAAACCAAATAACAAAGTGACAACATATTGAAACCCTGTTCAAGACTAATTATAATCATGTATGAGTAGGTCACAAATTGGCGAGGGTGATCATGGACTTACTCGTACAACCACCTGTATTGAGTCGGATTCATCTCATATAACTGGTTCATAACAGTCCTGACAGCTTTGTACGTAAAATAATTAAGTATTTGCTGCAATTAAAATAAACTTCGTCAAACCAATATACCAACTTACCCAAACTTTGAAGTAAATGTCGTCCAATACATTGTACTATAAAGCTCAATGTTTTACTATAGAGACATATATGCAAACATATATTAGGAAAAGAAAATGATCGAGCCCCACTTGATTTTGTTTGCAAAACGAGGTCAAATAAAATCTGTGTCTGTCTGAATCGACCGAGTCTGTCATACCAACAGGTAATCTATTCCAGTCAATACGAAGAACCCTCAAGTCCACTTTGGTCTCTGTTTGACTCTTCAGCCTATATCAAATCAATGATCTTAGTGTTTGCATAGGAAAATAGGCTCAATGGCAATGCCTGGTCTCAGAGAACAACCGACCCCATCTGTCACAAAAAAACACAGACATGGACACACAGACTCATGGCGAACAGAAAATATGAGAAGGCTTCTTCGATCGCTAATCTAAGAAGCCCTCTATATTATGTCGCTAAGACTAAAATAGTACAGCTATCTCAAGTAATCCTCTAATACTAACAAAACCTCTTTCACACGCCTCTTCCATTCACGAATGCTGCGTCATCTACAACTGGGCCAAATTTGTACAAAAGAAGCCCATTGGTAAGGTTCCCGATGACGAGGACCAGAACATTGACAATGACAATTTTGTTGTCACAGAGGCCTTGTGTTTCAAATTTAGTAGCTTCCAAGCATCATTTGATCTAATGGAGGAAATACACAGGCTTATTCAATAGTTTGCTAAATTTTTACTCAATAAAAGTTCTACCTGGTTTCCCGATCCAAGAAAACTTCGGAAAAATAATGTCGATGAAGGTATGCTTGTTAGTTGTTTCTTATAGCTGGAGCCTTCCTAAACGACTGAGACTAGGTGTTCATTGAGATGGGAAAATGATTTTTCTACTTCATGAGTTTAAATTTCAACCAAAGAGATCAGATCTGGATCTGTTCTCTATTTGACCCTTGCTTCTCAACAAAGCACTTCTTTATATATGCAGCAATTGGAGCACGTTTTGGGATGCTAGAATCTTTCTTTTAGTCCTCCTTCCGCTTAGGAAACAACCTGCACTGAGGCATTTATGCTGTACAATAACTGCCATTTCAAAAATTGGAGTGCCAATAGGGCCGCCAATGTTTACACATACACAAACTATAAAGGAAGACGAGCAGGATTAAGATAGATATCGAAAACCAGATTGGTCGAAGTTTAAGAACTATTAGTCAGACGATGTTAGACACTGTACGGGAAATACAGTACACGATCTCAGTTGCTGAATTTCTTGGTTCATTAAATTTCAATACTCGTTCATGCAATTTCTCCAAAAAGATCATGCGCTCATCTGTAAGGTAAAATTATTTACTAGTAGACTCGACCGTTAATTGCTAGCAAAAACAGGTACCTCCTATATTATAGTTTGTACAAGGTTGTCCAATCATTACAAGATGAATGAAAGAGACTTCTTTCCGCCCTTTCTCCCTCCCCCTCCATATTTGGCTTTAAAGAGCTTATAGGCTCATAGGACGAGTACTTGACAATCTACATGCAAGCTCTAAGTTGAGGGATATGAACCATGAGAATTATTTGTGCTAATGCATGGCGAATTTATAGCAAGCACTCCATGTGTGTTGTTTATATATGATACCAACGAACATCAGAGTGATGGTATCCCAACCATAATGCCAAAAAGTTAAATCCCAAATTGATGTTGCTGAATGAGGACCACCTGTTAAACTATTACCAGCATTACCCTCTGTTATTTCAAAGATGCTAATGCTACGTCGTCTGGGATTCAACTAAGGTTGGGATCTCTATCATTTACTTCTGAACATAATTACTGGGAAATTAAACTAATGGATAGATTAAGTTTCTACTATTAATGCCTGGTTTCTATAAGACCCTGTTTGCAATGGATGGCAAGAGTGTCCTCTCAAATGCTAGGCCAGGAGTCGTTTTCCCGTGAATTGACTTCAACTTAATTAGGAGTCCTACTTCAATCCGCAACTTGACGAACTCTCACCACCCTTAGAGTTGTAAAACCTTGTTTCTTCGTTGTAGACTTTGGCTTTCTTGCAGCTAATATGCAATGAGGTTAAGCTACCTTGTTAAAAGTATAGTTACTATTTTTCTTTTAATTAACACCTCTAAGTGTTGTCCTTTTAGAGTGTAACACCAAACTACCTTGTTGCACGAACTCCTCAATTGGCATCATATATTAGTATGGATAATTGTCAAAGATACAGGTCAGTGGCCATATTAATCCAACGAAGATCAAATAAGAGCTTGGCTACTGTCGAAGGAGGAGTTTTTAGTTTAATTGCCAAATGGAGGAATTTTTTTAAGTGCATTCTATATCATAAAGAAGGGCTGCCCATGAAAATATCCATGTTACAAAGAGAAACGTTATCAAGTTGCTTATATATTACAGACAAGCAGCCTCCTTAAAGTTGCTTGAAGCTACAAGAAACCTGAATATTTAGTTCACTTCGTGCAATACAGTCTCCTTTCTCTCATGTATAATGTCTTTATCTGAATACTACTTTATGCAATCTTTCACATAGACACGCGCGCACGCACATACTCACAACACCATCAGCGCAAGAAGCCATTTTTAGCGACAAAAAGTTCACCTCTGCAGTTTCTAATTCTAAGAAGATGCAGAGGACCCGTGCACTAATAAGTTTAGATCTAAGTATCAAAATAACATCAGGTAATCCCAAAAGAAATCTTCACGTATATCCGATAAAATGATCAATATACTAAATGAACAAATGTGCCTGAAAGATATTTTCAACAAGTGTTTAGAGCGTTCTTACTGCTTTAACATCCTCAAAGCTGTCTTCATACTGCCCAGCCAGTTCATTAACAATCACAAGGCTCCTACTTTTCCGCTGCTGCTTCTTGGAATTCCTGCTGGCTTTGGTCGAAATCCGCCTCGACGAACCAACAAAAGAGCTGCTCAAGTCCAACGATCCAATCGGCCTCCACGGCAAAGGCTTTTTAATGACTGAAGCTGATGATGTCCATGCATCCACACACAAACACGGACCAGTGTGTGAATCCACCACGGATGAACCCACCAAAGATATAGCCCCCGCCATTCTCATGAAACACCAAGTTATGAACAACCCACCAAAAAAATCACTTTTAGGAATGTGGAAAACCAGATCAAATTAGCTGGAGATTGAAGAAAATAGTGGTAACAGAGACGGTGGGTTGTCCAAGAAAGTGGGGATTGACAAGTGTGTGTGGTCAAAGATTCATGAACCTGGATGAAAAGGGTGCGTAGATTCTGGTTGGAAGCTTGAGAACGAGGGTGTTGCGTGGGTTTTTAAAAGGGAAATCGCGTGGAACACTGACCAGAATTATTTTTGAGGCCCAAATTGCTCCAGACAGAAAGAGGCTTGATGACGAGCTCAAATCAAAACACATTTTTCTACCTTGTTAGATTCTTTACTCACCCCGCTGTGCTCTTCCAACGTGAAACATTTGTTCAACCACTTCTTGACGTCTGATTTAGTCCTGTGCCGGCGAGTATTTCTGAATCTTACCGAACTATCTAAAATTCCGTCTTAAGACCGGGGGAAAAAAAAGAGTTAATTACCAAATGGAAGAGGGAAGGTCATGAGGTTACTTTTTGATATTTTTTAGTAAACTAATACTATGCGTGTGCGATACGCCTAAATGTTAACACGTGACATATGATAAAATAGAAAAGTCATAACTCTATGTATTCGGTAGATTATGAAAATTAATTTTATGTGGTTCAAGCATGTGCGTTTACAAAAAAGGCAATTTAAAAATTAATATGTATATGCACGAGGATTGTTTTAAAATAAATGTTATGAATCAATGTATTAAACGCATGTACGTTTACAGAATTTGTTTTCATGTTTTTGTTTTATATTTTTGTTTCTCATATTTTTGTATTCAGTTTCGAAATCTCGCTGTAAACTTTTATCGTTTTTGTCAATTTTTCGTATCTACTTTTTCAAGTTATTTTTGTACATTTATTATTTTCATCAACTTTTTTGAATTCATTCTTGTATGTTTAGGATTTTTTACACAATTTATACTTATATCTTTCCATTTTAATCCTATATATCTAACCTAACAAATTATTAATAAACCCTTTATTTATCTCCCAACAACCCCTTCATACTCCCCATTTACATCTCCCAAGAAAGTGCTTGACTCAGCCCTTAAAATCCCTCAACGTCGGGCCCACTCCACTCGACAAATCCCCTCCCCTTCACATCTTCCCGGGCCCACATATTGTCTGAGATTCCCCTTCCCCTTACATGGAAAGTCTATTCCCCTCTCCCGTTAATAAGTTAATCAACATAGTTATCCCCCCCCCCCCCCCCCCCTACAGTATCAAAGTTAATTTACACATTGTTTACTTTTACGTATATAAATACAGAAAGAGAAAGAAAAAATAGGTAAAATTCTATATAAAGAAAAGGGGTAGAGGAAAATGTAAGTTCTCTAATTAGTAATTTACTCAGATTCTTTGAAACATATTTGCTAACTTAAGCATTAGAGCTCCCCCGCCGAAAATACTTTCAGCCAGTCACCAGTGTTATTTTTGCTGCGCAAGTCTATTTACGAATTATCTGGAGCTTGTCCTGGATTTCATCCACATCATTTTGGTGCCATCCGTGGGACCAAAATTTGTGAATGGATCATGGCTTAAAATCCCAATCCGCAAGTTCAACAAGATGGAGGACTCGCATCGAGTTCATCATCAACGTTGCTCCGTGATCTTACTCGTGGTGGAGCCACCTCCCAGCTGCCTAATCGCGGTTAAAAAAATGGTAGGTGCCCCGACAGCCTCGACAGTGGCACTGACAACCATGACGGCTGCACCACCCCCCCCCCCCCAACACAAATTTTGCCTCAACTCTACTTTTTGTTGGTCCATCCGAACCCCCTACTGTCGAGATCACTACGGTCGCTACAGCGAATGTCACTCCGCCAACCGTAGATAACCAAGTTGATCTACTGGCTGTTATTCAGACAATGCAACGATCTATTGAGAAGTTACAAGCTGCCATTGAAAATCCACCCCCGTAGCTAGAGCCTCCTAGGCCCCCTAAGGAAAAATATCTAACTGATGCACAAAAGCAGTCGGTTCATCAATGTTTGACATTCCTTAAAGGACCTGGCGGCTCAAAAGTGTGTAACCAAGCAAATTACTATCTGATACAAACTGAAGAGGAACAATCCAATGATGAACGATGCTATCCGAGGTCTAAAAGGCATGAAGAAAGCTATTATGAAGCTCATTCTACCAAGAAGGATTCCTACGTTCATCCTGGCGAGCATCGCGCAGAACGGTACACCAACGCTCCGGTCATCTTCGGACGACCCTTCACAGAGGAGGTCGATCTTTTCCCTACTCCACCGAATTTCAAGATGCCTCCATGTGAATCATATGACGACACAGGAGATCCTATGGAGCACTTGGCTCGTTTCTCTTATGGCATGAATATGCATTTGGTCCCAGATCAAATAATGTGCCGAGCGTTCCCCGTGATGCTGAAAGGACCTCACACATTGCTCCATCTCCTGCTAGGCTCAACTAGCAGAATCCTTTCGCAGCAACTTCCTAACAAGTCGCATACAAAGAAAGAACTCCTCAGCCCTCTTCCTCATAGTACAAGGACCGAAGAAGTCCTTGAAATCATACTATACCCGCTTTAACACTAAGAAGCTCCTCATCGATCACTTGGATCTAGGGGTGACCTTCGCAGCGATGGTTAGAGGGGTCATACTGGGGACGTTGTTGTGCTTCTCACTAAATAAGCGACCCCCAGAGAACATGACTAATCTGCTTGATAAAGTAAAGAAGCATCTTCAGGGCTAGGAGGATGTGATGACCTCTCAAGAATAAGTGAATGCAGGGCAGAAGAGACGCGATCGTCCGAAGGGATGAGTCCCCAATGAGCCTAAATGCTCGCGAACAACCCTCTCAAATTCGTTCACTCCCCTTAATACTTCCTGGAAGCATATTCTCAATCAAATCAAAGGCCAGAACATCCTCAAGTGGCTCAAACCGATGATGATGCCTACCAACAAAAGAGACGCCCAGCTATACTGTCACTTCCACAAGGATCACGGCCACTCGACCGAAGAATGTAAGGTCCTCTAACTGAAGATTGAGAGCCTCATTACAAAAGCGCATCTTAAACAGTTTGTTAAGGCAAACGAGCGACAAGAAGGAAAGCGAGGTGGAAACCAAATAAGACAAGAGGAAATGATTCAAAGAGACCCATCGGTAATAAACACTATCTATGGAGGACTAAGTGTATGGGGAATCTCAAACTCCTCTCGAAAGGCTTACGCTCGACAAGTCAACCTAACACAAGGACCTGCTAAGCGCCTTAAGACAACCCCTACTATAGGCTTCGACGATCAGATCTTCGCAAAGTCATTTTGCCACACAATGATGCTTTGGTCATCTCTCTCTAGATAAAAGCATACGTCGTTAAACGCATTTTGGTAGATACAGGAAGTTCAAAAGATATTATTTTTGAAGAGGCATTCTCTTAAATGAGGATATCAAAAGACCGAGTTCGACCGGTCTCCTCGCCTCTATATGGCTTCACGAGGGCGTCCGCACCAGTCAAAGGAATGGTCTCACTCATTGTGATCGCTGAAGTATCACCACTTCAAACAACCTAACCCATCACCTTTCTCGTAGTCAAGGTCAAGTCACCCTACAATAGAATATCGGGACCAGCGGGCCTCAACAAGTTACAGGCTGTGGCCTTAACTTTCTATCTCTGCATGAAGTTCCACACTCCCAACAGAGTAGGGACGATGAGAGGAGATCAAGAAGTAGCTTGCAAGTGTTACATGACATCGTGAAAGGCCGAGAAGGCACTCACCATTGAAGACCAGCGAGATGAGCACGTGATACGGTAAGCTAAACCAGTAGAAGAGCTCGTCTCTATAACGCTAGAAGGAGATGAGGGGCGCCAATTAAAGATAGGCTTCACTTTGGAACTAGCCCTTCATGATCAATTAATATTATTTCTCCATTCTAATACGGATGTCTTCGCATGGAGCGCAGTGGACATGCCTGGGATAGACTCATCTATAATAACTCATCATCTATCAGTCGACCCAAGAAGCACGCCAGTAAAGCAGATTAAGCGTCCTTTCGCACCAAAAAGACAAGCAATCATCAAGAAGGAGGTAGACAAAAATCTGCAAGCAGATTTCATCACAAAATTGATTACCCTGAATGGGTAGCCAATGTAATCATGGTGCCGAAGGCAGAAATGGGCAAGTGGAGAATATGCATTGATTACACTGATTTGAACAAGGCTTGTCCCAAGGATAGCTATCCTCTACCCCGCATCGACACGCTGATAGATACAACCTCGAGCCATGAATTACTTAGTTTCATGGATGCCTTCTCCAACTATAATCAGATCCGGATGCATGACGACGACGTGGCAAAAACTGCCTTCATCACAGACGAAGGCCTCTTTTACTACAAAATCATGCCCTTCGGACTGAAGAACGCAGGTGCCACTTACCAGCGGCTTGTCAATAAGATCTTTAAACCCTTGGTGGGGAAGAACATGGAGGTTTATGTCGATGACATGCTCGTTAAAAGGCTCCATGCAACAGATCACATCGCCGACCTCCAAGAATGTTTCAACCTCCTGTGCGAGTATAAAATGCTCCTCAATCCAGCTAAATGTGCTTTTGGAGTCTCGTCGGGGAAATTCCTGGGTTTCATGGTCTCATACAGAGGCATAGAGGCCAACCCAAAAAAATCAAGGCCATACAAGACATGGCCACCCCGAAGAAAATAAAAGAAGTGCAGGTGCTGACTGGGCGAATAGTGGCACTAAGCAGGTTCCTCTCAAAGTCTGCAGAGAGGTGTTTGCCCTTTTTCAAGCTTTGAAGAACATCAAGGACTTCAAATGGACTAATGAGTGTTAAGCCTCTATTGAAGCATTAGAGAGTTATCTGATAATGCCCCCGCTACTCTCAAAGCCACTTGTGGGAGAAGAACTCTTCCTGTATCTGGCCATAGCGGAGTTGGCTATCAACACAGTGCTTGTCCGTGAGCAGGATGGCAAGCAGTTACCAATCTATTATGTGAGCAAAGTGCTACAAGGTGCAGAGCTGCAATATCCCGACGCAGAGAAGCTTGCATTTGCTCTCCTGATCGCGGTATTTTCAATCTCACTCCATAACACAACTCACGGACAAACTGCTGCGATGAATACTTCACAAACCTGATCTATCAGGATGGCTGGTCCCATGGTCCATTGAACTTATGGAGTTTGACATCCACTACAAGCCGCGCCCTTCCATCAAATGTCAAGCCCTAGCTAATTTCATTGTTTAGTGCAGTCTGTCCATTGAAGATAAGGAGCAACCACCCCAAAAGGAGAGACCTTTTACATGGACACTCCATGTGGATGGTTCTTCCAATGCCAATGAAAGTGGGGCTGGCCTAATCTTTAACGGCCCAGAAAACCTTGTGGTAGAGTATGCCTTATGCTTCGACTTCCCCACTTCTAACAATGAGGCTGAGTACGAAGCTCTGATAGCCATGATTCACCTTGCCAAGGCCATGCGAGTAGAGGCACTTCATGCCCACAGCGACTCGCAGCTCATCGTAAAGCAACTTTTTGGGGAATATGAAGCACGAGATCCAAAGATGGCAGAATATCTCCAAAAGGCAAAGAAACTTATGAAATCTTTTACATACTTCAGCATTACCCAGATCAGCGGAGCAAACAATACATCAGCTGACACGCTCTCTCGCTTAGCTTCTTTTGATCCTTCCGGGTTTAGTCGGACCATTCATTTGGAGCTCCGTCCTGAACCAAGTATCAATCAGCACGAGATAATGCAGATGAAGCATTAGCCATCATGGATGGATCCCATCAAGGCCTACCTTTCGTACGGCACCCTACCAGCCGATCGAAAGCAAGCTAGAGGAATCATCTCCTGCTCAGCATGATATACAATCATAGATGATGCACTCTACAAATGATCGTTCATTCTCCCTTACCTTTGGTGCCTAGCCCCTTCAGAAGCAGATTATGCCCTTCGCGAAGTCCATGAGGGCATTTGTGAACAACACTTAGGAGGGAAAGCCCTAGCGCACAAGATCCTTCGCCAAGGATATTATTGGCCGACCATGCAACAAGATGCATTGGAATATTCAAAAATGTGCGACACTTAGGAGGGAAAGCCCTAGCGCACAAGATCCTTTGCCAAGGATATTATTGGCTGACCATGCAACAAGATGCATTGGAAAATTCAAAAAGGTACGACGCCTGTCAACGATTCTCATTTGTGCCAAAGCTTTCCCTTAGCACACTGAGCAACCCTATCCCCTTCGCCATGTAAGGAATGGACATTTTAGGTCCTTTCCCCCCAGCTTTTGCTCAGGAAAGTTTGTGATTGTTGCTATTGATTATTTTACTAAGTGGGTTGAAGTCGAAGCCCTATCCTCAATCACAGAGAATAAGTGCAAAGATTTCTTCTGGCACTCGGTTGTCTGTCACTTTGGCATCCTCCATGTGCTCATTACTAATAATGGAAGGCAGTTCGACAACCATACTTTCTGCATATTTTGCACTAATTTATCAATTGAACAACGCTTCACTTCAGTAGCACACCCCCAGACGAACAGACAGAAATAAGTCACCAATTGTACTCTCCTGCAAGGGATAAAGAAGAAGCTAGACAGGGCAAAAAGGCTTTGGGTCAAATAACTACGTAAGATCCTATGGGTTTATCGTACGACAATGAGGAACCCAACAGGCAAGACCCCCTTTAATTTGGCCTTTGGCACAGAGGCGCTCATCCTAGTGAAAATAGGCTTACCCTTTCTTCGACTTCTCACGTATGACGCAGACGGGACAACGAAGCTTTACGTAGCAACCTTGACCTCCTTAATAAGCAAAGAGAACAAACGCAGATCAGACCTACCGCATATCAGCAGAGGGTCGCCAGATATCACGATAGATGCATCTGGCCTCGAGCTTTTCGCGTTGGTGATCACGTCCTCCGTCGAGTAAAGGCCTCAGCTCCTCTGATGCCATAGACAAGTTAGCTCCTAACTGGGAAGGCCCATATAGAGTGACTAAACTGGGAGGACCTGGGTCGTACTACTTAGAAGAACTAAATGGCAAGCCAATCCCCAGAACATGGAATGCAGCCAATTTCAAAAGCTACTACCCATGAGCAAGTCTAAGGTTGGGTGCATCCCTTCCATCCCTAGACATCCAGACATCCTTGCTTTTAGTAGTATACTCAGTTTTAATCTGGCCTATTTATTTCAGTTTCATCTAATGTAATTTGGCAGTAGCAATATGATGTAAAACGAGCATGGTCACTTTGACGTGAATAAAAGTTCATTCCATTCGCAATGTGCATGATTTAATACAAAAGTGGGCCTTTAAAGCAAGCAAAAATAGGCTCAAAAGCCAAAATTACGTGCACATCCATCCCATCTACTCGACTATCTATGCCTCTGTATCCTGACGACCCCCCGCTTTATTCTCCAGCTCTTGGACTATTGAAACTGCTCCAAAAACAGCACTAGATGCTCCCAAGCTACGATTGGCAGAAGGACTTGGACATACAATCCTTTGCAAAGATGATGCTACCTGCGTTGACTTCTTGTGAGCCTCTACCTCTCTACGGATAGCCTCGTCTGCCGCTATTCACGAGCAAATTTGTGCTCGTAAACACTAAGATCCATCTGGGGTAAATTAGTTCGTATATCCTCTTTGCACGCATTATAGCCAAACACCAAGGCTCTCTTCGAGTCTCGAAGACGCTGATCAGTGTAGGCTTGAGACTTCTTGTACTCTTGAATAGCCTCTGCTGCAGCATTTTTCTTGTCGGCTTCCAGTTATTGCACTTACAACATGAATTTAGCCTTGGAACGTTCCAAGCGCACCACTTTGCTTAGCTCTTGCACTTTCTTCTTAGCCTCCCTGCGGAAGTTATTCTCAACCAAGGTTCATTTTTGCTCCTCGTCTAAAACCTTGTCAGCATCAATCAGCTTTTCCATTCTGATTTGCACTTGAGCCATAGCCTGCAGAGGGTAAGATTAAAAAAAGGAACAACTAAAACAATTGAATTACCAAGAGTATACCTGTGACATAAGCTGAACCATTTTGTTGACCGTCTCAGTAATGCCAAAGCCGAAGAGAGTCACGCGATCCATAGGAATAATCGCATGGCTCGACCAGTCCCAAGCCGTGCGAGTACTCTTGAAGACAGACCCCTTAGCAGAAAAGCTCCAACCTGGCCGATGAGGGGTATCAGACCGAGTGAAGGAAGATGTTCCAGCCTTTGGAGGAACCTTCCATTTCTTGGACCTCTCATTCGCCTTGCCTTTAGACCCCAAGCCTAAGACGAAGTCCTCAGCTACCACTTTTGCCTGCGGGGTGGAGACGAGAGCACTAAAGTCCAAGTCTTGAACTTTCTCTTCTATATCATGAATAGAAGTCAGTTCATCAGGGATGATATCCCCTAACACCCCTTAAGCATTTAAAAGTGGGGGATCTCCTTGTACTCCGCTACTATGACCACTCGCGTCTCTCTTCAAAGACATCTCTTCTGCAAAATTAAGAAAGTGAGATTATGACATTAACAAGTTCATCTACAGAATAGCCCAAAAGATGTTTATTAGGGTCATTCTCGCCTTCTTCTTCCTCCTCTTCGTTCAAGTCCTCAAGAGAAAATATGATTCTGCATTCACAAAGCTGAACATTACTTAACGGGTACTTGGAATCTAAAGGTTCGGCCTTTTTGAGCTTTTTCTGTATCACTCAAATTCTTTTCCTTTAATGCATTACAACTCCTAGTCTCACATTTGGGGAGCCACATATTATTAAACAAAAATCTTTGGGACTTAGGTAATTTAACAAACAGAAACTTGCCCTTCCAATTGTGGTTAGACAACAAGGTATGAGGAAATAAGTTGGCTTCGGTCTTCAGGCGTCGAGTAAGAAAGTACCAACCCACTTGTCTGGTTAATGAACAAATGGTGTAAAACCATCGAAATACCCTCACCCTAGTTTGTAGGCTAAGCTTGTGACATTGATATATGAAGACATGAAACGTCAGGAATGAGAGGAAAGTTGGTCGGGTGCGAGACCATATGCATTCAACACAGAAATATAGAAAGGATGAATTGGCACCCTAAAACCGTTATTGAACATGTCCAAGTACACCCCTATTTCATTCAAAGTGGTCATATTGGCTGACTCCCCATCATCGGACAGTCTGAGTTTTTTACTTGGTAGAATTTCACAGCATTCCCGCAAAATCTTAAGGTCATAGCTGCTAAGTCTACTCCTCAGAGTATGAGCATCAAAAGACTTAGGAGATTGGGCTTTATCTATCAAAACCTCCTTAGCAGAAGTTCCCCTCGAATCTTGAAAAGGAATTAGAGGAACTCTCACTTCTAAAAACACAAGGTCAAAGGTAGGTTATGCCCTCACGCTCCTAGCCTCGTCCCAAACTCAGAAACATTTTCACTCGTGGGACTAGACATGATTTTGGATCAAAAATAAGAAATTCAAAAGAGTCGAATAAAAGTTGGGAGCTCACTTGGAAGAAAGGAGAGTTGAATCTTTGAAACCTAAGAACAAACGTAAAAAGTAGTTCTTCAAAAGCTCTCAAGATTGCCAACTCTCAAACGCTCTCATCCAAGATGAAAGTGAAATGAGGTGGGTAGAAAAGCAAGCCCCTTATATAAACATTTTAACCAAGATCTAACGGACAAAATCTTGTAACTGTTGATAATCCTAAGTGGATGACTGCCATGGACAAAATGAAACCGAGTAGACATAGAACTTCATGGCCTAAGCCTCTGCTTGTCCTATCGAGTAAACGAGCACGTTTAGAACATCACAGCCTCTGCTCGCCTAGCCGATTAGACGAGCCCTTTCAATGGCCTATGACTTTGCTCAACCTACCGAGTAGGCGAGCACGTTTAGACCATCACGGCCTCTGCTTGCCCAGTCGAAGAGACGAGCCCCTTCCATGGCCTAAGCCTCTACTCGCCCTACCGAGTAGACGAGCGCATTTAGACCATCACGGCCTCTGCTAGCCCAGCCAAGTAGACGAGCCCCTACTATGGCCTAAGCCTCTGCTCACCCTACTGGGTAGACGACCACGTTTAGACCATCACGGCCTCTGCTCGCCCAGTCCAGTAGACAAGCCCCTTCAATGGCCTAAGCCTTTGCTCGCCCTGTCGAGTAGACGAGCGCGTTTAGACCATCATAGCCTCTGCTTGCCCAGCCGAGCATATGAGCCCCTTCCATGGCTTAAGCCTCTGCTCGCCTTGCCGAGTAGACGAGTGCGTTTAGACCATCATGGCCTCTACTCGCCCTGCCGAGTAGACAATCCCTTTTAATGGCCTAAGCCTCTGCTCGCCCTGTCGAGTAGATGAGCGCGTTTAAACCATCATGGCCTCTGCTCGCCCAGCCGAGTAAACGAGCCTCTTCAATGGCCTAAGCCTCTGCTCGCCTAGCCGAGTAGACGAGCCCCTTCCATGGCCTAAGTTTCTGCTCGCCCTATCTAGTAGACGAGTGTGTTTAGATCATCAAGGCCTCTATTCAGCCAGCCGAGTAGAGAGCCCATCAAGGCCTCTACTCAATCAGCCGAGTAGACGAGCCCTCAAGGCCTCTACTCAGTTAGCCAAGTAGCCGTGTAGACAAGCCCATCAAGGCCTCTACTTAGCCTGCCGAGTAGACGAGCCCTCAAGGCCTCTACTCCGCCAGCCGAGTAGACGAGCCCATTAAGCCCTCTACTCAACCAACCGAGTAGACGAGCCCTTTTAGGTCTCTACTCGGTCAGCTGAGTAGACGAGTCTTCTTAGGCTTCTACTACCAATAAAATAAACAGATTTCTTCCATGTCCTTTTTCAAGAAATAAGAACATGGAATGAAGGGCAAATGATATGGGCAAAAATACCATGGCCTAGATGATGACACGTGTCATCGTCTGAGAGGATCATAACCGCCCCTTTGCCCGTGGGGTAATGGGAAAGATGGTATAATCCACTCTCCCAGTAACCCATTTCTCCATGATGGCTGATAACAGCCCACTAAGTGGAAAGTAATTGACCACTAGTCAGGATTAACCTCCTACTTACTAGGTAACCCCTATTAAAAAGGATTAACTACCCACTAATAGGGGGCTCTATATAAAGAAAATGGGAAGGGGAAAAGGTAAGTTCTCTAATTAGTAATTTACTCAGATTCTCTCAAACATATTTGCTAACTTAAGCATCGGAACTCCCCCGCTGGAAGTATCGCCGAAAATAGTTTCGGTGAGTCACTCGTGTTATTTTGCTGCGCAGTTTTATTCACGAATTATCTGGAGCTTGTCTCGAATTTCATCCACAACAGTATTCAACACACTCCTAGAGACCCAAATAATCACTTCATCAAGTAAGACAATCCAAGTAGCTGAATAAGGAACCAATAGTAAGGAGTTTGAGTTCATAGATACCTAACACAATCATTTAAGTTGTTCAACTTGACGCATCCTCACTTGCATCCTCCCCTTTAAGGAAACCCTCAAATATCACTAGAGACCTTTACCAACAATCTCTTTACAAATAAAGATCAGTTAAGTATAGAAGCTTGTAGTGCTATCCACTGATTTGATGCTATGCCGACTTAAAGCCAAATCTTCAAATGCCAAGACTTGACCAAAACTTGAGAACTCGAGTTCTTGTGTATCAAGAAAATATCTTGTGTCTGCAAAAAACTATTTACACGTTTATGTTTGACTCCCATAATTTAAATCTGATACATCAATTATCCTTTTTTGTCCGATCTATGAATCTAGACCCTTTTTCTCTCATCCAATCCGTGAATTTGAATGCACGTCTTATTTCATTTTGTGTCTGATATGTGAATTCGAACACATAAATGATCTTTGTTTTGTTGAGTATGTAAATCTAGACCCTTTTTACCATCTCATATGTGAAACTGGATGATATCTATTGTTGTTTTCAATCTAATATGTGAATCTCAACATGTCATCTAATGTTCACTACCCACGTTTGTGATTTTGGAAGGCTCAACAATTTTCATCTACCTGTGGATCCGGATGCACTTTCTTTGTCAGTCCACTTTTTGAATATGGACCCCAAACTTTTTTCCTTTTTCGTGAAAAAAAAATCAACAAGGCTTGATCATGTTTGCTGGAGTTTACAGATAACATATTACTTAGTAGCTTACTCGGTGATCAATTTTTTTATATCTCAAGTCTAAGATGGGCATTCATGACCTCCATAGTCCATCTTGAGGGGGAGTCTTACCTTTTATCAAGTTTTTGTTTTAAGAAAATATCTTGTGTATGAGAAGAGAGTTTCCATGTTTATATTTGGCTCTCAGTAATATTAGGAATCAATTATGTAATTCGGAGTAATCTTATGAGTGATTTTTGTTAGTAATTTTATAAACCTCTCACATAGTGAAAAGTAAAAAGCTAGTTTTTATATTGACAATTTCCTTATCAGCAACGATAAGCTTGATTGCAATCCTTGAGAGGAAGATGGAAGTACAAAATTCCTTTAAAAGGTAAGTGCATACAAAATGAAGCTCTTATCCTCAATATAAATAAATAAATAAAGCTCTAGCTCAAAACATAGGTGAGGAAACTAATGACTTGAAACTTGTGCTCTAAACTGATGTATCTCAAAGTTGAATCTCTCTACCATGATGGAAGCTGTGATCGTTTGTGTTGGATTAAAAAAAAAATCCGTTGACGATCCGAGCCGCCCAAAAATTGGGCAATGTGTGGGGTTCCCACCATTTTTACCCTGCCCGTTTGTGTCTTGTGAGTTATTCGGAGCGGATCATGATTTAGCCTTAAGTATTTAAGTCTTATGTTGCTTTTTAGGATTAAGAGATAGGGGCTTTTTTTAGAGGGTTTGTTGAGAGAGAAAGACATCTATAATCTCCATTGACAGGCATAGTAAAATTGTTGTTACCACCGTAGAGATGGCTTTCGCCGAAATACGTAAATCTTGTGTCTTGTGTGCCTTTATTTTCAGTTATTGCCTTCGATTCTTTTCTTTATTGCTTAGTGCAAAATCTAGTATAATATTTAACAGAATCTACTGATTATGAAGAGATAAATGTGTAATATGTCATATTTGATGATCTTCGGCTTATGAAGACTTAGATTTGTGTTTCCACAAAGTTTTGAAAATCCCTGAATCATATTTGTAGGTTTATTACCATATATATATATATATATATATATATATATATATATATGTAGGTTAGATTGAGATATGGCTGTTATGAGATAATAAAACATGATTTTTTTTGTCCAAAAAATAAATTTGTTATTGTTCAAAACCCAACATTTGAAGCCCATTGTAAGATTTTACATGGCTATGACGTGATTGAGAGATACTGTTGGAGCTTGTAGTAGTCTAAAATAGTTTAGTATCGATTATAAGTTTTTTCTCGGTAAGTCACATTTGTTTTTGCCATAACTCTAGAAAAATAGATTCCGGTGCCATCTTTTACTTAGGAAGACAAACCTTTATCCAGCAATGAAATGTTTAGCAGACAAAAGCTTGTCAAATTTTACGTTAAACTCCAAAGTTGATCTTTTAACTAGAAAGATAAGTTGCATGTAAAAATAGTGAACTCGCGTATAATGCACCAATGTCATTGCGATACTATAGTTATTAATCCAACTATCAAACCCAAACTAGTTATGTAGGAGTAAAGGAATTTACAATTAAAAACAACTTGATCTACACAAGCTTGCATAAAGCACATGCTCAAAACACATTTGGACACGGTCAATGTATTGTGTTATTGACCAAAGCAAGATGCGAGTTACATTCTCAAACCATAGAACTAACATTATATTTCACCATTGTTCTTCTCCACTTGAATCCTTCTTCAATTACTGGAATATTATATGTGTGTAAGTACCCCACCGTATATGTATATCCTAATTCATGCACGAAGGTTAACACCAAATATGCATTTCTAGTTTCTTACACTGCCTAAGAACGTAAAGGGTTTAGCATATGAGCCTACCAGTTTATCAAGAACAAAATTGATCAGAAAAGCGGGGGGCGGGGTACCATAAAACTTTATTTTATAAATATATGCTTGCTCAGGGTGATTGCAAATAGCTACCATGCAAAATGACGCCAAATTGGGCTTTTATGAGTTCAAGTATGCAAGGTGGATGAGTTTAGACTTGCGCAGAAGCATGGCATATTCCAATTGAGTATATCAACTAAGGGCCAGGGGAAAGGACATCAAGCACCCCTCTTGCGCTTTGGCTACCTTTTCTTTTGCATGATCCGTCAACGACCGTAGCGGAGGCAGCAGGGGGCACGTGCCCACCTGCTGCCTCCTTCACAAATGGTTGTAGATATGGTGATTTCCAGATGAGGGGGCTGGTTGTAGATGGTGATGTCCAGATGAGGGGGCGGAGAGAGAGAGAGGAGCAGAAGAAAAAGAAGAGAGGCGGTGGTTTGTTTCGAAGGTTTCAGCCTAGCAGAAAGGTTGCAAATATGCAATAGTGGGTTTCATGAAATGGATTTACAAGTTGCCTCTTATTAGAGTTCTTAACTTGAACGGTCGTGGTTATTTTGTCTTGTTTGGGAATAGATTCCTATACAGGGACTTGGGTTTAGTTACACTTTGTAATATTTTATTATGTCTGACTTTTACATTTATGAATGTGTATATACATTCATAAATGTATATCTATATACATCAATTAACATGAATAAATAAACAAATTCACAAACACCTTCATGAACAAATTATCATGTTCAGTTCATTCAATAAACGAGCCTTAAAATTGTGCTCATATTCGGTTCATTTATTTTGTGAACGAACGTGAACGAGCGTTTTATTTTTTAAAAAAATGCTCCTAAAATGTGACGTTTGCTAAAACGCCTCGAGAAATACGATTCTTTGACAAATTATACTTAAATTAAGAGATCACAGTAAAAGACGCATTAGAAGAACAACACTCAAATAAATGACCTTTATACTATATTTTGTTGACGTAACTCCAATCTTTGTCTCTGTAATAGTCGTAATCTTTATTCTATTAATATAACTGTCTTGTTAGGTGTTATTCATAAAATTGAGAGTGATTCACTCATGCTCATTCGACATTCGCTCGTTTGAGTTTTCAGTTTGTTGGTTTAATACACTGTCACAATAGTTAGGCTTAGGATTTTTTTTTCCTTTGTCAATTAGGTGCCCACCCCATGCACAGTTTCTGGCTCCGCCACTGGTCAACGGGAAATTGAAACAATAACTTATTTCCTCCTATTCTACATAAAGGATTGGATTTGATTTGGCTATGTTTCAAACAACAACGACGACGACAACTTATTTATTCATATTCTTATTGTTCTTGGGCAAAGAAGTTCTCGATGGTTCATTTACCTGATGCTGAGTAGTAACACATATCCGATCCTTATGGCTTGTGCATTAGCTTATTTTGGAGAAATCACCACTTATTAAATTGACCACACTTCTGCAAGGAATAGCCTACCCGTTTCTTGAGACAAGACTTGATACATGCTCATACTATCGGATTGAACAATTGATCCAGCCCCTTCGTATTTGAAGGACCTTTCACTTTAATTCGTAACTACTTCTGATCCTGTGCGTTATACATGGGAGCAATAGCCGTCAAAGTACTAATTGAGAAATCTCGTACCTTATGCCTAATACAATAACAAATTTCAGTGACAAAATAAATAAATAAATAATATTTTTACCTTTTTATACGAGTTTTTCTACCAGTTTTTGTTGTTAAAAAAGAAGTTGAATATAATTATTAGCTTTTTAACAACAAATGAAGATGAAAAATAGTATATAAAATGATAAAAATAGTCTCTCTCTCAAGTAATAGTAATGATAGTGATAATACTAACAATAATAACCGGTGTTTGAGGCTTGTATTGCTCAAGACCACCAAGAACGTAGTAAACATATATAACAAATGATTACAAATAAAATGAGAGAGTAAATTATATATAATTAAGATTTTAATGAAATAAAAAGGAGGGAGGTTATGTTAGTTATAGACAAAAACTGATTGAAAATATTGGGCTTCTCTAAATAATAGAAAAGATAAGATCAAAGAGAGTACTTAAGAATTCATTTTGGAAAAAATCTTAGGAATTAATGGAATTGCAAAGATATTAATAATATTTTTCAGTGGGACATGTTGACACATAAGAGAAAGAAATATAAATTCGATTTAATTGGTTGAATTTTAAATGGCAAAAAAATTTAAATGAAATTGAATAAGACAAGGAGAAAGAAAATATGAACCAAAATTATTATTACAAAGGTGAGTATATTCAAAATACTTTCAACAAACAACAACAACTTGTTTGTTACTATTCTACATAAACAACAATAACAGCAACAACAACTTAAAAACAATTGATCCATCCCCTTCTCATTTGAGGAACCTTTCACTTTAATTTGTAACTGGTTTTGATTCCGTGCATTACATACACGAGCAACAACTGTCAATGTACTAACCGAGAAATCTCGTACTTTATGCCTAATACAATAACAAATTGTAGTGACAAAAAAATTATAAATTATTTTCACCTTTTTATACCAGTTTTTCTACCAGTTTTTGCTGTTAAAAATAAAGTTGAGTATAATTATTAGCTTTTAGCAACAAATGAAGACGAAAAATAGTATTTAAATCGATAGAAATAGTCTCTCCCTAGTAGTGATAATGATAGTGATAACACTAACAATAATAACTCGTGTTTGAGGTTTGTATTGCTCAAGACCACAAAGAAAAAAGTAAACATATATAACAAATGATCAAAAACAAAATAAGAGAGTAAACTATATATAAGTTTGTGATGAAATAAAATGAGAGAGATTAAGTTAGTTACAGAGAAAAACTGCTTGGGAATAATGGGCTTCTCTAAACAATAAAAAAGATAAGATCAAAGGGAGTATATAAAGAATTCATTTTGGAAAAATTATTAGGAATTAAAGAAATTACAAAGATATGAATAAAATTTTTGAGTGGGACATATTGACATAGAAGAGAGAGAAATGTAAATTCTATTTAATTGGTTAAATTTTAAATGATAAAAAATTTAAATCAAATTGAATGAGACAGGGAGAGAGAAAAAATGAACCCAAATCATTATTACAAAGGTGAGTACATTTAAAATGCTTTTAAAAAGTTAAAACAGAAAAATCCACAAGACGAGTTAAAGAGTGTTCAAATAAACAGTGACTTGATAATATTCTTTCATTTTTAGACTTTCTATGTATATAAAATGATTTTGTACAAAAAGCAAACAGGAGATCACGAATCTAGTATCTCACTAGATCTTGAATATAGTTCCTTTTTTAAGTGATTACGATCTGCCTCTTCCTCAGATAAATACAATCAAAGAGTTCTTGATTTTTATCATGTATATTGTATACAGAGAAACTCTATATACCTGATATCTTTCTCTTCCCAGTAAAGAATAAAAAAAAAGGCCTAAGAGTCGTGAAATGCAATATGCTTACAAGTGCTCATGTTTTCAGCAAATAATGAAGACACATAGACCATATCCTCGTACAACATATCTCAACTTTACAGTTTTTTTTCTAGGTAGCTGCTAGTTGACGTGGAGAACTTTTAAGAAAAAAAATTGAACAAGCTAATGCACAAGAATATTGGATAAAGGTGGATAATAGTATCAGAAAGACCCTCAAAAGAGTTTTAGATTATATAACTTGAATCTTTTAAAAGGTTATCTATTGATTTATCTAAAAAGTAACTTGATTATTCTTGTAACCTAAAAAGATGAATGGCTTTTCTATACATAACATATAATCTCTGGATTCTACCTAAAGGCAAAAGAAAAGGGTGCTTCTTTCAAGTCTTTCAGACTAACCCTTCACTTCAACCAAAAAGATAGCTCAAATTTTGTCTTTTTTTTTTCCTTTCTAGATAGTTAAAGGTTATCCTCTAGAGGATTTTTCCTTGTTTTTTCTTTCTTATTGATTCCCGAATTAACATCTTGTCCTAAGAGCATTTATCACTTCATCAACGTATTTAAATGCATATATGGCCATTAGGCTACTTGTGTGAGCTAATCTTGGTCAACTCGTTAAACAACTGGAAGGTTTGTTTGAGGCGCTATTGGGCGACGTTTGGGATCTTTTCTTCGATCATGTTATGTTGCATACTGGTCCCAAAAAGCAATTGATCTTCATCATCATGAATATAATTATTATTATCAATCTTTGTTGTACACTGTTCATAAGCTTCACGAATCGCAAATGAGCATTCTCGTGTATCTTGGAAAGTAAAAGATCTTTTCAAGTTGTCATTTTTATGTTTACCTTTTTCTCCGCGTCGACTTCTTGTAATCATCGTCTTTCTCGCACTTGATGATCAGCGCCCCCCCCCCAAAAAAAAATTCAGAAGAATGGGATTAAGAAACCATTCGGTGCAGTGACAACTACCAAAGCTACCAAATGAAATGAAATATTATTTGTGATTTAAGTTTTATTTTATTATTTTTTAGTTAAAAATAAGGTCTATCGGTATCTTTTCAGGATATTGTTAAAGTACCTATCTCTGGAGCTCAAAGAAGGGCCTCCCGAAACCATCAGCCCTTCCTATCATAGTTATGAATACTGTACCGGAGTGCGTACCGTTTTCTCCACGAAACGGTACATACTGGTACCGATACCGTCTCGGTATCGTTTCAAGATTTTCATCAACAATATCTATTTGTATTATTTATTCACTGACGAACTAACAATATATACATATATTTTTACTTATACCTCTTCTAAAATAAACTGTTTATCTTATAGAGTTTGATTTATCATAATTTTCAAAGAAGCTAGTTTGTTAAATAATAATATATTTGGGATTCAAGAATAAGTTATTTTTGTGTGTGCGTGTATATACGTGAGCGGGCGTGTGTAAAGTAGTATATCATATAAATGAAAGAATATGATGATATGAAGTAATCAAAGATAAGTGAATATTAAAAACTTATCAGGAACGATTTTACAAATTGTAATGAATTTTATGAGCAGGATGCTACAGAGGTTTTGATTAATATAATAAAACTTAGAGTGTCTTTATATTTAATCTTTATATGGTCAATTTACAAAATTTCTAATAAAATTTGTTACTTTTACATTTTTTAAAGAAATCAGTACAAAACACAATATCTCGGCTGGTACGCAGTTTTCGGCCGGTATCACATGTACCTGCAGTACAACCGGTACCGAGCAGTATTTTGACTTGTACAAAATTTAAGGGATACCGTACTAGTAAAAGGCAAAAATGGTACATACCGACCGGTACCGATACGGTATTGATAACTATGCTTCCTATGTTAAACGCAAACAATCTACTTATGGTGATTAAAAGAGCGTCTTCCGAACTCATGTAAAAAAGTCACAAAAACCTTAAAAAAGAGAGAGAGAAAAAAAAGAAATACCAGGGTAACGAAAAGAAAACGGGGACAGACTTTAACGTCGTCGTTTGCAGTTGCCCTAAGCAAATCCCACCTGTATGTATCAGTGCACAGTTAACAGCTTAGACTTTTAGATTCGAGGAGAGAGACCCGTCGATACTGCACCCTAGTTCGTGTTTGCCCAAGAACGAAAGGTGAAGACCCATTTTTGGCTCTTTGAAAGCACAAGATGTTCTACAGGGGGTAAGAGTCCTCTTCTTCTTGTATATTCCTGCTGATTTTTGTTTGCAATTTTCAGATTTGACGAACATACAGCAAACTTCCTTTACTGGGTATAAGAAATTTCTTTTGTCTTTTCCTATACGGAGGAGGGTTTTTATTAAAATACGCAATAGTTTATGTCGCTTCAGGGGTTTCACGTTCAATCATTATGTGTTTGGAAATTATAATGTTAACGAAAATTCGCATACCATAGACCAATTTTCTTTGTCGTTCTTTTTTTTAACTTTCCTTCCTTGGTTTTCTCAACCCAGAAGTATAAGATTGTCCTAGTAGCAAGAAAGTAGAGTTTTAATTGAACAATTTGCATGCTCACTAATTAGCGTTTGTTGTTATAATAGGTTACGAGTGACCGTAGCACACGTGATGCGTGTGCAAGAATAAAATTAATAGTGTAAATTTTGTTAGAATATAAATTTGTAAAACTAAACATATTTTTATGGGTAGTTAATTACCAATTAAGATCTTTATTTTGTCAATTTTATAATTTTTCTTGGAATGCCACTTGTCACAACTATAAGTAGGTTGTTATGTAACACCCAAAAAAGGTGTTTTACGATTTTACCCTCATTTTGGACACGTGTCAGCACCACAGACACAGACACTCTTAATGTAACACCAAAAGGGTATGACACCAAAAAATGTCTTCTCATTATATATAGTATAGATTAAGTAGGGTTTTTTTTATTGTTATTCAGGTTTATGGCATTAGATATCCGACCCACAATTATGACATGGTTTCTCTTGATCTACTATCATTGTAGTGGGGGGGGGGGGGAAGGGGCGCTAATGGGCAGTCTGTAAACCTTGAGAGGACATAGCGAGAGAAGGAATGAAGGGCTAATGCTCACTAATCAACAAAACCAAGTTCCATTTTTTTTTTTGTAAATGTAGGAGTTTATTATCGCAAGGGTTGTTGCTTTAATAGGTTTAGCAGCCTTTGTTAGTGGGTTTGATATGGATTTAAAGTAAGTCTTCTACATGCTCACAACCACCATTGTTCATGTTGCTCAATTGCCATTCTTTGCACTTTGTTTTGAGGAGTGTCTGATTTGGATTTTGCTTTTCTACATAATCAGACATCCTTTTTTTTAATTAGTAATTGTATAATTACGAAGCTCAGAGAGAGGGCAAACCCATGTACAAAAAAGGACTACAGAAATAATTACCTATACATGTCAAAAAGCAATCCATAAAATCACAAAAGGCATCACTACAATCAGTTTTTTCCCTTAGCCCGGTAACCAAGCGTAGACAAAAATTGATTCTTAACATTGTCCATGGATATCTCCACACCTAAAAAGTGCTGGCATTCCTTTCCCTTGAAATGCACCAACACAAGCATGGAGTAATCAGCTCCAACAACTTCACTGCACGCTGACCAAGCCTTGAGAAGATCCTGAACTTAACAGGGCATAACCCAATAGATCTGGAAAAAAGGCTAAGAACAAGATTCAAAGCTCCCAAACAACAGGGGAATGCATCAGGAGATGTGCTACTGAATGCCAGTCATTTTGCACATGAAGCACCAATCGACATATATCTTCCTCTTTTTCCTCAAGTTGTTCCATGAGTAAGAATAGATTCCCTTGCTGCTCTCCACACAAAAAAGTAGACCCAAAGAGGAGCGGAAGACCGCCAAACTGCTCTTTAAGGAAACAAAGAATGATTACGGCGAGGAGCTGCACATAGTACAACTTAACAGAAAACAAACCCCTTATATCTTCTTTCCGCGGCACCATATCTGTCAAGCTCCAGGAGTTGCCACTGAATTGGTATGATCAGAAAAATGAGAGACAAATTCCAATTCCGAATCTTGAAAAGCTCTTCTAAATTCGGGGCACCATGCGTGCTCCCTTCCAACAAAACAAGAGAGGTCCTCAACACTAGCACCCTTATTCCTTCCAATATTAAATAAAGCAGGAAAAGACTTGCAAAGCTTCTCTTCACCGCACCAAAGATTGAGCCAAAGCTTCAATCCATCACCGTTTCCAACAAAGAATCGAATATGCTTGCCGAAATTATGCTAACCCTTGCTTATCCCAACCCTTAAACTCAACCCATGTGGTCTTTGGACTCCATGTAGAGCCTAAGCGTCGGCACATTGCCCAAATTTGCGAATCACAAACCTCCTCCACCTTGCATCTCTTTCCTGCAAATTTCTCCATAGCCACCTCCGAAGTAAGGCAGCATTAAAAGAAACCAACTTTTTCACTGGCAGCATAATGCCTCCCAGTTAATCAAATAATGTTCTTTACCTTTGGACGCCCCTTCCCACAAAAACACGAGCTCCAACTTTCCAACCTCCTGGCAACTGCAACTTGCATCACAAACAAAGACATAAATAAGTCGACAAACTCGATAAAGCACTTAAGTAATCTCAGCCGGCCTCCGTTGGACATAATTTGTTCCAAGTCGCCAGCTTGCTTTCAAAATGTTCAACCACCAGATTCCAAATAGCATTGTACTTAAACGAAGAGCGAAGAGGAAGACCCAACTATGTAAAAGGTAAAGACCTGCCCCACAACCAAAAGCTCCTGCAAAAGCATGCACCTTGCCAACACCTCCATTGGTAACTTCACTCTGCGTCGTCACATTTTTATTTAAAACCTAAACACTTTTAAAGAATGCGTGCCTGAGATATCTTAGCTGTCTTGCATCTGCATCACAAAAAAAATGGATGGTGTCGTCCGCAAGCAATATATGGGAAATTACAACCCCCACTTCTGGATTGTCGCCTGCCAAGAAACTCCGAAAAAGACCCCTCCATGGCACGGTCCAACAGTCCGCTCAAAGCCTCCATAATAAGAGAGAGAGAAGGGGGGGGGGGGGGGGTCACCGTGCCTAATGCCCCTAAGGGATGCGAAAAAGCCAATTGGAGAACCTTTTACCAACATAGAGAAATGGATGAGGACATACAACATTCCACCCAAAACCTCCACTTAGTCCCAAAGCCCAACCTCTTCAGCATATACAACAAAAACTTCAGTTGACTTTATCATAGGCCTTGTCAACATTCCGCTTAGAAACCAAGCCTGGCACCCCCAATCCGTCCTTGATTCCACGCTTTCATTCGCTATTAGAGTGGTGCCAAAATCTGTCTCCCTCCCACAAATGCATTTGAGACTCCAAAGTCACTCCACCAATCACCTTTTGAAGCCTGCAAGACAAAACCTTTGAGAGCAACTAATCCACGCTGCCCACTAAACTAATAGGTCTGAATTTTTTAATATCAATGGCACCCCCCTCCCCTTCTCTTTTTTTAGGCATCAAAGCAATGAAAGTAGTGTTTAGGCTTCTCACAAGTCAACCCTGCTCGAAGAAATCTTTTAAAAAAAAAAAAGAGAGCGCATCAAGTCAAACCACATGCCAACAGTGTTGAAAGAATGCTATATTAGCCCATCATGTCCAAGTGCTTTGTCCCTGCACATACCCTTCAAAGCAGACAAAAGTTTCCCCTTCCTGAAAAGGTAATTCTAATCGTGCAGCAGCGTCATCATCAAGGAATTTGAATTCCAAATCATCTAGAAATGGTCTTGTCAGGTCTTCCTCTTGAAAGAGTCTCTGATAAAACCCAACAATAGCCTCCATAACCTCCCCTTCTTCCATAAAATTCCTGTCTGTCTACCAAGATCTTCCCTATTTGGTTCGACCTTTTGTGTGCATTCGCCATCAGGCAAATGAATTTAGTGTTCTTGCCTCCAGCCATAAGTCCGGGATTTTTGTCTCCAACAAGTCTCGCAAGATAAAACAGCCAATTAGCTTCAGATTTCAGTTCTAGCCTTTTATTCGACTCCTCCCTGGTCAACCCCCTTAAACCCTCCAAAGCATCAAGCTCCTGAATATCAGCCAAAGCTCTCACTAATTTCAACTCCCCCAGTCCCAACGACTTCTTTGTTCCACTTCTTGAGATCAGCCTTCAACAACTTCATCTTGCGCAACGCACCAAAAGAAAGCTTGGGTTACCATCCATCACATAGCTGTCCCACCAAGACATTACCAATTCCAAAAAGCCAGACTCCAAAACCACAAATTCTCAAATCTAGAAGGGGATTTACCTCTGCAAAGACCACCACTATCCAAAAGTAACGGTACATGATCTGAGACTATACTCGGTAAGCAAGATTGGGTTGCACTAGCAAACCTCTCCTCACAATCAGAAGCGATAAAAAAGCTGTCAATTCTGGAGCAAGATCGGTTGTACCTGTATGCGCACCTTGACAGGTGAAAGAACCCCTTTCCAAAGGAAGATCAAACAAACCCATATTATTAGTAAAATCATTAAACCCCATCATCTCCCGGGAAAAAGAATCATAGCCAAGCCTCTCAACTGGAATCTAATAATGTTGAAGTCGCCAGCAATGCACCCCAGGATCTGTGCCACAACCGAAAACTTGCTTCAAGCTCTATCTCATGTTTCTTACTATCTGAAAAATTACCTGGACCGTAGATCCCAGAGAATATGCATGAAAAAATCATCGTCAGCCATCTTGGGAGGACCAGAAATATAAAAAGAACCAAAGAAAACATCCACCTCTGTAAGAAAATGTGGCTCTCCCACATTACTAGAATACCTCCTGAAGCACCTATGGCATCCAATGTAACCCAATCAGCCCATCTGCCACTATTAATAGAACGTATCAACTCAGGTGACACAGTCTCCAACTTTGTTTCGTGAATGCACACCAAAGTGGGGTTCCATCTCTTAAGCAACATCTTGACCACCCTCCTTTTTTGCCTACTATTCAGACCCCAAACTTTCCAAGTTATAATCTGGAGATTCATCAGAAACAAGAATAAAAAGAATCATCATTCCTTCACGTCAACGACGCATCATCTCCTTTGTTCCTATGCTAATAATTAATAGAGCACATCCTACAAGAACTTTGATTGGACCATGTTAGATGCCGAAGCACATAATAATTACACGCTTTCTTGATTTAATTATGTACAATTAGGAAGAAATGCAACATTTATCTTGGTATTTGAGCATTTGTGATTGTTGATGATTTTTCTTTGGGTACAAGTGGAGTGGTTTTATAGCTGGAGTTTACTCTTATGTTTGAGTTACGAGCGATCATGTCCTCTCTTGATCAAGAACTTCAAGTTATTCAGGTCAAAATTACCTACAAGCCGACTGTTCTTCTAATTAGGGGTTTTGCTTATTTTTGTCGAGGATGTTAATGTTAGCCTGATTTTAGGATAAAGTTTATGCAAAGGAGATTGGGTTGGGTTGGTAGTTTCTTATCATAGCACTGACTTGGTATTTCTTGTATGCCTGATTGAAGGAAATATGTGGATGCTGGTGATGGGCGTGAAATGGGTCTGAAAAGGCAGCGGATAATGGACCAGGGTTCTTCATATTATGGGACTCCCCCAGCTTCGAGTTACATGTATAATGCTCCTCCTCCTCCTGCTTACTCTTATGTTAGTCAACCACCACCTTTCCCTGTTGTCCGACTTCGGGGCCTGCCCTTTGATTGCTCGGAAACTGATATTGCCGAGTTCTTCCATGGTCTTGACATTGTTGATATTTTGTTTGTCCACAAAATTGGCAAGTTCACTGGCGAAGCTTATTGTGTTTTGGGGTATCCTCTTCAAGTTGATTACGCTCTTCAGAGGAATATGCAGAATATTGGTAGGAGGTATGTTGAGGTTTTCAGAAGCAAAAGGCAGGAATACTACAAGGCAATAGCAAATGAGGTTTCAGATGCTCGTGGTGGTTCGCCTCGCCGCAGTGTCCCGAGAGCAAGATCTTTTGATGATGGAAGGGAATCTGTGGATCATACTGGTGTATTGCGATTGAGGGGATTGCCTTTCTCGGCTGGCAAGAGTGATATAAAAAAATTCTTCAAGGATTTCGTGTTGTCAGAGGACTCCATACATTTCACAGTGAACTCAGAGGGAAGACCAACAGGGGAAGCATTTGTCGAGTTTGCAAGTGCTGAAGATTCGAAAGCTGCAATGGTGAAGGATAGAATGACACTTGGTAGTCGCTATGTGGAGCTTTTCGCTTCTTCACTTGAGGAGTGGGAGGAAGCTGCTGCACGTGGCCGGTAACTATCTTTTCTTTGCTTATTACTGTGGAAATTTTGTACATGTTATCATCATGTTAATATTGAAGTAGGTTCATCTTGTTTAATGATATTTTGCATTTGTCAAGATGCTCATCTCACCGGTAAATTTTTTTATTTATCCTGGGTGTGTTGTGTTACATCTCAAGCGGTAGAAGTTACTTATGAAATAAAATAATATGTTCTTACTATGGAACTCACATCAGATATATCTAAATAATAAGTGGAATGAATTTCTTAGTTTGTAGCAGGAAAACTATAGTTTCTTGTTCAGTTGACGCCTGCGCTGATATACAGAGAAATAGGATCTAGTGACATTGTATTATGCTTTTTGTTTTGAGCAAACTACGCGGTTGACCACTGTACTATTAGGCAAATTCCACTTTGGTCACTGGACATCGATTTGTGTCAAAATGACCACTAAACTTTGAAATTTGTTTCAATCAAGCCACTCCTTCAAATCAAGCTTGACGTCGTTAGGTTACTCAAGGCTATATTGGTCTTTTTATGAAGAATCCTATTATGCTCAAATATGAAGAACCCTAATGTTGAAATTTGCTACTTCAAAAGATCCAATCTGTTCAAATATGGAGAAATTTGGTCTTTGCAGGTTAATTTAGATTCAATCACCCATCCCAATCTGCTCAATCACTTCATAATCTTCCATTTTTTACTTTGCTTTTCCTTTCTCTCTCTCCATGGTGCAAAGACCAAATTTCAACAAATTCGCAAGTTCAAGTTTTATGAGGAAAAATCCAATGTTCTTATTAACTGAATTTTGGGTGAGTTAAATCAGCCTTTGGGTTGGTTAATGAAGAAGGGTTTTGTGGCATAATTACCTGAAAACAACCAAGAAGCTCAAAATGGGTTCTTGTTTGCGCACAAGAACCAAGAATTACAAGCATCCAGAAATGGGTTCTTGAAATTTTTGAAGTTTATAGCTATTTTAGTTTGGAGGCCTAACACTCCATAATGATGGTATCGAGCTACTCTGTGTGTGTGTGAAGAAGAAGAAGAAGAAGAAGGTGGACAGTGAATTGACAATTTTACCCCTAAATAAATGGACTGAAATAAACTTAATTTGACGGAATGGTGTGATTAAAATGAATTTTGAAGTTTAGCGGTCACTTTGACACAAATTGATGTCCAGTGACCAAAGTGGAATTTGCCTAATAGTACAGTGGTCAAACCGCATAGTTAACTCTTTTGTTTTCTAGCTTTCAATGAGAATTTTTTTCTTTTTGGCGTGCTTATCTTATTACATGATGTAAAGCAGGTGGAAAACCTGAAGAAAATTAGAATTGTATATATGGCGACATCATTGGATTGCCCAAGTATATAGAAGCTACAAAGATAATACATCTGTGCGTGCAGCATAAGGGTTTTAGAGAGGGCAACTTTAGCTCTTTGGGAATTATTGTGTGTTGTTAAGCGAGATCTAGGGTTACTCTTAACATGCATTACCCGGAGTTCTATAAAGTGGTACTTCTTCCAAGTCGGAATATCTTTAAATTTTAAGTGTCGACTCTAGATCAATATTTGTGACGTTGAAGCTTTATTTAATTTATATATTACATTCTTGGGTTTTTGCTTGAGAGATTATCACTAACATCTAGTTGAAGAGCCACTTACAAAAGGAAATTATTCGCGATTGGATTTGGATCTAGAAATCCCTTTCCAGCACTCGTGTGATCCTGAAAACCTCGGAGCAGATTTCTGATCAAAATAACTTCTGCTGAATCATTGTATTGCTGCTCAGCAATGATATGAAAAAAAAGAGCAAAAAAGGAATACTTAAGGGCTTCATGATTAAGAAACTATTTATGAATAGAGGTGTATTCTGTAATGAAACGCTTGGGGCTAATGACTCCTTTCTCAGTACCATGCTACCGCTAGTGAATCCAGACGATCTTCATCCAAGTCCCTTCAGCATTTCAGTGTGTATCTAAGCACTAAATTCACCTTTGTGTTAGCTGTCAACCAATTCTTATTTCTTCCACCACATTCCCAACTGCTTTAATGAAACACTTCACAGGAATCTTTGCACTTATTCTGCTGGTATTCGATTCATAGTAGTGGCCGGTGAATCTATTATTTGCTCAAGGTAAACAGAATTGGCCTATCTAAAGTCATAAAGAATCCTCTTTCCCATGACTTCTCTTACCTTACCAACTCACTGAAATACAAGTCGAGTTAGTCAGCATCCTCAAACTACACCGGCCTGTTATTCTGTTGTCAGTTCTTTTTCTTGATAGTCCCGGATATAATTTATACTAGCATCTCAATAAATCATGACCCATCTGTCATTGCTCTAATAAATCACCTCTTCTTATGCTCAACAATAGCCGCAACATAAGAGTAAACTGAAGTTGGGATATAGAGATCTATCAGATGAAGGCTTGTATTTTGGATGTGTCTCGTAGATGTGCCAGTTCAGATTGATCTTGGGATGTTGGTTTCTGAACTGAGTTCGGCAAAATTGTCAACTTGGAAACTGTACGCTGTAAAAGTACGTATACATTATCATAGAGATTTGTTGTCCCATAGACGGCCCTCATGTTTCAGGTTAATCTCATGCTTTATTTTGGTGAATGAGTAATAATTTATTAGAAAGGAAGGCCCCAGAGGGGAGGAATCCTGATTACAAGAAAAGACTAAAGCACCAAGGAGGTGCCCTAGAAACCCAAAAAACACGTAGACCACCATAGGTAGCTGGTTTAAAACTTAAGTCATCTATAAAAGCTAAAAGAGCATCAGAGGATTCCTCCTTGATCCAAAATCAAGGAGGTTTCAGAAAAGAAGAATGCATCCAAATAAGGTGGTCTCAATTCCTTCGAAAGTGCACACGTTTCTCTCCCTTAATTGGACCGCAGAAGTAGATAAGGGCGTTAGCCTCCATCTTTTAAGCAAGGTCTTTGGTACCTTAGCACCACTTGAACTCCACAGACCATCACTGACTGGTCCTGGAATCAGCAACACCACACCGAACGAAGCATAAAACAAGCACCAAAAAATTCTTTTAGTGTTGCAGGGAAGCAAACGTTCAACTGATTTTCCATTCTTCTTGCAATATAACACCAACAAATGATCATATATCATGCCGCCACCTAGGGTTGTCAATAGTCGAGCATTATGAACCACGGCAGTTAATACTATTAACTGCCAATCAGTTTAGTTTGGGAAAGAGAACACTCAGAAACCTTTCTGCACCATCAATCCAACCAAAATCTGATCCCATCCCCGTTCACACATGAACCAGGTATTTTCCATGAACTCTGGCGACCCATTCGCTATAGACTTCCAGAGATCCATATCATACGGTTTGTCTTGAAGGTGAGAAATCCATCCAAAAGGATCCACACCTCTATAATCCATCCCCCTCCTTGACAACCAGTCTTCCTCCCTAGAAAATCTCCCCAACCATATCCCCAGAGGGCCGATCAAAGAACCTCAAAATCTTCAAACCCAGCCAGGTCTGCCTTATGTTCCCCCTTCCCACTCTGGTCTTCCCAGATTTTTTATTATGGTTGTCAATAGTTCGATCGTAATAACTGACTTATGACTTGCTGTTCCATGACTCTGATTGGGCTGAAACTTGTTTTGAAAGTTGAACCTCCCAAAACATTCGATTTTCAGAGCTGATTACTTTAAACAAGTTACATCTTGTTAACCCGAAAAGGAGGGCTGTGAAAGAAGGAAGAAGGGGTTCGGAGAAGGTAAGAGTATACTACGAGTTTCTCGAATCCAAAAGGAGGTGCTTTCCTAAATCCTCTAGAATGAAGTAGATAGGAGCTAGATAACCCGAAAAGCCAAAGATTTATATATTATGTCTATGCCTCATGGAGAAAGGAAGGCGAATGCGTTGGCGTCATAAAGCCCTAAACTTTTTCGAGACTGACCATAACGACCCTTTACGTGAGGGGAGTTACACATAAGGCCTTAGGAGTCATCGTACCTTAGAACAGCCAACAATAACAAATTACAGATGTGTATGTGTGTGTCCATAAGTTGATGCAGGAGCATCCAAGAAGCCTAACGAGGTCCCTTCGTCCTGGTGAGTATTAGTCTCATGAATTATTAGTAGTTCCTTCAATTACTGGTCGTAGGTTGCTAAGTAGCTTTCTTTTTGTCTCTATAACATGAGTTAGACTGCCAGTTAATGAACGAAGGGTTTTGTGGTCTTCCTTTTTTTGTCAAATAGGGCAACAATGTGGTGGTTGTAGCACTGTAAATACCGCCCTTAACTGCTGTCAGGGGTAGTCTTTTGTATTCTCTTCCAAAAAATGTCGGATTAGAGACTCTATTGGGTCTCTTGAAAACTTAGAAGCCGTTACCTAATAGTCCCCTCTTGTTCTTTCTTTTCATTTGACTCTCATTTTCCCAACCCATCTTGGACCGTCCACCCCTGCCACATAACAGTCAAAGATTCTTTTTTAGAAGAGTGTCTGTCGCATTGTGCCTTAAACTTGGGACATTTTCTTTCCTTTTCTCTCTTCCTCGACCTCTTTCCTTTTCCCTGACATTCTCTCTCTCTCTCTCTCTCTCTCACTCACTCTTATGCATGTTCTTTACCTTCCCCCTCCTTTCTTTGGTGTCTACCTTCTTCACCATCATTGACAATTAGCACAACCATTTCTACCCAATAGTAAATGCGGTGTCCGCAAGACCACCAACTCCAACGTTGGTTGCCTCGGCTACTCTGTCATTGCCATCGACGAGCTCTGCAGCCTTGATCTCCTCCTGCGTCTTTGTCACCATTTTCTATCTTCCACTACCACAACCATCCACCACCACCGGACCAGCTACCACTACCCACGACTCCCCTGTGGTGAGAAACAATCAATAGAAAATGTAGCTGGAGCACAAAACAATGAAAGAGTGCACAAATTTGAAGAGGGAACTCTTAGATATTGATTCCAGGGTTTCAAGAGAGCTTCTAATCTGATATTTTAGAAAGAGAATACAAAAGACTGCCACCGACAGCACACGTGGGCAGCATTTATAACGATACGACCACCACTGTGTTGCCGTAATTGACAACAGAAGACAACAATTCCCTCACTTAAGTGACTGTCTGTCTAACACATTACAAAAGGAAAGCTACTAAACAACCTATGACCATTTCCTAAAGGAACTACTAATAAATCATGAGGCTAAGTACACAGCGGGTGCTAAGGGCTTTGCTATGCCTCTTAGATGCTCCTGCATCACACTGCTGCACCGAAATTCCCAATTAGCAGACGGAAGTTCTCCGACCACCACCACCATAAAAAATTATCACGAATTTATGATTCAGATGTTGCAGATTAAATAGGAGGTGTGGACCGAGTTTGTGATGTTAATTTTGGAATGTTCAATTTCGGGGATCGAGAAATCAGTGATTCTTTAGGTGCATGGCCAAATCAATTGAATTTGTGAACCGATGCCAAATAATTTGAGCGCATGGAACTGAAACTTCTAGTTGTAGTCATGGAATTATAAATTTTGAAAGATCCATTGATTCCATTGACATTAATAGGTAAACAGCTCATTTTTTATTCCACTATCTTGATTATTAATAATCTGGAGTTGGTGGGTTTGGGATCAATTTATCTCTCTCTGTTGGATGTTGTCAATGCTGAGAATGCTGGCGCTGTGTTCAATATGGCAGGTAGTGGTGATCAATGGTGTTTGTGTGTGAGCCTGTGTGGTGGGGTGGGTGGTGGATATGGCTGCTGCGATAGTGGGAGATTTGAGAAACTTCGAGGAAGAGAGAGTGTGGGAAAACATTGGGTACATACAGTGCGCCACACAGACTTTCTTTTTATCAATTTTATTGGCGGTTATTGGTTTGGCAGCGATATTTTGAAAAATGGTGTAGAGAGGCAGTCAGGGTATTTCACAGTGTGCGCCAGCTTGTCTGGCGTGCTGTATATTTGGTTTTGAAAAAAATAAATAAATAAGCCTCTTGAACCATCCACGTGGAGTGGGTCCACAATGGTTCGGGAAAAGGGGGCGTCCCACTCTTCTGAGAGATGGGCTTCCATGTATAGAACCATCCCGCTCTTGTGAGAGGACGGGCTTCCATGTATAATTTTATAGAACTCATAATGTGACCAAATCCTTAGTTTAACTTATTTTCCTCGTCAGCATTTCAACGGCATCTATTGTTAGCTTTTATGAGGAAAAATTATTCTTACGATAATGGACCATTTTTCAATTTTTTATATCCTTCCCTACGGAATAGATGGAGCTTGCTAAATATTCTTTCCTTAGCTTGTGTACTACTGATTGGGCTAAATGCATCTGCTTGTTTGCACCTTCTCGCATATTCAGCCTTCAGATTATTTGTTGCTTTTTCGGGTTCGTTTCATCAGATAATTCCAATACAAGTGAGGTATACAAAGAGCAAAAAGAGAAAATTGCAAATCTAAATAAGATCAGACAATTCAACCTCTAGGATAATCTAGAATTCTTTCAACAAATCCAGAATTGTCAACTTAATATAGTGTTTGACCTTGAAAGAAGAGTAAGGTGTTACATTGCCAATTTTACCATCCACCTCTTCGATTGTCCTTCTATTCTGTCCAAAAAAACACCGCAAGCACAAGGGGGCTATCAAATTCTAGAGTCTCGAGTACATTCTTTTGTTTTGAGCGTAACTCGTGTGCAGAGCAATAAATTACCAAATGCTTTGCCGTCTCTTTAGCTTTGAGGTGCCGGGGAAGTACTATTGACCATTACAGACCTGTCTTGATCAAAACATCAATGGTGAGAATATTATGACGTGTAGCTGACCACACCACAACTTGTTGACATATCACTATACCAAATGATGATGATCTATCCTCGGTTTGGATGACAAACATCAGTTGATATACTTGAGTTATAATGCAATATACTCTTCTGACAACTACATTTCTGTTGAAGTGTCCTGAGGGGAGCAAAGCCAAGTTCTCTAGACGAGTTTTTCTTTGCTCTATTGGGCCATGGACATAAAATTGTTGCATTACTCAGGAACAATTTAGATGTATACAGCAGTCGCCATACTCATTCATTGTAGTCCAAAGCGCTTTTCAGGAAGTTCTTTCATTGTTGCTTGTAGTTCATGATGCGCTGGATGATAGTCAGGAGAGAGGGTGCAAGATGTGATATCCTCTAGGTTTTATACCATTTTTTGGTGCGAAGATTTTTTTAATTTGTTTCTGTATGCTTTAAAGTGATGTGGATAGACTGATTTTGTGCAAACGTGAGTTGTTGGGGTGGTGGAAATTGTCATAGGTTGTAGGAGAAGGCGTTTGATTACTATTTAGTGGACTGGGACTGGGACAAAGATTTATCATGGGGTTCTTTTCTTTTTTGAAATAAACTAACTAAAGTAAATAAAGAAAGGAGTAGGATGCCAAAACACAGATCTTTACAGTTTTTTCTCTGTGCTTTGAGGTGATTTCCCATTGTGTTTTGAACCAAAAGAGTAGTATTCTGGAAGCCATACAATTTCTACTTTTCTAGTTAATAGCTGCAGTAGTTGATTGGTTTTAGCATGACAACAATATAGTTTAGGATGAAGAGAATTACTCGCTAAAATCTTGACTGCTTTGAGCCTGTAATACTCTCTTGCAATGTTATATGGCAAAGCATTGTGCGGTACTGCAAAATCCTAAGTTCAAGTGGATAACTTGGCCCCTAATATAGGAATGGAATCAGCTACCTGCCTTGACTAGCATAAGCATACAGATAAGACTGTTTTCGTCAAGTTGCAGGAGGCTGAAACTGAGTTTTTTGAAGTTGATGATGGCTACTTGCTGAATGGTTGTCATTTTGATATCTTATTACATCTGCTAATAATGTTTGGCCTGACAGATTGGCATGGCACTGTAGTACTATTAACTATTTTAGTATGTAGAAGAAAAATATCTTGTATGTTTCATGGTTGTAATGCAACTTACGTGTCTACAAGTTAAAACTAAATGCATGTCAAATAACCCGTGCTGTCGTTTTGACTATTTTCAAAGCGGTTATTTTTGGGTTTAGATGGGGTTTTAGGAATTCTCAGTCATTTCGAGTTTATTACATTGGGGTCTGAATAAGACATCTTTGACCGTTAGCCTTTCTTGGATTAGAGTGTAAAGCATAGTTTTTTTGACAGATCTGATGTTCCACACGTTCCGAAATCTTCAAACGACGGGAACGACTCAACTGAACCTACCACAGTATTGCGAATGAGGGGATTGCCATTTTCAGCTGGAAAGGATGACATAATGGATTTCTTCAAAGATTTTATTCTGTCTGAAGAATCCATTCATTTAACAATTAATTCAGGAGGGAGGCCTACTGGAGAAGCATTTGTGGAGTTTTCTAGCCTGGAGGATGCAGAAGCAGCATTATCCAAGGATAGGATGACACTGGGGAGTCGTTACGTAGAGCTGTTCCGGTCATCCCTTGAGGAGCTGAACGAAGCAGTTTCGAGGAGACGGTGACTCGTACTTTTTGTCCATTTCGTTCCGTTCTGTAATTTGATAACCGTTATTGAACGAAATTTTGTGACACTGCTTTCATGTTTTACTTTTGAGTTTGAAAACAGTAGCTTTCTGGTTTTTGCTTTGGTAGCAGAGGACATATATTACCTGTTTGAAGTAAAGCAGTTTTTTTTTGGCAGCATATCAAAACTTTTGTGCTAAGATATAAATCTTTTTCTGCCCTTTTTGCTTGAGTTTTGGTTTGGTAATTCTGCTAAGATACCAATCTTTTCCTGTAAGTTATTGACTTGTTAGGTTTCCCGTAAGAAAATAACTTTTAAGACTGAGACCAAGTTCACAACAGAGAGACAATGAACTTTCAGGGTAGACATGTCCAGGTGAACTCTTTGCAAAGTTGACCTATTCTCTTGTGCACCAAAAGGATTAGCACCAATGGAAGTGCTAATCCTTTTGGTTCTGTGAGTTCTTGTCGATACGTCTTTGTGCTCTTTTTATTTTTTTGATCAGGAATAATTCGAGTTTAGGCAGAAGTGCAAATATAGTACAACAAAACCAATTACATCCAAATCAAAGAGTAGCTACATACTATCACTGTACAAAAAGGTTTACATAACCATTTTAGCCTTTTGGTACAGTTTGCCTGCACACAAATTATAACATATATTGCAACATATCACAATATTTTGTAGTAGGCAGACTAGCAGCTTTAAGCTTCCAGCCAAGTCCAGATGTTCTTCGCAATTTCTGCATTTTATTGTATTAGTATAAGAAAACAAAACCTCAACAGTTAAACATCTAGATTTGGAGAGACGTATTAGGAGTCCATTAAGCATACTTACATATGTCGTATTTGGTTTCTTTGTTATTCGATTCTAGAATAATAAAATTAAAAATTTTTAAAAAAAAGGAAAAAGGAAAAAAATTATTATTGCTGTAGCATCTATCTTGTTGGTTAGCAGACTAGCTTGTTGGCCTTTATATTATATTATATTATATTATCCACTTTTTGCTTAGTTTTGTGGTGCTTATCATGTGGGGTTGTCATCTGTGTATGTGTGTCTTTGTGTAACTTACTTTGCAGTCTTTGTCAGTTGTATATATTACTATTATTATTTTTTAGGATCACGTGCTTTGCATATTATATAATTATTTTAAATAAAATATTATAGATAATTAAATTTACTTAATACGATTATTTTAATTGAATCATAATTAAATCAATTGTCAAAGGTTCGAAGCATGAAAAGTTCATGGCAGAAAACATGTTCTTACTTTTCAAATGCAAATTGTTAATGCTAATCATGAACAATTTTTGTCACTGTTTACGATACTTGTTTCTTATATCACATCAAGTTGTCACTAAAAAATCATGACTGTTTCATATTATATCTTGTTATTTAGGATGCACTATCATTTTAATCATTTTCAAATATCATCAATAAATATTTAATTCTCACCAAATACTATAAGTTTGGCATTGTAGTAATAAAGTTGAAGATATTGTCCTAGAAATAATTTGACGCACATAAAATGTAATGTAAAGTGCACATATAGGGGTTACCCAATCTCTTATAATATAATTCTATGGCATATAAATAAGTCTAGGAAGTGTGAAATAAAAACTAATTAAGAGTTGAGAAGAACTTTAAAAAATAACTAAGTGATACTAATAAAAGTTAAAAATTTGTAAGTCAAAAAGGACCGTAAAAAATAAAGTGTATGATAGAAAGATGTTAGCAATAATACTTGCCTAACAAAATTTGTAAAACGGAAGGATTTAGAAGCTTATATGATATATTTTCAAAACCAAGAATCCAATGATCTCAACAAACCTAGCATGACACATACAAAAATTCAATTGCTTAGGTATAAAAAATATAATAGTTACAGTTTTAAGGATTTTCCTAAGTTTCATACTTTTCACCTTAAAAGTTTTTGTCCTTTTTCCAACAAGCATCTCCACTATAGTTGAATATATCATCATTCTCAACTTTCAGTATCCACTATCATCCATCTTGTTTATTTCTGTAAAGGGATGGCCATTTCTTGTAATAATGGTGGTTGACGGTCAAAATAGCCCCTCCATTTTGTTTTCTTTTGGTAATGATGTAGTCTTATTAAATGTTATGTATCTTTTATTAAAACTAAAGCACATAACAAAACCCTTTTCGACTTTTTTCGGCTAGAGTTCCAAATTTCAAGATCAACTTGTCCAAATCTACGCTTGATTTTAGTGTTATCTTCTTTTTCTTCTTCTCTGTTAAACAATCTATAGTGTATTCTAAAGCTCTCTTTTCTCTTTTAATCTAACATGACCTTGTTAATCTCAGTACTGTATATTTGGCAATTTATTTCGTTGTGCATGTAACGTAGCATATATCTATCACAAGTTTTTTCATTAACACATATCATTTGTATGATATTACTATACTACACATAAAAAAAACCCAATATGGTCCTATGTCAATAAATTTAAAATTGCTGTCACATGTAGGGATGGCAATGGGGCGGGTCGGATGCGGGTTTCATAATATCCGAACCCGCCCCGCCACACCAAACATGTGAATCCGCCCTGCCCCGCCCCGCCCTGCCATTGGGTTGGGAGATGATGATACCATCCCCGATCCGATGGCCTTTTCTTTAATCCGACCCTAACCTGATCCGATCCGCAGTTTTCCAAATTATCACATCAACAAATTGATCAGAAACTTCAAATCTTCTATCCCTACCTGCACTTTTATGCTTGATAACACCACAATCACCATAAAAAACTGGTACGAAAACCCTTTCATACTCGATTGGAATTCTAGCTTTTGGAAGTGCAAAACAAGAAGAATAATTCGGCGATGATCTGAGGACTACTTTATTGTTGATAGCTGAAAACTCATTCTATGGCCAGATTCACTAAGGAGTGATTGAAAGTGCAAAATAAGGGATACAAGCAACCAAAATATGGAATCGACGGCGGAAGTGACTCGACGGCAGAAGGCGACGGGGCGACCAGCAACTAGCGATCGGTGACTAGACGGCAGAAGGCGACCGACCAAGTGCACATGCTTGGGGTGTGGCGCCACAGGAGAAGAAGAAATAAGGAGAGGGATGGAAAAAGGGCTAGGGTTTTCTATTATATAGGAGGAGATGGACGGCTGAGATTAGATGTTGCTTAGGAATTAAAGGTTAGCGGGTCGGGTCGCAGGTCAAATATACATAAAACCATACCCGCCCCGCACCCGCTGCGGGTTATGAAAGTAAATACCAAACCCGCCCCGCGACCCGGTTATGGTAAAAAAATCCGCTCTTACAGGAGCGGGGCGGGGCAGATATCCGCTGGGTACGGGTCTGATTGTCATCCCTAGTCACATGCAAAAGTTAGTATATACAAAAGCCGGTATATCTCAAAAAAACTTGATAAAAAAAGAGCATGATAATATCAGGACTTAGGAAAGATTCTCTAAGGAGTAGCAGAAATTAAAATGATCTTTTTATCAATTTTGATATATGCAAGTTTTCAGGTTAAGTTTTGACATTTTTTTTAAGGCAAGCAGAGACTTATACGGAGGGGCGCAATCCACACTTTTTTTTTAAATTCATACTTTTTTGTCATTAAAAGATATATTTGTGAACTTTTAATATCTTTAATGACAAATATTTAAATTTAGCCAAAAATATTTTTGTTGATTATTAAATTGATTGGACTTTAATAGGTTTTAGATATATAAATGAGTGAAAAAGAAATCATAATAATTTGGTCTCGATAATTACATAAGCATTGCTCTTACGGGAACTAAGCTTGTACATGATTTTGTTTATTACAAAGGTGTATGTGCGCTGGTCTGTCCCCAGATTTATGCAGCAGATTAAGTTACTGCACATGCAAAGTTTATATTAATTTGTTAAGTCCGGATTACTAAGTGTTGAACTATTATTTTATTTTTTTGTTGTTGAGATATTTGGTAATAAGATGCAAATAGAACTCATCTACAATCCCGAGGCGAAGGTAAATTGATTCAATGCAAAATTATTTATTTATAAAATTTGTGTAATTCAATTGCCTGTAATTTTTTTGGTCTATAGAAAATCTCTGTACAAGAAAAGGTTGATCTGTATATAAGTTTAAAAGTTATTTATAGAGATTTTTAACTAAAAGTCAAAAAGCATCCTTAATTTTAATGAACTCTAAACTCAAATTGGGTACTTTAACAAAATAAAGTCAAGAAAACCTTTAGTTTTATAAATCTCCAAAACTTAAAAAGGATATTTTAGAGAAAGAGACTAGATATTATGGTGAAAGCTAAAAAGATCCTTCATTTATAACAGATTCTGACTTATAAACGAACATTTTAAGGAATAAAAATTGTCATTTTCAAAGAAAATTGTTTAGCCATTTTAATTAATCCCCTGCGATCATATTTATACAGTGGGATTAATGGACCCATATCTGTTTTAGTTATTTACATACTCTTTTGTCACTAAAAGATATATTAGCAACTTTTAACCTCTCAGTGACAAAATGCTTAAATTTAGCATCAAACATTCTTAATTTCATAAGTAAAACACACACTTAATTTTGTAAAATTTTAATTTAAGGAAAAATATTTAGCCATTTAACCCCTTGGAATCATTTATATACAGTGAGCCACCCCTTTTGGTTAAATTCATACTTTTTTGTTATTAAAAGATGTATTAGTGAAATTTTAAACTCTTTAACGATAAATATTAAGTTTAGCCAAAGATGTTTTAATAGCGCATCCCTCTTTTAAAAGTCTAAAGTATCCTTCATCTTTGTAAACCTTTTAAATTTAAAAGGGCATCAAGGGAAAAATGGTTAGTCACTTAACCTGTTAGGATAAGTTTTATGTGGTGGAAGTATAGATTCCCGCCTCTTTTGGTTAACTTCGTACTCTTTTGTTACTAAAAGATGCATTAGTGAACCTTTATTTAAATTTAGTCAAAAAGGTTGTAATTTAGCCTCGCCATTTTAAAAGTAAAAAATACCCTTAATTTTAGACGCCTTTTACATTTAAAAAGTATTTTTTAAGAAACAATATTTAGATATTTAACCCTTAGCATATCTAAACCCGAGGGTTTTCAAGAAAAAAAACTCTTTAATCGTCGGAGCTCAAACAAATTGGCATATTTATCAATTGAGTTTCAGTTACTCCTATCATTCATAAGAGTGAAACGTACAAAGTCAACAATTACATTAGGAATAACTTATCATGCAGATATATGGTATTTGCACTACAATACAACATACAAATCCAGACAATAATCGTATGAATAACATAGTATCAGGTAAATAAGGGTAGTCTAATAACTCTAGTACGAAGTTAAAATTATCTATTTACCATGAATTCAAGTATTAATTAGGAATAGAATAGTTCTATCTAGCAGATTCTTAAAAGTCATGATTGTATACGCATTTAAAAGAACCTAGGAAGCTCTAGTATTATGGTACTTCCTTATACGAATATATATGTATTTAAAATTTGGAAACGAACCTTAGTTTAACAATTGCTCCAATCTGTTAATATGTTTGTATTGAGATCTATATACATACACAATAATTCAAAGGATACAAAAAACTATGTTATATGCAAGTTACTTTCTTTAATCAAATTTAATGGTAAAGATGTATAAGCTAACATAGTTTAGCTTTAATGGGAATGGAGGTAGGTTTTGAATGGAGTATACAGTAGTTCAAGTGTGATTTTATAGGAATTTCATAAGAATTTTTTTTCCCGTAAAATCAAAACAATCCTTTGCTCTATATAAGCATATATTCCAATGAAGATACCCAAGGAAATAAGATTCATATTCTTCAAGAAGTCAAAATTACTCCAATTTTTAGTAACATTCTAATCTAAAACGGGTATTTATGAAGAAAAAAAAGTTATAAATCAAAGCACCACTAATCACTCAATCTTTCATGAAGACTTCAATCTAAAAAGGGTAATTCACAAAAAAAAAAAATCATTCAACCTAATCTGTACTTTTTAATAAATCCTATTGATTAAAACAATAACTTACACGCATCAAATTTAGCAGCCGAGAAATATTTTGAAGATGCACAACTTTATGTTTATTCAAACTCAAAAAAAAATAGAAATAAAAGCTTTATAATCTAGTATAGTTAAAATATTCAGAAGTGCACGTGCGCAAGAAGTAAACTGCTTCTTGGGGTCACCTGAGATTGAGGGGGAATCCAAAGTCCAAATTTGTCCCTTAAAATGTTTATTTAACAATGCCCGAGGCTTATATGGATTGAAAATGTCTGACCAGGTGAGCCTAATTAAAGAAATGGCCCCAATTATGGATGACAACAAACAGTGATCGTGTCCCTCTCCCCAACTCTTTCGCCTTCATTTTTTCAACTCCTTAATTACCCATTAACTGCACCACAAGGGCAGTGTGTGGTGCAGTTACACTGGGCTCACTTGTGCCAAGACCATCCTAATTAACATAATCTCTAGGTTTTTCATTTGGATTCGAATCCTGTCCGCCGCATTTGTTGGTGGCAAACTTACATCCTCGCCCTGCATGTGCTTTACACACGGGTCCTTGTGCGCTTCGACCTCGACATAGGTGTGGGAATCGAGGGCTCAGATATATGTGACGGCCTTGTATGTCCCCGAGGCGCAGTACTCCCTGCCGGTTGGATTAGAGTTTTACGGTCCAGCCTTTTTTAGCACACAAAAAAAAAAAAACATAATAAACTTAAAGTATGAAAATTGAAATAATTAAACAATGATAGCCGCTTTGGAATTTCGACACTAGCTAAGATCTATTTTAATTTTACACTTTTACATGCTTGTCGACGTATCATTTGTTGTTAAAAGGATATATCTTTTTTAATGATAAAAGACATTGTGAACAAGCATAACATATATAGCGTGCTATAAAAAGAAATTGTTACTGGATATAAACAATTCAAACACAATTTTTCGCAGACACGTCATGGGGCCCTTAATTGTTGTAGGCATAATATAGAAGCTGGTTTCTAATTGAATTTTTGGTTGTAATTTGAATACTCTTAGTATGGAAGAAAGGAAAATGGGAGAGAGAGAAAAGGAAGGAGAAGATTGTATCAAATTTGAATTTGCTTTTACACAAAAGACTTGCTTAATTTAAGGTTCTTTAACCATTAACCGTACAAGTGGGCAGCGGGCAGCCTGCCCGAATCATTGATCCTCTATGAATATAAACCCTACACAAGCACAAAAGTGATCTCTCTCTTGAGTTTTGTCTTCAAAAGTCTAGGGTTTTGATGGAGTTTAGGCCATGATAGGGCTTTGATTCAGAGAAAAGTTTTTGACTATCTCATATATACGGGTGTTTCATGTTTGTAAGTTTGTCTCCTCATCTTCTCCGGAGGACTCTAGGGTTTTAAGCAGAATTTTCTTCTTGTGCTTGAAAAGCTCTGTTTCCGAGCTAGTAGCTAGGTTGGTCATCCAGCTTTCTACATCACTTTTGCGAGTCAAAAATTTGGTGGGGTTCCTCTGAAGTAATCTTGCAAGTTTTCTAGAAAATGGTGGTTGTGTTGTAGTGGAGGTTTAGTTGAACCTTTCCTTTTCTTTCACTTTCAAATCTGTCTTCCACTTTAAGAGAAATATCTTTCCCATTCTCTCAAATGGCTCCAATAGCCAACAAAAGAAGAACAAGAAGCACAAGCAGGAAACCAAGAACCACCCATTGCAAGAACCGGCTTGTTCAATCAGAAAATGAAGCACCTTGTGGCAAGAAGAGCTCTGACAATATAACGAAGATTGATGATGCAGAATTCAATGGTGGCTGCTCTACTCCAAAAGCGCAGAAGTATAGGATACCGGAGATTGTCACGTGCCCGCCGGCGCCAAAGAAGAGGAGGGTGGCTTCGAGTTGCTCGTTACGGAGAAGTCCAATAGCTTTCTTTGCTCCTCCAGATTTAGAGCTCTTCTTTGTATTTGCACTTGGCGATATACCGGATTAATCGATAAGTGTCTTCAGATATACAGTAAGAATTTCTCATAAGGTTTTCTCGATGTTTAGTGATTGGGCTTAGTTGAAGCTTTAGCCATGTTTTTCACTTGGGGTGATTGAGATATAGTGTGAGAATTTGAGGTTTTCGAGTGACATTAATTAGAAGCAAGCTTCTAGTTTTCCTTGTTTCTTTTAGTTTTAGTTTGGGCTTATTGTAGAGTATACTAATGGGCTGATTTTAGCTGAGGTTCCCTCCTCCTTTTGCTGCAATGTCTCTAGATTGTGTTGCTCACCTTTGGAGTTTGAAGTGTGCAATGTCCAGTGGTAGCTATTAACTAGGATTGTGTTGTGTTAGCATAATTGTGGCTTTGGGTTGTGAAGTCAGCCTAAGAAAGTGAAGGAATATATAGATTACAAGTTTTGTGTTAACAAGTTCCCTTATTCTAGTGCCAATGATAATATTGTGTGATTATGTAACAGCTTGTATTCCTTCTCTGGACAATATGTGCATGAACAAAACTTCATCAATTGAAGCCATCATGCCTCCCTAAGGACCATTAAAGCTTTCCAATCCACAATTGGCCATTTTTGAAGTGGGTTCCACCAAATAAATCCCTTTCTTATAGTATGAGATAGCGCATATGGTTGCATAAGGATATTAACTACAATCATGTACTATCTTTGTGCCCTTATCACATCAGAAATGGCTTTTAGTCAAAGCATAGTATCGGTATTCTCTACTGTATAGCACTTCCGTTTTGTAGCATTTCTGTTATAAGAGTGTAGGGGTGCAACTTGGACGGGCTGGACGGGCCCAAGGGTTAGACCATGACCAGCCCATTCTCCAAAAGTCGTGTCCATGTCCAGCCCAGTTCATCTACGGGCCAAATAATATGTGTCCACGCCAAGCCCATCAAAATTTTGGTGGACATGGGCTGGACGCGGGCTGTCCATGGTTATGAATTACCTTTTTTAAAACGATCTCAAAACATATCATTGACCATCCAACTCTAATATTTATTCATGATAATGAATAAAGTAAATTAAAGTCTCAAAATGAACTTAAATATAAGCATGGAAACAAATATTTGGGACAAAATGAGAGAGAAAAAGACAAGAGTCTATCATTCTATAATAAGAAATAAAGTAGAAAAAATAAAGTCTTCAAAGATCTCTAAACATGAATGAAAAGTGGGAACGTAGCTCAACCTAGTTCAAAAAAATAAGACAAGAATATAAGTATACTTTTGGCTTTGAGGTTTTGACTTTGTCGAAGTGGGGGTTGAGAGTTCAGAAAATACGAAAAAGAAATTGTATTCTATTAGGTTGAGAGTTTGACGGTCGAGATTGCATAAACTTATATGATCCATGATTTTTAATGACTAAAATAAACAAAATAAATATATTGTAACATAAATACACACACACACACACATACATACACTAAATATATTATAATTTATATTATATAATAGTTAGACGGACTGGTTTTTTCACGAGCTGGACGGGCCTATAGAAACATCTGCCCATGTCCAGCTCATATTTTTTACGGGCCCAAAATTTTGAGTCCACGTCCACCATGGTCACTATAAAAGTAAGTCCATACTCATATTTTTACGGGCTGTCACGGGTTGTCCACGGGTTGCCCGGCCCAAGTTGCACTCCTATAAGAGTGGCCAAATGTATTTTAGCAGTATCAAATGAGTCAATTGTAGTGATAGTATTTTGTCATTAAAGCTGTTACAACATATCCTTATCTATAATGGATATACACATATCCGTTGATAATTGAAAGGCGAACTTTGAAGGTAGTATAAATGGGTTCTAAATCAGTTCCATATCGGGTACTGAATCAGTTCCACATTGTGATTGGATTCCTACCTTTTTTCTTTTGCCTCTTCTAACTATAGCAAAAAAAAGAAAAAGAAATCATAGATGATGACTATATTTTAGTAAAACGAAGGAAATTATTGAACTTCCAAGAGGTCCCCACATAAAAGACTATGCAGCCCAGCACTAATACATGACAATGTCTTCGTACAACATATTTAATCTACGAAAGAGTTCCATCAAAAGGCTCTTTTAGTAGTGCAGCAAGAATAACTACATATTGGGCCATCTAAACCTGACAGCATAATGCTCCCAGTGCTACTTATAGCCGAAATATTTTGTGAAGTACAGAAAATTTGACACCAAAGAGTTCGTAATAGTTAGATGGTGAGTTTTAATGAATCGGTAAGGTTGTTTCATAGTGATACGTGGGTCATGAATTGTCTCTCCAAAATAGCGTGGTAGGACTCCAAATATCACTTATCCTCCCGCTAGGTCATGATGGAAGAATCTTGTGTGCGCCCCTCAAGTAGTATAAGAATCGCGTGTATTAAGAAACTAGACTCTCTTAGAGCCTGTTAGAGATTGATTTATATGGAAGAATCAAACTTGATTAATTCTGAATCAAATCAGATTGTTTGACATTTGAAAGATACAAAAACTGACCAAACCAGCTTTGTAAAGCTAAGGGGGCGTATGTTTACCCTTTTTTGTATTGCAATTTTGTAACGATGGTAAAAAGATGCTTTTTTTTTTTGTACTTTTATCATTTTGGATACTGATTTTGGATGCAAATTCAAATAGTGCCGAAAAAAAGAGAAAACACCTCAGAGTTGTTTTCACCTTTTTTCGATTTTTGCCGACAGTTGAATTCCTTGTCAGAAGTCTACTGTTCACCCTTTCCCTCATCCGTCTCTCTCTTCACTGTCTCTTTCTCCTATTAAGTGTTGTTACCGTGTGTAACCCAGCGCGGAACAAGGGTTTTTGCAGTCTCTTTGAGCAATGGATCAGCGGGTGCTCTCAGTCGACACCGCCGCTCAGCTCCGGCAAGGCATCGACTTGCTTCTCTCGAAATGGAGCGCGCTTCAGATGACCATCGATAACGAGTGGGGCGGCCGCGATTCTCGGCCGCTTCGACCTCGCCCTCTCCTTCGAGCACCCCTACCCCCTACCAAGGCCATTTTCATCCCCGACAAGGAGTGCCAGAAGCCTGACCTCCTCGCCACCTCCAGCGACTTCCTCCAAATACTGGTGCATCTCCTCCTCCGATGACAATAGCCACGACAGCACCGGCGGCCTTGCGGGTTCAACTCACTCTCCCTTTACATCACACACACAGACACACGCAGTAATGTTATGTGTGTGACTGTGTTTGAGTGCATGATTAGGGTTTTGCCATTGAAAAAATTGGGAGGAGGAGTGCGACAAATGGGAGCCTTTCAAGTTGGTTTGTCAATGGGGAAGAAGAAGAAGAAGCAAGAGGGAGAAAACATACAGATGTGTGATGATCGAAAAGGAAATTGAGAGTTTGAATAGGGAAAAAACATCTTCAATGATTTGGGAATCCTCTCTGATTTGGGAAGAATCCTCTATGATTTGGGAGTCTTGCCGGAAAAAGGAACCCCATTGATTTGGTTTCGGTTGGCATCCTTGATTTGGGAGGAAAGATCCATTGATCGGAGCAGCAAGGGCAATACCGGAAAAAATGGTAACAGTAATGAAAACAGAAATAAAAATGGTAAACATGCAAAAACAACTGAAAAAGGCAGACACAAAAAGTGGTGAAAATTATAAAAGTACACAACCATAATTTTGATTGAATATGAAAATATTGAAAACGAAAACACAATACAAATATACAAAACGAAAAGTGTAAACGTACATGCCCTAAAAATTGATTAAATCGCAATTCAATAAACGAGGATTATAGAATAATCACTTTCTTAATAATCAATCCAATTACTTGTTTAGACTTTTAGCATGTTTTATTGAAACGTTAAATCTTTGGATGATTTTGTCACATTGAAACTGGTTACTTTATCAAAACATCATTCTTAGCTTGAGAGTAATTTAACTCGAGATTTACTTCCAAAAATCAATGGCATATAGGCTCATAGTTAGTTGGTGCATGGAAGAAGATCCATACCACCAAATCTATTGCCATTTTTCTCCATTAGTCTTTGACGCTAGAAGACAATTTGGAGTGGAAGCAACAAGGATAAGGGCAAAGAAGGGGCATACAAAAGGACAGGGGGGGCTCTTGTTTTAATAATGTGAGGTGAGATCATGGTGTCTGATTGAGGGTATCTCTGTGTCCCAGCAGATGCCAACATTGATATGGGAATCCAATGAAAGGGGGCTCGTGCGGCTTGTGATCATTGTCACATTACAGAATCTCAAGAAATTTCTGTCATCTCCTCTTTTACTTGCTTTAGTACTTTGTGATTGGTAATTTTGCACTTGAATTGATGTGCATGAAAATTGGATGCCCATTTTATCTCTTGGGTTAAGACCCCTTTCCACTCATGCATGTCCTTGTTACAGATTTATGGGTTAAGATATTGAGAACCACAATTTTAACCTTTTTTTTTTCTGGTGTAATATGCTAATCGGAATTATTCATAGCATAGCAAATAGAGTTGTGGTCAACGTAGATTTCACAACATTTTGAAGTAGTACCGGTTTCTTTTGATAATTGTATGATCATGTACTAGAATACAGTTAGGTTGTAGTTTGAACTGCATATCTTGACATAACAGATATATCGGTCACAGGTGCAATGAAAAGAGTTGTTTGTATACTTGTTTGTTGCTTACTTGACTTGTTAGGGCAAACAAGCCGAGCTCGAGCTTGAGTAGATTTTCTTAAAAGGCAAAGCCGAGTTTTAATGGTAACTAGCCTGAAGTCAAAATTTTGAATTGTGTAACTTCATTACTGGTTTTTTTTTTGTTGAGTTTCTAGGTCGAGCAAGTAAGCTTAGCCTGCGAAGTCATAGCCTATTTTGCATGCAAATGAAGCTTGAACTTAGTCATGAGCTTGTTTATTGAACTCGTCAAATGTGAAAAGGGTGAATGGTCAGCTTTTAAGCCATATATTCGAGTCTTCGAAACTTCCTTGTTTTATATTGTGAGTTTGCGATAATCTCTTATGTGTCCGATACATCCTTGTACGATTTTTGCTTGCACAAGTTATTCCACATAAGGGAATAGCAACAATTATGCTCTTTCATCGCAACAAAAGCTAAACAGATGAACTTTTAGCAAATTTAGTAATTCTTTTAACATGTCTGAATCCCTAGTGTATTTATAAAAGAATGGTCACTTCCCTTAATTAGATTCAATGAAAACACTTACGAGCAAGCGTAGGGATTAGTTACTGAAAATTTCCATTATTGATATAAAAAAAAAAAGGAGATCAATAAATTTGTTGAATGTACGGTACGGTCAAAGGTCTCCAAGTAAATCAATTACATACTGATTTTACTGAAGTAGACTGATCATCAACAACTATTTGCAGAATCACAATGTAAAAAAGAAATGACTTAATGCAATTGGCCCAAAGAGCCTAAATTTAAGAGGATGATCAACTAGTGGCAATAGGCCTATAGAGCTAGAAAACTTACCATAATTTTGGTTAGCATATGCAATTCATTATGCTTCCACCCGTGTGACTGTGTAGATGGCAGATAGGGTTGGAGGGGTTGTCTTGGAATGAGGAATGCTGCAGTGCACTGAATTTATCTAATAGTTTAACACTAAAAGAAACTGCATTTGGATTGATGTCTTTTATTTAAAGCACCAGAGTTACTTTTGAATTCCTTTGATGCAAGTGTTCCATTGGACTACTTTAAATTTGACCCATAAATCTAAACTCCTCCCAACAATCACAACTTTTCTAGAATCCGAGGTTGCCTCTCCTCTTTCGCAAAGGAGAAATCAACTTCTTTAACTTTTGAGTCAAATTTCTTGGTTTATTTAAACTAAATCTTGAAAGAAAAAACATTAAAATACTATATACATCTTCGTATATGCGAGTGCTCTTAACATAAACTAACTGAAAAACTCGTGTCAAGTACTGTCATATCAGTATTAGTTACTTTAGAAATATGTATTAAATTGTATCATAAAATCTTTTTGCATTCAGTTGATTATTTATGTGAACAATAATAGCAATGTTCATTAACATGGTTGTTTGATCAAAGATGATTTTATCAATTTAAATTAGGTGAACTTATAGTTGAGTTCTTAAGATATCAATTTACCCTAATGGTGGACTGTTTTAAACAAAGCATTTGTTCATTCAGCTATCTTTGCATGAAACACTTATCATGCAAACATAGAAGGACCAAAATCAAACTTTATCTTGAACACGAAAATAAATAAATGAATGAACTTATAAAAGTATACGGAGAACAAATTGAGATCAATGTCTGTTATTGCATAGGGCATCTTTATCAGGCTTGTGCAAATTTTTTTAATCATAATTTGTACATTCAGTGGCTTGCTTCACAGCTAAAACTACGGAGTAATTTAATTAAGTGCCATTCATTATATAACAAGTAAGTAAATAGTTCCAGCGTTATATATTTGATTTGGTCAGTATTTTTCATTGCAATGAGATATGATGCTCTGAAAATTGATGTAGTTCATTTTAAGTTCATTTGCTTTATTTTCGAAAAGGTATATAGAACTTATAAGATAAGTCAAATATGAGTTGTAGACGTACTTATTAAAAGACTTTGCCCAATAACATGTTAAAAACAATTGACATTTTTAGAGGCCGTTTGAGATTTATTTTTAAAAGTAGATTTTGATTAAGTTAGAATCAGTTTTTAAAATCAACTTTAATCCATTTTAAGCATAATAGATTAAAAAATGTTGGAGGTGCCAGATAGTTTTAGTGTGGCAAAATTACCATATAATGTATTCAAATTAATATAGAACATTTGATGTCTGTTTATATGTAAGGATATTTTGGTAATTCTTTTGGTCAAATCTGATTCTTCAAATTTTAATCGAAGAAAGTTGGGATTATAAATTTAATAAGTTATGAGCACATTGGAGCAAATTTAATCAGTTTACTTTTTTTTTTGGCCAAACACTTCGAATCTGATTTAATCTGGATCTAATCAGGTTTGACCATTCTAAAATCCAGCCGAAACACCCTCTTATTATCCATTTTCCTAATGTTACAATATGATGTGGTAGAGTATTTTCTATTATAGGCATATAGAATATCACTTTCGAATTATTGTATAAGAATTAATAAGTATGCTTACAAATCCGGTACTTTTAGTACAATAATGTAGCAACATGTCTCTCTTTTGTAACATACATCGCTCCTTAATGATGGTGATGTAGAAGATCCATAACCGAATAACATAAAAACGTAAGGCAAATGGCAATAGATACAAAGAATTCACAGACAACATAATATCAATATCGAAAAGAGACTATTTAACCAAAGGGAGGAGGAAATTCCATCTTTGATAACTATTTGTCACCAAATTACAGTTTTACACCTTATAAATGTCTTAAGTTGTACTTTCTCATGGATGTCACAGCATGACTAGTTTGATACCCGTGCCTTGCAATGGGTTATTATGTAAAATTTTACTATTCAAGAATATTCGGGTCAAATTATGAGAAAAATGGTGATGGGTGAGAATTATTTACGTAAAAAGAAGGAAAGAATTTATTATGAGATATATGTCGTCAAAAGAACAATTAAAAGGAAAAAAAAGAAAACGACTGACCTTGAAAAGAAAATACCAATTTATTGTATTGGGTACGAACTAATCAAGGACCATTTATATGGATGACATGGAACAATAGTGGTGTAAAGAACATTAACATTTAACATAACGTAAAAATAAACAAAACACGATTCCAACTATGTCACCTGTATACACAAATTAGAAAGTATCTACGTTGAAAACAAAAATCTAACAATTTTCACTGAAAACAAAAATCAAATCATCCAATATCTCCTACATACAAAGAATGGAAATTTTCATGAAAAATAGCCGTCCAAGATATAAAAAGATTGTAAATGTCCAAACATATATGAAGAACGCGTAAATGCTTGATGAACTTATCAGGTTATGTCCAACAAAAAGTATGGAGCATGTGAGGTTTATGTGAGAAGGGCGAGAGAATTGTGAGAGAGATATTAGGTCGGAAGCATGAGAATTTAAATCCTATTAAAAAAACGTGGTAATGATGATGAATTTAAAAGAGGAAACGTTTGACATTGTATATGATGAATCTAAAAAAAGAAAACTTTGAAATTATATCATGGAAGATAGATTAGGGTTAACAATATCGGTTAAATCATTTCATATTTATAAACTCCTATATTATAGGCATAACGATTTCATATATTATTAGGGATATAAACTATATTATCCAATTTCACATTTAAGTTTAGTGGTAAATATTAAAGTTTAGGCTTTAGGAGATGTAGATTCATTTATTCTGGAATTTGGAAGAGACATTTTTTTTCTAAAAAGGATATTATGTTAGCAACCTATAATGAGATGATAAAACTTAATACAAGATTTTAATTGGAGACAAGATTTTAGGGCTTCGGACTTTGGAAGAGGAAGAAAGTGAGTGATGAAATCCCGAAATTGATGGTTTAATTAGGAAATTAAGTTTGCCTGTGCGTGAGAGAGAGGGGGGGGGGGGGGAAGATGAGGCTGCCTATTTGAGACTTAGGAAATATTTGTGAAATCAAATTTTAATTAGATTAATGAGAAAATGATAATTGTGGACACTTGATTGAAGTGTTATAATTGTAAGTTACTTTTGAAATTTAATCTGATAAGATAAAATTTAACTGAATTCAAATGTAGAAAGTCATAATTATAAATATTTAAAATTGGTTTCATTTAACATTAAATAAAATCCACATGGGGAAATGATAGAGTATCCACATAGGCAATGATGTTACCACTTTCTCTCTGCTTCAACTTTCATATATATATATATATATATATATATATATATATATATATATAATTAGATTTGACCTTTACATACCAAATTTTGTCTGGTTATACCTATTAACTAAAATTAAACTTACAAAGTTTATAAAACATCATTTTGACACAACAAAGATAATATCACTAAACTCCTTGAATCTAGGCGTAGTATTCAATCAAAGGCTGCGTTTTAACAAAGTGGACACCTATATCTAAAATGTGAAAAATGTGTATCCGAATTTCCAAATGTTAGGATTACGTGACACTATGTTACGACTTTGGCTGACATGGGTATTTTGGGAAAGGCAAACTCATAAGTCTTTAAATATATAAACTTTTGGTTTAAATGTGTATCTCTCTTTCGTCACCATATCACAAGTCCAAACCCGCCAACACAGGCTCCACTGCAACGACCACCAACACCGACCAAAAACCAAACCCACCACAATAAATATAGAGCCACCGTTCCTGTCACCAACTTGTGGACCGATTGCCGCCATAACCAATGTGATCCACCACCACCACCACCACCAACAATCCATCTTGTATTTTTTTGCCATAATACCGTTAACATAATTACTACAAACACAAGTATTGCATTTCATGAAGGGTGTTCCATCAATTTGTGTCTGTGCGTAAGTGTGGAGGTGTGCATGTTACACGTGTCTGTGTAATTATGTAACCGAGTGTGCGTGCATTTAGATTGGTGGTGGTGGGGTCATAATTGTTGTTAGTGGTGTTGCAGTGATCCCATGGTTATAGTTGGGGGTGGTGATGGCAGGAGTGAGATAGGGGCTGCATTGGGTACGGCGGAGCGAGGGGTGGTTATGGCAAGGGTAAGATTGGGTTGTCATGGTACGGTAGACTTGACCACTGGGGTGTTGTGTTACTGTGGACCGATAGGATGGTGTTATGGTGGACCGAGGGGTCAGTTATGGTGGTATCGTGGTGATTGGTGATGGTAGAATGGTGTCATTGTGGTTTGTTGGGTGGTGAAGGATATGGTGTTGGGCTTGGTGTTAAAGGGGCACACCCATGTATATAAATGGGGTGGTGTCGTGATGGTGCTATCATGGAGGATATATGAGAGAGGTCTGTTAGAAAATAAGAGAGGTAAGAGAAAAAGGATGAGAAAAAGAGAGAGAAGATTTGAAGGGTATTTAAGGGTGGCGGGCAATCACATATTTTTGCAAAAATCTTTAACAACATGACCATTCTGTTTGATCAACAAACACAAGTGTTATTATTGAAAAACACAGTCATGGACTATAATTCACCTCTAAATTTAAGGAGTGTAATGATATTATATCTAAGATATAGGGTGCAGTTAATCCATACAATTGTAATTGAATTCACTAACACTCGTTATCCATAGATATATCAATTTTATTTTAATCAAAATTAAGTCAAATATATATATATATATATATATATATATATATATATTATTTTAATCAAAATTAAGTCTTGTGTGTGTGTGTGTGTGTGAGTAATATAAGAGATGTGAAATAGGTTTGGGCATATAGTCCAGTATAATAGTGGCAACCGCGAGTGCTAGCCTGTTAGTGCAGTCCGGAGATAGAAAACTTAGGGTATGTTTGATATGTTTTCGATTTTCAAAAAAAATAAAAAAAATGAACTCTCTTTTGGTTTTTATTTTTCACAAAAGTACATGATTGTTTAATTAGACGGTTTTTATTTTGAGTTTTTTTGTTACATTTTTTTTTACCAACCTTATAATTGCATTTTTTTTTCAACAGACACTTTTCCAGCCAGTTAAATCCGAAGCACCACCATCGGTCAATACCACCACTAGCATCCAATTCGCACTAGCACCACCATAATTTAATTCACAATACCACCACTCGATTGCAATTTCACTCTTTAAAGAAACCCTTCCACACAACAAATGAAATGAGTTTATTTTGTGGAAGCTTTTGCAGGGAGCAATAACAAGGGGCACCATAATGGGATGGCGATGATGGGTAGATTCGTTGGTGTTGACGGCGGTGGGGTGGTGACGGTAGGGCAAATTGTGTGGTGTGCGACGGTGCTGAGGTGGCCTTGTTACTTGAGGTCCCATTGGTAGTCCATGACAGTGGGGTGGAGATGGTGGGTTGAGGTCTGATTCATTGTCGAAGGTGTGGGTTAGCGACTGGGGGACAGATCTGTTGGTGGCGATGACGGTAGAGTGGCAATGCTGGGGTGGCAGTTGCGGGAGTGTAGCGGTGGTGTGAGCATGTGTGGGAGGGGGAATGGTAGCCATGGTGGCCACATGGTTAAGGTTTGGTGCTGATGGAAGGAACCGTCTGGTGGTGGTGGTGCTTTGTGTGTAACAGGGGTTTTGTTAAAATGATGCTCATTTTTTTATTTTTTTTTTGCTTCTAACAAAGTTTGAAGGTTAGATCTCAAAATAAAAATTAAAACTGAAAATCCAAAACTCCAAAATGGAGTTTTCAAAAAATAACCCTTTTTTAAAAACTGGTTTAAAAAACTGTCTGTAAAATATAAAAACTCTATCAAACGCAACCTCAGATGCCAATACTTTTTAAAAGTTTAACTTGTAATTAATGTTACTGAAGATATTACGTTAACTTACAAACAATTATAAGAGCTTGAGTGACTAATATACCTCAAATATAACTCTCAATAATTGAGAAATACCCGGCAATCCCAGTCAAACTGGGAGATAAATAATTATCTTATCAAGGATTCTAACTTTATCATCAGAGATAGACACGTGATCTTCCAGGATCCTAATACAATCCTGATTGTATTGGTTCACAGTCCAGTTCTATTAGGGCTCTTCTTACCACTATATAAAGGGGTCTACCTCCAAGTATGACTGACAGACAACTACACAATTCATGCTTTTTCAGAGTCATTATCACGTAGCTGCGCTCTGACTTAAGTATCGGAGAGTTCTCCACCGGAAACCCACGCGGCGGTCACCCGTTTTCTGTCTTGTAGGTCATCGGTCAAGGCTCGGGTTCTGCAATGTACGCGGAGCATATTTTTAGCAGAAACATTTTGGCGCCATCCATGGGACCCGCAAGCCTAGCCGATTGACCTCAAGAAAACGTAATCACGTCATAAAAATACTTTGATCGTACAACTTGGAAACCGCCGTCGTAGCCAACTGATGACAATGCTATCATGGGTCTCTAATCCCAACCCCCTTCAAACAGTCTCATTGTCTTGGAAATCTCCGTGGCGGCCAACCTACAGAACCACTTTGCCCCCATGGTCAACACCATAAACAGTAACGGCGCCACCATCAGCAGCGCTTATACGACAGGCCCATGCATGCACAACAACAAACAAGGTCCAGACGTCACCATCTCCGGTCGCTGCAAAGCTACCAGAGCAGCAAAGCGAACCAGCAAGGTGCCGCGAGCCACCAACAATACCTCTAGGAAAAAAGTCCAGCAAAAGGAAAATAAGCACCAGTAGCACCGCCGCCACCATCGTGGCTCCAAATCTATTACATCGCAATAAGGGGAAACACTCTGTCACTGTCGAGAACTCAATGCACTTACAACACCTTGCCATCATAGCTATGGCAGGCCCTCTAGAAAGAAAACAGGGAGACGCCGCCACAGCAGCACCACCGGTGCCATCAACATCGCCGTAGTTCACAACAACTCGTCGCTGGTCAACTATCAAGCAGTAGACCCTACAATCACTTTAAAGGATAACTAAAGGCAACATCGTGGATTCTCATCTAGTGTTCGCCTCAGAGTTTCATCACAGCGCCGCCATTATTTTGGCCATGTTTGAAACCACATGATCGCCACCTGTCACAGAAATCAGAAAACAAGACACGGTGCCACCGTAACCTCTTACGCTAATCTAAAGGCCATGGGTTATTGGGAAAATAAGTGCATTTCATTTTTATTAACTATTCCGTATTCATCCCCATTGGCATGATAAATTTATTCTTAAGATCCAAAAGTCTTATCTATTCAACATATGCCTCAACGTTTTGAAAGCATTAGGCTTTCAGCCCCTATAAGCATGCATATTTACTTTTGGACCCACATTGTCTCATTTATTAAGCATATATCATACCTTTTAAAAGCATTAAGGTTTAACCTATGCAAAAAAAACATATTTATACTTTAGACCCCCAGAGTCTTCTTTATACGACATATGGAATATGCTTATTTATATTTTAAGAACCTAAAGGTCTCATTTATTCAACAAGGGCCATACACTTTTTAAGGCATGAAAATTTGCGTGCATTTTAGACCTACAGAGTCTTATGTATTTCGCATAAATCAAAAACTCTTTAATGCCTTAAGCTTTTTTGAGTGCATATTTAGATTGAAGACCCACAGGGTCTCATTTAATTCTCGTATGCTGCGCATTCTTTAAAGTATGCACGGATTTTATATTTTGTCACTAAAAAAATTAAGTGACTACTATTTCAGGTGCTAGCAGGCCTCCCAAAGGCTGCTTCCGCTGCGCGCTGTTGTATTACGTAGACTTATTTATTTTTTGTCTAGCATTATCTACTCGTGTCCATTAGTTCAAGCACGTCACAAGTCGGGGCATCCGACTGCTATGAGATATTATGCTCACCCGCGACACGCAATGCAACACACCCCTGTCGGCTAATCGACAAAACCCTAATGGGGCCACGGTGTTTGAACACCACCCTTTATTCTGTATTAAAAATATAGTTGCATTTTTATGCTTTATTGCTTCAGAGGCTGTGTTTTTTCAGTCACGTATGTTTATTTTCTTGCAAGGGTTTAAATTATGCCTACGAGCGTCAACATCGATGAATAAACCACTTCATAAGCAAGGAATAAATTCACAGCATCCTGTGACTTGAAGTCGAGATCAGGATTTTTGTTGCAGTATCCTGTCGTCTTAGCATTATATATCCGGTCATTCAGTGACTGACTATCAACGGTCAAACATTCACACCAGTGCATGCTACCACAACAACTGGTGAATTAGCGCACTTCGCCAATAGCCTCGCTAATATGTTTGGTACAATTGCAAGCTCGAGCTATGCAATCACTAGATCAGACCTAGTAGCCTTTCATTATATCGGTCTTCTTGTGACCGGGCCCTACATATAGGCTGAAAAGCCGTCTTTATATATCCACGCATTTTTAAAGGCCGGGGGGGCTTTATATTTTATGAGATCACTCTTATACGGGCTTAATGTCTTGTGTCTTATCAGACAGAGAGGTTCGCTATAGAAACCATATTACGGGCTCCATGACCCGCGCCTTCTTATTTGGCATCGCGACAACAACGATGAGAACTTCAAGTTCCGTCAAACCCTCAAGGGTACTTTCATGAGCTCCGCGCTTCGTTCGCCCTCAAGGGTGCATACGAGAACTCTAAGTTCCGTCAAACCCCCGAGAGTATTTACATGAGCTCTGTGCTCCATTAGCCCTTAAGGGTGCTTATCAGAACTCTACATTCCATTAGCCCTCTGGGGCGGTCCCTCAAGGGACAAACACCCTCAAGGGTGACAAGATAGAGCTCAAGTTCTATCCGAAAGGTTTAGCTATAGTTCTAACATGTGAAACGGCAAAACCTAGTGGGAGTTCGTCGCCCTACCCTATTTTGTTTTATTTGAAACCTGGCTGAGCGTGAGTATGAGGCTTCTTTGCCAGCCCTTAGCTGATGATAAGGGTTCACGTCAAAGTAAAATGCAAGCATGATGTGGTCAGCTCAAGCGAAAGAACACACACTTGCACAAAACAAACACCCTTCACAGGGGAGGTGGCCCCTCAAAGGGACATTCAAACACTTAAGCACATGCAACAACTTGCATGCACAGCTGTGTCCTCTCTAGAGAGGCTAACGTGGGGCGCAGCCTCTAAAGGATCCCGAGATCCCATGATACATCTTCCCAAAGATGATTCCGAGTAGCCTAATTAGGTGACATTCTAAAGACCTAGCTTTAAAGAGCTATAGTTCTAGCGCCCTACTTGGGCAAAGTTTCAAGGCTTAAGTTCCAAAGAGCTTAGGTCCGAGCACATGGAAGAGAGAAATATTATTACCCCTACAAGCGGATGGAGAATCCCTTACAAATCTGACTGAAGAAAAAAAATTAAAATTGTTTATAAAATATAAAAACTCCGTCAAACGCAACCTCAGATGCCAGTACTTTTTAATAGTTTAACTTGTAATTAATGTTACTGAAGATAGTAAGTTAACTTACAAACAATTGTAAGAGCTTGAGTGACCATTCCTCAAACAAATGATTTTAAATTAACGTACCGACGTCCAAAATATTCTTTTATGAAATGCCATTCCCTTTTTTTTTTCTTATCAAAAATTCATTTCCAAAGTAACCACCAAAGTCTAAATCAATCTAGAAAAAAGTCATCAACTTATGCATCAATCTAAGACTAGTTACAAAATAAAAATGCAAATACAATTGACGTGTAACGTAGTCTTTCTTGCATTCAAATGATTCCAACTTATTCCTTTAGGATCATTTGCACATAAAACCCTATAGTTTGAGAGTTTGTGCGCATTTTACCTTACTATTTCAATTTTGGGACAATTCACCTTACTGTTCATTAATTTGTGCTCAATATACCAATTGACGGGCTGATGTCCAATTTTTTGGATGCCCGTCAAAATTTTAGGGGTAGAATGGTCAATTGAACCCCCAAACCACATTGGCAACCACATCAGCCTTCAATCTCCCACTTCAGCCTCTTGTCCAACCTGATCCCAACCTTCCTCAGCCTCCTCAACTCCCCCAAAGGCATCTTCAACTCTGCCAGTGTCGGTGTCAGCATTGCATCCTCCTTCCCTGCCCCCTTCTCGCCTTATCTGCCTTCTTCTCCTTCGAACACCTCAGGCCTCAACTCATTGTACCTCCTAATCGCACTTCGTCGTTGACGCCCTATTGCCACCGTTAACTCCCCCAAGAAGGTGGTCGCCCTCAGCAACGATATCTCCAAGTTATCCCTTGCCAACGCATAGAGCTTGTTGAGTACCTTAAGGACAGGCTCAACATCACCACCATCGCCTTCGCCCGCGCTACCATCCCTGCTCCCGGTGCTGCCGTGGAAGCATCTGTTGTTGTCGAGGAGAAGACGGAGTTCGACATCATCATCGAGAGTTGGGTTTGGACAGTGTCGTTGGGGGTTTGAAGGACTGGCATGTGGGGGGCGTTGGACGACTCTGTGATGGTGGGGGGTTGAACAACTTTGTGATGGAGGTAGGTTAGACAGCGCTATGGTGGTGGGGTTTTGTCCCGGCTACCGTCGTTGCTCCCGGCTCCACTGTGGAAGGATCTGCCGTCATTGAGGAGAAGACAGAGTTCGACGTCATCATCGAGAGTTGGGCTTGGACGGCGCTAGCACCATTGAGGGTTTGAAGGATTGGCGCTTAGGGGGCGTTGGACGACTTTGTGATGGTGGGGGTTGAAGGACTTTGTGATGGAAGTGGGTTGGATGGTGCCGAGGTGGTGGGGTTTGGAGGTGCTGAGGTGGTGGGGTTTGGACAGCGATAGTGCTGTTGAGGGTTTGGAGGGTTCTACGATGGTTGGCTTTGGACTGCGCGGGTATGACTGACATCTGTCTCTACCATCGCCTTGGCCTTTTTCCATAGAGCTTTGGATTTTGCCGGTCAAAGACTTTGTGTTGGGCAATGGTGATGTGGTTTGCACAGGTGGACGATTTTGATTAGGCTAACATTTGGTGAGGTGGACATGTAATTGCCAAGGTAGATTGGAGGATTAAAATCACGAATTTGCCCCTGAGAAATTGACGGACATCCAAAAAATTGGATTCGGCCCGTCAATTGGTAAATTGAGCACAAATTAATGAACAGTAAGGTGAATTGCGCCAAAATTGAAATAGTGAGATGAAATGCGCACAAACCCTCAAACTATAGGGTTTTATGTGCAAATGATATATTCCTTTAAGCTTGCCTTTGTTTCATTCTAGTTTCTCAAGTTTTGCTGATCACTCGTGTTGTGCAATTAAATTGATATAATCACTGGCCATATTTCCATGAAATAGGGATTTTACCTTTGAGATTGATTATGGTAATGACGATAAATTTTTTCGTGCTATCATGTTAACCTAAATAAGCGATACTGAATCCCCCCGTGCCGTATGAAATCTTTAATATTTACTTATATAGAGTACAATTAACTATATTTCAGAACATGACATGACACCCTCCACTTAAAAACCCAAAAGAACTTAGGATAAACAGGCAAAACGAAAGAAAAATGTTACCTCTGGCATTCTATAATGACCAATATATTTTAGGGCTAATTACACCCATGTCCCTGAGGTTAGGGGATAATTACAGTCAAGGACACAAAGTTTCAAAATGTAACATTCCGTGACCAAAAGTATTTCAAATGTATCACCCGTGTCCATCTGTTAGGGTTCTGTTAAAAAATTGTACTTTTTAGCTGATGTCATCATTATGTATTTTTAAAATGACAATATTGCCCTTATACTGTATATGCCCTTATACACCTGATTTTTTTTAACAATATTAAGAATCAGCTTTTTTAAAGTTTTTCTTTTTCTTTTTTTAAAGTCTTTCTTTTTCTGTATATGCCCACTCACCGGTGTCAAGACCACCGGTGCACCACCGCCAAAGCTACACCAAACCACTGAATAAGCACAGACACCGGCATCATCGCAGCGCCGCCGGTCCCTAATCCATGACCTAAGACCCAATCACCCAATCACAGCACCGCCGGCACCAACATAAGCGACTGCCGGCATCATCGCAACAATGCCGGAACCCTAATTCACAGTTGGGTGGTGCACAGAAACCCCAAATCTTACCTTGCCTCCCTTGTTCATTACAATCACAACCCCGTAAAGACGAATTCCACATAGTTCCACAATCAGAACATGATCCACAAAATTATTAAGGGCTAATTAAATCAGAAAAAAGGCAACTGCTGAGAATCGCGATGGTGATTGCCGAGAGATCCGGACAACGCTTCGATTCTGTCCGCAAATCGAGGTGACAGCGCCGGAGATGGAGTTGCCGTCGACTGTTGCAGTATTCCGATTAAAAAGGCCAAGCTTCGAAGATCTGCTTCAGAGTTAGGGTTTCAAGAGATTTGTTTCAGTCTCGGTTCATCGACGCCGGCAGCCTCTCCCCGCACCACCCCACCACGCCGGCGAGCCCCTCCCACACCCACGCTGTCGGCAATCCCTTCGTAAAGGATTGGGTGAGTGGAGGCAGCGACAGGGAAGGGGGAGGGTGGGTGTGGCGACGGGAAAGGGGAAGGAGGAGGGTGGGTGAGGCGACGGGGAAGGGGAAGGAGGATGGTGGGTGCGGCGACGGGGAAGGGGAAGGGTGGGTGTGGCAACGAGGAGGCCGACGGGCGGAGAAGGTGTTCTGCAGGGGGAGTTTGAGACAAAAATGGCCAATAGGGTTAAGGGCGTGGGGGGGGGGGGGTACATTAATCTTTCTTTTTCTCTTTTTTTTAAAGATTAAATTAATGGCATTAAAAATAAATAAAGTTCCAACTTAGGGGTAATAAAGTCTTTTGATTAAAACCGTTAGGGTTTTTAGGATTCCGTTTGGTCAACGGACATTAGTGTAATTTGTCCAAACTATTGTCCTTGAGTGTAATTACCCCCAAACCTCAGGGACATGGGTGTAATTAGCCCTATATTTTACTCTTTCTCATACGTTGTACTTTGTAACAATTTCTTTTTCTTCTACCGCAACTCCTTTCTCTCTCTTTTTCAAGCCAAAATATGAAACTTCTAAAATATATTTCCTATATGCCACTTTTTTTGGCTGAGCATGACCTTTAGTTAGCCTTATCTACCTCTTTATGATAAGCTTTACTACAATCATCACAAACCTAACAGCATATGTTGCAGTTGCACATGGAAAAGTAGTGACCAACTTCATGATTTTCATTCCCACTTCCACGAAGCGAGTCATCGCCTCGCCGGAAACATGCCTGCAATTGCGATGGGACAATGACTCTAGTTTGAAGTTGTTGGACTTATGGACCTTATAACTGGCCTAACAGGACTAATAATACTGCAAAATATGGGTTTTAAGTTCTTTCCTTTGAGTCCACAACTGGACCAATCCAATACACGAGCTTTCCGGGATTGCTCCATCTCATGACGTTTCTCCAAACTCTTTTTACTTAATATTAGTATAGAGCCCGTGCATTATACTTAGATACAGTCGAAAATAATGTTTGATGTGATATTATTATTTTTTGGAATCAAAATAATGTAATTCAATTATGTTCTTATTTCTTTTGTGACTTATTTTAAAAGAAATGTATACTAAATATTCACAATTGTAATCAGTTCAATGTTTGAAAATATTTTTTGTAAACTTCTGGATTGAAGAAATGTTTGATGGTACTGCTTAAAATAAAAGTAAAGGAAAAAATTAAAAAAATGAATCCACGCCTATATTTTTGTAATCTGTTAAATTGATTTATGGTTAAGATTTATAATTTTCAAGACCACGTGCTTTGCATTTCATCAATAAGAAATATAAAACATCCGGTCTTCAACTACAATAAACAAACATATTTTCAGTTCAAATTGACATCATATTTAAGCCTTATTTTTTAATGCATCTTTAATCCTTTTTTCTGTTTTTGTTTTTTCAACAATTTTTTGTTTCTTAATCGATTTTTCACGAATTTCAGTTTCTTTATTTTGTTTTAGGTTTTTAATTGATTAATTATTTGCTAACCTAAAAATGCAAAGAAAAAAATCACAGTTTTCATTAACCAGTTCAATATCTAATGTTTATTTCATTTTAACCAAATTAAAAATAGAATAATAAATGAATTTCTTTGTTCTGTTTTTCTTTCTCATTACACTTTTCATTTTTTAATATACAGAATAGATTCATTATCCAATGTTCATCAAAATTTGAAAGGGAGTAATAAAAGAAGGGTAAGAATGTGATTGACGTAATTAACGAATGACATAATCGTCTAAAAATAATTTACAACATTCATACTTTTATAGATAGTATATGTGTATTCGCACGCACGCGCGCGCGCGCACACACACATATATATAGCAACCACACACTTTGTTTCCCAATGTATAAATGTATGTTTAGATTAAATTTATGACCTAATATTTATTAAATGCATTACAAAAAACACTAATTAGGGAAGGGCAGGGTTGTCACTGGAATAACTAATGGACGGCAAAATCGAAAATAATTACAAAATTAGTAATTAATAATAGTATTTATGAAAGGGTATGATTGTTATTGGAGTGATTAACAAAGGGCAAAAATAGAATAAAATGATTTATAAGATTCATATTTTTATAGATAATGTATATATAGATATAGATATGACTTTTCTCAAGTCTTTTTTAATATCACGTACGATATATTTACATCAATTAATTTAACTAAATATTCAGTTTTCACAACTCTCTAAGGAGTTCTTTGACATCAAATCTTGATACAAACACGAACCACTCATATAGCTGTGTCAAATTAACTTAGCCCATAATCCAAATCTAGGGCTTTGGCTTGTCATTAGATTAGTCGATTGTTTTACATAGTTTTTCCCAGCCACATGAAAATTAGATGACAAATCCTATGGCAGTAAAAGCCGCATATGCATCAAACCTTGTGCGTACCAATGCTAACTTTTGAACTTGTGACTCTCATTATATTTTCACACCCCCATTACACCTTAAGAACTATCGACTATATACAAAGATAAGAATTGGTTTATATGACTTATTCTATCGTTCCAATTAAGTTGTCAAATCCCTTGTAATGATAAACCAATGGCATGTCGTCTAAGAAAATTGTGAAGAATTTTTTTTAATTCTTACGAGTTTTTGTTTCTTAATATAAAAATTCAAAGATTTTATTTTTAGCAAGGTAATGTGTGGAAGTTGTCTCATAGCAGGCACAATTTTAGAATATTGACAATTCTTGTATATTGAAATATAAAGTCGTTGTTAAGTCTAAGGTAATAAGAGATAAAACACAACGGCTGAACATGTTTCGTAAATGTTTATAAATACATGTGAACAATGTAACTCTAACTCCCCGCCTAATGGCGTTTTGATGATAACAAAGCATTGTATTTAGACTCTTACTAATTACGGTATGCTTTAAATATGTTTCTTAGTTATTTTTGAAGGCACAAACACGAAGCAATGGGATTATAACCAATAGAAGCTTCAAGATGACAACTGCTCTCAAGATTGGTTAAGGATGGAGTCAAGATTAGATTAGATTTATAAATCTATTATCACTTGTACTAGTCTTGAATTCACTCACATTCATCATGTGATTGATCTCGTTTTACGCCAAAAACACATCAATTTCAATTGTGAGACTTAAAGCTAAAACACCTTTTAAAAATCTTTGCTAAGTTTCTAGAGCATGAAAGACAACAATCAGAGTTGCTATCGATCTTGCTACCAATAGCTCTTTGGATGTTGCGGTTGCAACTGGATGTATTGAACTAATGTATCTAATGAAGTAACCGGTTGCAACCGGTTAAGATATTGGCTAAAATTGTCATACAGTCATTGGAGAAGGAGACTCAAAGTTTTCCATCTTTTTAGTCTTCCTCTTTCTCATGCCTTAAATACTGACTCTTGGCAAAGCACTAAATTATCTAATAGCGAGTTTCATTATTTTACCAAGTTGGTTTTCAAGCTTTGGTTATTCTCGATATCTAATCTTTCACAAGGTTAACTTTGCGGCCAAACTTTAGAGCTGTTAATTTCAAAGTTACTCTCGAGACTTATTACACATATTTATTGTGAGAGATCCTTATATTGGTGCATGAATATACAACATAGAGCTAATTGCAGTATCCATCTATCCTTTGTTGCAATTGTGAGAATCCATAGTGTAAACTTTAATTGCATTACTAACGCAAGCGAGATAACAGACTGTCACAGCCCTAGAGTTTGACAAGCACAACTCTACCCCAACCGTACTGCACTAAGACAAAACCTAAGTCAGCCTTGATCTCCTACTTGCACCTCTTGGCAAGTCCTCAGACATGCAAATCAATCTGTCAGAGTGAAGGGGCAGTTATCCTCTTATCTCACGCCATACAGAGCAATGATGGGTCCATACGGGGAATACCCGCTCCTTGCTCAAGCCTACCTCTCTAGATGGAGAAAACAAAAGGTTAGAAGCATACAACTTTTAAGGATGAAAATTAAAATTAAAAGAACAAAATAATTGGGGCAGTTTGCAGTTTTGAAACTATATGTCTATTCTCACACTCTTATATCCTTGTTCACACTTAAAAGTATATTCGATTTTCACAAATTTCTAATGGGTTTTTTGACATCAAATCTAGATATAAATACAAACCACTAATATTGATGTATCAAACTATGTTGGATATGAATTTAATAGTTGGTCGGATATGTAAGTAATTCGGCCCTGTTCTCTTATTTGAATCCACTTTTTTCCTAACATGTTTTTATGTACTTTTAAATCATCACAGCTTCTCATTTGTTATTTTGTCGTTTTCCGGTTTCTTTAAGAGCTTATAAGAGTCTAGAAGGATATGGTAATGTGCCTTGTACCTTCTCGTCAAGTAACTTAGCCCTGAGTTCAAATCTAGGGCTTTCGCTTAGCAGATTAGTCGATTGTTTTACATAGTTTTTTCATACTACATGAAAATTAGATGACAATTCTTATGGTGGTAAAAGCTGCATAGGCATCAAACCTTGTATGTGCCGGATGCTAACTTTTGAACTTCTGACTTTTTCATTATATTTTCACACCCCACACTACACCTTAAGAACTATCGACCTTATACAAAAATAAGACTGACTTATTCTAACATTCCTAATTAAGTTGTCAAATCCCCTGTAATGATAAATCAATGGCATGCCATCTAAGAAAATTGTGAAGAATTTTTTTTTAATTCTTATGAGTTTTTGTTTCTAAATTTAACAATTCAAAGGTTTTATTTTTAGCAAGGTAAGATGTAGAAGTTGTCTCATAGCATGCACAATCTTAGAATATCGACAATTCTCATATATTGATATATAAAGTTGTTGTTAAGTCTAATGTAATAAGAGATAAAACACAATGGCCGAACATGTTACATAAATGTTTATAAATACCTGCGAACAATGTAACTAGCTCCCCGCCTAAGGGTGTTTTGATGATAACAAAGCATTATATTTAGACTCTTACTAATTATTGTATGCTTTAAATGTGTTTCTAAGTTATTTTTGAAGGCACAAACAGGATGCAGTGGGATTAAAACCAATAAAGCTTCAAAAGGACAACTACTCTAAAAATTGGTTAAGGATGGAGTCAAGATTAGATTAGATTTATGAATCTAATATCACTTTACTAGTCTTGAATTCACTCACATTCATCATATGTTTGATCTTGTTTAATGGCAAAAACACATCAATTTCAATTGGGAGCCTTAAAGCTAAAACACCTTTTAGAAATCTTTGCGAGAATATACTGAAACATTCGCCTTCACTACTATTTCTGCTTTCGCCACAAATGAAACTATAAATGTAACTGTCACTATAATTGTCAATATTACTTACAATTTAAGTATCAATATAGATTTGAGACTGAAGATAACTGCCAATGCAACTATTATATGAGTATTCAACTATATTGAGTATCATACATGTAACGATCAGAGTGGGGACTGTCACTCTTATTCAGATAACTAGAATTCCAATCACTATTAAAAGAACTTTCTAGTTTATTCTGAAAAGAATGACCATTGTTCATCTCAAAACTTTGATTTTCAATATCAAAATATATGGAACAACTGTCCCCATTACTATTCCTAACTAAAAAAGTGTCATCGAAGATGAAATTACGAATGTCCTTAACGCCGAATAAATGATCAACATTAATATAACTAAAAGTGTCACGATCACTCCAACTAGGAATGTTTTTATCCGTATCACTTATATTAGGATCTTCACTTTCATTGGTGTTTTCAATAGGTGAAAACTTTATTTGCATTGCTAATGCAAGCGAGATAACAGACTGTCACAACCCTAGAGTTTGACAAGCACAACTCTGCCCTAACCATGTTGCACTTAGACAAAACTTACGTCAGCCTTGATCTCCTACTTGCACATCCTAGCAAGTTCCATGGTGTAAATCAGTCCTTTAGAGTGAAGGGGTGGTTATCCTATACTCTCACTCCGTACAGAGCAATGGTGGGTCCATACAGGGAACACTCACTCAGCTCCTTGCTTAAGCGTACCTCTCTAGATGGAGAAAACAAAAGGTTTGAAAAGAAGAAGCATACAACTTCGAATGATGAAAATTAAAATAACAAACAAAATAATTGGGGCCGGTTTGGAGTTTTGAAACTGTATGTCTATTCTCACACCTTTATATGCTTGTTCACACTTAAAAGTATATTAAATTATCTATGCTTTTAGTGACAAATGACAGTATGAACATATATAACATAGACATAAACATTCCGAAACAAGTATATGAGGCGTGTGATTATAAATTGTCATTGCATATAAACATTTAATCACAATTTCATGTACATGCATCAAAAGTAAATGGTCATGGACCTTATTATTATAGCTGTAATTATAGAAGTTAGTTTTGTAATTGAATTTTTGGGTAGAATTTGAAATCTTTGCTATAGAGAAAAACAAACATAATGAAAATGAAAGAGAGAGAAAAGGAGGGAAAATATGGTAACAAGTTTGAAATCTCTTTTACAATAAAGACTTGCTTAATTTAAGGTTTTGTAGCCATTAACCGTACCATAGCAGTGGATAGACTACTGGATTCACGAATCCTTATCTATATAAACCCTACATGAGCACAAAATTGATCTCTATCTCTCAAGTTTGTTTTTGAAGTACAGAGTTTTAGAAAAAATTTACGCCATAATAGGGTTTTGATTCCGAAGAAAATAGCTGATTATCTCATACCAATGTGTCGGCCCCTCACAGTAGATGAGTTGGTCAATCACTCCTCGCTTGAGCCATTGGGCACTCAATCACACTCACATAATGTCAATGTTGGCCGAAAGGGAATAAAGTAGAATAAGTGAGACAATCTCTCACTTAATGTTGGTATGTATTGGTGAATGAATACAACTGAAGTCATACTCTCTCTATTTATACTACTTTACCTCCTTGATGCATGGTGGTGTTCAATTCTAGTAAATGCCTACCGATACAACTCTAGAATTTTCCCTAGAAATCTACAAGTTTTTCCTTCCTCTCTAGACTATTTCCCTTGGAATATACTGCTACACGATTGTACAAGATAACTTGAGATTATCCTAAAATATGTGGGAGTCCTTCCATGCAAGCATCCCTGTAAGCAAGCAAATATCATCCTAGTGACTTCTTATTTGGACAAGCCTCCAAAAATAAGCGGGTTATGACAGGATGTTGTAGTTGAAGATTTCGCGGTTATAATGGTTTATGAGTGCTCATTTAAGTACGACCATTCTCAAGATTTTTGGGGTCTCTGGGCTCAAATGAAGCATTGGGCACTGAGTAGGTAAAAGGGGCGAATGTCGAGAACATAGCACTTTTTGTGGTTCGTGTTCCTGTTTTCCATTCTATTACTTATTGGTAATCTAGAAAATCAAAAAAGGAATTTGACACTAGAAAATGTAGCCTTATAATTGAAAAACTATTTTTATCATCATAATACACATTCAAACCTCATTTATGTATGCTTTAGGACTTACGAATAGTGCTATTTTCTTTTGTGTGACAATTGTTTAACATCTATGAAAAGGTAGTCTCGTATCACCTAACAATGAATCTTCGGCTGCAACGTGAAGAGGAAATTAACGTGAAATAAAAAGAACTAAAGATTGAGAAAAGAGGAACAAAAACAAATGGTCCTTATACTATTGGCGTTCGATGATTTAGTTTATGTACTACCAAAGTCCTAAGAATAGTCCCTACACTATTAAAATTTAGCTTGTTCAGTCCTTTCCCCCCGCATTCCTCTATTTTCAGCCAATAATGTGTCCCACATCTGGGGCATTTATGTCTTTTCTCCTATTGACTTCATATTGATTTGATTAACCCACCAGCACTAGCCCCGCAACAACCTTATGCCATCGCCAACCCTGTTGGTGCCACCACAATATCCATTGTTGTCACCACCGGACCGATCACCCCCACAACTACATCCCTACTACTCATAAGATTATAGTCATTAACTACCATATAAAAAGGTGGGAAAGATTTGTATAAATCAAAGAGAATGATCTGGGGCAAATTTTAGAAAAATCAAAGGTGGAAGGTGATGTTTGGTGGTGATATGGGGTGGTCAATAGTGGTGGCTTATAGCAACAATGGCAGTAGTGGTGGCCGGATCTTAAGGTGGTGGCTTAAGGCGTTTGGTGTCCTAAGGAGGTTGCAATTGGTGAGTGCCGATGTCACATAAACGATGGACTCAGACAAGGTGATGTTGTTTTCAGATGTGGTGATCGTGATCAAAAGAGTGGTGGAGGTCGTGAAAGGCGACGCTAAGTAGTGGTTGTTCTTGGTATGTAAGCTTGGTAGGATTCAAGGACATAAGGGAGGGCTGTGTATCCACATGGTGTCTAGGATCCAGGGATCTCACCCGGCAACGCCACGATTGAGAGGCTGATAGCATCTCTAGAATGGCTAAAGGGAGGCAGCGACAACGATGGTGGAAGGACGGCGGGAGCGACTGTGATGAAAAACAAAAAATAAAATAAAATTAGGGCTTATGTTATAAGGTCAAATGACGAGGCTAACCTCAATAAACAACAACTAGAGCTTGTAAAGGAGGGCATTTTAGTCCAAAGAAGTGGAGAAAGGCAATTTTCTTAAAAAAATAAGAAAAGACCGAAATGCATAGAAAAGAGACTAAAATGCTCCTGTTGTTGGACACACTAACGGCTAAAAGGAGATGGATGTGGAATGAAGTTTTGATTGTACTAAAGACTAATAGTCTATGGACTATTCTCCAAATTTGATAGTACAGGGCCTAAACTCAGGAACTACCAATATCACGAGGAATGTTTGTGCTGTTTTCTCTTGAGAAAACAAGAGAATTGGGAGGGTGACCAAAGGGCGGTGGGGGGTGCCTCCTAAGGGAAAGAGACATGACTCCTTTTCATTTTCCCCCCTTTTTGGGAATGTATTACTCAAGAAGTACATTATATGACATAATCTGGGCTTTTTTAGCCCTTGTGTGTGCTTCATGCAGCTCGGGGCACCTGCTGAATCTTAAGAAGGCTAAGCTTCTTACCAAAATACTTGATGTCATGGAGTAATGGTGCATAGCTTTTTTTAGGGTCAAATTAATTGCTACGTCTTTGATAACATTCTTACAGTCATAAGACTTTTTCATAGCTTTGATTGATGCTCCACATAACAGCTTCCATTATTTCCACTGCTTCAACTTATGTCGGTTAAGATGCTTCCTTTTTAGGGCTATCCTTGCTTTGTATCTGCATTCCTCTAATCCAAAGTCCAATCGCAACCTTGTGTGTGGTTTTGTCCAATCTGCATCAGTGTATATCTTCACATTATAGAGCCTATTCCTCTCTGCCTTGGTTTGTTACAACGAAGCATGAAAGGTTTTGAGATGTGTAAGCTTTTGTTTTTTGCTGATACACATTCTTCCTTTGTAGAATTTGTGCTCTTTTTTGAGCTTCTTCCCATTCTTGCACAAATCTCCTTTCTTCTTCATGCACTTTGTTTAGATTTGGTTGTTGTTGTTTGAATGACACTGCATCTATTTCCTTCCAGATTGCCCATGCTACTGCTTTAGACCATAACGTGTTCCCTATCTTTCTATTGCATGCTCTTCTTTGTAGCCCATTGTACCATAGCCCAGGCTGGTCTTGGTTATTACAAGTTTAATTATGAGTTGGGCTAGCATACTAAATATTTTTAGCATACTCGGGTTTAAGAAATAGGTGGTTGGTTGTTTCTATGCCTTCATGACAAAATCGTCTCATGGTCATACAGTGGCCTCTATCTATGGCGTATTCACATCGCTGCTCGTTGAAAATCTAGTTCAATAATGATGGAAACACACATGCTGCCACCGTATCTAATAAAATAGAACTCATCGCCAGCTTCTGTTGATGACATCACTAATATGTCTGGACAATTGCAAGCTCAAGCTCATGCAACCAGTAGACTGAATCTAGTTGATTCTCATTATATTGATAAACTGCGGCAACTACTTTATTGATCACTCAGTGACATCTTGCTTAACCAGACTCTGCGTCCTCTTGCTTTATATGCTTGTCCAGTCTAGCAAACGGATTATGGTCTTCTATATTGCTCCCACAGGTCTTCTTGTGACTGGGTCCTATATAAAGGCTGAAAAGCCGTCTTTGTATATCCACACCTTATCAAAGGCGGGGGACTTCATATCTTATGATATCAGCAATATGATGGGCCAACTGCCATGTTCCATTTCAGACAGGGGGGCTTCTGACCTCTGATGCTATCGTTGCCGGTGTTTAGTTCTTGATGATATGATGATTATGTACTCCACATTATAATGCCCATTATTTGCAGAGCACCAACTGTACGTATCTTTAAAATCAGTTTTGGAAAATAGAGTATTATGGTAAATAGGTTTGACTTGCAACGAAAACCAAAATTTGATGCTACAATAGGTTTGACTTGCAGAAAGTTCTCTTTACCATAATCCTTGGAAGGAGATACGTTGCTAGTAAGCAAGATGGTTATGTAAGCATTCTCCAAGAGTGTTTTGGGCTCCTGGGGGAAGAACCCGATTGCGAACCAGTGCTGGAGTCCACACCTGAGGCATACTGAAATGATGGTGTCTCATGAAGGGTATTCTCCTCCAACTCAAGGTGGGGTCTTTTGATCCTAGCCCCCACCTTTCTCGTAACATGAGACGATGACCTCCCTATATTGGCCGGTGGCTTGGAAACTAGTACCACCACTCGGTTAAGGACAACCATGTCATCCTTGGCCTTGCTTCGAGTCACGAAGCCGGCTGAAGTGTTGCTACTACTGCTCCTTGCGACGACACTTTTTGAGGCGTTCTCCATGATTTGCGTCTGCTGCACTTTCTTTGGCACCACTGACATGTTGAAGGTGATTCGGGCAATCTTCTTCCGAGAAGGAGATGAGAGGCAGAGTAGGCCCCACAGCATGTGCCAGAAGTTTGTACACACAAAATTCGTGTCTAAACTGCGAGACAAGAAATAATGCACAATATTTAATTTAATGATTTTTAAAGTAAAATTTACACCACTCTGTGATTTATACAGAAAATAAATTTAAGTCCTCTGATTAGATCTCCGTAAAGTCACGACAGAAGGGCTAAGAAGCTTGTCCTTGAACCGCTACTTTTGACTTCTTTCTTGAAGGCGATCTTTGTCTTGTAAAATCACCAAGTTTGAAGGCAAATTTTCCTTTGATGTTTAGGATCAAAAAGCGATTAATCTTTGTCGCCGAGAATGCTCGATTGAAGTTCTTCAAATGAAACGTAATTCTCAGGATGTAGTATGCTTGTGACAGAGTTCTAGCAGAGCGCTGACCTTATTTGCAGAGACTCAGTGTATCCTTTCATATCCGCCCTTTATTTATAGACAAAGTGGCGGGGTTAAGTTTAGAAAATCCATAATTTAGGGCTTTGACTTTTCATTAAAGGAATTTTGTGCCCCTCAATTATCTGATCTTAATAAATTAAATGGATTTTGGTTAAGCTTGACTTAGTTGAACTTTTTGGTAGCAAGACCATGGGCTGAATCACATAATCTTATTTGGACTAGTTCTTCATACTTAGCTTTGATTTGAGCTCATTGCTTTGTTTGACTCTAAGTCAGCATTTAGGCCCGCATTTCGCGCAACGTTGAATATTTGACTGGTCACCAAAAATAACTTACCATTGACCAGTAAAATTATTTTCAATGTCTACAGGAATATTATTGTAAATAGGTTTGACTTGCAGCTAAAACCAAATTTTGATGCTATAATAGGTTTGACTTGCAGAAAGTTCTCTTTACCATAATACTTGGAAGAAGATATGTTGCTAGTAAGCAAGATGGTTTTGTAAGCATTCTCCAAAAGTGTTTTGCAAGTAGTGCTTGATTAAAATCTTTTGGTATTTCCGACTTTCAGTCTCCCTTCTTTTCCACATTTGGTTATTTGTTCCCATTTAACAAAATAGAGTCTCCGATCTTTTGTCTCGTGAGAATGCTCTCAGAATCTTGTCAATTTTATATGCTAGTTCTAAGGGCATTTTATAGGGATAATTGTAAAAAATACCCCTGTAGTTTGGGTAGTTGCAAAAAAAAAAAAACCCCTATTTGTCACAAAAATTGCATAAAGAAGCATGAAATTGCAAATGTGTTACACCATAAAATTTCGGTAACAGAATGGTAAAAATGTCTAAATTGCCTCTTTATATAAATGATAATGGCACGCTATTTTCACTTCTCTTTTCCTGAATGGCCATGAGGATCTGAGTCTCCTTCTTCACGAGATACCTTAGATCTGGAATTAGTGCACGAAGGCCAGCTGCCTTGGATCGATGGCGGGCTCACGGCGGTGCAAGTGAGGATTGATGGGGCAGGTGGCAGCACAAGACGTTGATTATTCACCTGAATTGCACAAACTCATATGTAGGATTTCAATCAAACACCCTAGATTAGTTTGTGCGGATTAGGGTGAATTATTGGTGGTCGTAACGGGATTAGGGTTCAATCTAAGTTTGGGGCTCGATTAGAGTTCGATTAAGTTTAGGGGGTTCGATTAGGGTTCGAATTGTTTTACGATTGGTTTATGGGTGATGGCTGCAGCAGGCCTAGGCTGCAATGGCAGCTGCGGCATTCGGCAATGATGGTGGCGACGTGATTAGGTGGACTGTTGGCAGTGATGGGATTGTGTGCAGCAGTTGGCGGCGATGAGATTGGATGAGGCATATGGTGGCGCCGGTTGTGGGTGACGCAAGTGACAGACGTGGTAATGAAGGCGGGATTGTGAAGAGGCTTACACTGACGGTGCATGGTGACGGGGCTAGCAGCTGCCAGGCGCACAATGCTAAGATGGTGGTGACACCAGTTGTGGGTGGCGTAGGTGGCAGATTGGGGCGGTGGTGGTGAAGCTGACGGCTAGGGTTAGCTTTTGTGGAATTGGGAGTTATTTGGCAGAGACAAAAAAAGGGAGGTATTTTGGTCTTTTTAATGTATAATAATTTTTTTACTACACGCATTTTTCAAGTGCGTGAAGAGCACGCTCCCTTAGTGTAGATGACTTTTCTAACCGTTGGAACAAAGTAAGTGCTAGAGGGAGGCCTTTGCAACTTTTATGACAATGAGATCTTTTTGCAACTATCCCAAACAACTGAGATATTTTTTGCAATTATCCCCATCTAATAAACAGACATAAGGCAAAATGGAATTAAACTGAGTGCTGACTTGATAAGAGTGTTTTTACATGCAGCAGAGAGGTATTTAAATTGCCAGGATTGATTATGGCCTCCAACTTCCATTTTAGGAGGGTAAAAGGGGGTACCAAGGTACTTCCTATGCAATTTTTGATATGGAATACTAAAGGAATTGGCCATCAGTTTCTTCTGATCGGGATCAGTTGAAGGATTTATAAGGAAGGATGATTTCTTTATGTTTATAATTTGCCCAGAGATACTTGAGTAGAGTGAAGAATGTCTTTCAAATTTTTGCAATTTTGGAGGTGCCTTTGAAGTAAATAGTGCAATCATAAACAAGATAGGTGGTTTATGGGAGGGCTCTTCCAAGAAATTGTATTGCCATCTAGGGTCTTATTTTGCGGGGCTTTCATTAAGTTTGCAAAAAGGACTTTGGATGAATAGATAAGGGACTTCCCCTGTCTTAGACCACAGTGGAGACCCATTTACAGGAACAGAGTTAAGTGTAGAAAAATGCATGTCATAACAAGATGGATAGGGAAATTGATAAGAGTCAGCACAGTTTCCAAAAAGTTCCAATCTAGTATATGTTTTACTGAAGTCAACTTTTAAGACTGCTAGGAAGAGACTTTGGATTTTATTTTTTTCACTTTATGAACCAGCTTATTATTTCTTAGGATGTTGTCCGAAATTAGTCTTCATGGGATGGGATGGGATGGGATGGGATGAAAGCATTTTGACATGGATACACAAGATGGTGGAGAAAAGGCTTTTAGCTACTAGCTAGGACTTTCAAAATAAATTGTACGCAATATTACAAAGACTAACGGTGTGCTTAAAATCACAGAATTAATGGAATTTTATTCTAAATACTCAAATTACGCAGTATTGCAAAGACTAACAGTGTGCTTAGAACCAAAAAATTGATGGAATTTCAAATACTCAAATGTAATATTTGGAACATTAAAAAAAAAGGAATTTGATGAGATTTCATGAAATTTGACTGGATTTATTTTTATAGTATGACATTCAATGAAAGATGATTAGATTTCATGAAATTTGGATTTACTTGAATGAAAAACAATTATCTGCCCTAACTTACCCTTTTAGGATCTCTACAATAGATGAACCAACCTGCATAGTTTTTATCGTTGCTGGAAGGACACCACCTTTACTACCATTATCACTGCCACCATTACGTACTGTCACTACCACCAACAATGGAAAATTATACCCTCCACCATTGTATAATTACAGCCACCATAACTACCGCAATAGTATCATTGCCACACGACCACACCATTATCACGATTGTCACCAAAGCTGTCAAGTGTGTTGCATCACCACCAAGACCATCATTATCTTCAATAGATTGTCATCGTTGCGTCTGCTGCCACACCACTACCACCACTAGTATAAATATTACCATCATTGTAATTGTCACTACTATCACCAGTGGTACAACCGTATCAACCTTGTGACAATCAACATGTCTGTCATCACCACCACCACCACCACCACCACCATCGTCGTCTTTGTTGGGCCATCACGACAACTGTACCTAACATACCATTAGTGACACATGGATACCACCACCGCCATATTTTTGTCAAAATCATTAGACTGCACCCACTGCCACACCACCACTTATGTCACAACACCACCACCAACATTGTCTCTACTGCCATTACCATAACTTATGTCACTGACATTATCACTAGTTACGCCTTGGTACCACCAGCACCACTACTTCCAATACCGTCACTAGACTGCCCCATCACATTTACCACAACCTTTGTCATTATCGGCTTTAGTTGATACCATAAAACAACACTACTGTTGACGCAACACCACCACCACCATCGTCGCTGATGCCACCACTATCATTACTGCCACCATACTTACCATTAGTTACACTTCAATACCACCACCGCTATCATTATCAACGTTATCATCACTTGACCACCCAACAACTTTCACTGCCAATGCCGCTATCGTGCCACTTAAACCGCGACTATACACACACCACCACCACCATGTGGTACCATTAGTCACATGTAAGTGGCAAGTGATGATAATTGTTTAAAAATTATCTAAAAATTTATGGCTTAAGCCCAAAACTGTACCCTCAACTTTACTCCAAGTACAGTTTTAGTATCCAATTTTGAAGATGCACCAAATAAGTACCTAATTTTGAAATAGCGTACCAAATCAGTATCTCAGCTAACAGACGATGGATGCAGTTAAAAAGTTAGAGGGATAGGGCTGTCATTATGAAAAAAAAAATGACTTAAAGTCTGTCCATGTGACCACGTGGGCCCTCCTTTTGACGTCTCTCTTCTTCTTCTTCTTCTTCTTTAATTCTCACACACACAACCCACCCACACACAAATCACACATGTAACACACTTATGAAGTCTTACCATTTTCATTTCCAATAGTTATCATTTATCACAGAATCTCCATCAATAACCTTTTATATGTTGTGAAACCGAATTACATGTTGCCAAATTTAACTTAACGTTTTATTGCTTTCAAACCCATTGATTTGAAAACCAAGTCTTGCTAAAACCCAATCTACAGTATCCTGCAAAAACCAAGAATGGCGCCAAACATCCAAATGCTTTTAACAAAAGCAGTGATCTTCGCGACTGCCTCTGTGACAATGCCCGTGCTCATCCCACATGGCTTTTGTTCGACAAAATCTACAACTTCCTTGCAACATTCACTAACCAAGTCACCATAGTCATAAAAAATTTTGATGGCCTCGATCCAATCAAACTATTCGAGGCTGCCAAAGCCCACTTTTGCACCATAACCAAGACACCAAAATTACATCTCCACCGGAGATACATTGCTGCCATGGTTAGTCGCAACTTTGCCCATGGCTGCTAGTTCACGGATTTGGTCGTGACCATGGGCTTCTCTTCGCCAATGGCAGAGATCTCAGATTTTCCTAGGCGTGGGTCACCCCGGTGACCTGCTGCCGCGGCCTCTATTTTTTCTCAATTAACGGGCGTTGTTATCTGTAGCCCGAGATATAGAGCGGGATCAAAAGGGTAGAGGATGGAGGGTTGCGGTGGCGGGGTGGTTGGTGGGTATGAAGAGGGAGAGGATGAAGAGGACTGAGAAGAGAGAAAGAGATAGAGCGAGACATCGTGTGTGTGTGTGTGTGTGTGATGGTGCGCGTGTGTGAGAGAGGAATTTTTTTTGTCCTGATTAAATTAAGAAAGAGAAAAAATTGAACAGTGGTGATTATGCCACGTGTCTTTAAAATTTGCTTTTCTATTATTGACACATTTGTCCTTGATAAAATTTAACAACTGTTGAAGTCCGTTAGCCGAGGTACTGATTTTGTACGCTATTTCAAAGTCGAGTATTTTTTTAGCGCACCTTCAAAGTTGGGTACTAAAATTGTACTGAGGTAAAGTTTATGGTACAATTTTAGGATTAAGCCAAAATTTATTATCTTTCTATTTCCTCTGTTTTTTAAACACGAAATAAGAATTTTTGTTAATTGAATTCCCCTTTGTTCAGAAAAAAAGGTGATTTAATTTCTTAAATCCAAATTTTAACTTAAAAATGAAATCTTGAAAGATATTACCCCAGATGAGCACAACGTTGGTTTGGTTTGGTTTGGGCTCCAAGTCACGGGTGTTTAGAGAGTTGACTGCACGCTGCTTTACCAAAGGGCACTCGAGCTTCCGTAGTTGGGGTAAAATTGTAAAACCAATAAAAGTCGAGGGGCGTTTTCGCAAATAATTCAAAAAAGGAGCAATAGAAATCTGTGACGCATCATCGTGGTGTACACGTGTTGGTGCGTAAAGTTGGAAAGAGAGGGGGATTCTTCTTCCCGGGGTTGGGGTGGGTCAATGGCTACAACGAAATACGCCAAAGTTCAAAATTGACACAAACACATACTCCCAGTATCCCATCCCCTCTCAAATTTCACTTACAATAATAACCACAATTACCCGGGGTTGAATCCTCCCAATTTCACAATTCTAGGGTTTCATCTGCTTTCTTCTTCTGGTAATTCCTCTAACTTTCGTGCAGCTTACTTCGCAATCGATTTTACTTGCATATTCGACTATGAACGTGCTTTTTAATTTTGTTTAAGGTTATGATGATTGTTACTTGAATCTCCCACGCCGCGCGCGCGCGCACACACACACACACGGGGTTACAGCTTATACATGCTTGTAGGTATATGGTATCCTTGCACGGATACCGGGAACCAGCGTTTTTAATTAGCAGCAGTATTGAGTTCGCATGTGCGCACAGGATAGAATTTGCAGATGTAAAAAGTCGACCACCTCATTGTTCTGGCTTTAGTTTGACTTGTCAAAGGGTATTTGATTGATTTATGATCACAATCTGGTTTCGAGTCAATGCTTAGATGTTTGCATTCTTAGCTGGAATAATTGAAAGGGGACAAAGATAATAAATTTCCGGGAGTAAGTGACGGTTGTGCGTTGGGCCTCCTATGTTGTTAACTTTGTTTTTGTTTAGTTTATAAGGGACTTTTGGCTACTTTTTGCTTGAGTTTGCTGTAGCTAGTAAGTCGCTAGTTGGCTATGAGGGTGTAGTTAATTTGTAATGCATTGTGAAATCCGGAAATATGAAAGCAAACATCAATTGGATTAGGCCAAATAAGTGATTGATAAAATTATTTAGAAGCTGGATTTTTGCTGTGTTCAGTTGTGGCGTGGCATATGACTTGAAGCAATACGTTGAACTGAACTTGTTACGACAATAGATGGACAAATATGTAGAGAACTTTCAAAAACATGTTAGGTGCAGATTGCAATGAACATGTAAGAAACTGAGGATGTCATGTAGCATGAAATTTTGCTGTGTGCGATTCAATTCAAGCAGTAAATCATTTGTTTAAATATTGTTTAAACCGTATTGGCTGTTCTGATTGGCATGTTATTGGTTAGGAAATCGAGGGAATAGTAACTCTGGAGGTTTCCGGCAGCATGCAGTCAAAGCCTGATACTACAAACCGAATAGAAGATACATATAAAATTACACCGTCCACATTATATCCTGAGCCTTGGTGGCGTAGTAATGGCTATGCTTCAAATTCTCCGGCAGTGATGCGTGGTAATGCATCAGATTCATCATCAGTGGAAAAGTCTATTGATGGCCAATCACTGTGTGACAGTGGTCGAAATGAGGAAGATGATGATGCTTCCAAAGAATCACAACTTTCTGCACCAGGTATTTGTTTTTATAAGTATAAACAATTGCGCAATTAGATTTTAACTTGAAGGTAGTTAGATTTGGCTATAACTTATGTGCTGTCTAGGAAAATCATCACAGATTTAGAATCCTCATTGTCAAAACAATGCCTTTTGAGTTCACTGATTCCTCTAGCCCGCTCATTTTGCATGTTTGCATATTGGTTCCCCCACTTGGGAGGAGAGAGGTGGTGGTATTTTTTCTTTTTCTTTTTTTTTTGGGGGTGGGGTGGGGGGTGTGAGTGGTCATACGGGCAGGAGGTGTTGATAACCACTTCTCCCATACTAATGGCATCATTATTTTGTCAACTTTGGTATATGGACTAATTTGAACCTCTACCCCATGCTTCTTTGTTAACCGTGCCTGGATGGTATCATCTATACTCTATGTAGCAAGGACACGGACATGGACAGGCCACAAAAAGCACCAGGGACATCAGTAACGGAAGCAGTCGTCCCTGCAGAGAGCACCTACTCCCGTCTGGTCTTATGTGCCTCATTGAACGGTGGTGAAAGCCCGGGGAATTTACACTTTTTCCTATCCTACAGGGAGATGTGGTTTACCTACTCGACTGCAGGGAGACGTAGCTGGTGTAGGAGTTGCACCCTTATGGAACAGATAATTCCTAAAATTTCTGGATTCCAATACGGTGGGGCACGTTGATTGTCAAATATGTGCACACCTGTTGATATAAGTAGATTATCAGGTGTCTTTGCTTTATTCGATTTTGCAATTAAACGATGGAGAAGATATAAGGCCTTATGAGTAAGATCTAGGGATAGTATCACTAAACTCCTCGAGGTTTGGGGGTAATTATAGTCAACTCCATCGACTTTCCTAATGTAACATGTCAGACCAGAATCTTAAAGATTTGTAATATGTATAACCTTCCATAATAACATTGTTTGTGTTCTCTGTGTCTTTTGCTTATGTTGGTATGCGGTATTTTAAAAATGCCTATACTACCCTTAAATATGTATATGCGTAATTATATGCATATCTCTCTCTTCTCTCATGGTCTCTCCCTTCCTCTGCAGTTTGTGTGCGCAGCCACACTCCACAACCAACCACCATGACACCCTAACACCATATCCTCGACTAACCACCATGGCACCACCCAACACCACAAAACCCCCCCCCCTCTTCCTTCTGCCATCACCTATTGCAACACTACCATATTCTTCGTAACTAACCACCATGGCATTACCCACCAACCCGAAAATGCATCCCACCGCCGCCTTTCCTCCAGGCTTAGCCCTAGACCAGACGAAGAACCATCTTCTCTCCTCTCACTTCATCAAGTTCTTTTCCGGCTACTACCACAATTACCCCAACAACACAGCCATAGCGACAACTGGCATACACACACTCACACTCGCAAATGTGCACGTGCATCTCTACACAAACGCACAGATCTCCACCGAGGTGGATTGTGATGTCCTTTAGTGAACTATGGTGGGGCTGTGGAGGCTGTTTGGCGGTGGCATATTGGTAGTGCTGGTGGGTATGGTGTTGGTGATAGTTGATTGGTGGTGTTAATATTGGCCGCAGAGGGTTGATGTTGCTAGTTGGTAGTTTTGGCAGCATTGATTGATGGTGCTTATCTTGGCAGCAGAGGAATGGCAGTGCTGTTTTTGACAGCGGAGGAATAGTGGTGCTAGTGGGTATGGTGTTGGCGGTGTCGATTGGTGGTGCTGGTGTATGTGTGGCAAATCTGTGTGTGATTGTGGGTCTAAAATGGTGAGCATTTACAGCGGCGGGTGGTGTTTGTCCTTGGGTTTTGCTGCGACCAGGAGAGAGGGAGCGCGGGGGGGGGGGGGGGGGGAGCAGGAGGAGTGGTTTCTGTTAGATGGATGTAGATAAAGGGAAAATGGCATGTGTCGGCAAATTTAATGCAAACAAAGGGCTAAAGGAGTCATTTGTAAAATCCGTTACCTCTATTTGTGTACTGTGTAAAAGGACGTATTTGATATTTTCCATAGTCGGTGGACACACGTGTAGTTCCCCCTACTTCAAGGGACTTAGTGATCTTATCCTTAAAATATATTGATCACTGGACCAAAATGACTAAAAAAATTTTCAAGCTCGTCAAGCTATAAATTCTGCTAAGCTGTCCAAAAAGATGCTCCTCAATAGACCCTATACCCTCGAAAGCCTGTCTATTTCTTTATAACCATGTTCACCACAACTTTACCCTCTGCCTTCGCCTATATTTTCCCTCATGGTCTCAGCATCAAGAAACTTAGCCGCAGGAGATGAAAGGCCAGTGAAGAGATCTTGCAATCGGGCAATGCAGAAGCAAATGATCGATGGACTCACCATCCCTCTTACACATGTAGCACCAATCAATGTAGATCTTTCGACGCTTTATCACATTATCACCTTTCCCACTGCATCTCTCGCTCCTTCCCAACTTCAAAAAACACACCTTCATGGGGACTGATAGACCCCAAATGGAATGTCAAGGGGAAGGTTCCTCTTGCCAGATAATCTGTCAGTTACCAAAATTCCCAAGTTGTGGAGAGTAACATACTCTTTTTCTGAACAAGTCCAATAGCAGCAACCAGGGGCAGTAGCAGCAGACTGAACTGAGTAACTGCCAAATGGTGAGAGAAATTAGGGAATGCAGTGGGACTTATTATTGCCCTATGGCTGAATTAATCTACGTGACTCTTGGCCTTATTCTACGACTGAGTGCGTATTCACGACTGTTAATCTTAGCTGTACACCTCAACTTGTTGGGGTATATTTTGCTGTCATAGGGTTCGAATAGACCAGGCCTCACGAACAGAAAGCTCAATATAAGGAGTGCTTGGTTTCCTTTTCTTCTTCCTCAGATGGTGCTGATTTTTCAAGCAAGGGTATATGATCATTTGAAGGAGTTTAGGGTTATTTGTGGCTGTTTAGAAACTTCTAGTAATTACTAACTTTCCTAGATCTAGCTTTTGATTGGAAGCCCTTTTGTTGGTTGAATTTGATTTAGCCTCTAGCATTAGAATTGTCTAGTTCATAGGAATCCGTTTCTTTGTAGGAAGGACTCTATTGTGTCTGTATACTAGAAAGCACTGAAAAAGCTATTAAGAAGTAGATTTTTCTAAAGCATGTTAGCTTACTCTTGTCAATCGTGAGACTCATTTGATTCTCTTGTAGGTAAGGCTCCTAGAAGGCCTTAGTGAGACACTAAGGTTATTTTATCCTTTCTTATATCTTTCGTTAATTTTTTTAATGTTAAAACACTGTTCTCGGGTACCGTTCACAGCACCTTAAATGGCCAAAAAATACAAATTCCATTGTTCCTAAACCCTCCTAGCTTTTCAGAACCTATGGACCTAAGCCCTAGCCCACCACCTGATTGTAGGACAGCCCTAAATACCACTTATCCAGGTCCGTCCTACATAGACAAGCTTCTTGTAGTCCAATTGACTTTCCCATTTTGATGTCCGATCCTAGCAACTAGTTCTTCGTGTTGAAGAAGTAAGTTTGTAAAAGAAGGTGTTCGTATAGGCGGCTTAGGATGTATATGATGCTGACACTTGGCTTAATAGAAGTGCATGTGCTTCAGAATCAATGTTACAGGCCTAAATTCAGTGTTACTGGATTTGGTGATGACTCTAGCGTACAGTGTACTGGTGCTCGTGACCTCAAATGCTGTGCGTTTGTGGACCACTATGCCAAAAACAAGTGAAGGCAGAAGAAAAAGAGTTGTCAATCGGGGGAGGAGGGGGTTTAGGAGGGACGGCGGTGGGAGGGTTTCAGAATGCGATATACAGACGAAGAGATTCTCTCGAATAAATAAGGTAATATTCATCTAAGGAATATTTGGTATTCCAAATTAGTATTTACATTATATATGTGGGTTCAAGTTTGATCCACCGGCAGTGGATAGAGTTCTAGTACACAAGCGGCCTCAAAAAATGACACATGACATGTAACTGGGAGAACCGGCCTTTTTTGTACTTTTTTCCTTTTTCTTTTCCTAGTTTCATCATCTCATACCAACATGAAGGCCGGTGACAACACTGAAGGGAGAATGCACCGCTACAGATCAATAATCAAATGAAAATCGTTTCGACTGTAAAAATGATGGAATTTTTGGAAATAGTCCTGCCTTCAAAACCTAAATAGAAGGAAAGAATAAGCTGAGGATAATCTCAAATCATCATCTTCTTTAAACTTTTCATGCAACTCCGTCCAGGACAGTCCATCAGGATGTCAATTGTCGCTGCTTTGTCTTTGTTAGCAGTCATGTGATGGCAATTATGAGGGGTTTCAATTGGATTGCTTGGTTAAAACTTGAGAGTTGTATAGTGGGGATATGAATGCCTTGATTCGGCATTATATGTATGCCATGGTTACTCTTCTCTTTCTATTCTCTGCGAGATGGCTAGATTACATGGAGGAATGAAGGGAAGATACTGTCTGTTTTCACATTTTACATAGGAGGAAACTGCCCCAGCCGGTTGTTCAGGTAAAAGGACAGGTGTCGTGGGTTGACGGTCGCTTGTGCACAAGTTACGGTGGAGTAAAGTTAAACCCTTTAAGTGTACATATATAAAACTACAAAACGTGCGAAAGCATTCCATATGTACCTGATATGCAAAACCGACTTAGTCTTCCCCCATGTATTGCCCATCAAAAAATTAGCGCACCACATAACCCTTACGATGTAGCAATGTGTATGCGTACTTGGTAACACTATTAAAAAGCAGGGCTAAGCTATGTTACATGGACCCTTCACTTTGGGGTGAAGGGGCGGTGTCCAGACGACACGACCCTGACACGGGTACGGGAGCCGTACCAGACCCTTTGGATTGAGATCGGACACGGCTCATGTCTTTGTGGCTACTTAGAGGATGAAGAACATTCTAGGGCAACTTTTAATCCGGATGAAATGAAGAAGGAAAAAATGAATCTGCAGAAGAAAGAAGAAGAGAAGGAGAAGCAGAAGATGAGGGAAGAGGAGGAGCAGCAGCACAAGGGAGAGAGAAGGATTTCTCTGTAACTTCACCTCGAGAGACGCACAAACTTGTCTTGCACTCTTGCAAGTTGAAATGACGACTGAGGAGGGGTTTTCAATCGGCCATAATATTTTTTTTAGCCTTTTTGCTGTCTCATCTGCCACAAGCTCAGTACTGCTGTACCACACATCCCTAAGATGGGATGCAAAGCATGGCCTCTTAAATGCTCTTTCAGCCTTTTAAATGTACAATATCTCCAACTATGTTAAAAATCTAAAATATGTTACTTTTTGACAATGGCAGCTCAATTTTTAAATTCATAAATTTTAATGACAACTCAAGAGGTACTTCTTTGCCAACCCTCTCCAATAGTCCAATTTTACACATATCTTGATGCTCTACCTCACATTCCTAGCATTCTATTCAGAACATTTATGTATACTATAGTAATTAGTTATATACTTATATATGGTGTTTAGTAGCGCACTATAGTAGGAATATAAATGTAATATATATTATGTACGACGTGTCCCCGTACGCGTGTCCAACTTTTGGACGATGTCCACGTATCCTAGAATTTCGAAAATAGGCGAGTCTGACACTCGGACACGTACCAGATCCGGACACCGACACCGAGTCCATGTAACATAGGGGCTAAGTCAATTCCTCAAGATCCAGTCTCAGCAATTTCAACTTGATCTACTATAACGTGATTCTATAGCAAGAAATAGATAATATCAGTCCGGTAACCATGCTTTCCAAGCAGAATGCTAGCTATTTTGTGTTGTACATTGATGGAGACTAAAACAAGCGGGATTGAGAAGGTCCGACAGTGAGGCATCACGGGCTATCTTGGATTAATATCCTACCCAAGGAGGGAGAGATTGATGAGGATGTTTCCCATAGGATAAAAGCAAGTGAGTAATATGAAGGTGTGCCCTGCAATGGTTTCTTAATAGTTGAAGGCGATGGCACTGAGAATAATGATGCTATATGGTTAGGAATGTTGGGCAAAAGACAAAGAGGTGTACAAAAGATGTGTAAGTGAAGTGCGAATTATGAGGTGGATTAACAGCCACCCGAAGAAAGGTAGAATTTAAAATGAGGATGCTGCAAGGTGGTGGGGGTGGCTCCAACTGCGGAAAAGTCAAGGCTACATAGCTTGAGATGGTTTATTGATATCCATTGTAGGTCTCTAGATGCTTCAATTAAGAAAAGTGATTTGTGTCAAGCAGATGGGGTAAGGCGAGCTAGGGGTAGACAGAGAACTACATGGGAAGTAGTACAATGTCCCTATTTAGTTTGAAACAAACACTTCCCTGATACCCTAAATTGCCGGTGCTAGAAAGCCTTATCTTTTGTTATTTAAACTTTCACTGTGCGCTGACCTAAAATATGGATACGAAGCTGACTGTCGATTACTGAAATCATCGACTAGATTGTTTGCTGAATACCTATGAAGCACCGGTGTGGCACTTTGGGCGAAGCGCCAGCACTGGGTATTCGTTGGGTGCGGGTGCGGCGTGGCTGCGTGTCGGGTGCATGTTCGATATTTTTTATTTATTTTTTTAACGTCTTAAATCCCGGGTGCGGCTCAGGTGCGTATCAAATCTGTGAAAACAATATTGTCGGGCAGATCTGTGACCACAGACGACCACCGGAAACTCCAGCGATCACTGGCAACGAATCTGAGAGGATAGAGGAGACTGGAGAGAAGAAGAAGCAGCAGCAGCGGAAGAAGAAAGAGAAGGAGGATAAGAAGGAAGGACTCACCGGCGACCCAAGGCAGCGGAAGGCGATGTGGTTGTGGAATCATTCCAGAGAAGAAGAAGCACATGGAATCGATGTTACCGATGTTGGCTGGAGATGACTTTTGACTTTTTGTATCCACAAATTTGTTATTTCATTTAAGTACCCAAAAATTAAGTTATTACTTAAACCAATCCCAGTACTTCAAAAGTAATACAATGTACAAACTTTATCTTGTCCTGCTATACAATTTTAATATTTATAAAACAGCCCATTAAACTTAAACTCTCACTAATTTGGTTGAAAACTTCCAAATTTACGAATCAACCCATTAAACTTAAAAACTCATTACTTTGTGTGGAATATTAATATCTTTTTACATATATCTAATACATGTATTATTATTCTTAAGGTTCAAATTGTTGAGAAATTCAATACGAAGAGTAACATAGTTAAAAAGATATTTACAAAATTTGACGTATCCCTGCCACACCCATATCTTAAAATTTTGAAAAATGCTGTATCTGCACCCGTGTCCATGCTTCATAGCTGAATATGTTTGAAGAATGAACGACATGAACAAGTGAAATATCAGAAGTGCTGCAAGGGAAATAGCTGTCTTTTGTCCTAAGATTACTTTCCGTATGAGAGTTATGTGTTTTCCAATAGCATCCCTTGTGCTTTTGAGATCGATGGTGTTAGATGAGGCACTAGCAGTAGTTAGAAGTGGTGGGATATGACTTGATTGCTACATGAAGAGAGGTGAGTGGAAGAGAAGGATTCATGCAGCCAACCCCAACTAATTTGAGACGAGGGCTGATTTGAGTGGAGTTGAGTGAGAAGCCTGACCTAGACGTAGATGTTGTTGATGTAAGAAGCATGATGGCTTTTTAAGTTTTACTCATAAAAATCACTAAAAGTCCTCAACTAGAAGGTTTAATTAGGGATACTGCTTTTGTGTGGAAAAGCGGGATCAGTAGTTTAGCATTTCACTAGCATGTTCCTCAGAGTTATAAATCCTTTACGGTAGATGGAGTACTGAATGAAATAAAACCATTACTACAGTTTATGGCCTATCACTCGTCCGTAACATCGGTGAATTGTTGAGTTCATGTATGTTTCCTTGATACAATTACGGGTAAGAAATGTAGATTTGATATTTTCTTATACGGTTCGGTATGTGAAAATTGTTCTACATGTCCCGTGTGATCCAAAAGTGGACAAGTCTATGCAGTCTCTTAAGTTAGAGATGTCAAACGGGCCGGGCGGCCCGCGGCCCGCGGCCCGGCCCGGCCCGTTCATGAATAGGGCTGGCCCGGAGGAATTGGGCTTAGGGCCTGGGCTTGGACCAGGCCGAAAAATTCTGGGGAAAAGCCCGGGCCCGGTTCCGGCCCCACCTGTTTGAATTTTTTTGTTTTTCCCCCCCTTTCTCTCCCCCTTTTCCTCCAACGGATATATTCCCCCAAAATTCCACTTTTACCCCCCCAACAGCAATATAACGGCTAGTTATGTGTTCAGATTTTATTAATAAAGATCACCAAGAAGAGTAAGAAAAGATTTAACATATAGCAAAAAATAAAATGAGAGACAAATAAATATACATACATACATATATATGAATATTACATATAATGAAATAAAATGATAAAAATTAGATTTGTCAAAATTTGAAAATTGGACATGCCTAAAGATGAAATTTAAAATTGAATAACAAGAAAATTTAAAAAAAAAAAATTTTAAAAAGGGCCCGGGCCGGCCCAAGCCCGGCCCTAGAAATTGGGCCTAGGGCCCGGGCCTGGACCGGGCCTAGCATTTCTCCTCAGTCGGCCCGGCCCGGATGGCTGCGGCCCCGGCCCGGTTTCGCTTCAAGCCCGATGGGCCCGGGCCGGGCGGCCCAAGCCGGCCCGTTTGACATCTCTATCTTAAGTGCTAAAAATTTTTGTGGTTTGTGTACTAGACTTTTTGATGTGGTACTGATTAGCATTTCACTTGGGATTTAGATGGAGATCATCGGCAAGATCAGAATGTTCACTTCTCGCAGCCTCCTCAGCTTGAGCTTGTTGGCCACTCAATCGTAAGTGAATCTCGAATAACTTTCCCTTTCAAAGTGCGAGTTGTCTGCTGATTACGACATTTCAAATAATGTTCGTGTCCATGAAATTGATTTCATTTTGTTCGTATGACTGGTGACAGGCTTGTGCTTCAAATCCTTATTATACTCCGTACTATGGGGGGATGATGGCAGCTTATGGTCAGCCTCTGGTATGTATTGCTACATTACCATAGGGTTCCAAATGCTAGAAAAATGGCATTATAAGTGGATTTGTTGGTAAATTTTGCCAGTGACTGTAAATTATGCAGTTCTGTTTTGCATTTCTTTCTTAGGTTTCTAATTGAAATACTCTGCATCGAATTGTGGATAGACTCCACAAGAAATGTTCACACCAATACATGGTCCACTCGGTTAACAAGGCCCTTTTATTAGTTCATTGTTACATGGGTTTTCTGGAATAAAGTCTAGACATAGACGAACCAGTTTTTAGATAGCATCTGGCTAGTCGTTGTAACTAATTCCTTTAGTGCTCGCTCAGGAAAATGGAACTTGAAGCACCAGCTTTTTTTTATATTATTTTAACTGGGGCAATACGTGATTCTGACATGAACCCATTCGTTAAATGTCAAGCTGTCCTCAGGTATTCTTGTTATGTGTTGCTTGTTGATGATAACTTGGGTAAGATTGGGATGCAAGATTACCAACTCATCAGATTCTGTGAAAGTTTGCTATGTATCCTATTCAATTTAGGATTAATGAGTGACTATTGAAATTTGAGGTATGAAAGTTGTTTGTCGCTTCAGGGGGATGGGAAAAGGGTAGTCATTGTATAAACTGTAATGTGAGTTTTATATAGTATAAATTCACTGGTAGGGCATAAATGGAGCACGAACTGTTTTATCGATGGAGATTTAGAGAACCTGAAAACTTAAGGAATGACCCTGACGTCCGAAGGAGAAAAAATTTCAAAAGAAAATGCTTCAGCAGTTCAGCTTGCCCAAATTTATGCTGCAGTGTATGCAAATTTTGGGTAATCAATGGATTGCGACGAATTGTTTCAGTGGCTTGTTATTTGTTCTTATGACCTATTACGAAGTGGCTTCCTTTCTCCCATGCAAATATAGGATACTTAGCAATGACTGGATCTAAGTCGTAGGAAGTTGCAAGCTTACACGACTTTCACTTCATGTTGACTCGATTAGTTAGCAACATTTAATGGAACCAAAGCTAGATGAAAAAGATAGCCATTAATATAGAATCCGTTGTTTGTAAAAGATCCAGGGTAAGGTAGTCAATCTCAATACTGTCTGATAGAAATGACGACTCAGATCTAGCATTCAGACATGTTGGAACACCTTTAGATAATGAGGGACCCGCAGAAGTACGTCGATGGAGAAACATGGGCTCCTAAGATGAGCATCAATACGTGTTTTGACTTCCATTTCCTTCTGCGTTATGCTGGGTTGTGGCATATATACTCATATATAGTACCGAGCAGAAAGTTTGGCTAGCTCAGACGGTTGAGAAACAGGCGGTTGGCAAGATTTAATTTCATTGGATCTCCTAAAAGGACTTTTAAACCTTACCAGGAGACCAACTGATTAAACTGAACCCCTTTGAGCCAGTTCTATAGTTGGCTACAACCTATGTTACGTGGACCCTTCACTTTGGGGTGAAGGGGCGGTGTCGACACGACCAGACACGAACACCAATATGAGATCTGTGTCAAACTTGTCATTCGCTGGACGGATACGCCACGTTGACAGTTCCAGTTGAAGAAGATTAAAACAAGAAGGGATGCAGATCTGGTCCGTAAGGGAGGAAGAAGAAGAAAAGGAGGAGAGAGGGGGGCTGACCTTTTATCACGTTTTGGAGACAGTTGACAGATGTGTTGAGAGATCTGATGAGTTGTTTCCCTTTTTTTTTTTGGTGAAAATGTCATTCTCTCCCCATAGTTTCATAAAAACATTAAATACAACCCCGATTAAGTAAAAAAAAAAAAACCCTGTGAGACTCATCTAAACTTCATAAATTACATATATATCCTTAATATTCAAACTCAACCCTTTAAGGTTAGATGTGTCCCCATGTCCGTGTCCCCGTGTCCTGAAGTTCCAGAATTGGCGAGTCTGACACTTGGACAAGTGTCCGATCCGGACACCGACACTGAGTCCATGTAACCTAGGTTACAACTAAGGGGAAACTAGCGTTTGACCTCCCCGTATTACACCTCAGGGGTGTGATTCCCCCACACACAAACATCCCCACCACCACTTTAACATTGTGCACAAAACTCCCCCACAAGTGCCGCACATTATTTAGAAATAGTCAAGTTTAACGCCGTGTCTAGTTCACGCGGGTCAACCTAAAGCTTTTGTAGGATAATGACTTTTAAACCCCTCTTCACGCCTGAATGTCACTTACAACATTGACTAACTACCACTGCCACCGCCTGAAGTTCCCTGCGGCTTCCTAACACTACTGCTTGATGTTGCCAATGCATTGATTGCCACTACTGAAATCGGTAATCCCAGAGCCAAATCAAACCAAAATTAGCATCCAACCTCATTGCAAATCCAAACGCTCTATGACCACCACAACCACACCCAAGTTAAGGTCACCTAGCACCACCATTGACATTGCCATCATCGTCGACCCCTGCCACTTCTGCCCAACAAGCCTCTCAGGCTCTCCCTCTTTGCTGAGTGTTCTATGACCACCACAGCCACACCCAAGCCAAGACCACCAACCACCACCACTGGTTATGCCATCATCGTTGACAACCGTCACTTCTGCGCTAGTTAACCACCAACCCCCGACACCATACAAAGCGACGATGACTCCATACGGGGATGACACGATTGTTAAAGGAAGAGTTTATGGTATTTTGGGCCAAGCTTAAGACGGAGAATAGGATTCTTCGTACGCTAAGATGAAAAGATGAAGAAATCATATCGTATTAAAAAATCGTGAGCTCTTCACTTTGGAAGCAAAGAGCGATAAAGATGAAGGCCTTACTGTATTTCCTATGAAGGAGTAGAGGCCTTGGGGAGCTTTCCGCTCTTAGCTTTTAGCTCGGAGAAAGACATTGAGTCATTCGCTCACTCTCGACTATGCTCTCACGCTTTTTGGGCTTCCAGGTATGAGCTAGGAGTCCGTTCACTCATTGACTACTAGAATTGTGTCATAATGAGGAACCCGTCTCGGACTTCTTTCAAGGAAGTCCATTGCCTCATAAGGGAATTTTTCTTTTTTTCCGGCCGGAGATTCCATCTTCGTTGTACTGCTATAGCTGCATATGAGAACCCCTTAACAATCCCCGGAGGTGAACCAGCGCGAGGCAGCCCTCGCCCAACAGATTGTTTTAGTGCTTCGTGTCGGGGGGTGCTCTATTTTACTCGCTGCGACTACCGCCATTTCCACCCCTAGACCATTAGCAACCACCCACTGCCACTGTAAGCCTATACCTCCTTCTACTTTGTCAGACGTATGGCGGCCTTAGTCCATTTTGAGAGTATAGACAATGATGGTGGTGATGACTGTTTCGGCAGCAGTGGTGGAAGTCTGGTTTTGGTTCAAGGATGATGATGCTAGTTGTCACAGGTACGATGGTATGATGATGTTTGGTAGATTTTGGTTTGTCAAGGTATGTTATGCAGGTGAAAATACTAATATGGGGGATTACTTGGGGACTATGGTGGTGGTGGTGGCAGGTTCTGTAGCTGATCGGGGGATGGCTTGGACAGCTTGTGGTGGTGCTGATGAGATTGCTTGAAGTGGTGATGGCAGCCGGCGCGATGAGATCCAGCAAGGGAGGGGGAGGAGATTGGAAGATATGCAAATGAGGGGGTATATTTGTCACTTCATAGGATGCATAACTATTTTGTCAAAGGTGCGGTTATTTCATAACTGTAAGAAGGTTTAGTGCATCTTGTTAAAGTGGAGGAGGGAATATCGTCCCGGGGTGGGAGCACTCTCTTGACCCTGTAGTTCTCCTGGATCATATGGCGCAAAGAAAGGAACACATGAACGATGTAGTATTGTTCGTGCTCCCGAGCGGCCATGTTGTATAGCTTATCACAAATGGTAGTGCATTCAATCACAAGTTAGAGGCGGTCTTCAGATAATAGAGTATACTTCCTTGTCATTTTTCTAGATAGGCTGTTCTGTGAGAGAGAAGGCAGAAGAAACATGACAGTGGCGGCGGCGGTGATGATGATGATGATGTGTAATGGAGGAGCAAGTTCGAGGAATGGGTTCTAGTATGTTTTACCAGCGAGGTATGGAGGGGGATGTTTTGATATAAAATGCACTTGGAAACTTCTCTTTGTTTTACTGAAAACAAGGCAAAAGTGAAACTGTTTTAAGGAGATATAGAAACAAGTCAAAACTGTGGGAACCTGAATAATTTTTTTAACATAATAGCTTGTCAAACTGCAGTGAAACTTTAGACAATTTTGATGGTGGAATACGACAAAGATGAAAGAGTTTGATGCGACTATGATAACCGTCTTAGGCATATGATTCACTTTTGGAAAGTAATTGCATCTCTCACAGTCACACCTATATTTTGCAAGGGATAGGGTTCGTAAGCTTGTCATTAATTAGGGAAGCTTTGAGTTACGCAATCTGCCATACTAGGCTGCTGCTCTAGCATTCCAAGCGAAAAGTCGATACTAGGCTGCTGCTCTAGCATTCCAAGCGAAAAGTCGCGCTTATAGTGTAGATGCGGCACTGATCTGAGAGTCGACAGCACGCAATCTGTGTGCTCAGGATTTCAATCGCAAGTTCATTAGATTGCTTCACAATTTTGTTCTTTGGTTGACGAATCTGAACATGGTTATCTTCTAAGATTATGGATTAGTTTAGCCTGATTAGGTCTTCATCTCCAAAGTCAAATGTGTCAAGATGTTGAAGATTGGGCTTGGACTCTAGTTGAAGTAATAAATCCTGAAATTGGATAGCTGAAGTCTTCAATTAATTTATCTGTTTATATAATACTGTGGAATCAGTTGGTATATTAGACTTATATAGGTTTTTGCCAAAGCATATGTTGTCTATATACTGTTTTTTCGGTGCTGTGGATGGGGTTCCTACTCTGGTGCTCTGGCTCTAGCTCTCGTACCCACTCTATATGACTTTGGAAAAGCGCATTTAGCATGCTATTGCTAGTTGAAGTTCAAGTTGGAACACATCCGTGACTTTACGTAGTAGCATGACTATGAAGATTTCACTTACAGAACGATATTGATTCCTGTTCAGGTGGATGCCTATAGGCCCTTTGAGTATAAGGTATGGTGTGGTGCTTAGTTGCAGGAAACTCCTAATATGGTGACGTTTCTCTCTCGGAAACTCGCTTTTGCGATCCCAAGTTAGGAGCTCCATGGGATCTCATCCCAAGCTAAGATGGGAACTCGATCCCGCTAGCTGGATAGAGATGCATGGAACAAGTGATAGAATACATGAAAATCAAGCTCTTTTCAACTCAATTCCTTGTTTTTCTCTTCCTTCAAGTCCTTAAAGTCTCCTTGTTTGTTGTTGCTATCTATGTAAACTTTGCTAAACAAATGATAATACTCTTTACGCATTTATTTATTCAAGCCGCTCCCAACATCAGATTCTTCTTGGTGCTTACGCTTCCCCGCCCCCGCCCCCACTCCCGCTCCCGCACCCGCCCCCGCTTTGTGCAACTAAGGTGTGGTGTTCAGTTTTGCACTGGCTCCCTATTAATGAATGATTTAATGGATCTATTATGAAGTGCAGGCTATACCTTTAGGGATAGTGGAATATCACATTTTGCTAGCAAAAAATGTGAGGCAGTATTTACTTACAAAAGCAAAAGAGCTAGTAGCGAATAGATCTCCAGGACAAATATACTTTACTTATCAAGGAAAAAAGAAAGTAGGGAATTGATTCACTGGCCCCCTCATTTTGAATAGATTCTCTGCCTTCCATATATTGGTAATTACCCGCACTTCCCTATGCATATTTGTGTATTGCTTTTTCCCCTGTTGATGTTCAATTTCCAAAGTTTTAAAGAAAAAGTATGAGAACTCAAAAGTATTCTTGTGGGGTAAGAATGATTTGCGAACTTCTGCAATCTAGTCATATTCCAGTGGATATTTAGTCCTTCCTTAATAAAATTCAAAGTAAAGGCTGTGCATTAATTACCCGAATGTGAGGGGGGGTAGTGAGCACATTATTTCTTAAACTGGCGGGTTGTTAATGTAACTTATCCATTTCCTGTTTTAAGGTTTCTCTTTAACCAACAGTAATTCTGCTTCTGGAAGAGTCAGTTTCCACCCTTGAGAGACATCTAGCAAGCCATCAACTTAGTCTTGGTTATAGAATTGCCTATCCTGAAGGAGCGTGCCAAGTTGGAACCAACACACTGAATTTTGAGAGCTTTTAGGTGCGAACTAAGGATCTATCTGAAGTTTTTGAGTTCCAATGGCTCTGCCGCACATATGGTAGCCTTTCTCCTTTCAAATGTTGGCACCCGATACTTGACCTATTGTTAACTTCTTTTGTTTTGACGTTTGAGAAGGACAGATAGGTGGACTTTGATGGAGCCTTGTGCAGCCTGCCATGCTTGGAGTTTAATAACCTTAACTCGAAGAGGTCACACTTAACGCTCATGGACAAAAAAGTACCTGGAATTATTAATTTACAATAACGGGATGACATCTAAGATTTCTTACTAAACGTCCAAGTGTTAACATAGAATATGTAAGTTGTGTCAAGCATGCCAACTGAAATCTTCCAACTTCTCACTTAATTCGTGACTCCTTGTTATCATCATCTCCACCATAGACTCTTTGCTTATGGGAAATCTTTAGGTGTGTACCTTTTTTTATGAACACTGATGGAAAGGGTACCGCATTTAACATCTTACCTGGCAATGATTGGCTTTTATATATGTTTACCCGCTTTTGAGATTATGGTCGGGAGATGGATAAAAAACAGATTGGGCATTTTTTAACTCAAGAGCAGGCATTGTGGTGGCGACCTTGTACTTGTAAAAGGAACCTTGTCTTTTGCAATTAGTTGCCCTGTTTTTGTGGCTGCGTGTCTTGCGTTGGTTTTTTTAGTTCATCTGAGGTGAGTCCTTGCAAAAAGATAGATGTAGTTAAAGAGGACTTTAAGATATTTACTCCGCGTAGTTCCTTTACTCATCTTTCTTGCTCTTTCTGTCTCATCATTTTTTTCATGTATTCACAATGGAAGCATGGGGAACCAAATGCCTTAACTCACACTTGTGGAGAGTTCAGCTTTCTTGCCTATAGTCAGTAAAAGGACGCCTAGGCGTGAAGTCCATCCTTTGCACTTCGCTAGGGTGAGGAGCAGCCTCTTCAAAAAGGCTCACGCTTTGTGCGCTTAAGCCCAAAGCGTTAATCCTCTCAGTCTCAAGCCTTTGTGCCGATATTTCTGATTTTCTATCTACTTTTTTGTTGCTGAGGCTGACTAACTTGCATAGTTTAGTAATTAGAATATTTATTTGTAAGAGCTTGGGGGGCTGAAGCACCTGTTTATAATTCTAGAGCAACATCAAGGGCTGTTGCAAGACCTGCGACGCAAAATGCACCTAATTCAGGTGCATCCTCTTCCACTCGTCCAATCAAACTTGTAGATGAAGGAGATGAAGTGTAGGAAGATTTTGCAGAGGAGGACGAGGAGTCTTGCCCTAATTACTATGAGGCGTTTGCTTCGTTGACTTTCTTGCATCATTGGTGATCAACTCATGAGAATGATTTCCATTTAGGACGACTATCTTGGGCGTTTTTCTTTTAACCATCTTGGGTGTTTTTCTTTTAACCATGGGAACCTATGTTGGTGTTTTTGTGTTTGTGGTATGTTGCAAGACCAAGCTTGCGCTTTGCGCCTAGGCTCAAGAGACCTTAGTTGCAAGAAACTCCTAATAAGGTGACGTTTCTTTCTTGGAAACTCGCTTTTGCGATCCCAAGTTAGGAGCTCCATGGGATCTCGTCCCAAGCTAATATGGGAACTTGATCTCGTTAGTTGGATAGAAATGCATGGAACAAGTGAGAGAATACCTAAAATCAAGCCCTTTTCAACTCAATTCCTTGTTTTTCTCCTCCTTCAAGTCCTTAAAGCCGCCTTGTCTGTTGTTCCTGGCTATATAAACTGTACTAAACAAATGATAATACTCTTTACGCATTTATTTATTCAAGCCGCTCCCAACCTCATATTCTTCTTCGTGCTTACACTCCCCCGCCCCCGCTCCCGCTTTGTCAACTAAGCAAGAGACCCTTTGAGCTTTATGTGTGCTAGCTTTTTACATAACTGGACCTTCGCTGTGATGCTTCTAGTATGACAAAACTTCGACTTTTTCTTGTTATCCAGGTTTTTTTTAGCTTTGATAGGATAGGTTTTCTGGAGAAAACTTGCTTGTTAGCTCTGTAATATGATTTCATGGAAGGACTTGAGCATCACGATACTCTTGAGATCCACAATTTCTTTTTGCCCATAGGTCTGTAAGTTCTTGTTCTATTCTGTCTAATGATTGCATTTGTCAGGTTCATCCCCATCTACTTGATATGCATCACGCTAGAATGCCATTGCCCCTTGAAATGGCAGAAGATCCTGTTTATGTGAATGCTAAACAGTACCACGGTATTCTACGGCGAAGGCAGTCGCGTGCAAAAGCAGAGCTTGAAAAGAAGCTGATAAAAGATAGAAAGGTTAACTTGCAAAAACATGCCTTTCTCTACCTATTTGTTGCGTCTGTTTTGCATTCTACTTTCAGGTTCGTTTTGTTTTTGCTTTTTGGATGGCATGGTACAGGTAATTTATCTTTCTTATTGAAATCATATGATGCTTACAACTGATAGTAGCCCTCCGAGTAGACTCAATGCTTCTAAGTTTGTCCTGATTGAGTCAAAGATTCAGGCCAGCGCTCTCTCTGTCTTCAATCCATTATCTGGCCTTTCTTCTGCCTATCACCTTCTGGTGTATCCTTGAGGTTCCTTTAGGCTTCAGGTGTGTGGTGCCTTTTCTCTCTGAAAGAGGATATCCCTCATTAGTCTTAATTCATAAGGTCCAAAGCAATCAACATTTTGATGAAACCTTCTTACTTTTCCATGATTCAGTTACTTCTGCTGTTATGAAGTTCCTTCGTGCTTTTATAGCAATGTCTTACAAAGCAGACCACAAAGCGGACTGTATGTCCTATGGGGTCAAGAGTCCGTGGTTCAACCGTTGCGTCGACCGCCATTAAACTGTGACATCATAGTTAAAAAAAAAACTAGAGATTTTGAATTTTCTTTTTTACATATTTGTGTTATTGTTGATAATGAAAAAAATTCAGAACTGAATAAATTTAAGCAAACCCAGTGACATTGAGTACTTGTTTCTCAGGATTAAACATGGTGTGTGCACTTAAACTAAGTGCATTATTATAATTTATACATGCATGGAAAGTGAGAGATTGCGATCAATGTTATCTGACACGAGATAGCGATATCAAGATCGGGATTGTGCGAGGTGGTTTCCCAATGAGGTAATGAATAGTAACTAGTGTCAAACCTAAGTAGCAGCAGTGGCGGAAGGAGGAAATTTTTTTAAGGTGGCCACCAAAATCTCAATCTAAAATTGACAATTCCACTAGCAGCAATGTCAAATTCTGCCAATTCCTTTTTGCAAATTGTAAGTTCCAAAACCCAATTGTCACATTCTAAATTGATACAAAAAAGAAGGGTTCCGAGAAATAGAAAATTTAAGAATCAATCATTGGATCTTACCTTGCTTTCACCGATTGCCTTGACCATTGATGTCTTTGTCGAGAAATTGTCCTGTCAACTGCCGTTTGTGAGTGCCGCCACCGGTGAGCCTGTGAATCGCCCCTGTGGCCATGTCTAAGCACGTGGGGCCGTGAACTTTGCGTTTTGGGTGCCGTGACTTGTGAGTCCATGACCTGTTGGAGGTGGACTGGCCAGTGGAGCAATTGCGTTAGCCGTTGAGGGCATGCTGGCGTGAGAAGGGGGGGGGGGGGGGGGGACGGGGGGCGGGGGAGCATAAGGACTTGAAAGAATCTATTGTTGAGAGTGGCTTGAATAAATAAATGCGTAAAAGAGTATTATCATTTGCTGAATATAGTTTACACAAGAGAGAGAGAGAGAGTCGAAAATGGCTTGATTTTCAGGTACTCTCTCACTTGTTCCATGCATCTCAGTCCAGCTGACGGGATCGAGTTTTCATATGAGCTTGGGACGAGATCTCATAGAGCTCCTAACTTGGGGTCGCAAAAGCGAGTTTCTGAGAGATGCGTCACCATATGAGGAGTTTCCTGCAACTAAGGTTCCACTCCTTCATAAGAAGTGGTCTCTTTATGACTGCAAATGTTTGTGCGAAGTTGTCGGGGGATATTTATATTGTTTGAATATGATGCCACCAATTAATATGGTGAATACTTCTGTGTTTGCGGTTTCAACTTGGTCTATTGAATGAGGCTTTGCACTACCTATTTCCACCTTTCGAATGTCAATATTTTGATGGATTTGAGGTCTACTTACTTGATCCGCTGCTTTCCACAGCCTTATCTTCATGAATCCAGGCACCAGCATGCTATGAGAAGGGCGAGGGGCTCTGGAGGCCGTTTCACAAAGAAGGCTGATGATGATGCTAAGAAGCACACAGCAGAGAAAAAGGGAGGGAGTTCAACGCAGTCTACCTCCTCGTCTGGTTCTGAGCCGGTGCCATCCAGTTCCGTTGACAACCTTGTACACGAGGCATGCAAAGTGCAAAATTTTGTCAAAGATGGTGACAGGTATGAGAACCAAGGTAGCTTTCACAGGACATGCGAGTCTCACTCTGTCAACAGAGATGATGGAGGCTCTGTGGGCCAGCAATGGGCAAGCGTCCCATCCAATCAGGCGCAACACAGGGCTGTTGCCATGCAGTGAGGCCATCTTTCGAGTGTGGTTGCCAATGTGGAAGACTGCACAGGCACAAAGCATCTGTCATGTCTTTCCTTGGCAAATCGTTGTGTGCTGTTAAAGTTGGCCGGCAAATCATTCTTGGCTTTGTTACGTTGGCTTTTTTGTGCGAGGACACAGAAGAGAGGGATGGTTAATGGACTTCGTAGTTACCCGGAGTCGGTTTGTGTTTTGTACAAAGTATCGTGTCATGTAGGGGTGGGTTATCAGAACAACACTCTAGGAGTTGATCAAAGCTGTAGGCTGCCTTAATCTGCTTTGCCATCTTACTGTGTTTAAGGTTACCGCTTGTGCGTCCTAATGGAAAACAGTGATTACCCACTTTTTTTTTTTCCCTTTTTGGGGTGCATAAAGAATTTATAAAGGCATCCAAATTATTGTCACGATGCAAAAAGAAGACCTACCAAGTATGGTCACAACAATAAGGGGCACTAACACTTGTGCCTCTGAGTTTAAGAGGCGATTACGGAAAAACGACACAATTTCGCTATCCTTTAACCGAATAAAAAGTAGTGTGCGGCAGCTCATTTTTTTTCCCCTTCTACGAAAACGAGCCGTTTATGTCATCATTCTAAAGAAAAATGCGTCAATTGAACTGATTATGTACTATTGCAATTCACTTATAAAAAATTTTAAAAATCATGATGCACACTTCTATACAGGTAGAGTAGAAATATATGTCAGAGTGAAAAACAAAATCAACATTTACAACCCAGAGAACCGTATATCCGCAAAGGTAGTAAAGGAAGGAATAAACAAACCTAATGGATGATAACCCCATCCATAAGTGAAGTGAAGTAAGAAAGTAAAACTACAATTTTTATAATTACAGAAACAAAATACTTCAAGGGAGATCATCAGCAGTGTGGACCGAAATGCTCAGAGGTTTTGAATATGCTGTACATGCTCTATTCATTCCTATAGTAAACTTTTCCTGTATTGATAAGCAAAAGAGGACAGTCCTGATGAAAGATGTAACACATTTTTTTTTTCCCTAGGCGACATGCAACAAATGCATATAACTGTAACTATTCTGAAGTTGACGCAAAATAACGGCCTTGTTGATCGAGTGCGAGTTACTATCATTCATCTAGCCCATAAAATGAGGGCGAGTAAGGAAGATAATAATAATAATAATAATAATAATAATAATAATAATAATAGGTAAAAATGTAACCAATCAATAGCATGGAGGATCGTAGAAACAGTAGCATGCAAGATATTTTCACCTGATGCAACATTGATGCTGGCGCCTATCTATCGGGGCCCAAACAGCATTAAGCAAAGGTAGAATAAGACTCAAGGATTCACGGTGGAGGGCAAAATTGTTCAAAACCAGGATTCCGAGTAAGTGCACTGGAAATTTTACCAGGAGCTATATCGACTGCCAAATGTGTTTAAATTTAGGCAGAAACAATTTGAGGTTTGGTTCTACCCACAATAGTTTTGCCATATATATTGTAATTGTAATAAATATGTGACGGCCGTCAAAGTGTGCCTTGCAAGTGAGTTTGTTTAGTGGGCATTTATCAAAAACACGTTCTACCAATCCAGTTTTTGCAAACAACAAATTCATAATGCCGAGGGAACGGAAATTCCTAACGTTATCTCACTTGGGCTGCATAAGTGGATGTTAAGTGTCTACAAACGGCTTAATTCTAAAGCGACTTTCCGGATTGAAAGACATGGACACAAATGGATGAAAGAGAGAACCGCCTTAAACCAATTCCTTAATTTAGTGTGAATAAATTTGGTTGCAACTTGAGTTGTAGTAAGATGCCCTCTACCCCTCATTTCCCTACTACATAATACTCCATCTGTTCCTAATTAATTAGTCGTGTTTGACTTGACGTGTACGCTTATTTAGGATACGAGTTATATTCTCTAGCAGTAATTTTTAGGTGCACTTTTCTAGTGCCACTACCATTGAAGATATTTAGCGGCCATTTGTAGTCGTTTTATAGGAGTTTATAGCTAATTTTGACTTCTTGGGTAATAGCCGAAAAAATTAATTGCATTAGCAACCAACCATGTCAGTCATGACATCTCGAGTTTATATACATTTAAAATTTCTTTTTTAAAACACGATATTTGGCCAATTTTAATTTTGTTGTCATCAATATGCTTATGCATAACGAGTGTTTATAACATTCCTACATTACTATCAACACAAACACTAACACATCTAGCAACAACAATCAAGGTTTTGTTATCATCAAACCAGAACAGCTATCAAATAGCGAAAACAAAGACAAAAACAAATACAGAGAGAGAGAGAGAGAGAGAGAGAGAGATTATGGTAAAGGCTATAGGGGATAATTTGGGCAAAAAATAATCAAATTTAAGTTGTTGAGGTAGCAACAACAACAGATACGAGTAAAACCGACAATTTATGTTCCATGGAAAAAATATGAAGAAAGCAAGAAGAGAGAGAGATTTTCTCGGAAGGGACGGAGAGAGAGTATGAGAAAGAAAAAGAAAAAAAAAAGGAGAGAAGGTTGCCTATCATTATCTCCACCATTGGCTTTTCATTATTCATCTTATATACATTGTCCTAAAAGGGAGTATAAAATAACACATTGAGGGTTAATTAAGTGGAACCCCCTCCCTGTATGTGTATCTAAGTAAAACAACTGCGCAGCTCATAGACAATCTGCTAACATGCCCGCCCAAACTTACTCACAGACTTCAAAACACCGTGCAGGAATTGTAGTACGCCAATACTCGAAAATGAGTAATTTCTCCTTTAGTGGCACACTTTAGGCTCAATCCTTCTTGCCCCTTGTTTCAACTCCTCCATTGAGATCATTATGTTGGCGTGTGCAGAACCGTTCTGCATTTGCTTCTTTATACAGGAGAGGAGAGGTTGGTAGGTGAAAAACGAGGAGCAATAGATGTGTAGCCGTTGTTTCACTAGTTATGCACGATCTATTTGAGCAAGAAACAAAGAAGAATGGAAGCAAGTGCCTGCTTCCATATTTCTTTATTGGGCAAACTGCTTTATATTTTCTTTATCAACAGACGACAAAATTGTTTTATAAAAAGCAAACCGCGACAAACCGGTTTATAAAAGCAGCAGGTTTTAATTAAGGTAAAGGACGATGATGACGATCTGATCGACTCCGCCACGCATCCCGACACGCGACCTACATCGTCAACTAAACTATAGTTTCTTTGGTAGGTGTTTAACCAAGACCCACCCATACATGCAATTGTGAATTGCATCGTGCCTATCATTCACATGCATTAGTATAGCACTTTAGACTTTTGTGACTGAATTTTTCACATGAAACAACAAAATAGGGCAAAACCCATTAATATAGTACCCAGCAAAAAGTTTAGCAGGAAAAATTTTATAATCGTAATTAACACTCCACATATGTCACTAAAAGACATAAATAAGTGCCACTAAAATCAACTTTTAATGTCTGTGGGTGTGCGTGTATCAGTTCTCAATGATAAAGACTTCGATAATCCAATTACACAAAGCATTAGCTTACAACAGGGTGAAAAGCAACAAGAGTGGACTATGTCGTCAAACAACAAACAATATTAGCACACAAGTTACCTAAAGATACTGACAACACGAGTGTTAATTTGTGTATTAACCGAGAATAATTTATAGCTAAAACTTGTTTAACTTTCTCGAGTTAAGGCCCTTTTGCTTCATCGCTGCATCCCTTCATGGATGTAATGAGCCTCATAATCAAGAAAAAAAGTGGTGGTTGGTTCATTGTTTAGCCATAGAGATCATTAAAATGTTATCTCAGGCTCGTCCGAAAGTTGCTTTACGATTTCTTCTCCCAAAGGAGTTCTTCTTTCCTTTTCCATTACGACCTACTCTGCAATGAAATCTCAAATATCTTCACACACTGCTGGCCACCTTGTGCCTTGCATTGCATTTTCGAGCGTTTCAATGGGACCATGCATGTACATGACTTGCATTGCATGCAGGAGCTGGCGGATATAGCATTTAAGATGGGCCGGCTCTAGTACCAAAGCATATATGACTTTCATCATAGTAGTGTACAGTTTCACAACCAGATAGTTAGTGGCAGAACCAAAATTTCACTCCAGATGATGCAAAAAATATATCAAAATCACAAAAAAAAAATATAAAAATAAAATAAAACACAAAAATTGAGTACATTTTTTGATAAAAAACTAAAAATCATTCAAAGGTCTTATTAAGTTTCAAGAGATCCGCTACAGACTCTTTACAGCAAAAAAAAAAAGTAAATACAAATAGATAGTTACGTATTTACAAACGAAAGTACTAAATGAGACCCCAAAGATTCGGAGCGCTTGATAATAGCCTCATTCCGAATAGTTTTGAAGACATTTTTCTCAATGTAGCAAACCATGCTATTATTCATTCATTCAACTCTTAATTTTAAAACTAAATAATCAAATAAGCTCAAGCTAAACATCACATTCCAATACAATTAGGAATCATTTTTATACAGCAAATTAGAAATTAGGAAATCAATTAGGAGCTAGAGACCAAACTATTTGTTTCTATATAAGTACGTAGTCAAACATTTCTGCTACCTCTGAACTGAAGTGCTTGAAGCAGCTTTAACAGGCATGACGAGGGCGTCACCAAAACAGGTAGGAGGGTGTCATGTAAACCTGGCAAAATATTGCCCGGACCCGCGGGTCTACCTGTACCCGCTCAAAAAAGCCGGGTACGGGTACATATAAAGAGGACCTGCTGAAATCAGACCCGTACCTGAACCGACCCGTAATTTTCGAGTCGGTTCGGATCGGATACGGGTAATTCGAATTTACCCGAATTTTCTACTTCATAAATGGATTTAGGGTTTCATCTCACTTCACTCCTTTTCTCTCCAGTCGCCACTCTCTCTTTCTCTATCTCTCGCTCTCTCTCACTCTACCGCGGGTAATACCATAGTGCACAAGATCCACGCCTCCGCCGCCGTATCTCCTCCGTCCGTCGCTGATCCGTGCCACCAATCACCCTTAGTCCACAAGATCCGCTCCTCCGCCGCCGTATCTCCTCCGTCCGTCGCTGATCCGTGCCACCAATCACCCATAATCCACAAGATCCGCTCTTCCGCCGCCGTATCTCTTCCGTGTGTCACTGATCCGTACCTCCGCCGCCATCTCTTTCCACCATCCGTCGCAGATCTGTGTTCCGTCGTCTCTTTCCCCTTAGACCATAATCGCAGCTCCGTAGATCTACTATCGCATCAATGCACCTCCGCAAATCAGCCACTTCCACAGCACCGCCGGCCAGTTCCACTGCAGATCTACTACCACCGACGCACATCCTTCTATTTAACTCATTTTTTGATTTGTATGAATTTGTTAAGTATTTTGTTCAGTAGATGTATGAATGGTGGATTATGTTGTAACCTCGGTGGATATTGATGGTGGTTGACTGGTTGTGTAGAGTTGCATATTTTTATGGGCTAATTACAGCAGTGTCTCTGAGGTTAGGGTATAATTACAGTCAAGGATATTAAGTTTCAAAATGTAACATACCATGACCAAAAACTTTGAAAATGTATCAGTCGTATCCATCCGTTAGGGTTCCGTTAAAAAATTATACTTTTTGGCTGATGTCATTCATATGTATTTTTTAAATGTCAATACTACCCTTATACCATATATCTACATAACACTGTATAAAGATTACAAACCCTTATTTAAAAAAATTAGGCTTTCAACCCTAATTCCCAAAATTAGGGTTTCAAACCTACTTCTTTCTCTTTTCAAATTAAGATTTTAACCCTATTTTTTAAATTAGAATATTATTGAACCCTTATTTTTTTCACTCTTTCTTATTTTAAATCCTTTTTTCTTTACTTTTTCTATTTTTAAATCTTTAAATTTTCACTTTCATATCTTTAAATCTTATTTTAAATCATTTTTTCACCTCTTCTTCTTCACAGCAGCCCCCCGACAAATCCCCATCTCCTATTTCCCATCCAACCGGCGACCGATCAACCAACAGCGCCCGCGATGGAGTCGGTGCCACCAGCAACCCCGACGGATCCCTATCTCTTCTTTCCAGTCCAACCGGTGACCAATCAACCAACAGCGCCCGCGATAGAGTCGGCGCTGCCACCACTATCCCCGACGGATCCCCATCTCCTCTTTCCCGTCCAATCGGCTACATATCTACTTTTTTTTTTTGGATAATTACCTTAAATCTTGTTTTAGTTGATAGGTTGACTTAAACACAGTGGTAGATCGGTGGTTGATGGAGTTCGTTGTGGTAGTTTGATGACTGTCAGCGATGGTGGTCAAGAGTGGTCCGTGATGGTGGGTTTGGTTTTGGGTAGTTGTCTATTTAAGGTTAGGGTGGTCAAATGGTGGTAGTTGTGGTGGAATTTGGGTCATTGGTGGAGGCGGTGGTGGATTTCGGGTTGGTGGTGGTAGATTGGTCATGGCAATGGTGCAGGTGGTGGACCACGGCATGGTGTAGGATGGTTGGGTCACGGTGGTGGTGCTGGGTGCTTGGGTCACGACTGTGGTGCCCGGTGGATAGGTCACGGCGGTGGGGCATGGTGGGTGTAAGTAGTGGTTTGGGAAGAGAGAGGAAAAAACAAACTGAAGAGAGAGAGAAATTTATGGGGTAAAAAATGGTTTGGGAAGACAGAGGAGGAAAAAAAATAAAATAAGAGAGAAATTATATTTTGAAAGTAAATAACCTTCAAACTCAAGGGTAATGAAGTCATTTTCTTAAAACCGTTAAGTATTTTTGTATTCTGTTTTGTCAACGGACATAAGTGTAATTTGTCCAAACTATTGTCTTTGCCTGTAATTACCCCCAAACCTCAGGGATATAAGTGTAATTAGCCCTATTTTTATTTATTTATTTTTTGGTGCAAGATTTGCATATTATTATGTAATGAATTTTGATGGAGAAGAAGAATCATAAACATTGAAGAATGATTTGGCCATAAAATATGGCAAAATAATGTAATTAGAATTTGTTTTATTAAAAGAAAAATTAATTAAAAATTGGCATTTTACCCGCGGGTAATACTCTACCCGCCAGGGTAGGGTACGGATTCTGAAAAAGCCTACCCGAAAAAAATCGGGTAAAATATACCCGACCCGTTTTTACCCGGGCCTGATCGGATTTTACCCGTACCCGCGCAGGTATACCCGTTTGCCAGGTCTAGTGTCATGCCCCAAAAATAAGGAAGTTTTTTTCTTACGCAGATGCCGAGTGGACTGTGATGCATGCAATGATAAGGCAAAATTAGGCTGCATGAAGAGAGAGAGAGAGAGAGAGAGAGTCAAGAGTTGTATAAAAATGTAAAGTGTATTCTGGAGTGTCCTAAAAATATTTAGAACTCTATAGAAAGTTAAATAATGTTAGAATACTTTGGAAGCTAAATAATAGTTGTAGGACTGAGTAGATCTAGACTGTTCATTGAGAAGGTGGATGCCTATAAATAAGTAGTAGGTCATTTGTGTAAAGCATTCAAGAGAGATCAAAGTCCTCCGAGAGTTGTACTGTACACTTGTAATAAAGTCTCTTTAAGCCAACTTTGCATTAGTATGTGTGAGAGTGAGAGTGAGAGCCGAGGGAGCTTGTGAGGTACACACCGATAGGTAGGCAAGACTTTGGGATGAAAAAGGTAGTAGATGGGCTTACTTGCCTAGACGCCTCATGAATTGTGCCAGAATTTTAGGGCCCATAACTCTCAGTCCCTGACAAGTACATTCATATGCACATGTGCGTGCATTCGAGTACTTCCTTGACTTTTCTTTTTTTTTTTTTTTGTTGCTTTTTTCCGACCGTTTCTACTTAAGGTCCTTTTGATGTGCCCGGTCCGAGGGTGATCAATGGCAAGAGGGAAATAGTCCGGGCCTTATATATAATATAACCTTCAACGATAATAATAGATATTGGGTTAGATTGGACTACTCCACAATCGTGCTAGCTACTATTATGGTTCTTGATCAACATGACCTAAATCTTGCATCATTTGCATCTCAATGCCAAACTAAGTTGCTTTCAACATGGAAGAAATTTTTGTGGGATCTCAATTATCCATAGAGTTCAATGCTCACCTTGTTGATGTTTCCCATCCTGGTGTACTTCATATTCAAGTGCAACTGAACCAACTTATTTTTGAACTTGGGAAAGTTAGAAAATCTTTTTGGCTGATAGTTAACCTGCAAAGTTTGGAGAATTGTGAGGATGATGTCATATATGCAAGTTTGGTGCGGAAAACGATGTACTATAAGGAGACCTAAAGTTACAAAAAAAAAATTAAAATTAAAGCAACAAAGACAATCTAGAGGCTTGTCGAAAATTTGCTAGTACTGGGTGAAAATTTCTCAAACAAATTGTCATATGCAGTTTTACAGCGTAATATGACTTTGTTTATACAATTTTGCTTTGTATTCTATGGTAGGCAAAATCTTTCTACCTTGCATCTTTCACATTTTGCTTAATATACATAATCTTGTAATCAACAACAAAGAGGGGTCTGGCATACAGGAGAAAGTTTGGCCGGATATTGATAGCGTCTGGTGTAAGGGTGAAAAGTTAGTTTTTTAACTAGCCCAGCTTATTACAAAACAAGATTAGGTTGCATTGGATCAATACATTTTTAGATTAATTAGAAATTTATAAATATAAAAATTTGTGAAACAAATTACAAGAGTAGATGAGCACGCCACAAGATAGTTCATCTAATTATGAAGCTTTTCACGAAGACCCAAAAAACAAAAAGTAACTATTACAACCAAATCAAGAATAAAACTAATACAAGAACTGTATGTGGAGTTAACCAAAAGATTACAAAAATGGAATAGGCCAAAAGTGTTACAACTAACCACGACTGCAACTTGAGTTGAATTTTTATAAGGTTTAATTAATCCAACCACAGAAAATGTGAGTTTTTCCAACCCGCTTAATTATAATATTGGTTAAGATGGGTTGAGCTCATATTATAGTCGGTTATTCTGGGCTAGTTTTTAATACTCACATGATAGAAACTCATATTCTTGAACTTGAACCACCACCGTCGACTTCAGGCTGACGCCGCTCACCCTAGCCGCTCCAGACACTGCATTTGAATGTGCATTATGCTTGTTCTAGGTAAACATCTTAATTTAATGTGTGCATTTTCAACTGGAAGGTACCAAACTTAGTGGAAAACCCACTGCCGACTGACAAGAATCAAGAAAGGTTTTCTGAATTTCTAGTCCATTAAACTTGACAATCAACTAAGCTTTTCTGAATTGTCAATATAGCATTTCAATCAACATGTACTCAGGGAATCAAATCCATCAATATATGAAAATCAAATAGGAAAGCAATTGGGAAGCAAATGATCAATTTAAAAATGCGAACCTAATCTGAAAATGCTGAAGGTAGTTGACTAATTGACAGCTCACGGGTCACCGGTCGTCGACGCGTCGTTGCCGATAGAGGGTTGTTGGCCGGTGGAGTCCTCGTCTCGCCGTCGCTGCTTCTTCGATTGACGATTGTTCCAGTTCCAGATCTGAAAATGATCACCTCGATGCCTCCATTCGGCTAGTCGGCTGTCTTGTTAATTCCATATTTGAGCTGAGGCCAGAGAGAGTCGACTCGAGATGCCCCTACTGTGTCGCCATCTCGCGTTGCCCGTCACCAGTGAGTGGGCGTCTGCGGGCTGCCTGTCTGGGAGTGGGTGAGAGTCGGAGAGGTAGTTGGCGTAGGGCAAGTCAAAGAGTGAAAATCACAGACCAGAGACAGTACAATCACTCCCAAGCAAGTATCGGGTTGGCAAAAGCTAAAACTATTTTAACAAGAGAGCAAACCTTATGTTACAACGTCACTCTTGTTTTCGAGAATCATAACAGCAAACCATTGAAACGCACTAGAAAAACTTCTAGTGTTCCTTGTCTAGCATTGATGTTATAATTACTTTTGTGGCTCCAAAATGAGATTCTAACACATTACAGAGCAGAGAAAAGAAAAGAAAAAGGAAAAAAAATTTTGAACGCCACTATATTCTAAGTGGGAATACTTAATTCATTCTCATTAATTTGTTTTTGTACGGCAAACACCAGTTCATTCTACCAAACGCTGGAACACAATGGCCATTACATTCAATATCTATTTTGGAATAGTGAACCAAATGTGCTCACGGGGAGCATAATTACGAATACAATCACGATTACGGCAGTGTAATGCTCCAAACATCGAACCAAACGGGCCCTCATTCTCGAAAGCAGCGCTCCGACAAACTTGAACAAGTTTCAAGGTAATTTAGGACTAACTGGATTATCCGGATTTTGAATACAATGTTCTACACTCAGGTAATTTACGGTAGCAACCAAGTATAAAATACTTTCTTAAAAGGAAAACCTGTAATATTGTGCACCTCCCATTACAAGTTCTACAACTCTATGTCACTGTGTTGATCTGTATCCTCGATCTTTCCGGTAGCTTCTTCACCTTCATGCTGCTCCCCCACAATGTCAACATCTATGTCATCTGGAGCCACACCTTCAGAGCTCACCTTGCTCCCATCAGTAAAACTGGTGTTGGACTCTGTGGCATTGACAACAGTTTGCTGCTTCTCCATCATCCCAGACAACGCCAATCTTGGAGACCACTCAAGAACATCATCAATGATGTTGGAAACCCGCTTCTGATACCTGCAATATTAACGTTGCTACTTCAACGACGATCACACAAAAACACACGCTGTCTGGTTGTTAAACGTCAAAATGCAACTGGGTTGCTCACATGAAAGATATTTCCTTGACAGAATATGGACAACAGCGGCTATGACAAAATGCTTATCATGAAATTAACTTGCTTATCCTTTCATAATGATCAAGAGAACATATTCAGGGTTTCTGACCCCTTTGTTCTTAGATGAAATAATCCTTCTTCTTTTCCTTCGTCAACTAGGTTCAAGGTACATGGCTGCCAAAAGTTATTATGGTATACTTGGTAATAGCTACAAAGCAAATCCACAGGAAATCCTAAATTTTTATCCCAAAATTGACACCAAAATGATGTGGTAGCTTCTGGTTTACCCATTAAAAATCTTGGCTGACAGTTTGCCACATCATTTTGCCACGTCAGTAAGGAGTCAGAATTTAGGATAGAAATTTTGGAGAGCATACCATTACTCTAATTGTAAATTACTAAAATTTCACATACGCCTCTGTTTTTGCTTCACGTTTTTCCTTCTGGGAAAATGGCACGGTCAAGGTATTATGAAGAGCACTCAGGTAAGTACCCTAAGCAAATGTGTGTAAAAATAGGAGGACTATCAACCATATAGTAACTAAAATTAACCCAAGGCCAATCTTTTCTCCTTAGTCCCTCGTTCCAGACATTAAGATACACGCTATCTACAAAATCTTTACTGGCACGATAATTATTTCTTGCAGTAAACATAGATTAGCAGCTGAATCGCAATGAGTTATCTGTAATGAATTCTTGAACTCAGTAAGAAGACTAAAAGTTGACCTGGCTCGAGCTGCCTCATCAGGGGCATGATGCCTCAAAAGTAAGATTACCAGCCCAGCCACTACTGCATAGAAAAGCCTCGCCGTCCATTTTGGTCGCTCCTCCTCATCCTTCTTTGGCCAAAAGCGGAACAATTCACCCAGTGTCGCTTCCTCCGCAAGGATGTTGGGGAAAAACCACACACGTTTTCCAAGGATGATCCATATAGCACCAAAGATTAAGGCTCTCACTGTGAACAAAAATATATTCTCATCAATAACCCCTCGATAGTCGATATAAAGCAATATCTACTTGTTACACTGGCTATAAGAAACAAGGAATAATTAATAAAGTCAAATAAGAGCCGTAATAAGAAATCTTCTCTTGGGTGGTCAAGGGGTAAAGAACTTCTAATTAGTAATATATGATGCAAGTGAATCAAAAAAAGTAAACAAAAAATTGCATGTTTTCCAAGTGTTCAGAAGAATATCAGTTGTTCCAAGGCAAGCATATTTTACAAAGTTAGTTGTTCCTTGCAACAACAATCACGGCATGATATCAGCACAACATACAAGATACGAAAATTTATACCCTGGAAGCCATAAGGTAAATACATATGTCCAAAAAAAACTTACACAATTACATGTAACTAATCATTACAAACTACTAAACTCCATAACAAAATCCATTTTTACTTCTTTTTTGTGTGAAATTGGACATCACTTCAACGTAGCTATGAGCGGGAATTTGTCTATGCTATTAGGACCAAAGTATCTCTGAGTTAGGGGGAAAAATACACTGGGATATAAAGATCATAAGCAGCAGTCACATGCAATCGACATTCTCCAGTCTCTAGGGATTGAGATATAAAACAGATGGTACTAAGGGAAAAGCTCCTTTGCAGACAACTCTGATCACCCTAATGTGGCCAACATACTCTGCCACTGGAGTCAACATGCAAGGTGAAGATATTTCTCAACTACTGTCGCAAACTGCAATTAAAATTGAACGACAAAACATGTACTTCGAAACATCTGCAGCACATGTAGGCACATTATACTCCAACAGACACCAATACATACAATTCATGTCATTGGCCATGAAGCAACAATCTAGAATGATATGACGTACATACAGATTAGATATAGAATGATGCAAGGTATATAAGAAAATCAAGGTTGACCACAGTTGAGAGCTTTTAACAATAAAATACTCACCTGACAGCAGGCATAGTATAAGGAGGAGGACCCCCGCACAAGAGTAGAGTATGAGTAGCTTGCATTGGTGGGGATATACAGGAAACAAGCAGATAGCAAGCGTCAAAACAGGCCAGCAAAACGAGAGTAGTGTTTGCCACAGAGGTCGTCTTTTAACAAATGTCCATGCAAAAAAGGCATCATTATCAGAGAACACTTGATCCTGTAAATGACAGCCAACAAAGAAGTAAGTTAAACATCATTCTATACTTAAAAAAAATCTATTTAAAAGCTGAAGAAAATTTGTGTAACTATGTATATGCAAGCAATGCCAAGCTAGAAGAATCTAGAAAAAAGTGACGAATGACTAAAATACGTGATAGAATTGTCTATTAAGCTGATCAAACATGTTAAGCGAAAGAAAATAAGAGGCAAAAAGCTGCTTCATAGCTTGTACATCAGGAAATTGGAATTGTGGACTATATACTCAATGGTCTATTTCCAGAGACCATCACTACTGCTATCTTCCTATCCCATTCTTATGGAAAAGAGCCCATCTAGATGAAGAACTTTGACATCTATTTTGCTAGTTAGCTATGTCGCCCCTACTAAAATGTAGAGATGCGCAGAAGGAAAGGTAAAAGAAAAACACTAGAAGAGACATTACGTAAAAGAACAAGTCATTCTGAACAGGCAGTAAAAGTCTTCTTCAATCAAGGTTTAAGCACTTGTGCAACTGTAGAAGCACAAGTATCACTAGAATACAAGTCAAATTATTCAATCAGAACTTTTCCCCCTCAAATACTTATCTTCTTCATGACAGAAAAAAGCACTACATTCTACCCTTCTTGAGCTTTGGGTTTATCATGGCACAGTGAGTCTTTAACTTGGTGTTGTTAATCACACAGACACACACACACACAGAGAACACAGTGCATGTGTGGTTGCATATGTTTTTTGTGCTAGCAAGTGTAACAACAATATAGATTAACTATAAGTATTCATTTTCACCAGTATACCGAGGGCAAAGGTTTAGAAGATGATAATGATTTTACGAACATGTGCCAAAATCCAGGGTTACAAAGACAAGTCCTGAATGTACAATCAATCTACACTTTCTCCCTCTATTACACCGTCATCACACCTCCACGATCAGCGCCCATTACAATACCATATCATGCTACGTTCTCTCTTCTACTTTCTTCCTCTATGTCCTTGACACTATCAAGCACTCACCAAAACGGATGGAACTACAGCTAGCCCACCGCCACCTGGAAGCATTTTTACTTAAAAAGTACTTGCTTTCCATATTGTGTGTTGTGTGTCTCTGACTGACTGTATGTATGTGTATTATTTCAGGTGTGGAAAACACATTAAAATTCCAACACAAGTCAAACCTTCTTACCCATTTTTGGGGTTTTTCATGGTAAAAAATATCATGAAATCCTAAACTTTCTCTAATGTTAACGCAAGGTTGCTATGGAGGAGATGGTATAAAAGTTAACGAAGGGTATCTCAGAGGCGTTTTTACATGACAGTCAAAAGGAGTAAGAGGTCAAATGCGAGGCAAGGAGCCACAAATATGGCCTAGATGGAATAGGGTAAGAAAGTGCACATACCACAGTGCAAGGAGCCTCCCTCCCTTGCTCTCAATGGACCACAATACAGCGAACTTCGAGTTTAGCCTCCATGCGACATGCCTCCAAATTCCAGCAATGATATCTCATTGTCATCATGGAACTTCTTAAAATCCCGTGGAGGCCCAAGGATAGCCTATGATGATCATGCATAAATCGTAATGTGAAAATTGTTCTAGCTCAGTTTGGCTTATTAGATGGCATCAAACATGATTGGAGACCCATTTGTGGGGCTAATTAGTACCAGTTTATTCTCAATTTACTCACGGTCCCAAACACTAGATATTCTTTCTTGTAATCATCATATGTGCAACACGATCATGAACCCTACTCAATCTCAGTGGAAAACCTTACCTAAATAACGCCACACAGATGGCTTATATAATCAACAAATAGCAATGCAAGATTCAAATGGCCAATCCAAAAAGCTAAAATAGGGTTCTGTAGTGGACAATACATGCAAGAATAACAAGCATAAGCACAGAATAGTAAAAAAACTGGTTTATAAGGCTAAAATGATTACTATCAAACTGCCTCTATTCAAGGTTGGAGTGACTTCACTAGCTGTATATTTCTGCAAATTTTGGTTTCTTATCAAGGAAGAAGCTCAAACTATCATGCTAAGCCTATCCTATTGAAAACCTGGGTTTAGAACCAAAATACTAGAACTTTCAAGTAAAAATTAATGTGACAAAAACTTTGCAAAATAACGTGAGAAGATGAACTACTTACAAATCTCAGTTCATTCTACTTCTTCTTGTCTTACTTTTCTACAATTCAAAGTGAGCTCCCAAAGGGAGAAGCACAAATACGCGAATCTTAAAGCGAGACTTCTGCTTAATGGTTATATATTGCCATAAAACTTTATCATGGAGGCATCAGTAAGCAGCAAAACATTGGAGCAATATAAAAGTTCATTACGGAGGCTTCACTAAGCAGTAAATATTAAAAAGTCATGTAATAAGAGATTAAAAACTAAACATTCTCACATTTTGCTTTAAGGTTAAAAGGGAACTCACAGGGAATATCTCTAAATGCGCTGGCCAGGTAGACAATTTTCTCTTCCCAGGACGAACAGTTTTCACCACACGATCACAGCGCACCAAAAGATTCCTTCTCAGTAGAACATTGGCAATATCCTCTACTTCAAGATTCTTATCCAATTCTAGTATGTCTTTTAGCTCCGAATGATTTTTCAAAAAGCTTACAAAATCTTTCCCTCTAAAATATTCCACGCGTGTCTCCTGTAAAACAGCCCACCTAGACACCAAATCTTTATGATCTCTCACCTTCTCAGCAAGCAACTGAAACACATCCTTCTTGCTTGCTTGTTTCTGACATAAAAGTTGCACTAATAACATGAGAATCTAAATGTAAAATAATGATAATATTTATCATGAGAGGAAGGAAAACAGTCGGATCAAGCATAAGAAAAAGGTATGACAAAGCAAGAACAAGTCACATTACATCAATAGAAGGCTAAGTGAACAGACTGAGCAGATTTAAAGCTTTAGGTCATTCTGTTTCCTCTTTTTTGTTTCAGAGAGCAAAAGACTACTTTATGAGCCTTTTTAACAACTTTCTTTCTAAAATTGTCTCCAAAAACCACTTTCGACTCTGCAAACAATGCATTAGTAGTCTTCCACAATCAGACATTTTTTCCTTGGTCAAAAATTAAAAAACAGAAAACTTCTTTACAAAATGACTTTTGGAGACAATGAGAACAGTTTCAAAGCAGAGAAGGACAAAACAAAAAGAGACGCTATACAGGACCTTTGTATCTGATATTCACATCTTCTATTCTAGCAATATCCTTTGGTACAAATCCAAAAGCGAGTCAACTTTCTGTTTCAATATAAAGCCCTGTAAGGATCTGTGGGTCGCCAGTGGCATGTCAGAAAATGATATCGTTCAATTACATTATTAACATCAATTATAATGACAATGAGCCGCTGTGCAACTCTAAGGTCGCCAAAGTACGTAAACTACTACAAGTCTTTTCAGAAATCTCAAATAATTTGCCTTCGTAAAAAATAAAAACTGAAAGCTTACTTCTGAAATGTGTTCTGGAAAGAATGAAAAGAGGTCTCAGAACAGAAAAGGGAAAAATAAACGAAAAGGGTGGCAGGCGTGGGTGCGGAGCGAAGAAAGGCCTATGGAAAGCTGGCCAAGTGTTGGCTCCTCATACAGGACCTTTGCATCTGATGTTCAGATTTATTACGTTAGCAATATGCCAATATCCTTTGGTACATGATACAAGAGAGTCAAATTTATGTTTCAACTTAAGGCTTAAAGGATCTGCAGGTTGGCTGTGGCACACCTGAAAATGATAGTGTGACCAACATATTGAAGAACATTACTCATCAAGACAATGAGCCCCGGTGCAAACATAAGGTTGCTAGATTCTGTTTTTGGAGGTCACAGGGTTCAAAACGTAAACTGCATCAAAAAGTAAAATTTCCACAATTTTCCTTTTTTCCTGGTAAGTACGACTGTACTAGAAAAGAAAGGTCCCACAAAGGGGGCAAAACTATGTGCACAAGGGGCATAAAGGGTGGCCCACTGCACGAGGCTTCCCCGATTACAGGGCTCTCGGAAGGGTCGATGCACGCAAGGGTTGTACAAAGCGACATTCAAACAGGGGTCAGGGGTCCAAAAAAAAACCACTGACTGTACAAAAAGCTAATACGGGAAAAAACAAATGCCCCTCCACCTCGGATCTATTATCTCCAGCATTGCCTTGGGGTACGCAATACAAGAGATATAAGTAGAGGTGGCAAACTGGGTGGGTTGGTTGGGTTTGGGTGTGAATTAAATGGGTTGGGTATAAATGGGTGACTTACCCATTTAAACCCATTTAATTGCAGGTTAAATGGGTCCTCTATTAATTGGGTTGGTTTCACCCATCAAGCAGAAATGACCCATATATATATTGATGAAAATTTTTATTTGAAGCTATAGAAATGGGGCTCGTCAAGTTAATGCTCTACTCTTTCTCCTCATCTTCATCATCACCGCAGACCAGCAACCGTGGCCGCACCGGCGACCGCGGTCGCTGTCACACCAGCGACAACTACATCAGGCAACCTGCTACCACCATTCCGTGGTCAACAACAACCACCATACCAAACGCGATCACAGCCCCGCCGCCAAACCAAAATATGCACATCCACCAAACAGCCCCGCCGCCTTGCCGGGCTGCTACCGTCATTACGTCGACGACCACCACCACCACTCTCAACACCACCGCCCCCGCCTCCATTTGAGCCACCCGTTAGTAGCTTGGAGGCCATCCTTACCTTGAAAACCTAGATCTACAATAGATCTGAGCCTAGATGGCGCTGATTCGAGAATCTTGCTCGAGGACTTCGCCGGAATTTTCAAGAGATGACATGTTTGAAGCTTCTAGAGTAAGGATGGTGTTTGGTTGTGGGTGGTGTACTATTTCTTGTGGTGGCGACAGGGCGATGAGGACGGTAGAGAGTTAACAACTCCGGCATCTGATGGCGGCAGCACCGGCGGGGCACGAGTGGCGACAGCCGATCCGTTGTTGCCTTCATGGGATGGCCGAGACTTATTGGTCGACACAGTTAATTTAAAAGGTTTCATGGGCACCCACTTAGAACCCATTTAAACCAGTGGGTTATTGGGTTGTAAAAATAGCTGACCCATTAAGACCCAATTATTAAATGGGTGGGTTTGGGTGGCATTTAAATAGGTGGTTCTGGGCGGGTTAATGGGTTTGGGTTGTGATTGACACCCATAGATATAAGTATCTGTTCAACAAAAGGCTTAAAGGGTCTGCGGGTTGCCCAAGAGAAATGACATTTTTTGGTTAGTACTTTAAAGAACACTAGTCATAAGGCAATGAGCCGCGGTGCAACCATAATTTACATTATGTTTTCAAAACATGGAGACTGCCTCAAAAGTGGACGTAAGGCTTCGTGGACTGAGTCGTCATAGCTTAATTTTTCTTTATTATTTGACAACACGACTATATTAGAAATGAAAGGTCCCAGCTCGGGAGGGTATGGGGGGTGGGGGTGGGTTGGGGAACTATGTACACAAGGGATGGGGGCAAAACAATGTACACAAAATGAAAATCGAATAGTGGTCAAGGGCTCCAAAAATGCCCCTGACTACCAAAGGCTAATACAGGAAACAAACAAAAGACCCTCCACCCCCTCAGTGAGCCAACAAAACATAGCTACACCACAGCTCCAAAGCAAAACTCATCCAAAAAGTCTACAAAATCCACATCTGAAGATCGGAAATCCTCCTTAAGCCATAAAAATAGTATGCTCAACAAAAGCAGATGCAGTTTCTTGACCGGGGGCTGCCCTTCTCCAAATACCTACCTGTTTCTCCCCCTCCAGACCATCTACATAAGACAAAAGGGGCCAGTTTCCATCTTCTTCACATCGTCCTCGGCACCTTCACCCCTGTCCATGCTCACAACACCTCCTTGACTGATCGAGGCATGACCCACTGCAGCCTGAAAGCAATCAATCAACATATGATCAATTGGCTCCCTATCTTCCTTACATGTAAATTGTAATGCACCAGCTGACTACGATTTGTCCCCTTTTACTTATATTATCAGTTATCACTAGTCGAAACGGCATCGTGGATAGCCGTGCATCAGAAACTGACTTCAGACGGGCAGGCCTATACCAAATGCTCCTCAAGAGGAAAGCCCTGCCAGCAAAACCACCCAAAGCAGCATTAAAAGAATGAATGGAAACTTCCTCCTTACTGTTGGGTTTCCAACGGTGTCTATCTTCAGATTGGAAAGGGAAACTCACTTCTCCAAATCCGCCACAAGCAAGTACAAAGCTGCCAAAAACAAATACAAAGCCTTCAGTACCCAATCCTAAAAGTATTGTCTAAAAGCCGGATTCCGAGAACGGCCACTAATCAACATGTTGAAATAATCCTCTACACTGGCATCACTATTCACTGCCAATCTGAAACAACTCTGGAAACTCTAACCTAAGTGGCTGTTCCCAGGACCAATCATCATGCCAAAATCTCACTCTCTTCCCTCAACCACAAAAAAAAAGAAAAAAAAATGAGGTAACACCTCAGGAAAACCGGCCATCCATACTTGCCCCTCCCAGGTGCCTTCGTACCCCTCTAAATGGTCGCTACCAAAGCGAGTATCGACAATCTTCCATGACAAGGCACCCTCATTACTAGAATATCTTCATAGCCACTTGTCAATCACTCCCTGATTGAACAACTGCAAATCTATAAATACCCAGGGTACCAACCGACAATCATTTGAAAGACCTTGTCCCACACTAGAAGAAGATACTTGAAGCAATTCGCATTTCCAATCCCCAGGACTTCGCTCCTAATCTTTTCCAATCTCTCACGAATTGATACGGGCATGGGCATGGGCAATAGTGGCAATAATGTAACTTGGCATACTAGAAAGCATGCTTTTGATCAAAGTAAGTCCCCACCACTTAGACAAGTACTAATTCTATCATCCTGCCAGTCCTTTTCTCCACTCTTGCCACAACCAAATCCCACACTGCCTTAGATTTCCAAGTAGCACCAAAAGGCAACCCAAGTTATGTCATAAGAAAATGATCACATCCGACGCCCTATGATTCTCGCCAAACCCTCAACATTAGGCACCTCTCGCACCGCTGATAGCTCACACTTGCTTCCTTCAAGAGCGAAATCTCCCCTCAGACTGCCCACTAAAAAGCCCTCCAACAAGCCCATCATTCACGGCTCTACATAGGGTTTTCTCAAAGCCCCCATCACCACCAGGAAAAGAAATGGACAACCAATTTGTTTCCGGGATTGTTTTTCCTTTCATCCAACTCGTAGTAAAACTAATATAAAAGCCTGCTATAGTATAAGTTTTGTCGTGCGACTTATAAAAAATGCACCCCTGCCACTTCCATATTTACATGGTAATTCTCGACACGGATGTTATCATATAGGTTGAAGTTCGAAACTAACTACATTCATTCAGTCCTGATAGAGATTAGAACCCTCTACATTCTTTGACGTGGCAGGACATATCTCTCAAGCTATGTGGCTAGTATCATACTATAAAGAAACTTTCCCAGGAAATGAGGGGATAAATGATTCAAGTAATCATTATCTTAATGTTTGCAGTTGACAGAGTTGAATATGGAACCCATACCTAGGAGTAGCCAAATAACAGATGGGAAGTACATGATCACACCACGTGATACCGCAGTACGCCATTGCTACTGGGACACCACAAGGAGATGAACAAAAAGGAAAAAAAGAGTATAACCATACTAATTCCGTAGAGCCACCATGCATATCCTTAAAAAACTAAAATTGCCTATAGAAATGTCAACCTCAAGATTGTAGAATTCATGCCTAAGGCACTTGAAGGTAGACTAGGAGAGAGATATTAATAAACCTGAATCCTAGCCTCGCCAATTGTAATACAAGCTAACAGAATGCAGACCCGTAGAATGTAGCTGTAATGTCCCTACTTTGCACACAAACATTTCAGAATTTTCTGATTGCCATAGAAGAAGTATCATCTGCAGACTTCTGTATGATTGCTGGAAGGCAACTAACAACCATCTCTAGTAATAACAAATTCACTGAAAGCAATGACATAAAAATCCTATACTAACCCTAATTTACAATAGGTTTTCATAAAGAACCTTCCACTTGACCTCTCAACACCATCTAATGGTTCCTAAACCTAGAAATATTTTCGAAGGCTTCGAAGTCCACATAAATGATATCTGTAGACTTAGAGTCATCATAACCATTGCAAGATCTGAGTGAATCATACCCCCACATTTAACATTGTCCCAAAAGGATACCTCCTCAACCAAACCCGCCATCACCACACTACCCGCCACCTCAAGCAATGAGTGGCATAAACTGCATAATTATAGTCACTATAAGGATGATACACTTGGTCATATTCAAGGGTGGCAGACTCCAGTTCTATCATAATATCTCAATTATAGGAAACACAACTATTAAAAAAGGAAAGTACATTTCCAGAACTCAAATGTTTGTCCACACCATGACTTGCTAGTAAAAAGGTAATATCTATTGGTAATGCACTTTCTAGTGATAAGTTGCCGAGTTCATTCGAGGGTGTGACAGACGCTCTACATCAATAGAAATGCGCAGCATTTAAGTGAATCTTGACAAAGGTCCCCTCTAAATCTAAAGTTATCATAAAAAGAGTACCTGACCAGCCCACCACCACTGTACCACCCCATAGCAGTGGTGTCAGAAGGGGAAAAGGAAGGTATTGTAGTAAAGCACTTAGCAAACTTGGTGGTGGCTTCCATCTTTATCAAGATACGTTGGTTTTACAAAACAGAATTCCGTTCCATAATGGTGGTACCATTTGTCATTTTTTTCCCCTTGCGAATTCCTAAGCTAAAATATGAGCCTGTAAGGATTGGTCTTTAACAACACATATTTTTTATATGTACTCTGTTTACGAGTTTGATTCAAATTTTCAGATGTTCAAAGCATATCCTAGAAATCAGCAAAAAAAACGAACGCTACAGCCATAAGAAAACCGAGGGAGTTAAAATCGAATTACCTACAATCATCAAACAATTTGTAGTCTTGATTTGAATTTCTAACGATTTCCATGCAGCGTTTAGAGCGAAATGAGTAATAAAATGATCTCCAGTTGTCATGTTACAGAGTTACACACAAATCACCACAGGCAAAAACAGTAAAAAGATACCCACAAGCGTGTCAAAACATCCCAAACAACCGGGGCTGATTATAAACCATCGCTGGTCCGATCAATTTAACGTAGATCGCTTGCCAAATTCGACGAGACAAATGTAAATAAAAAAGGAGATCGCAACGTAACATCGGAATTAGAAGCAACGAAAACCTAACCCTAGGAGGAGTGTCGGTGTTGGGATCTCTGCTGGTACCGTTTTGCAGCGATCCGGTGGATCGCCGGGCACGCTTCTTCTCTGCTCCGCCTCCCGGCTTCTTCATCGTTTGTTTGTTTGTTTGTTTTGTGTCTTTTTCTATTTTTGTTTTGGGCTGCGCAGAGGTTTTGGGAAATGGAAACGAAAAAGTCACATGACGTAACGCATGGGCACAAGATGGGTTAAACTATTTGTGCTACCAAAGTTTTACCTATGTGTGAGAATGGGTCGTTCTAATTTTTCCCTTCTTTTACCTATACTATATATGTGAGATTAGGTCAAATAAGATGGCACATCTCAATTGCTACTAGTCAACATCGAAGCTGATGCCGGCCAATTACCCATCACCTCTTCATCACCAACATGCCGACCACATATCACCACCCATCACAACCATCGTTAGTTAGCACCACCTCGTCACCATGTCACCCCTATCGCCTACAACCACTCGCCCATAGATCTATGTTAAAGCTTGGGTTCTGATGGTTGGGGGGGGGGGGGGGGGGGGGGGGAGCACTACAAGAAAAGACGGACTTTTAGCGACGGATTGTATTCCGTCGCTAAAAAATATTTCAGCGACAGGTTTTATCGTCGATAAAACACCCGTCGCTAAAACTTTGTACCGACGGAAGTATCGTCGGTAAAAGAATTAGCCACAAACTTTTGTCGACGGATATTTACCGACAAATGTTACCGTTACTAAATATTTTTAGAATTTTATAATTTTTGATGATTTTTTAAAAAACATTTAAGCGACTGAATATCTCCATCGCTAAAAATTCTGTCAGTGAAAAGTGTATTTTACCGACGAATTTTTACCGACGGGGTTGTCCCGTCTTTAAAAGTCCTATCTTAAATCTCAGATCCCCTTCTTCCTTTTCTTTTCCTGTTTCTCTCTCTCTGTTAATTATTTCTCACTGACTTCCTCTACGGCAACCCACCTCCAGCGACACCCCCGTTTTCTTGCCGACGCCACGCCACCTCCGGCGGCGTAGTCTGCAACTCCGGCCGTGCTTACTCAAAAATTTCTTTGATCTCCGGCCAACTCCGGTAAGTTAATTACCTTCCACCTTAACAGTCGATTGTTTAAATTTGCTATATTTCCTTTTCGATTTTATTAATTTGCTACTGTTGCTGTAAGCTTACCAATCTATGCATGCATTGTATGCTTAGCAATTTGTGCTTACCAATTCTTTCGGGTCTCTCTTATTGTTCCTTGCTGGCGTTGGGATTTATTGATTTCAGTGCACTTGTGAATTTAGATGGATTGACAGGGGTAGTAATTGCTGTAACTGAGCAATAACTTTCACCTTGCACCTTTTGCTACCAGGATCATGCCCGTGCAACTTTTATCTCCCTTCACTTTTTGCGAATTTCTAACATATAATCTGAATATCTAATGGCTGAACTTAGTCTGTAATGACGGATGCGAGAAATATTAGTCAAATTAGAACAGAAACAACTAGTAAGTCAATGTTTACATGATTGCTCAAATGCTAGTCTAGAATGTCTAAAAAATCAAAGGGATAAAAAGTACCTAAGGATTTATGATCTTGGTTGTTGGGAAATTGACAGAAATAAGTTACATGAACTGGATTTAGGGCCTATTATTCATTTTCTTCTATCTGTACATTGAGCGGATCAACAATTTAGGCAATTAGGTCATCAATTGACTGGGTATGATCATTTTATTAATATTACTCTATCTTAGCCAGATTAGCAGTTCTGTAATTTGATGGATTTACTTATATGGAACCAAGAAAGAGCAGGTATTGAGCAATCGTGCAACTCCCACTTTATGCTACCACGATTATACTTGAGCCCCTTCGACTTGTTTGTCACTATCTATCAGTAGCTATTATCTATCAGTAAAACATATGTCAAATCAGAGCACAAACTTCAAGTCACTGTGTACATGATCAATAACTAGTCTATAATTTTAGAAAATGTCGAGGGTATAAAATTATCAAAAAGAGGGAGTACTCTCTCTCTCTCTCTTCATAAATGTGATCAGGGAGCCCATTTGTATTCTCTGACAGATTGTAAAAATTAAAAGTAAAAGAGAACGTGGCAATACTTCAAAGTTTTCAAAAGAGTAAACATTAGATTTGTTTGAATGCATATGAGGATCGTCGGTATTGTTTTTATGATGCTTTATTTCGTTAGAACACCAAAATAAGATCATACACTTTTTAATGCATGATATACAATGCTTGAGCTATTGTTTAAATCCTTAAGCTTTCAGAACATATGGTAACTTCTCATGGTATTATCAGATATTCAATTTTCACAAGGTTTTGAATTCGATTCTTCCTGCCTGAATATTTGCAACCCCCCCTCCCCTCTTCCCTCCCCAATAGCACAATTTGTAGTCTGATTATTTGTGTACTTGGCGGTTGTGTACCTTAATTTTAGGTTGTTAATTGATAATTTTAGATTGTTAATTTTGCATTGAGCATATGAGATATTGAGATTGTTGACCGAGGATGAGACCCAATTGGATTGCATTTACAATTTTTATTGCATTTGAGAATTGAGATTGTTGATGGAGGATGGGACCCAATTGGATTGTTGCCCGGAGGTGTCGGACACGTGTCTGGATGTGTCGATGAGGTGTCGAGGTGTTGGTAGGTCACGGACACCGCGTCCGATCTACACCGACACCGAAAAATGTCACATTTTGGCTTTATACTTGTGGACACCTCTTGAATCGAACCCTAAATTCAACTAATTGAATCCTAAATTGAATGTCCTAATCCAATCGAACTAATTGAATCCTAAATTGAATGCCCTAATCCAATCGAATCCTAAATTGAACTAATTGAACCCCCTAATTGATATGCGAAATTGAATGCCCCAATTCAACCGAACCCTAAATTGAACTAATAGAATCCAATCGAACCCTAAATTGAAGTAATTGAACCCTAAATTGAATGCCTTAATCGAATCCTAATCGAACCCTAAATTGAACTTATTGAACTCCCTAATTGAATGCCCCTAATTCAACTGAACCCTAAATTGAAGTAATTGAACCCTAATTAAACCCTAAATTGAATGCCCTAATCAAATTGAACCCTAAATTAAACTAATTGAACCCCTAATTGAATCCTAAATTGATTGCCCTAATCCAATCGAACCCTAAATTGAACTAATTGAACCCTAAATTGAATGCCCCAATTGAACTTAACCCTAAATTGAACTAGGACTACCCTAAATTGAAGTAACTGAACCCCCTAATTGAACCCTAAATTAATTGCCCTAATCGAATCGAACCTCAAATTGAAATAATTCAAGCGCATCGGATATGTGCATTTTGAACAATTTTTTTCCATTTGAACATTGATCATTTGTTTGATAATTTTAGGTTGTTAATTGTGCATTTGAGAATTGTGATTATTGATCGATGATTTTAGATTGTTAATTGATGATTTTAGGTTGTTAGTTGTGCATTTGAAGTAATTGAGATTAATAATTGATGATTTTAGGTTGTTAATTTATGATTATAGATTGTTAATCGTGCATTGAGCATTTGAGATATTGAGATTATTGACGGAGGATGGGACCCAATTGGATTGAATGTGTGATTTTTATTAATTTTTATTGCATTGAGCATTTGAGAATTGAGAATTGAGATTGTTGACGGAGGATGGACCCAATTGGATTGAGATACCTGTTAGTTAGCGCAGACACGGACACCACGTCTGATCAACGGTGTCCGACATTTAAAAAATAAATCAACGTATGCCGATGTGTCCGGAGGTGCGTGTTCGGAGGTGTCGGACACGTGTCGGTATGTGTCGGACACGTGTCAGTAGGTGTCGGACAAGTGTCCGGAGGACTAGGACACGTGTCCGTATGTGTCGTACGTGTCGGACACGTGTCCGGAGGTGTCAGACACGTATCGGACACCATATCGACACTCTATATAAGGTGTCGGAATTGAGATTGTTGACTGTGCATTCAATTTAGGTTAATTAGGTTAACGCGACGTTTTTAGCATGCACCCCCTGGAATCTCATCGTGGTTCCTGCACTGGCTATAATTAGCTGTAATTAGTCCTGATTAATAATATTTTAATATATCAATTAACCCTAATTAGCTCTAACGAGCCTACTTAGTTTTAATTAACCCTAAGAAACCAATGAAAATCAAATTAGTTGTAATTACCCCAAATTAGCCCAGACACACGTGTGGAAGAAGGACAAGGACGAGGCGCGCCAGGCCCGCGACTATGTTTCGGATATTGCCCAGCGGATCGATGTAAGTTGATGTGTTTAATTAAGTTGTTAATTTTTTTTTACTATCCTCAATGTCTGTTGCGTTAATTAATGCCCTAACATATCTTTAAATCACTGTTTTTGCAGGCCTCGTATGAATAGCTTAGGGAGTCCAGACAGCCATCAACGTCCACTAGTATGGGTGTGAGTACTGAGGCATTGAAGCGATGGCTGGATACGCCGGAGGTCGTCAATCGGCAGAAAGGCCGCATACGCGGCTGCCTAGCACGACTGCTCGCGCCGTGATAGAGGGTCCTCACCCCTTGCTACCCCTGCACAGACACCGGCTCCTTAGCATCCGTTGGACGAGGAGGAGATCCAGCGCATTGCTACGGTGGTGTTGAGGCTGATCAAGGAGCAGGATCAGCAGGGTACCGCTGCCGGACATGCTGAGCCGGCCCCGGATCAGCAGCAACCCCTGATGAGCCCCTTCTCGTGCCCGATCCCAGCTTCTCCCCCTCCCCTCGCCCAGTCGCAGCTTGTCCCCCTTCCCCGCCCGGTCCCAACTTGTCCCCCTTCCCCGCCCGGCTTGTACATGATGACTATTTTTTATAATTGATTGTATATATTTATTTGTGTATTGATTATTGTACGTTGTTGAGAATTGTGTATTGATTATTGTGCGTTGTTGAGAATTGAAATTTTCATTATAGGTCTGGGTAATAGAAAAATAAAAAAATATATTTTAAAATTTTTTTTGACTTTTGGCGACGGATTAATTCCATCGCCAAAGTGTTTCTTGTACTAACGTTTGGCGAAGGAATACTCCGTCACCAAAAGTCTTATTTAGCGAAGGAACATTTCGTCGCTAAATTCAAAAAATAGAAAAATAAATTAAAATACGTAAAATATAATTAGCAACGAATATTCCATCGCTAATTAATAAATAAATCCGTCACAAAAAAGTGAAATATTAGATGACGAATTTGAAAATTCTGTCGCCAAACTTTTAGTAACAGACTTTTATACGAAGGGACTTTTAGCGACGGTATATCCGTCGCTAAAAATTTTAACAATGGATTTTTAGCTTTTAGCGACGGATTTACCCATCGCTAAATGCCTTTTTTCTTGTAGTGGAGAGAGAGCAAAAGAAAAGTAGGAAATAGGATTTGAAAAGGAGGGAATTAGGGTTTTAAAACCAGGGTTTCAAAATTCGGATTCATAGTATAGATAATGTATGTACAAATAATGATATTAGCATTTTTAAAATATGTATTGACGACATCAGCAAAAAAGGGTCAACCAATTATGAATACGGCTGATAACTTTTCAAATTTGCGGGGCATTTATCTTTTTCAACTTTGTGCCTTTGATTATAATATCACCCTAAACTCGGGAATCTAAGTGTAATTGACCATTTTATATTTTTTGCAGTTAAATAATTTTTTTCATTTCTTAAATATTTTTTCTATTTCATTTAGCCGTTAAAAATTCTATTTAGAGTGACATTATACTTAAGTGCACAAGTTTGAAAAGGCAAATGAACGATTTTTAAACTAATGTCATGGATACGTATTATAAAATGTCAATAAATTTCTTTCAAAAAATGAATATGACAACAATCAAAATGTGCTAAAAATTTTAAAAAAGTGAAAACTTTAAAAATAGTACGGCAATTTTGGTCTTCTCTTTTTTAATCAAATCTCCTGAATATTTTCTTTGTAGTTTTATTATATTCAGGGCGCGTATGGTTCCCTTTCCACTGATAAGAAGTGCCTTCGCAAATGCGTCATCTTCAGCCATTTCTCTCTCAACAGTACTGACCCGTTAAGGTCGTTATGGGTCTCCTCTTCATCTTTCATCACAGTTCACAGGACATCCATAGATGGGTCTAAATTCATCAGTTACGAACTCAACAGACGAAGGCCCAACTCTTACTCCCCTTGTCGTGCTATAGAAAGAGACTCAGAGTTTGAGGTTGACCCAGATAAGGCCCGAGAGGCCCTTCGAAAGCTTGACCAGCAGCTTCAATCCCTCTCTGAGAAACAAGTGAGCGCCCCAAAGATTAGGGGTATGTCTTTCTCTCTCTCTAAATGTACGTCTCTGTGTGTGTATTTATGTGCTTACTGTCTGTACTTATGGAACCACTTGTTGTTTATTCAGCTAAATTTGCTGACAATCATGTTCGTACACGCGGAAAGTTGGTATAGTGATATGCTTTATGCAATCAATTGGGATTTGTTGCTTCACTTGCTAATAGATAATGTATGTGCATGTGCGTGCGTGAGTGCGTGTTTTTGTGTGTGCCTATGTGTGTGTGTGTATCTGCTCTTTCGTGGAATTGGGCAAAAGTATTCATGGTTGCATGGTGTTTCTTGAGGCCCACCAACACATATTGCTTAATTTTTTAAAGAACGTGTAGAACTAGTTTAGTAATTTGTATGGTTTTTACTTAGATGTAATTATGTCTGTCAAGGAATTTACTCAGTACCCACATCAACTAGAGTAAGCCGCTGTCTGATCCAGAATTTATGCTTTAGGATGCTGTCAATATGCGTATCAGTTTTTGGCAATAGATACTTTAAATGTCCAATTTGGATTTGAACCAACTCAAGTAAGCCGCTGTCTGAGGATCTGTAGTCTAAAATGAGAAGCCACTAATTTAGCTGGAAGTTGTGAGTTCCGTCAACAATGTCCTGTTCTCCGACGGTTCCCCTTCTCTAATTCACTGGCATTGCAGCCACCTTCCCCAGGATAACCAGGTCAGTCTTGGCTGGATTCAACACTTTGGAAATTGATGCATGATCGGCATGTTTCATATGTCTGTTTAGATTCCGTTTCAAAACAAATTTGAGAAAAGTTGTGTTGAATACAAACTGAGTAAGTTTTTGTACAATTGTGTTGTGTGGGAACCCTTCGATGGAGAGTAGATTCCACCTCTTGGTTTTACTTATTAAAAATAAGCATGGATGTGAAGAGGGGGTGGATGGGTCTGGAGTCCACCTTCTCAGAGGCTTGTTCGGTGTTGATAGAAGTCCATTCAGATTTATTGGACTTCATGCATGGACAAGTTGAATGAAAGGGTTGTGCTTTTGATCATCCTATGCATTTCTGAGGGGAGGAACTCGCCATCTTTTACAATGAAGAGCATTTCGAGGGTGCGAGCTCCACGAAGGTGGATATTCTTTGCTTGTCTTAAGCTCTTGGGAGACATGTGATATTCTTAGGAGGAAGACAGTGCTAATGAGCCAGTGTCACGTTTATAAGAATAATGCTGAGACTGTGAATCATTTGCTTCTTCCTGTGATGTAGTTCAGAGACTGGTGTTTGTTGTCTACTCTTTCTTGATCTAATATACTATGCAGTATGTTAGGTGCTACTTACTCAGTGGTGTGTGGCACCTCTTTCTGTGATACGTCATATATGGCAGGAACTCGCTAGCCAGTGCCTGGACGACGTTTAAGCCCATTGAGCGTCTTGACCACTTACTTGTTGAGCCTATTTGTCTTGTGGCATAACACGAATTCAGCTGTCTTTTGTGGAGTTCATTGACATCTTTTGTGCTCCCTTGTTTTTTTCCCAAGGCTTTAGTTTCTTGGGGTCCTGGAGGCTCATAACACCATCAGACAATGCGTCATCACACCACAGATAGTGCTAACAGTTTCCTTGAAATTTTGGAACTCCTTGATATTTTAATTTGCTTCTTTCATTTTCAATATTTTTCTTTTTCCCAATAGGATGAGCCTTTAAGTAGCAGTAAGGTTGCACCATTGACTAATATTTGGGTACTGCTGCATATATGAATCCTCCCTAGACCCCATGACAGGGAGCGCCTTGTGCAATTGGTGCCTTTATTACAAATTTTTCCAACGTAGTTTGCTTGCAGAAGCATGGTTTAAGTTGGCTGGAAGTTTATTTACGAAGTCGAGCTATTTCATTCCTCTCAAAAAATTCATGAAATAAGCAAAAGCCTTTTATGCGTTTAGACGACAGTGGGTCTTACCCTTGGTTTTGAGATGCCTAAGATCGTGAATGTGTAAAGGTTGAAGCACGCCACCAAGAATATAATTAGGTGATTTCACAGATTAGTTTTCTTCAAAACATTTAAATTATGTCCTGATGAGCCAATGAAAATAACTTACCTGTATCTGTTGCATAGTAGTTTCATAGTTGCATGGAGATCAGGTTGATCTTGTGGTTAATGAGTAACTATGTCATTTGTCGATAACAATATGTGTCGGGTGCAGTATGTGTGTATGCTGTGGTATCGTCAATGCTATTCAAAAGTGCCAGCTTCAGCACTCTCTTTTTGAATAACAGTATTTGGACACCTCAAAAGAGTTTTATGGCCTCTATACCTGGTCCTATCATATATTGATCAATGCTCCCACCGTTCGAGAAATAGCAGAGCAATTTAAAAGTAAAGTTAATCCTTCACATGAGCCCCTCAATTTCAGAATGACAACTAGATGCTTGCTGAGTTCTTATGTGATCTAAATTGCATACAAAATGTAATTTTGGTGCGAAGCTCATGGGGTAGAATCAGTTATGCTGATCTGATCTGTTCATGAATGGTTGCAGCTTCAGATTTGGATCGTGTAACAAGAGATCAAACATCAGAAGTTGATGGACCAGAATTTGAAGGATCTTTAGGATATATTGCTTTTGGCCTCATTCTTTTCACCATTTTCTATAATGTACTCTTTTTCACAGTAATACAACCATCTATTGATGGACCAGAACCAGCTCCAGCAACATCTTCTGTAAGAGAGGCTTCAAAGCTTTGATAGAAGTTGCCCCCGGTTCAGGAGTTTCTGTTCAACAATGATATTGTGTATTTAGGTAAATTTTTTACTAAAGACCTCTCGCCTGAATGGTAGTCGAAGTTATACTACTTGGTGAGAATCAGTTGTTCTGCTTGTGTTGAGGAGAGGCGTGCAAAAATTATATCGAGAAGGATGGTGTTCCTTGGATTATAAGCAGAGCTTACACTTAAAGTTAGTAGATGACATTGATTGTTGCTAATCTTATATTTTTTGTATTTTCACAAAATGGGTTTTATTTTTTTGCTGTGCATTACTTAATTTCCTCTGACCCTATGTATATGACATACTAACGTGTATGTTATAACAATTTTCTTCTGGTTGGGTTTCTCTCTCTCTCTCTCTCTCTTTTTTTTTTTTTTTGTGAAAGGTCCTCATTTCATAAAGCTCCACCACAACCTGTATTAGTCCTTATCAAACCAATTACAGCAATTTACATTTGACTAACGTAGAACATATATAGGAAAGCTCCACTCAGGACAGAGCTGTTTGTGTTGAAGATTGTTCTTTGTTCCCCTCCAGCTCAATGTTCTGAACTTGATCAGATCCTCAATTATACTTAAGGATAGCCTGAGGATTTAGTTGATGATTGTTAAAGATTCTGCCATTCCTTTCCAACCGTAGCACATAAGTGGTAACAGCTGCAGCAAGTTTGCTTATCTTAGCTCTGAACTCTTCCTCTAAACTTGCTTATAAGAAGCTGTAGGAATTGGTTCCAGCTTTGAAATCTATCAGGTATGCTGAGCCGATTAAGGACTAACGCCCAGATATATCATGTGTAAATTAACATGTCGTGTACAAATGGCCATGGGACTCCTGAGCTTGCTTGCATAGCACACGGGTATCATCAGCAATAAGTTTCTATGTACGCTTCAATTTATCCTTGGTTCTCAAGCTTCTTCGACAAATCATCCGGAGGATAACTGCACATTTGGCGATTTTGCTGTAAACGACGCCCTTTCTGTCGAGGGCAATGGCCTTTGATTTCCTTGTAGCATTCCATATTGACTCAATAGTAAAGTTGCCAGTTTTGGTTGGTTAGATACTGATATCAAGAAAGTGCAGAAGTCGAGACCCACTGGACTCCTTAAGCTGAGTGCTGGTAGTCTTGTAGGACTCCACCTTGGTCATAAAGTTGGTCACGTTCTTCTCGGCCTCTCTCTCATTCTTCTCCATGACCATCACACTTTGTTGTTCCTTGTCAAGGAGTTTGGCTGCAGTGACAAACTTCTCTCAGCGGCGGAAGTCTAATCGAGAGGGGCCAAAAAGTGATAAAAAAAAAAAGTTAATGACTAGTATAAAAACTTCGGAAGGTTCAAGTTCATAAAAATATAATTTATTCAATCGTATAATTTTTCATTCGTGGTGATTTATTTAAGTTGGTGATATTAGTCAACAAATTACTAATCCTGCATTAAATAAACTTAACTTTTACATGTAATATATATATATATATATATATATATTATTAATGTGATAATTAATTATACGAAGACAATAGTGTATGTCTAACTTAACTTACTATAAAAATTTAAACTAAAAAAATTAACCTTGATCTATTCGTATTTCCTTATAATCTGAAGATTTGGGATTTAGATTCAGAAAAATGAAGATGGAGCAAGAAAAAAACAAAGACAAATATCACAGCGGCCGAGGGAACAAAAGTTAAAAATATAACAAAAAGGAACATCGATACATTAATTTTACAATATAGCAACATTTTTGTAACTATTTTAAATATAATTTTACAGTATTTAACAAACTAAAAAAAATCAAAATTTGGGGAGGGGGAGGGGGTTCCCCCGGGTCATGCATTGGTTCAGCCCTTGACTTCTCCGCTCCATTTTGAACTTGAGCCGTAGCTTGCCAAAAGCAAGAGTTATTATACATTTACTAAAGTACTAATGATGTGAACGGGGGTACTAAAAATTTCTCAACAACTGTTGACCTTGGATGAAGAAAATTGAGCTATAGTGACAACCTAAAAGTGTGGCTATAGGCTCTAGTGATGGACCATCACGTGACGGCCTTGAACACTATCTAGCTCTATAATTAAAGAGGGTTGTGTTACCTTTAGTGACGTACACATTGTCACTAGTGTTTGCCTACGAAGACATTTTGATGGCTACAATGGCGGCTTCTCTGACCTACAATGATGGTTACGCCCATTATAACGGATGTTACAAATTCATTTTGATTGTTTTAGAAGATTTCCTTTCATGTTTTAACAAAATAAAATCGTATTCAAATATAGTGACATTGAAAACCATCAATATGATAGTCTCTAGTTTCGTTTTACATTCGGACCTGCACGTATTTGAAATAACTTGCTCGAAGATACCACCGCTATATATATATATATATATATATATATATATATATATATATATATATATATATATATATATATATATATATATGCATGCATCTACTATAATCATCCTTAACATCCTTAAGTAAGCCATGAAGGAATCCATAGATAATATCATTTACCGACACTCAATCACTCTACCTTCATCCATAATTTAAGCCATGGCAATTAAGAAATCCAAAATATTGATTCAACATTAGACGAAATCCAGTAAGCTTAGATCTTGGCATCCTTTCCTTTAATTATAAAAGAACAAAATCAATTGGACGAGGTTACTTTTTGCTGGTCTAATTCGAGGCTACATCGGATGCAATGACATATTAAAAGAAAAGTTGGAATAATCTCGTAAGTGCTCCCAAGTCTGATAGCTTCCATTTCTCCATCGCTCTTGCCTTACTCTTGCTAGTCTTTGCACAATATGCAGTGTCGGAGCCAGAATTTTTTTCTAAGGTGGGCACCAAAATCTCAATTTAAAATTAATAATCCTACTAGCAGTAATTGTTAAATTATACCAATTTCTAATTGTATATTGTAAGTTCCAAAATTCAATTGTCACATTCTAGATTGATACAAAAAAAAAAAGGAAGGGTTCTTGGAAGTACAAGATTGAAGAATCAATCACTGGATCTTTTCTTACTTTCACCGACTGTCGTTACCATTAGTATCATCGTCGAGAAATTAACCTGTTAACTGCCGTCCGTAAGTGCTGTCGCCGGTGAGCTTGTGATCGCCCCTGAGGGCCATGCCTACGCACGTGAGGCCATGACCTTTGGGCTTAGGGTGCCGTGACTTGCAAGCTCGTGACTTGCAAGCCCGTGACCTGCTAGCTCGTGACTTGCAAGCCCGTGACCTGCTAGAGGTGGCCTGGCTAGTGGTGGCAATGGCATTGGCCATTGAGTGCGTGTCGGCGAGAGGAAAGGCCGGTGGGCAGTGAGAGAACTGAGGAGATGGAGATGCTCTCCTGTCCACATATGTGCCTTTAAAGTTTTGAAAGTATTGAGGCTTTGAAATCCGTAACAATGAAAGTAAAAATTATATTTTTTTTGTTGATTTTATACGTAGATTAAGTTTTTATTTCTATTTTTTTTGGTTTATTTGTTCAAGTTTAACATTTTAAATGACTGAAAGAATATTTTTTTTTAACCATCTTTAAAACTTTTAAGCATATTAACATGTAAAATGACCATAAATACATCTCCTTTAAGTATTTTTTTTAGGTGAGCACTTTCACCATTAAGGATAAAAATATATCATCTGAAGAGGAAAAATTATAGAGAAGCAGGTGGGCACCGGCCCACCGGTGCCCCCCCCCCCCCTCCCTCCCTCCCTCCCTCCCTCCCTCCTCTCCCTCCGCCACCGGCAGTATGCCTTTAACTGTAACATCTTTTGCTTGTCTTTATAGCTAATATATGCCATATCTTTTTGATTGGGTAAATTATACAAGGACTTGGAAACATAATGCATTTTAAGTCACAGAATCATGTCTTCTGTTTTTTGAGAAAATTTTATGCACAAAGCCACGCCAAACTATTAAAACACATTCCAAAAAGGACAACAAAAGCGTCACCGGAAGCCGAGAAGTCTTTCTCGCCCGGGGAAGACAGAAACGGCCGCCTTAAAGGCTCTTCCATTTCCCGCCAAACACAAAGAGAAGACAAAGTGAGAAATCAATTAAGTCTGTAAGTCCACTTCGCACCTTGGCAACAATGGCAAGTAGAAACAGGTTTTTCAATGGTTGATGTTCAACTTGAAACTTATACCCCTCACTCACATCGAAAATGTTGAAACGATTACAACATTCATCGTGCTACCACGTAACACGTAATGGGTTCGAAAACATACCGTACGAAGTCTCCGAATTTTCCGACGTAGGATCCTTGTTGTTACGAGCCTCCAACGCGCTTGATCTTTTTCGCAGGTACGAAAACGGCTACTAGAGTCGAGTTCTTCGTCCACGAACCAAATCCTAGAGCTTGGTGATTGCTCTAGAGAGAGTGCTATAGAGAGGGATTATTGCTATGACTTACTTGATTTATTGGGATATCTCTAGCCTTTATATAGAGATACAATTAGAGACTGGCTTTACCTCCAACTCTTAGGAGATAAAGATTGTATTTATCTCAAACACTTAAGAGATAAATATTCTCTAAATAACTGTATTTATCCAAACTAACAAATACACATTATCTGTTAGTGGGCGGATAATGGGTCCACTGACCCAATTTATTAACAGCTCCCACTCGCCCACAGACAGGGCAAATAAATCGTACAGTCCCTCTTTATCTCTCGTCCACTCATCTCCTCATACAGGAAATGGAACGTGCGACCTACGAGAAAGGATGTCCAGTTGAGGAGTATTGTATTAAGTTATCACCAAACTAACACAATACATCACTCCAATAAATCTCGTATGTACCCCAGATAGTTCAACTACACCAGATTAAACACTCTCAAATCCCTCATAATGAGCAGTGTTAAACCTCTCATATGTTATGTATTCATGACTCATATCGAAACGAAAATCGACAAAGTCGCCCGGGCTATGAATCACACAACATGATGTAATATTGAACTTTCTTCCCAAAGCCCTCATGTCATTCCAATTAGACCCAACCGCTTTCCTAGACATGCCCCGCGAGACCGCATCATCCATGATCCAAGGGTACATGCTAAAGTAGCGACATTGAGTATCCTCTTCATGACATAGTCTAAGGTGAAAAGGGTACTACATAGGATCAAAAATTTTGATCCAAGTGGCTCACACAGTGACGAAGCAGGGATTCATTCGTCACTCCCACTGTCGGTCTGCATTTAGCACATGCAGTATGATTTGCATGCTATGGCGTAACCCTCAAGGGCGTGTCACATAAATGTATAATAAATACGCCATACGAATCTAAGTCTAGTCGCTGTACAAGCGCCTAACCTGAGTTTTTCAGCCCAGTCACTCTCATAGTGCCTGCCTGAAATCTCACATTCGGCTGTAAACAGGCTACATAGAGTTGTGGAGATACTCTATGATCGACCTACATTTTTAGGTCTCATCTTAGCTCCAACTAAGGCGACATGTTTGCTTTATAAGCTGTATCATCTTATTCGCCCACTTGGCGCTTAAGACAATTATGTCTCATCTTGCTCGCTATCTTAGCGCCAAGGTGAATTACCCGTGTGAGTGGGTCAATTCGAGCCTGGTGACACTCTCAATAAGGATGTATATGTAATCACAAAGATTATTCATTCATTCCATAATAAACTCAAATCAAGGAACGAAAAATTTAATGTAATAAATAATGTCAAGTACATAAGATGCCATAAACATATCAAAACCTACGTAGTCCCATACTCCTAATGTGAGAAAGGAAAACATCTCTAGCAATCGGCTTGGTCAAAGGATCAGCCACCATTCTGCCAGTAGGTATATGTTTCATGGACACCTCTCCTTGCGCAACTAAAGTTCTAATGAAGTGATAACGAAAGCCTATGTGTTTGATATTTGGGGTCCGTTACAAAATCTAGGGTAGCTGTATTGACACAGTGAACAGTGACAGACTCATCTGCATGAGCTGTAACCCCTAGAGCCTGTAAGAATGACCTCAACCAAACAGTTTCCTGGACTGCTGCTGAACAAGCAACATACTCCGACTCTATCGTGGATAGGGCGATGCAAGACTTTTTCTTGCTGTACCAAGAGATAGCTCCACCTGAAGTGGATATGTGCTCATCTCTATCAGCGCCCCAATCAGCATCGCTGTATCCTCTCAATCTCAAGTCTCCACCATGATAACACAGGACGAGATCAGCGGTTCCACGCAAGTATCGAAGGATCCTCTTCACCGCATTCCAATGAGCGGGTCCAGGATTACTCTGATAACGACTCACCATTCCAACGGCATAGCAGATGTCTGGACGCGTACACAGCATAGCGTACATCAGACTTCCTACTGCAGCCGCGTAAGGCACTTTGGACATCCGATTCTTTTCCTCATCATTCTTTGGGCATTGGTCTGTGGTCAAAGTACACGCCTTGTCCATTGGAGTGTCTATGGGTTTTGAGTTATGCATACGAAATCGTTCAATGACTTTCTTGATGTATGTCTCTTGAGACAAACCGAGAAGTCTCTTTGGATGATCACGTATGATTTTAACCCCGAGCACATAATTAGCTTCTCCCATGTCCTTCATCTCAAAAGTTGAGGACAGCCACTGCTTAGTGGCGACAATGGAACTCATGTCATTCCCAGCTAAAAGAATGTCATCCACATACAAAGAAAGGATTAGAATATTTTTCTTGGATCGTTTTACGTAAACGCAATGGTCTTGTTCAATCATTTCAAAACCTATAGAGGTAATGGCATGATGAAACCTAAAGTACCACTGCCTAGACGATTGTTTGAGACCATATATAGAACGTTTGAGACGGCAAACTTTGCGCTCATGTCCTTTGACTTCAAAACCCTCGGGTTGAGCCATATAAATCTCTTCGTCTAGTTCTCCATTGAGAAACGCAGTCTTAACATCCATATGAAAAAGTTCTAAATCCTGCTGGGCGACAATAGCTAGGATCAGGCGAATTGAAGCAAATCTCACCACTGGGGAGAAAGTATCTTCATAGTCCATACCCCGCAGTTGGGTATAGCCTTTCGCCACAAGACGTGCCTTATACTTGTCGATTAACCCATCTACCTTGCGCTTGACTTTAAAAACCCACTTGTTTCCAATAGTCTTGCGCCCTGGCGGAAGGTCAATCAACTCCCAGACTCGATTCTTTTCCATTGAGCTTAACTCATCCTTCATTGCAGCCATCCACTCATTTCTAGCAGATGAAGATAAGGCTTCTTCCACAGAAGTAGGCTCGTCTTCATCATTTGGAGTGCACATAAGAATTTCTCCGTCAATCTCAAAACGACGACGTGAAACTCTTCCTCGTGCACCTCTACGCAGTTGAGAATCTTGTTGACCTAATGGTCCTTGTGGTGTGCTCCCACTGTCTGGGATACTCCCACTAGGTTGAAGGTCACTTACACTATCTTCAGCGACAACCGGATGAGGAACTAATTCCCCACCTTCGCTTGAAGATGGTAAAGTGGGTTCAACCTCCTCTAACTCATAGAGGTCAAGATTCTTACTCGCATCTCCAATGCTAGGAAAATCACTCTCTATGAAATCGACATCACGAGACTCTATTTCAGTCCTTCCACCATTTGGATGTTCACCATACATTACATAGCCTTTAGAGTTTTCAGAATACCTTAGAAAGATACTCTTCTTTGCTCTAGGCCCTAGTTTCCCATACTTATGAGAAGTACTGTGAACATAACCTGCTGAGCCCCATGGGCGCAAGTTATCCAAATTTGGCTTTTGGTCATTCCAAAGCTCATAAGGGGTGGATTTGACTGACTGTGAAGGCACACGATTAAGTATATAGGCTGCAGTCAAAAGGGCATCCCCCCAAAAAGATATCGGAAGGTTTGCTTGCGCCATCATAGACCTAACCATGTCTAACAATGTTCTATTCCTTCTTTCCGCAACACCATTTTGTTGTGGAGTATTAGGAATAGTAAGTTGCCTGCGTATCCCCTTTTCCTCACAAAACTTCTTGAAGTGATCTGACAAATATTCGCGTCCTCGGTCAGTGCGAAGAGTTTTTAAATTCTTCTCTTTTTGATTCTCAACCTCAGCTACAAAGCGTTTGAAACAGTCCAAAGCTTCGTAGCGGTGAGATATCAGATACACATAACCATATCGCGTATAATCGTCTATCAGTGTAAGGAAATAAGAGGCGCCATGGCGTGCCTTTACACTCATAGGTCCGCATATATCAGAGTGAACTAGCTCAAGTGGTTGAGTTGCTCTCACAGCCTTTCCAAAAGGCTTCCTGCATGCTTTACCGGCCAAACAAGCCTCACAAGTTTGTAGATTGACTTTTGCGAGTGGGCCTAAAAGGCCTTCTCTAGCCAAACGAGTCATTCTATCTTGGCCTATGTGGCCCAGTCTTGCATGCCAGGTGGTAGAATCATTCACAATATTATCATTCACCACATAAGAATAAGAAGACTGAGAATCAATTAAATCCAATTGAAAAAGACTATCCATGCGAAAACCATGTCCGAACAAAACATCATCCAAAAAAATGTCCAACTTATTACCCCTAAAAATAAAGGAAAAACCACTGTCTAATAAAGCAGTAACTGAAAGTAGATTAAGCCGAACTGTGGGTGCATATCGCACATCCTCTAGAATCAATGTGCGCCCAGTGCGCAACTTGAGCTGGTAAGAACCAACCCCTAGCACCTCTTCGGAGCTATTGTTTCCCATGAAGATATGTTTGCTTCCCACTGGAATCCGGTGGTAATCTACGAACCCCTCTCGATCACGTGCTACATGTTTTGTTGCACCTGTATCCACAAACCACACAGGTTGGGAATGAGCAACCATCACATGTGAGGAAACATATAACTGAGAGAGAGATTCTGAAAGTACCTTCTTCGGCTCAGTGCAATCACGAGCGAAGTGTCCTTTCTGTTGACAGTTGAAGCATTTAACTTTAGACAGATCCTTTTTCCCACCACGTTTTCCTCTCTTGCGTTTCTTCATTTTTCCTTCCTTTGGCGCAGAAGTGCTAGCCTCGCCTTTCTTGCCTTTCTTACTTTGTCTTCCGCGCTTGCCATTTGCATTGCGCGATCCCCCTTGGGCGACATAAGCAAGGGTCTTGTCAACATCTCGAGTCTCGTCCTCAAGGATGACATGCTGTGAAACATCAGAAAAGTTCTTGATGTTTTCACTGTGGGTCAATATCTGTTTCATATTGGCCCACGAGGCAGGAAGGGACCTTATGACAGCTCTGACTTGCTGCTCATCTGTGAGCGCATGGCCAGCATCCCTTAGCTTACCAATCATATTGGACATCACCCTTAGATGTTCATTCATGGTATGCTTAGGGTCTTTTGTGTACTCCTCAAACTTAATCACAAGGCTACGAAGCCGCGTAGTTGAGGTTCCACCAAAAGAGAACTTGAGCTGATCCCATAAAGCTTTGCAAGTTGGAAGTTCATCATACTGCCCAATTAGATCATTTTGCAAGCTGCTCAACAAGGTGTAGCGCGCACTACGATCTTTCTGATTCCATTTCTGGTAGGCAGTGTGGTCTCTTAGGGGTTGCGCCTCAGTTGGCGCGACCAACTCCTTGGTCAAGTGCTCCTCGAGCTCTTGTTCGTTCAGCATGAATTTCATCTTTTTGTGCCAAATGTCATAATTGTCTCCGTTAAGTTTCTCACCCTTAACGAGATCAGCTATGACATTCTTGGTGGCCATTATATTCACTACATTAGATTGCGCAAGGAAAAGACATTAATTATACATCCTTCTATTTATTTCAAAAAATTCAAATGAAAAACATAATCCTTCCTCACATCATGAAATCGAAAATCTGCTAAGCTCGTAATCATCTCCCATGTATGTGAGTTGGGAAAAATATTTTTCAAGTAATTTTTCGCAATAAATTTCATCATCATATAAGCCACAATATAATAAATCATCCACATGATAATTTAGAACAATATAAAATTGCACCATGCAATTAAATTTGCAAGGACTCCATTGAGCCCTATTGGCATTCTAATAACTTATGCTAAGAAAATTCTGATTTGAATAATGTGCGTGCGAAATTACATCCCCGTACAAGGCTTTCTCGAAATATACAGGGAAATAGCAGAATACAACATCTTTGAGAATCCTACTACAAACTACTCCAATAAAACAAATGGAGATGCCGCACAGCACATTATTCTCAAAAGAATTTTCTTAAAGCAAGAGTAAACACATAAAACATAAGTTTCTTTAGAATGCCAATCTAATATCCATCCATTTAACCTAAAACTAGCATGCTCAAATAAGAAGTTAAAGGGTAATAAAATGGATGAATAGGCCACATTCTCCTCCCAAGGAAAACGGGCGACAAGGGCCTTGAAAATATAAATGGTTTAAAAGTGTGGATTTACCAAAAACCCAACAAATATATCTCAAAAGTATATTTAAACCATAACACAAATCAAGGCAAGCATGTAACAAATTAGACATAATTTATCTATGTCATATAACTCTCCAAAAATATTTATTGCTACTCACGAAGTGCAAAAAATAATATTTACGCATTATTCGTATTTTTGGGAACCACAAAAGTACCACAAAAATACTCACAAATGACCAAAAACTGAGAGATAAATCCTAAAAAATTGGCAAACAGTAAATTTATCCTTAATATGCCCTCTGGAATTAAAGAAAAATTATGTGTATATAAAACAAAATTTTAAAGCTAATTTTCCATAGAAAAAATCGTTTAAAAACTATACTGAATACACACAGAGGGTACAAAAGTAAATTTAACACCACAACAAACTTACAGAAGCGACTACAAGGCTTCACGCGCCGGAGGTGGGTCCAAAAATGGCCGGAAACAGCCTTCACGCGCCTCCACGCGCCGCCATGCGTGTGGGGCAGCATCTGTGTTCTGGCAGGCGCGTGAGTAGCACGCGCGCGTGGGCGCGTGGCGAGTTGCAGCAGCCTTGGCTGCGCGCGTGAGGCGCGTGGCGGCGTTGCAGCAGCCTTGGCTGCGCGCGTGAGGCGCGTGGCGGTGCGTGACAGCGCGGCTTGAGCGCGTGGCGCGCATCGGCGGCTCGGCTTGAGCGCGTGGTGCGCGTGTAACACTGTTCATCCTCTTCGCGAAAAACCCTAATTTTTTTCAGCGCCGCCATGTCGCGATGCCAATTTTTTAAGGCCATATCTCTCTCGTTTTTAAGCCAAATAATGCGTATGATATATCGTTGGAAAGCTTATACGACATAGATTAATTATGTACCAACCGATCATGATAAAAACAGAATATCATGCTCCGAATTTGAGTCCCAAAACTCGAAAAAACCACAGTTTTCTTGACAAATAAAATCGTGATTTCTCATAAACCATGCATCCAAAAATCACGAAATTTTATGGAGTTCATCCTCAATCATAGGAGAACAAAACTATATAATTATTTTTCAGAAAACATGCTCAATAAATTTCGAATTTTTTGTAATGGGTCTCGTTCATGTATCCGGAAAAAATCGCAACATGCACATAATTTAATCTAGCATGTTAAAGGCGAATCAACAAGTAATCATGCTCTGATACCAATGTTGAAACGATTACAACATTCATCGTGCTACCACGTAACACGTAATGGGTTCGAAAATATACCGTACGAAGTCTCCGAATTTTCCGACGTAGGATCCTTGTTGTTACGAGCCTCCAACGCGCTTGATCTTTTTCGCAGGTACGAAAACGGCTACTAGAGTCGAGTTCTTCGTCCACGAACCAAATCCTAGAGCTTGGTGATTGCTCTAGAGAGAGTGCTATAGAGAGAGGGATTATTGCTATGACTTACTTGATTTATTTGGGATATCTCTAGCCTTTATATAGAGATACAATTAGAGACTGGCTTTACCTCCAACTCTTAGAAGATAAAGATTGTATTTATCTCAAACACTTAAGAGATAAATATTCTCTAAATAACTGTATTTATCCAAACTAACAAATATACATTATCTGTTAGTGGGCGGATAATTGGTCCACTGACCCAATTTATTAACAGGAAACATAACACCGACACCCTCCGTGATTGTGATATTTTGGTGGATGGTGTTAGCTTCTTGTGTAAAATAACTTAATTGCCCTTACATGTGAATTAAATCTTTAGAAATCGTTGATCGATGTTAAATTTAAATATCTAGACCGCCTACAGATCGCGCGTGAATATCAGATTGCGCTAGCAACTTAATCCAACCCAAGTTGTCAGTGCGAGTAATGAATCGGCTCCCATATCTATGCTACATATAAAAGTGAGAATGTGTAAATAATTTTTTGGACAAACTTATCCCTCAAACTCTTTCTAATGTCATCATTATCCTTAATTGTTAACTTTAATGACTTAATAGTATGGTCTTTGAAATACTTTTCATTTCTTAATGCTAGATTCACGATTTCTCTCTGAGGTTCATTGTCAAATGCTAGATGCATGATTCTGTTTTTCCAAAGCTTCTGTCTATTTCTTAGTTATTTATCTCTGTATTTGAATCAATATCCATGTCAACACTATCTATAAAACTGAGAGTTGGTCTAAGACATTCACAGAACTTAAACAGTCATAAGTATTTACAAAATGCCCCTTAAGTCCTATTTATTTCTTGATTATAAGGAAACATAATAATAATACTCATGATATATATACTGACAGTATAAGGTCAATGAATGGTTTTTATTTCTTTGTTCAATCTTGTAACCGTTCTTATATCACTCGTACAACAATAACATCAATACTTTTGGTTTTACGGTCAAAAGGCAAATGTTTATTTTTAAGTCTTTTTACTTCCTTTCTCCACTAATTTCTTGCCACATTTAGTCATTCATTATCTGATTCTCCTACTTTTTTTTTTCTTTTAAAGAGGATAGATATCCAAGCTATAGTATCTATAAGTATACCATACCCCCGCGTGCTTACAAAAATACCAACAAGACATCAATGGCATAACGGTAGCAGTCCTCATATGGGTGAAACTCTGTTATAGCATAACTTGGTTATGTCCTTATAATGTTAATCTATATATGTCATACATCCAACTTACTGAAAGGCACAACCATATATATAAGTAACTGTACTAGCATTTATAGAGTAAGATAAATATAATAACAAAATGCACGAGGTGACGTTACCAAGCAGTACGGGAATTTTTGCTTATTTGATAACATATAATACCTGAAACTTACTTAGGAGACAATTTTTAGAAAAAGATGGCAACGGTGATATGGATGAAACTGATAATACAGATAATTGATTAAGTGCATCTTTTGTTGTCTATAATGCTGAATTCGCATAAGTTTGGGTATAATATCGCATAGTTGAGCACTTAAAGTTGATTAAGTACTCAAACACTCGTCACTTATAAAACCAACTAAATGGCGCATGCATGGTTGACTTCGACTTCCAGTGGTTCTTTCAGTAACTTATACGTCCAATACCCGGTTCTACCATTGTCTTCATTTATGAAGGCATCCACATCCGTGTGTCTAAATGAGCAACTCCTTCCGCATACTATTGGCTTTGAATGGCTAAATAACCAACTTTTGCCATGGAACGTTGGCTCTGGCTTCTAAATATATTCTCTCTTTACCGCTGAATGCCCTGTTATTTTGGTGCACTAGCTGTTGGTACCGACTTTGAATGGCTAGTCTTATATGTCTAAATAACCGATTGCTTCCATGCACAATTGGCTTTGGCTTTTACAGACGTGTAAAGTATTCCTAGATGACCATCTTCTTCCGTGCATTGTTGGCTAGCTCTGTCTTCTTGGTATTCTTTCTTCAATCTTTACATAATGACCAACTACTTATCACTCGCGTTAGCTCTGGCTTCGTCGTATGAGCCACTTCTCAGGTTTCTTTGGTATCATTTTGATGGCCAACTGCATGCGACGATATTATTAGTCCCAATTCTGAGTAAATATCGCATTTTCCTAGTTTTAATTTTGGTTTCAGATTTAGTTTTAGTCCCATCCAAACGAGACTTTCTCAGTATAACACATGCTAGTTCCTGTAGTAGATTATAGTTCATGTTCCAGTGACATCCAATAGTAGTTGACTATGAATGGATACCACCAATTCTGGATTCTGATTCTCAATTTTATCCTCACAATATCAAAATTCTATCAACCTTGTATATTCTTGGTTCCGTGCTCATTTCTAGCTTCTTGGTTCCGTGCTCCTGAACTAAGTTGGTCTTAATTACTTTTATCGGCATACCTAAGAAGCCTTGGAGCAGGTTTGATTCTTTTGTTGTCTCTGTTCTAAATTTATCCTTTTGCATTCAATTTTCTTACAGTCTCTATGCCGGCACAAGTCTTTTTGATCTCTACTCTAGTTATCTTATCTCACTTTCCAGTTATCTAGGCCTTTGATTAGGAGCGGATTCAAAAAATCTAATTGAGGGTAGTCAAAAAGGCATATTTTTTTTTATCATATTATAATTAGCGTCACTCCTTGAATACATTAAATGTATAATAAATTATTCAATTGATTACTAATCATTTTAATTTACTATTCATAGCAATTTATTTAACATGGTAAGTTGAATCAACAACGGATTACTAATCTTGTATGAGTAAAACTTAATGCTTATTGTATAGATATATTATGAATGTGATTATTCTTTATATGAGTACAATATTGCATGTATAAGTTAATATTTTACAGTAATTTAAACAAAAAAAATGACCTTGATCATTCGTATTTTTTCGTAATATAAAATTTTGAAATTTGAAAAAAATGAAAATGAAGCAAAAGAATTCAAAAAAAGAAGTCTATGACGGCCGATGGCACAAAGAGTTAGGAACACAATAAAATGAAACCCTAATTAATTACTTTTACGATATAATGGTATATTTTCAAATATGTTAAATATGAATATCATTTATATAGAAAACTAAAAAAGAAATCCCAAAAATTGGGAGGTGCCATGGCCCCCTCTCCTCCCGTCAGGTAAGAGTTCTGCACTTGTCTTTGATCTGGTTATTCCTATTATCGTTGGAGTAAACTCAGTCTTTGTTCCGGCCTTCCCTACATATGTTCGTGTTGTTAATGCCTTAATTTGAGTTTCACTCCATCTATTGCAAAGTTGGGCACCTTTTCTCGCGTTAAACATTCATTTTTAGGCAAGTTCCCTCGACAAGAGGCTTTGTAAACACCTCATTTTTTTTTTATGATTTTGCATCGATCATGGGGTCATTTTGCATGTAAAAACACTTCATCCCGGTCCTTAAAGTTTAGTAAGTTATACCATGTTCAAAGATGTAAGATAGTTGTTAGATCATGATTTATGCTTGCATTGGAATTTTTTTGTCTAGTATGGGTGAATTTCGGGTGCACACACAAGAACAGTCTGCTTTGGTTAATAAGAATTTGCTCATCTTAAACAACTGAAATTTATGCTTTAAATCATTTAAATTGAAGTACTTTTTTTTTTATCGGCATATCATAAGCACATTTTTTAGATGATTAAGAGTTGCTGAACTTGTATCGCACTTGAAACACTTTTGGTATTTCCTGAATAATGTAAGCTGCTTAATAAGTCATGGTAAAACCATGTCAAAGTAAACTTCTCGAGCTTTCCAGTGATATGAAGTAGGCCTACATCGGACCTTGGATGAGAGAGACCAAGCTTCCAAAGTTGACTATCTACATAGTCCTATGGGAACGTTCATTGGACTTCTAAGTGTACCAACCCAAAATGGCTCCGAGACATCGGTTAGTATTCCATCGGATAACCCGTGAATAAATCCTGAAACTCTCGATTGACATTTTTAAGGGATTTTGGGTCGTTTTCCACCAAAAGCCATTTTTTTAGCCTCTAAACACTTTAAGAGTACAAATTAAGGTTAATATATAGGGCTCATTTAAGGTATGAATTCATCATAACATCTTGATATTGTAATAAAATAGCTTCTCACCCATAAAGTCTAAACCTCAATCACAGACATAATCTTCCAAACCATTTTCAACCTACTCCACATTTCTAGACGACGATCGAGGCGTAAAGCAATCAAGTTTTCCTCACCACCAGTTGGGTAAATTTTATGGCGGATCAACTCAAAAGCAAGCAATTAATTTCATTACATTGGCTAACATAAATTGGTCACTACCGATAGAACATACCGGTAGTGACCAATTTATGTTAAGCAATACCAAAGTTGTCATTTTGGCAAGAAGGTGAAACGGCAGGGGTCATTTTGTGACAATGAGATGCTGTACAAAAAGGAAGAGAGAGAGAGAGTTTGTTGTGTCGTTATGCAGCAGTTCCAGAAGGTGGAAAAAGGGAAAATAAAAAATTGCACAGTAAACATTTTCCCCCAAAACTCTACAGAGAAGAAAAAGGGGAAGGGGATAGGGAGAAAGCGACAGACAGGGTTAGGAGAGAGAAAAGTCTCTGCAAAGAGCTTTGACTCTCTCTCACATCAATATCATCCATGGCGGATTCCCAACTTCCTGAATCCCCATTTTCAAACCCCCAACAACTCCTACATTTATTTCATTAATTAATTCATTTTCAACGCCTTTTCACCTTCAAAGACAATAGCCTCACATAATATCTAGAAACCCAGATAGAAAGAGAAATAAGGAACGGAATCTTTTGCGTATATTAGGTATGTTGATCCACTGTTTGCTTCCCTAACTTGTACATTATCTTAATCTTCTTGAGAAAAAAAAAATGCCAATCATTTCGTGACATTTTTTTTTATTCCTGAAGTTTCTCCGGATTTCTCGGACTTTGCTTTCCCGTACCAGATTTGTGATGTGGGTTTCTATTGCAGTCTTAAGAAACTTCGTATATGTAGTTGGGTTTGGTTTTAATTCATTTTCTTTCTGTTTTTTGGGGTTTCTTTTAAATCTCAGGTTATTTTCAAGATTTGATTTTTTTTAAACCATGGGTAATTGCTGTGTGACCCCTGGTGAACATTCTGAGAAGAAGAAGGAAAGGGGAGAAAAGAAAGAGAAGAGAAAGAAGAATAAACCCAACCCGTTTTCAATTGATTATGGTGCAAGCCATGGATCTGGAGGCGGAACCAAGCTCCATGTGTTAAAGAATCCCACGGGGCGCGATATTTTCCAGAGATATGATCTGGGGCGGGAGCTAGGGAGAGGCGAATTTGGGGTAACGTACTTGTGTACAGATGTTGATACGAACGAGAGATTTGCGTGCAAATCAATATCGAAGAAGAAGCTTAGGACTGCTGTGGATATTGAGGATGTGAGGAGGGAGGTTGAGATAATGAAGCATTTGCCTAAGCATTCCAATATTGTGAGCTTGAAGGACACTTATGAGGATGACAATGCTGTTCACATTGTTATGGAATTGTGCGAGGGAGGTGAGTTGTTCGACCGGATTGTGGCTAGGGGGCATTATACTGAACGAGCGGCTGCCGGCGTAATGAGGACAATTGTGGAAGTTGTTCAGGTTTGTTTTAGACCAATTCACTTGTATGTAATTTGATATTACCCTCAATTTCACATATCGTCTCCTAATATGGTTTTCCTGTTTTCATCACTTGGTTATTGTATGTCTCTTAGATTTATATTCTAATGGCATTCTAGGTTTTACTATCGTTAGTTTATTTTGCTGAAAAAGTAGTCGTGATAGCCATTGTCATATATCATGCACCTTGACGTTGAAATTTAGTCATTATGTTTGCTGTTTACTATCGTTAGTTCTATCTTACTGAGAAAAATAATGTTATAGTCCTTGTCTTATATCCTGCACCTTAGTCTAGTAATTGTTTTTGTCATTGCCTTTATAATCTGCACCTTGACGTGTTGTGCTTCTGAAGTTATTGAACATGATAGTAATTCTAAGTGTATTTGTTTGCTTTATCTGGTGTCTGTACTGAAAAGTTCCTAAGCGGTTAGCAGTAACTGTTGAATAGAGTTGGATTGAAAGCATGGAGCACGGAATATATTTGCACCATCACCGTCTTCAAATAAAGTATTTTCTACAGTAGCACCATGAATAGCGCATAGTAAAGCAGTGCCCAATACACGGCGGTGGAAGATCCCGAATTTGAGACTTTCTATACGAAAAATATGTTATGAGAACACAAAGTTTCTTCATTTCATTAAGGCCATAGCCTAGAATTTCTTACTCGTATGACTTGAGGAAGTACTTCATTGGCTCTAATCTATGAAGCACTGGTGCGGCAGTCTGGGGGAAGCACCAACACCTAGTGTGCGTCGGGTGTGGCATGGGTGCGTGTTCGAAACTATTCTTTTTTTCAATTAATTTTCTAGATCTGGGGTGCGGCTTGGACACGCACCAAGGGTTTTTTGGCAGAGAGTAGAAGAAGAAGAAGAAGAAAGAGAAGAAGGTAAAGAGAATGAGAGCAAGAAAGAGAAGAAGAAGGAGAAGAAATAACTTCCGCCTGAGTGGCGAGGGTCTTCCGGTAGGAGAGGCGACGGGCGAGGGACTTCTGGTAGGAGAGGTGACCGGCGAGGGACTTCCGATAGGAGAGGCGACGGCCCCTCCTTTCTGTCGATGTTGTCTATGTCGTCTGACGGCTGTGTTATAAGATAGGGACATAGGGTTTCTATTAAACTTTATGTTTATTATGTTTAGCTCTATTGACAATCTTTCAAAATTGCCCCACTACTTTTAGAAAATAATAGAACTACTACAAACTTGGTCATACTTGGCTATGCACTTTCAATATTTCTAAAGCAGGCCACCAAATTAACAAATATCCTATTGTTTGTCTGAAACAACATAATTTTTTGTTACATGCAAATAATATATGTTAATAAATTTTTGCCCTATCCTGCCACACCCATGTCCTGTTTTTTGAAAAAATGACATATCCGCGTATCCCTACCCGTATCGCATCCGCACCCACTCCGGAATCCGTGCTTCTTAGGCTGTAATAGTTTATTTTCATTGCATCCATAGGCCATAGCCTTGAAGTCTTGACTCGTCATCTTCTTTACATAGCCAATGTTGCTCTTGCCTGCTGTTACATCCCATATTCACTTCCGTTTTCCTCAATTGTCCTAAAAGTGTAACTGGTTAGCTGCAACTAAAGTCAACCAATAGTTATGTTGCATGACAACCATTGCCTTGGCTGTCAATAATATCCAGATTTAGAAGGGTGGAGGAGGGCAAGGGGGCGTAGCAGGGCGCCCCCATATACAGTTTTGCCCTGGGTTCGGGTTTGCCTATACCAATTCAGAATCTAGCTTCTTACTGTCCTCATATTTAAGCTTTTGCCTTCTGATGTCTAAAACTTAAAACTTCTTTCTGCATATGCATTGCAGATGTGTCACACGCATGGAGTGATGCATCGCGATCTCAAACCAGAGAATTTTCTTTTTGCAAACAAGAAGGAGACGGCCCCGTTAAAGGCGATTGATTTTGGGTTGTCAGTTTTCTTCAAACCTGGTATTGCATTCTATAGACTCCCATTTTGTATATGGTTGCTTTGCTTTGGGGAAAATCCATTAGTTGATTCTACAATCTCTCTGCAATTTAATTTCTTTGATTTGCTCTGTCTAAAAGTTGCCAATTTTATGCAGGTGAGGTCTTTAACGAGATAGTGGGGAGTCCTTATTACATGGCTCCGGAGGTTTTAAAACGAAATTATGGCCCAGAGGTTGATGTCTGGAGTGCTGGAGTTATCTTGTACATTCTGCTTTGCGGTGTTCCACCTTTCTGGGCAGGTCTGCTTTTCAGTTTTTACTGTCAATTATTTCTGTTAGCTGCTTGATTTTTACAAGGCTTGGGGTTGAGGCATATTGCTTTAGTACTTGGTTTAAGTCCCAGTCTAATGACATCAAATTCTCAATAATGTTACTGTTAGATAAGTTAATGGCTTTGTTATTAGGCGAAGGGCGAATTCCTTGAATTGCAAGTAACAGCAATCTGAACCCATCCATGGCCGAATGGGAAGTACGCTTGATATAGTAACAGCCCTCTTACGCGATTCCATTTGCGTTCAGTGATTGACCTTCGATCCCACCTACTTTCACTGAGGTCTTCACGTCAAAATAAGGAAGAAGAGAAAACTATTTTCAACTGAAATCTTGATGCGAACACATAAAATCTCACATGTCTCGCCTTTATGACATAAAACAAATACAGTTCTCAAAAATTTTCTGTTTTACTCTTTTCTTTTGTGCGTGTGATCGTTGTTATGGTCAACTAAACCTCTCCCAAGCCACTTGGGGCCGGCTACATGATCCTTTTCTTCCATTCTCCTTGTTTAGGCATATGTTCTCTGATTAATTCGTAGCAAGCAAGTCTTTTCTCACTGCATCTGCCGGTATTATTTTCTACCCCTAACTCACTGTACCCCCATTAACTTGGCAGAAATCTTGGGCATAAAGTCTCTGTTGGACATGACTAAACCATCTAAGTGATGCTCTGTCGTCTCAAGCACGTCGTTTGTTTTGTTTATAAAATTCATGGTGTTTTTGTTTTCCCTTGGCAGAAACTGAACAAGGTGTGGCACAAGCAATTATTCGTTCTGTTATTGATTTTAAGAGAGATCCATGGCCTAAAGTTTCTGATAATGCAAAGGATCTTGTAAAGAAAATGCTTGATCCAGACCCAAAGCGGCGACTTACAGCTCAGGGTGTGCTTGGTAAATAATTATTCTTATTTGGTGGCCGTCTTTCATACATAACCCGTTTTTTAAGATTTTGAGGGGGTAAAAGGACAATATAATTGCCCATTACGAATTCAAAGACAACGCAATTCAACTAAATCTAGATTCTTCTTTTTTTGTTCACATCTCTTGCTTTCAGAGCACCCCTGGCTACAAAATGCGAAGAAGGCTCCGAATGTCCCACTGGGCGAGGTTGTAAAATCAAGGTTAAAACAGTTTTCTGTGATGAACAAGTTTAAGAAAAGAGCTTTGCGGGTAATAATCTGAATAGCTTCTATTCATTGGATTTACATAGCATTTGTCTTTTGAACTGTTGATCGTTGCATAGATTTTAGCTTTGACATATTATTTTGTTACGTTCTTGGTGATGGATTTTCTAGTATGACATACACAGGTGGTGGCTGAGCATCTGTCGGGAGAGGAAGCAGCAGGAATGAAGGAAGCATTTGATATGATGGACACCAGCAAGCGAAACAAGATAAACCTTGAGGAACTTAGAAGTGGTTTGCAAAATCTTGGCCACCAGATCCCGGATGCAGATCTGCAAATCCTAATGGAGGCTGTAAGCATTATCATCCATTGATTGAAATAAAACAGAAGTTTGGTAATAAAGATGTTAACTCTGCTACAGATTCTACTGATATTTTGGAAAGCTGGCCTATTTTGCTTTGCTTCCAATATTAGGGAAAACAATTAGCATTGCTGTTGATTAAAATAAACAGCAAAGTGCTGAAATTGTAGTGAATATATGCAAATCTTTAATTTTACGTATTATTGGGGAGGATAAAAAGCAGATCGTAGTGCTTACATTAGATAAAGAAACCTTGTAAAGTTTATGTTACATTTTCTTCTTGTAGTTTGATGTCATTGATATGCCCAAACCTGGTTTATGCAGGCTGATGTTGATGGCGATGGAACTCTTAACTATGGAGAGTTTGTTGCTATTTCCGTTCATCTTAGAAAGATGACCAATGATGAGCACCTACACAAAGCTTTTGCATTCTTTGATCGAAACCAGAGTGGTTATATAGAGATTGAAGAGCTGCGACACGCCTTGAGTGATGAAGATGACGCCAACAGTGAGGAAGTTATCAACGCAATCATGCATGACGTTGACACAGATAAGGTTAGTGTCCAGCATTTCATTGGTAACTTTTGATATCTGATAGTGCAACTTGCACGCTCTTCTTATTCTGGCATTTAACCTCTATATGAGGATTGAGGGTGATATTGTGTGGCTAATTATAAACCATCTGGTCACTTGAAAGCCCTTGTATGGTGTTTTAATTTTCAATTGAAGTGTTGACCCTTGTCCTTTTGGTTGCTATCTCTAATTGTTACCTTTGTCTTTGTTACCCATTGGTATAGCAACCCTCCGCTTGTTATGTCGTTGGTTCAAACTAGCCTATGAAGATTGGAGGAAATTCTTGCTTCTTGGCTTCCATGCATTTGGTGCCTTGAACATGCCTCATTTTGTTCCTTGGCTGCAGATTTTTCTTTCTACGTGATCTATGCTTCAGATCAGTAGTCAAGACTACATAAGTCTCTTCCTCTATATCATCTCAAGCATACCCTTCATGTTACTTTAGCCATATGATCAAATCAGATCAGTAGCAATTCTTTATGCATGTTTCTTTGGCCTTCTTTGGGCGTGGTTTTTCATCTTGTACTTCATATATGCATTCTGAGCCTGATTAGTAATTGGACGGTTACATTTTGCTTAGGAATTTACATGAATGGGATTAGGTCTAAGATTTAAGAGGTGCAGCCTAAACCTGGGTCAAGAATCTAAGCTTTAGATCTCAAGCATATACATGGATTATTTACTCCATTATCGTCTGACCACATCAGCTGGACACACCACTTCTTCTCATGGATCCAAGGGCCTATCTGCTCTCATTTTTTACTCCATTGGAGTCATCCCCACCTTGCAGATATCTTCATTTCTTATTCTAAATTATGTACCTAAGGCAATCGCGTCTTAGTTTGCACGCATCTCACGTATATGATGTCTCTTTGTGGCCCAATATTCTGTACTATACAACATTGACGGCCTCATGGCCGTTCTATAGAATCGCCACTTCAGCTTGGAAAAAATATACGTCTCCGCTTTACTCAATTTGCTCGTATTCTCTCAGCAACTCTTCGTGAACCTCTCCTTCCTGGAGTCTTCGAGTCTAAGAAAGTAGGCAATGGCACTCTTAGAAACGTATGTTATTTATATTTCTAATTGCACATGTAAACATTTCCCCTTGGAAATGTATGTTAAAGCCAAATGTGTTGCTTCAAATCTACACGATGTGAGTTGTGATTGTAACAAAATGATGGTCAATTTTGAAACCATCTAATTACCCGATTTAAACTTGATAAGTGGACTGATATATTGGGGCATCTCAATTTGGAAAAGAGGACTTGATACCTAAATTTCTCCATATTATGACAAAAATAATAGGGATTCATCATCAGTCTCATTGTGTTGATGCACAGGATGGGCGCATAAGCTACGAGGAATTTTCTGCAATGATGAAGGCTGGTACAGATTGGAGAAAAGCATCTAGGCAATATTCGCGAGAACGATTCAACAGCCTCAGTTTGAAGTTAATGAGGGAAGGTTCATTGCAGTTGGCCAATGAGGGTAGATGAACAAGTAGGAGTTAACAAGAAAAAGATACGAGAGACGCAAAGAACAGCGAGACAGGGGACCCCCCCCCCCCCCCTCCCCCCTTCCTTTTTTGGTTGAGTTCACCGCATACTGTATTTTGTTTTCCTCTTCTGTAGTGGAACCTCGGGGTCGAAGGCTGTTAGCATCAGAGCGAGGCTCGCAATGACTTCTCAAATAGATTTCCTTAGGTTTTCTTTCTTTTGGGGTAGCTGTAGAAGGGAAAAGATGTGTTTACAGAGAGGAAGTTGCAAGGTTGCTATCATGTTGTAAATATGTCTAATAGGCTCATCACAGTCGCAGGTCATTGGAAAAAAGTTATGAAGCTGTTGCTTAGTTGATTTCTTGTGATGTTGATCTCATGCTTTTTGACACTTGAATTTGTTGATTTGTTATTGTGAGTTTTCACAGTAGAGCTGATGTATTTCATGTCTGAACTCTTTGTTAGATGGTAAGAATTAGTTTAATTGATGTCTTCCAAAGCAATGGGTACAACTACCCCTAAGCTGACATTGTTTTGGAGCAGCAAAGTATTTAGTCAGCTAAATTAACTGCCAATATTTATTACATATACTATTAAATAATGAATGTATTGTTTTAACATATTTTGGCTGTTATCCATATTGTAGGAATCTTTTTCTAACATCGTATATAGTAGTTGCTAAATATTTTTTGTGGTTTTATTTGTTAACACTTTTAGCGATAATTCTTAGCAATATTTTGTTTACATCATTAAATAAAAGTCATTAGAAACATATATCGGTCATTAATTATCGTTATACGAGCAATAGGAAGAAGATTCTTTCAATCCGAGTAGCAGTTAAAATTTTTCCTTTGTTAATTGAGCAATCAGCATGTCATTGAGAATGATGTTGGTCATGTTTAGGAGCGTCTACTTCGTCTACTTCTATGCGTGTTCATATTCTCTTGTCACAACAAAGTCTATTAGAGATAATATACTAAATAATGTTTGTGCATGCATAAAGAGGTGAAACAAATATTCCTTTATATTTAGGTTGGGTAACATGATATTCGTATTAATGTTGGTGTTACCCACCTTGTATAGTTAGAGCTTGAGGCGCAGGTACTTTCAAAGGAACCCAAAAAAGGAAAAAAATTTTAAAAAATTATTTTTTGTTTAGTTTATTTCAAAATTTGATTACACTCATCTTTCTCTTTCTTCATCTTTAACATTTCTCTCTCTCACAGCCAGACACCAAAATGAGGAAACATTATGAACTTTTAGTCCCCATAATTAACAGGTTCCTTCTTTTTGGACTTTCAATTTCCTTCTCTATCACCATCTCTTGATGATGTTACAATGAAGGAAAAAAGAAGAAGAAACATAAAAACAAATAAAAAATGTCAAAGTACGTAAACTACTGAGAGTTTTCATATTTAAGATAAAGAAAGATTGGTAAAATCACAATAAAATGTTGTCAAACATTGAAAGAAGTTTTGCGAGCATAGCACAAGAAACGTCAGGGATCAATGGAATTACAGATGGATTAGAGATGAGATCAAGGTGAGATAGAGGTAAGTTGTGCAGCTTGAAAGTAGGCAAGCATTTATATTTTAAGTTTACGTGCGCATTATTTAGAACACCATTATTACATATTTTCAGTCGTAGAGTGATTAAAATTAAGAAATAATAAAAAATGTACAATCTAAAGAGCGTTTCAATGTGACTTCATAACAGTATAAATATTTTTGAGTTTTTTTTTTTATTTGAATTTCACTTTTACCCTAAAACGACTATGTCACGATCTCATTTGTCATTGGCCTTCCCTTTCCCAAAATAAAGGAATATGAAGAAAAGTTGGTCTCATGTGATTGTGGCAGTCCATGTGATTCCTAATCTCGTATTATAAAAATAATAATAATTATTATTATTATAAAACAAAATTTTTAAGGGGCAGCCGCAGCCGCAGCCGTAGCCGTAGCAGTAGTAAATTTGACCCTAAAATGTAAATGATGTGCAATTATTGTCCAGGTTCAATGCACCCTTTTGTCCCCACCACTATCCAATTTTGCTTTTGCGTCTCTCACTTGCTTACTGTGGTCGGCTCGGGGGACTTTGTTCACGCGCTCTCACAACTCGCCCCAAATCTACCTCTTAATTAACTTTGACAATAGAAAATTGAACACTCACTGCTCACATTAGTGTCACTTCTTGCACTAATACTTTCGCACGTTACTTTTTTTTTTTTTTGATTTGTTGTAGAAATTTTGTATCATCAACACTCGAGAACCATTTATAAGTGTTTAATAATCTTTTGGTAGAATGAATATATTTTGTACAAAGAAGCTAGACTACTTAACAGAAACTCTTTCGAAAACTGATCAAAGAATTTGATTTAATTTACACGACGAGAAAGTCGGCAGGTTATTAGTCACCGCCATGGATCTAAAGTTCTAGATTTGACAGTAATACTAGTGGCATACCCTGACGAATCTAAAAAAAAAAAAGGATTATTGAAATAGACATAAGACCAATTTTTTTGTTAATGCAATTTTTTGGGATGAGCTGAGGCTATAATGTGTCAACTAAAAAGTCGTACAGATTATTGTGAGTCAGGTTCTTTTTCACTTCATTTTTGCTAGAGCTTTCCATCGTGATAGGCCACAAGCACCAATGCTCCACAGGAGATAGTAGTACGATCCTATTCACGGGCAAGGCTAACCGACACTAAACACATAATACCACCGTCAAATCCGTTCAGAACGCAAAATCAGACCTAAAGAGTTGCTACAATCTTAAGATCAGACGACTTGCAAAAAGTGGCAAGTGCAGTTGAAACACATTGCTCACAAAGCAAGCATTAGCAAGAAGATACCCAAAGAAGTGCATAAAAGAAATGCGATTTAGGATTTTCAAGAACCACAATACTTACCACCAACTAGAATATAACCCCTATCAACGAAAGAAGCAAAACTCTTAACACCCACCTATTTGAATTGCTACAAAGCTGCATCCAAACCAACCCTCCCTCCATTCCTCCAACCCCATCCCAAGCGTAAGGCTGCAGCAAACCAGAACAAGAGAATTGAAAACAAATCTGAAGTCGAAGCCAGGAAAGTCCCCCCCAACGAAGACGCCAACAAAGTGTTGAAGCCAGAACAAAGCCAAAATAAGGTATCCCCAACCAAGACAGACCAAAAGTCAGGGCCAGAACATGGCACCCCCAACCAAGTCATAAACAAAAAGTTGGAGCTAGGACAAGGCACCTTTAGCTACAATGCAACCGAACTACCCCCTGCTCAGCCCAAACTATGAAGATAGAAAAAAAGAAATGAAGGCACAACCTTATAACATCACTAAGGCCTATCTGGATACTAACAAAAGAACAAATCAATCCAACAAAGGACACTGAGAAAGGGAAATTATTTTAACACACTTAAACAAATCTCCTCAAAGACATGCATAACGGTATATAAGGCGCTATACCAAACCCTATAAGGATGAAGCCAACAAATGAATACCCACACTTGGAACATAATAACACACATTATAAGGCTGAAGTTGATAGGGTAGAAGTTGATGTGGCAGACAACGATGTGACAAAAGTCAGCTGAGAATCAATTAGTCAAATAATGTTCGAAGTAATAACAAAAAAGGGAAGCCGACGTAAGAAACTAGTATCAAATATGCCATAACATTTATCCTCACACACCATCATTAGACCGCTACGCAACCACCACCAGTTCTTCCTCATGCCGCCACCCCATCACCCACATCGCCACCGCTAAACACAACGTCAAACCTACGGCCGATCAAAATGCAAGGGGATAGAAGAAGTCATAGATAATGTGGTCTTCAATTGTTTGTTCTTGCTACCTATCTCAAATGTCATGTGGGTCAGAGGTCGGATTTTGATGATTTTGAGGTCTTATTATTCAACGCAACTCCCTCTCGGATTGGTCAGATTATTGAAGCTACCAAAGCGCAATGACACCGCCATAAACCACAACCATGGCTACAAACCTGTTGCTACTAACTCCTCATGAATGACCATTTAATCCAAAAGAAAAACCTTAGATCTATAGAAGAGATCAAAGCCGGTGATCATTGGCCTACATGGAAGGTTCTTGTAAGGACTTTCTTGAAAAGGTCATTATTTTGTAGTAGACAAAATTGGAAATATTAAAAAGAAGGAAAGAGGTTTGTGTTAGCCTTAAATTGATCAGTGTCTCCCTTAGGATTCGATGGGCTTAACATCTTTGCCCATGACGCCTGTAATGGGTGCACCCCTTATGCTAGATGCAGTTCTGAGAAACTTTAAGGAAATAAAATTGCACCCTTACTAACAGCTATAACTTTTGGCCTAGTGGTAAACGCTTGATTCAACAATATGGGTGAGAGCTAGGGATGGCAAAAAAATCCGAACCCGCGGATCTCCGCCCCGCCCCGCCCCTGTAGGAGCGGGTTTTTTTTACTTTGACCAAGTCATGGGGCGGGTATGGTATTTTTTGAAAAAACCCGTAGCGGGTTAGGGTCGGGTATGGTTTTCACCCAAATCCGCCCCGCCCCGCCCCGGTACACTAACCCTAATAATTTAGTTGATCTTAGCCGTCCCCTAATACTTTAGCTGATCTTAGCCGTCCATCATATACCATATATATATATATACATTTTCTTTCTTTTTTGACAAACCCTAGATCTCAATTCTCAACCTGTGCCATCCTTCTCCAATCTCCATCTCCCAAATTTTGGTTCAGTCACCACCGCCGGCTTTTCAGTGGGTGGTGACGTGGTAGTATAGCCTAGGTTCGTTTGAGTTAGGGATGCGAGGGAAGACGAGAAGGCTCTTCACATTAAGAGGGACATGCCCGGCGTCGGCAAAGAGAACGTGAAGGTCTATGTGGAGCAGAACACATTGGTCATGAAAGGGGAAGCCAAGAGCGAATCGGACGACGAAGAGCCCGCGAGAAGGTATGCCAGCAGGCTTGATCTGCCTCCCAATACATACAAGTTTGATGAGATTAAGGTGGATCTGAAGAAGGGTGTGCTCCGGTGTAGTTTTGTGTTTTCGGCGTCGATGATGGGTTGGTGTTTGGTTGGGGGTATATTGTCGGAGTCCTCGAGGCGCTCGCGAAGAGTTACGGAGCTACCTGTTTGCGTTATGGTGGTTGCCAGTGGCTGTAATTTGTTCGCAGGGTAGTCGGTTGGTTTTTCCGATGGCGTTTGGCCTGCCGGCGATGGGGTCTTGTCCGGCGAAGTCTTGGTTGTGCAGGTCTCGGCTGATGAATGTTGATAATCTAATTTTTCGTGGGTGAATCTGGCCTCTGGGACTCTGCAGCGGTGGAATGGCAGGCGTCAGTGCCGGCGTGAAGCACCGGATTTGAGGCCATGTGTCCGTGATGGTACCAGGTGGCTGGGAGTTGGGTTGGTGACTCATCAATGGTGTTGTGGTGTTTTTGTAATTTTGTTGTTCTCATCTTAGTTTTAGTTATCGTCTTCACTGTTTTAGTTGGTCTGTTTTGGGTTTTTACTTTATTTTCTAGTTACTTTATTTATTACTTTGTCCATTGTTAAACCAAAGGGAAGGGAAGGGAAGGGAAGGGGACGGGGACTGGGACTGGGACTGGGACGGGGCGGGTTGGTTTCGGATTTTTCGCGTGTTACAGCGAGGGCGGGGCGGAACGGGGCGGGTGCGGGTTTTTTAAATCCACGTAGGATCGGTTATGGTATCTTACAAAAATAACCCGGTGCGGGGCGGGGCGGGGCAAAGTTCAATTACTAGCGGGGCGGGTTCGGATTTTAACAGATCCGCATCCGACCCGCCCCATTGCCATCCCTAGTGAGAGCCTCTCACTCTGGTAAGAGAAGCCCTCCTCGATGGTGAAATTTATTAGAGAGAGAAAGTTAGAGAGAAGGAAGAAAAATTAGGCCCGTATCAGTTTTTTTATATTTGTGATTAATTTCTATATTTTTTTTGCACATTTATTCGTGTTACGCACAATCTTGGTAAGCAAATAAGATGGGTGGAACCAACTGGAGGTCAACTGCTTCAGCTTCAACCACTTAAATTTTCGATAGCATTGGGCGAGGAGGGTCTTTGAAGGCCTTTAGGGCGTTAATTTACCTATGAAAATATCTCTAGGATAGTGTAGTTTTGTAGCTCGTAAGGCTCATCATCAAGTTGAATAAATCATGCACGACAGCCACTAGCAAGATACAATCATTTCAAACACAAATCTCAATAGCTTGAAATGGGAATAGAAGAATTGTAGTAACAAGTCTTAATAAAAAAATTGACACCGGAAATGCGCGTCTTATATAATGCACCAGTAGCACTTGGTGGACTAAATTGTTTAGATCAGTAAGATGAATTGAAGAGTGGTCTCGACGAGTACTTCAACCATGATCAAGAAAGCCGCCCTTTTCAAATTGAAGTCTCAAACTACACCAAAGTGCAACCTTTGTGCATGGCTGAAAGTAACGGTTCGAACCATCTCTATCTAACTTTTGCTCTGTATTCAAAACAAATAGTGAGATTTAATGACAACACTATATCAACATATATTCTAACTTAGTCATTTCCCTAGAATCTACCATTTTAATGCTTTTTAGGAAACTAGTATGAAGCACGTGTCTTGCACGTGGATGTGGTCGAGAGTAATTTTTGAGGTGATATTATTAAATTTTTTTTGATGTAATTCAATTATATTTTTATTTCTTTTGTAACTTGTTCTAAAAGAAATGTATATTTGATGTTTGTAATTGTGATCAATGTTTGGAAATCTTCTTTCCAGACTTCTGGATTGAAGAAATATTTGATGTTACTACTGGAAAAAAAAAGTAAATGGAAAAACTTTTAAAAGAATCAATCTACTTATTTGTTTTTCTAATCCGTTAGATAAGTTTATGATAGATAGTTAAGATTTACAATTTTCATTATTTCATTGTAGTTTGTTTTGGTCATGTGAGCTTTTTATATTTTTTCCTATTCATCACGAGAAGACAAAACTAAAGATTTTTTGAATTATTTTAAAAAAAGAATTTTATTGAATAATAAACAAGAAAGAAGAACTCAAAGCCGTAAAAAGATAATTTTTTTCCTTTTTATTTTTTAGTTTAAACAAAGAAATTTACAAAGAGAAAATTATTGTCTGTTAATTATCGTATTAATGGAGGAAGCCAGTTCCTTTTCTCTTTAAACACCATAAGAGAGAAATTGAGTTTTTAGCGAATAATCAATGAGAAGTTGTTTGAAACATTATATATCCAAACCACAAATCAACACTCACAATGTAGACAATTACTATGCATGTGTATATAAATCAATTATACATAAAACATTATATAGGAATGTTATGATTAATATACATTTTTTTATTTCAATAAGAAGATACAGTGAATGTGCATAAAATCAATAATTTTGTGTTATGAGAGTCACTCATGATGCATGCAATAGACTTGCAGCTTTTAGCATGCAAAAATTAGAAGATATAGTTTTACTTTATTATATAATATTATCTTAACCTTCATTAAAATGATTTTCTTTTTTGCGCACTAGATCTTAAGTTGTCATTGGATGATTTTCATAATTTTCTTGTGTTGGATAATATTCTTAAACTTCATGTGCTATCAGCCTTGCTCGGATTCTGTCATTTTTAGCCTTTTTATCCATCCTAATGATGAAGTTGAATTCTTTCACTTCCATTTTCTCAAGGTTCTTCTATTTTGCGTGTAAATTTTTAGTGTTAGATGTTTTTCTTGTCTAAATTTTTAGAAGGCATATACTTATAAATTTATGTATCTTCTTTGATTATATCAATTTTGTGATTGAACATCTAATTAGATTTTTGATTGCGTAACAAAATATTAAAAATGCCTGTTGAATGTCTCCAATTACGACTAGTTTCAACATGTATTTTCTTTTATCAATATCATTGAATCAGCAATATTTTTGTTAAAATAAATAAATATTCTTAATTTTCTTAGTTTATCTTGATTCATAAGAATTGAAAGTTTACATTTTTCATTCGTACAAACCCATCATTTTTCTGTGATTGTAACTTTTTTGCAGTATCTTTTGAATGTTTATTACCATTGTTCTTATTTATTCTCAGTAGTCAATAATCTCGCTTTAAAGAGTAGTACAATTTCTGTATAGAGTTGTTGTTAATTTGTGCTGTATTTAAGCCTTGTTTTTCTTTTTTTTCAACATTGATGCATATTAACCTTATTTTTTTAACAATTTTTTGTTTCTTAATTGATTATTCAAGTATTTCACTTTCTTTGTTTTGTTTTTGTTTTTTAATTTTACAATTATTTACTAACCAAAAAATACAAGAAAAAGAAAATATATCACAGTTCTCATTATCCGATATTTAAAAAATATTAATTATCTAATATTTATTTCATTTCAACCTAATTAGAAAGAGAGTAATAAAGAGATTTTTTTTTGTTTTCTTTTTCTTTGTTACGAGACTTTTCATTTTCTAATAATGTTTGAACATATATGTTCATTATCTAATGTTAATTTAATTTTAACCAAATTTAAAATAGAGTCATAAATAAAGGATATAATTATTATTAGTATAGTTAACATAGAACGTAATCTTTAATAAATAATTTACAACATTGATACTTTTAGGGGTAGTATAAAATGATTTGGTGCCGGGTAACAAAAGCGGTGCGCGAACGATCGTCATCGATTCCATAAGCAAAAATAAGATTATCGCGTGCACAAAGCGCGTGGAGGGAGCACGACAAGAATCAAGTAGTCCCGTGTGAGGCACGTGAGCAAGAAACCACACTTCCCCCAACTCCGCTTCTTCTTCGGCACCACGACCACCCAAAAGCTGCACAGAAAATATCCGACGCCCACACTCCCCCGCAATTCCTCCCCTCAATCGTCTTCTAAAACCCTAAACTCGTAACTTTCTCTCTCTACAAGCCCATATATATATATATATACGTAATAGAGAGAGAGAGGTAGCGGCGGCATCATGACGACGCCGTTTGGGGCCACAAACGCCACCGGAATCGCCAGCGACCCGAATCTCCAGATCAACAGGTTCAACGGCCTGAGGAGCTCTTCCCATTCGCTTCTGTTGCTCAACAAGCGCCTGCACAAGTTCCCGGCTTCTTCTTTCACCTCTCCTTCGCTCATCAGAGCTGTTTCCACGGTAAAATAAATGAGAGAAAATTTGCGCATTTTAACAAATTTGCACATGCTTTGCTTCATATGATCCTATTCTCGTAATTTGAGCTATTCTTCACCCCTTTTTGACGGTAAGTCAGCTTTTTGAGCGAGAATTGTTAACCTTTTAGCGACCACTAAGGTGATGAAATGGCATGTAGAAAGGGGGAAGGTGGGGAGGTGGGGTGTGCGAAAATGGCCTCTCGGCCTCTCCCTTGCCAACAGTCGAAATTTGTGGGTTAAATTTTGGATGTTTAGGAGCTAAAATGGTAGCATTTTGAAAAAACTAACGATTGCCTCCTAGCTCCTACTCTATGAACTTGACGAATTTTTAACCATTAAGAATTCAATTGTGTTTTCCTTTTGCAGCCAGTGAAGCCAGATACTTCTGCTGAGCCTAAGCGTAGCAAGGTTGAAATATTTAAAGAACACAGTAACTTCATAAGGTACCCTCTTAATGAGGAGTTGTCAACAGAGGCTCCAAATATAAATGAAGCTGCTACGCAATTGATTAAGTTTCATGGAAGCTATCAACAAACTAACAGAGATGAACGTGGTCCCAAGTCTTACTCATTTATGCTTCGAACTAAGAACCCTTGTGGAAAGGTTCCAAACAAACTCTATTTGGCCATGGATGACCTTGCTGATCAATTTGGCATTGGAACACTTCGTTTGACTACCAGACAGACATTTCAGCTACATGGTGTTTTGAAACATGACCTTAAGACAGTGATGAGTACAATAATTAGGAGCATGGGTTCAACTCTCGGCGCTTGTGGTGATCTCAACAGAAATGTTCTGGCTCCTGCCGCTCCTCTTGTGAGAAAAGATTACCTTTTTGCACAACAAACTGCTGATAACATCGCAGCGCTCTTAACTCCTCAGTCTGGCTTTTATTATGATACATGGGTGGATGGGGAGAGAATTTTGTCAGCAGAACCTCCCGAAGTTGTGAAGGCACGGAATGATAATTCGAACGGAACGAATTTCCCGGATTCACCTGAGCCCATTTATGGAACTCAGTTCTTGCCAAGGAAATTCAAAGTTGCAGTGACTGTGCCAACGGATAACTCGGTGGATATTTTGACAAATGATGTTGGTGTTGTCGTCGTTTCTGATGATGATGGAGAACCTCAGGGTTTCAACATCTACGTAAGGGGCCCGTATGTTGTACTGGTATGCTTGTTACTCCACTCGTTGTTAGAAATTGTCGAAGTTATTTCTTTCTTCTGTTGCAGGTCGGTGGTGGTATGGGAAGAACCCATAGGATAGAAACTACGTTCCCCCGTTTGGCAGAGCCATTGGGTTATGTCCTGAAAGAGGATATACTTTATGCAGTGAAAGCTATTGTTGCTACACAAAGAGACAACGGGAGAAGAGATGACCGCAAGTATAGTAGAATGAAATATTTACTGAGCTCATGGGGGATTGAGAAGTTCAGATCTGTTGTGGAACAGTATTACGGAAAGAAATTTAAACCTTGCCATGAGTTACCTGAATGGGAGTTTAAAAGTTACTTGGGATGGCACGAACAGGTTAGTTATATTGACTTCTGTTCGAAACTTATATACGAGTTTATGTCTGCTTTGAGGTTCTAGTTTGTGGTGCCTATGACGTGAACCTTTTGGCCTAAGTCTTAAATTGCATCCCTTCTCGTTAACTGCTTAAATATTATTTGGCAGGGCGATGGTCGTTTATTTTGTGGACTCCATGTTGACAATGGCCGTATAAAGGGGACAATGAAGAAAACATTGAGGGAAGTTATTGAAAAGTATAACTTGGATGCGCGCATTACACCAAATCAGAATATCATCTTGTGTGATATTCGCCGTGCATGGAAGCGCCCCATCACCACAGCTCTTGCGCAGGGTGGTCTTCTGGTAAGACCTTTTTCGTATTGCCCATCTATTCTTACACAACTAAGCAGTTTAACGTCTTACTCACTACTTAATTGGAAATAAACAAAAATTAGTTGGTGAGCTAGCTTCCTTCTTTTATTAGGAGACAGGTATGGTTCTAAGCATAACTTGGCGTTGTAGGGGGGTGTCAACGTGAAAGTTTTTACTTGATTTTATCTTTTTAAGGGTTTTCAAGTATTCTAAATATAACATACTAGATTTTATCAGTAATTTCAGTATTTTTGCTCCCTATTGCCTTTATGTTTCTTTTTTTTTTTCTTTCCCTTAAGGGCGTGGGAGGGGGCTTCATTAGTTTGAATTATTTTCCTGTAGTTATGCTATAACAGAGTTACTATACGAGTTACTTTTACTTACCTGATGATGCATAACCAGCCACATGCTCAGTGTACCTATACATCGTTGCAGACATACATGTATAAATCTATATGGTGTATACACATAAACTGTTACCATCCGCCCTAAAAGCTTAACAGTTAGAGAATTGGCTTAACATGATTATCATTGTCGTAGCACTTTTCATCATGTGCAAGCCCTGATCTACATCTATATACATGAATTACATACACGCTATGTTACATGGACTCTTCAAAATGCATGAAGTACCATGTCAGACACTCAACACTTGCACAGGGATATTGCATGTGTCTGACACTTTTTATTGGATAAGCCACTAACAAGTAAAGTACAAATGTCTGAAGGACTATACGCGTCATGTTCTCTCTTTACAAATAAATGTCTTCTTGTCTTCCCCGTTTATTTGCCCTGACACGAATTCTACGTTGTGAGTTTAACCCATTCTGTAAAACATATAATGCATGATGTGCTTACATTTGTACAAAATACACGTCTTAATACTGACGTTTACGTGTGAAGTTATGTTAGTTCCACATCGAGTAAGTGAGGAAAGTAACTTGGGCATGTATACACGGATGGACGAAGTCCTATTGGCTTGGTCGAGTTGGGCTCATCTGGACCTTCTAACTTTAGACACTGGGCTCCATGTTATCTCCCTAACATGATATTAGAGCCCGTGGTAGCAACATGGGCCTTGCACCTATGTCGGTGGCTATTGGAAGAGCAGTGATTCATAGCAAGGCAGGACATGAGGGGGAGCTTTGATGGTGGGTGGACCCACTCATGAGGGGGAGATTGTTGAGGTGCACGTGTGGCGTATGTTAGTCCCACGTGTGGCGAATGTTAGTCCCACATCGAGTAAGTGTGGGAAGTAACTTATTGTTCAGGTGCTATGTTAGTCCCACATCGAGTAAATGTAGAAAGTAACCTGGCCATATATACATGGATGGACCAAGTCCCATTGAATTAAGCTTTTACGTCGAGTTGGACTCATGTAGCATATCTGGACCTTCTTGTTAGGCACTGGCCTCCATGTTGTCGCCCTTGCATGTCATGCACAATTTCCTTTCTATATGCCGATATTTGCTTTGTGTACACCCCTATATACGTGCATATGCATAAAAGTTTAGTGCATCTATAACAGTCGGATTCTTTTGGACTGATGAAAGTTCTCATAGAAATAGCCTCGGAAAAAGCCAAGTAAATAACAAAAATCAATAGCAAAATCTGGCCATCAACATCTTCAACCTTTTACCTTTTACTCGGGGGTTGCCTATTGCTAAAGCAATTAATACTTTTGCCATAGCAAGCTACAACAGCTTAAGAGTAGCTCATTGTAGTCTTTGTTTTGGTAGAAGCCAATATGCTTTGGATAATTGCAACTCACTTCTTTTTTTCGCTTCTTCTGATTTATCTAAAAACTAATGTTTGCATATATAAAGGACTTTAAAACATGGAAAATTCTGTTATATATAATAAAAGAGAAAAGGTGAAATGAACGTGATCTAGTTACAATACAACACCCACCTTACTAGCAAATGAGCGGTTTCGGCTATTCATGGTATTCCTCCAAACAAAAGTCCTAAGCACCAATCAAAAGGTTTGAGACGACTCAAAAAGTACTTGATCATATTATATCACAAATGTTTTATCACGATCAACGTGGTAAGCCTACCATGGACTTGAGTTTATACTTGTAAGAGCAAATGCTTTGCACTGGCTAAGGATAGTTACAATTCCTGGAAAGAAGAATAAAGTAAATGTTTCTTATTTAACCATTCATACATACGTGATAGGTTGTCATAGTAGATAACATACTTCTGAAACTTAACCTATACATTTTTTAGAGGCTGAATAGATCATGAGAAGAATCAGATAAAAATTAAAATTTACTTTATCTTCTAGTAAAGAGAAGCAAATGAAAGCAAGCTTTATTTCATAAGAAGTAATGGCTCTCAAATTTTTTATATGAAGCAAAATAACCTTAAAAGTCAAAGTTTAACACCTGCAGAATTATCCTTCCTACTTTGACTGTTAGACATCTCTCTCTCTCTCTCTCTCTCTCTCTCTCTCTCTCTCTCTCTCTCTCTCTCACACACACACACACACACACACACACACACAACCCAAGATCCTAAATCAGATGCTGGTGAATTTGTGATTCTCCTTCTAATTCCTGCCAAGGACTTAGTAGCCTTACTTTGCTAGCCCTTTTGAGAGAGACATTCTCTTGTGGCGGGGTCGTAATCTGGGGCGAAAAAGATTTTGGACTGTGACTAAGTTTATATCAGGCCTTTGCGCCATCACTAAGGGCTAAGGAAGGGAGATCATCATTATATAAGATCCCATATTGGTGTTGGTGAGTTTGTGATTGGCCTTAGTAGACCCCTCCAAGGATCTCATTTATACCTAGTTGGCTACCCTTTTTGAGGATGCATTGCCCTGTAATGGGGCCATGGATCTGGGTTGTTACCCTTGCCTCCATGCCCTCCTGACCGCCCTCCTACATCCCTTTCTCCAGGGAAGTGAACTCATTTAGATATCTGAAGATGAACTACCTGCAAAAAATCTATGGTAGTTACTTACACCATACTTGGAGAATAAATCCAGAGTGTAAAGCCATTAGTTTGACCCAGTGCAGCGTTTCCAGAAAGTGTCTGGAGCAGAGAGCTTCGCTTCTTCTGGAGGCAATCCTGGTGCTGATATTATACATGAAATAGTGACTTATTTATTATCAGGTCATTCCTTGACCATATGGTATGTGTATGTGCCCATGCTCCTGGAGGGCTCAGGGTTTTGGCCCGTGTTATCTGTGTACGTGGTTCGCTTTGCTATGTGGTACGAATTTTGCTGCATGGTGTATTGATTTGTCGGTACGCAATACGTGGGGTGGAGCCTTAGTCGGTTTGCTTTCTGAGTATGCAATACACTTGGGATCGCCTCTATGATACGCCTTGGTATGGTGCGTATAAAATGTACGAGTACTAATTTGAGAATATAACACACCTTCATTATTTATGTTATTTGTTTGAGAAAAATTCATAGTCTTTATGTTGTTTGTTCATACTAAATTGATGCCCTTAACCGTCTTATCTCTCTCTCTCTGTGTGAAAAATGGTAGGCTTCTTTAGAAAGGTACGTTTTACAAGCTTAATTAGTGCCCTTAACTGAGAGTTGTTCTTGACGGTCTCATCCTTTCCCTAATCAACTTCTTCTGTTTGAACTTTTCGTCTTTACCATCTAAGAGAACTAAATAAATAGCCTGCACTTTCTCTTTCTTATTTTTGAGTCCTGCTAGACGAACGTTCCGCGTTTGGGGTCAGGAGTACCAGTACGCTGCACGTTAGGACCACCACCGGATTCATCATTAGGTCGAGCCTAAAGTCTTCTAACACATGAAATTAATGGATCTTCTGCACTGACATGATACAAGTGTCAATAGCAGTGGAAGAGTGTGGTGTCTAACTTATGTTTGTCAAATGTGCAATTGGAGGCTTGTACGCTAAGTTTTGCAGAAAATGGAAGTGCTTCGCTACCCCCCGAACTCAGTCACCAGCATTGCCTTGGAAGTCGTATACATCTTTTCTGCTTTTATGTGAACCTCATGACATAGAACAGAGAAAACAAAAGAAGAAATCACCTTACTGGTTTAGCTAAAAAGGTTCTCAGAGGAACTCATAGATCTCAATAACTAAACAATCAAACTTCAGAACATATATTTTCTTAGAGAACTAACGGATGCTACATATTGCATTGAACATTATTAACCCTGATTGCCTTGTGCTTAATACTGTGATGAGCATCCCATTTCCGATCTCAAAATATACGCCCATCATCAGTAAATAGATGTGCCTATTGTAATGTGTTAGTGTTCGACAGGCTCATTTACGTCCTAAATTTATACTTTCATCTAATTTGCGTGGAACATACAATATCTCCTGTGTCGATGTTGGCCTACACTGATAAACCCTGCTGACATTCTCCAAACCCTTTTTTGCTACTTGTTCTAGACTTTTGCATCAGTCTTATCTTGAATATGCTAATTCCAGGTATATTCCAGGATGTTTGTCATTACTTGTGTAGTTGAGCAGACATTTTTACTTTAGCTTCTCCCAAATGATAAAGAAGAATAAATTAAGCAAATCTTGACATATTTGTATTGGTGGCAGCATCCAAGGTATGTCGATCCGCTCAACGTAACCGCAATGGCTTGCCCAGCTTTGCCACTTTGCCCCCTGGCAATTGCGGAAGCTGAACGTGGAATACCTGACATCCTTAAGCGGGTTCGAGCAGTATTTGAGAAGGTATAATGTTAAAGGTGCAAGTTAGCAGAATAACACCAAATAGGACCTAAGGCTAGTAAATATTTTGTTTAGATTTGTGAGATGATGCTTATTAAAAGCTTTGCTATTTCTGCTTACAGGTTGGTCTCAAATATAATGAGGCTATAGTAGTAAGGATAACCGGCTGCCCAAATGGATGTGCTCGACCTTACATGGCTGAACTCGGACTAGTTGGCGATGGTCCAAATAGCTATCAGGTAATCTTCAAAGCGGCTTCTTTTGATGTTCGAATTCTACATCTCCGCCCCACCCCCACCCCCTTCCAAATTTCGAATCTATGGTAATTGTTTTTGGGCATTGAACTAGATCTGGCTTGGGGGAACACCTAACCAATCCACGATTGCAAGTTGCTTCATGAATAAGGTTAAGCTTCATGACCTCGAGAAAGTTTTTGAACCTTTGTTCTATTACTGGAGAAGGAAGCGGCAACCTAGCGAATCATTTGGCACCTTCTCAACTCGCATGGTGAGTATTCCTATTTTTTGGGTCACATATATATTACACGAATTAAAATTCTAAGTTTACCTCATGCGATGAATGAAAACGACTTTGTGTGGGTTTCAGAGTATTTGAGAAATTTGTTTTATTGCAAAAGGAGTTGATATAGATTCTGTAATACTATGTATAGGGATTTGAGAAACTTAAAGAGTTGGTTGACAAATGGGACGGATTGCCAGAGTCGTCTAACCGATACAACTTGAAGCTCTTTGCTGATAAGGAGACGTATGAAGCTATGGATGAACTTGCGAAGCTTGAAGATAAAAATGCTCATCAATTGGCTATGGAAGTTATTCGCAATTTTGTTGCTTCTCAGCAAAATGGCAAAAGCGAGTGAGTCACGGAAGTCTTTTTGCAATTCTGCTGACTCAAATGGAGTCTCTAGCTGCTGTTACTGCTCGGTAACAGCCGAATCAAGTGACCTTGCCCTGGTCGGATGATGAATTCAACCAGCTTACGGAGTCTTTCTTCCTTGTGCGAGACTGGATTTTGACATCGTTCTCTCTTGATTTGCGAGTGTTTGATTTTTCCCCCTTATATGGATATTTTCCATCTCTTTTGCCCGAGCTTGATCTGAAAACTCTCTAGCATCACCCAGTAGGCGCCTTGTAGTTGTTAAATGCATGTATCTTGTTAACATGGTTCAAATCTTTCTTGTAATGTTGATGTACCAAGTATGTGCTTCTTGAAGTTGGTTTGCTTGCAATGGCAAATTTAAACACCTTTGGTTGTTGCTAAGCTTGGCTTGTAGAGGTCCCACTGCTCCTTGGCCCTGCAACGGCTGACTTATAATCCTAGGCCTGACTAATCTTCTGGTTAAGGTCCATTGATAGCCGCTTATCGACGCCGAAAAGCATGACAGTCGAACACCAGACACTAGAATTTCGATTGGCTTTAAAGAGTACTCGTAGCTATTAAATACAGTAAGTTACAGCTTTCAGAAAGATTTCTAGGGGCAGCCTACCAAGCTGGCATGCTTACAGCTTCAAGTTTGTAGTAGAAAACCTCTCCCCTTGAGTATCACACCAACACTTCGCAAGAAGTAGCAAGAACAGTTGGTCTTTGCTGGGTAACTACTGTATTAACACTTTACACGAATGAAGCCTTTATGCAGTCACTTGGCCAGATAGGTTCGGTTCGTTCGGAGTTTAGATTGGTAATTTTAAGTGTACTTCTACTTGGGCCGTCTAAAATGTTGCCAGGTGTGGTCCAAGCAGCTTGAAATATTCGGGCAACTTGTTGTAAAGTTTGTGTAGCATCAACCAATTTGCTGTCAATAGCATGGACAAAAGAAATTTTGCTATATCAACAAAAGCAGGTCATGCTTTTCTATTGTAGCGTTCTAGTGACGATTTTGTCTTCAGTTTTTTATTTAATTTTTAAAACTGAAAAAAAAAAGTTTGGCGATCAGCTTGAGTGTTTTTTTTGCTCAACTTCTATTTGGGCTTCTTTTTGAAATAACCTGAAAACTCCTATATTGCGTTAAGGGGTTTTCGATTTTGATTTTTAGGTTGAGATGACTTCTACGCCTCATTTCATCATTTCCACCACTACCACCAATTGCCCCTCAAGCCCCCAATCACCACCACCATATAATTTGTTATCACCACCGACACCATCATGGTCACCGCCGAATAATCCACCATCACCACCATATCCTCCACAGCCATCATCCACCACCGCCACTGACCCACTTCCTCCACCATGTCCACAATCAAGTTGGCCTAAACCCTCTGCCGCCACCTCACCACCATCGCCATGCCATGAATGTCGCCACCCTCATATATGCTTCTACCAACCTGGAGCTGTACACTTGCAGTGCCCTGGGTACCCGCAAATCTGTGCCAACCAACATAAAGCTATTCAATTAGGATGTCCAGAGTAACGAGTCTTCGTAGTCAATTAGCTGTTCAAGAATCTTAAGGATTCCATGGGGAGGATTAGTGTTGATCTTCTTCCACAGTCGAAGATTGCAAACAGTCGGGTATGGTAAGATAATTTATTGAATGAGAGCAAGACTCCTTCTATACAGACCCGGAATCTGCAGATTTTGGTATATCCTGAAGTTGGCTGAAATTGATGGTGGTGGTGGTGTGAGTTTGATTTTTTTTTTTTGGGGGGAGTTGGTGGTGGTGACTGGCGGGGTTATTTCCGTTTGACTAGATTGTTGCTCACCATTATCTGTCAAGTAAACACATTAGAAAACTCAACTTTACTTACTAACGAGTATACATAGATTCTCCGTGACCACATCTACTAGCCCTCGAGAGGCTTTCCCCTATCCTCTCTGTTAGCACATCTACAGGCCATAATCTAAAACAACTCTGGGAGGCTTCCTTCTTCTCTCCCCATGAGCACATTAACAAGCCCTCCCACAGGCTTCCATTCATGCTCTCTGTGATCACTTACAAGGCCCCAAAGGAGATCACCCCACCTTTCATGAAACTAGTTGATCCTTATTCTTGTAGTACAGAGAAACGTAAGAACACTTAGTAACGCAGGACTACGTATTCCTCGAAATCTAGACAGCCATTCAAGTGGTAGCCAGAGAGCAAATATTGTAATACTGTCTTCATTGCTTTGGCCATATGTGTTATGCCCGGCTTCTCAAACTTATTATGGGGAGTAGTTTCAAAAAGGACGCATATGTTTTGGTCTAAGTAATTCAACTAGTGTTCAAGTCTTTGATATCAAAATTCATTACACCAGCATTATCTAATCGTAAGAGGTCAATGTTGTTTCTGAAGGTGGTCTTTTAATTCCTTAATCATCAAGCTAGTAGAGATTAATTAGGAGACTGAGGTACCAAATTTGAATAAACCCATCAAGTCATTGGACAATATATTCCAATAAAGAGGCCACAGATAAACATACAGAAAAGCCTTTTATAACACAATCGAAAACCAATCAGCACAGCATCATTACATTAGCGAATATTCCTCACTTGCGGCAGATGCGTGCTGTTGGCATCGTCACACAGACAGGGGCATACTTCTTCTTGGCCTCCAGGCTCCCACGAGGCGGCTCGTCGGCCATGGCGACCTTGGCGATGGAGCACGCGGCCGCAGCTGCGGCAGCGAAGACCAGGTCCCTCCTCCCACTGCTGCCCTCTTCCTTGCTGTTCACGACGGCTTTCTCAGCTCCCTTCGAGGCCTTGACCGTGAAAACACCACGGCGGACGGTCTTCGATGGCTGCTTGGTGGCGGCAGCCACGGTGGAGCTGCCTAGGAATGAAGATGTCATGGTTACGGAAGCCATTTTTCCTGCTATCTGGATGTTCAGTAGTAGCGTCTAATGTTATTTGAGCTTTTCAAGTGATGGGGGTCGTTAGTTAAAAGTGTGGAGGTAATGAGGAAGGACTTCTTAGTTCTTACATATGTCATCCACTTCCTTATCTGGAACAATGGTCGCTCGAATTGATTGCTGCCACGTGTAACTTTATCTTGGTAAACAATTGCTGGCTGTGGAACCTCTTTGTTTGTTCAGAAGGTGAACATAGAGGCGTTAAATGGGCCGGGCTTGGGCCGGCCCAGCCCAAGCCCATCGGGCCTCCAGCAAATCGGGTCGGGCCCAGGCCAAGGGGGCTGCAAAACCGGTTGGGCCGGGCCTGATTCTCGGGATATCTGGGCCCGGTCTAAGCCCAGGCCCTAGGCCCAACATTTAGGGCAGGGCCCGGGCCCAAAATTTTTAATTTTTTTTTTTGGCATTTTCTTGTTATTCAAGGTAAGAGTTTTTAAAATGTGCATGTGCCTTCGATGGTGGACAAACATGAGAATGTTCTGGTGCATGGACAGGAGCCTTCTTGGGGGGGTAGACATGAGACTTTTCTGGTGCATGGCAAGGAACCTTTGCTGGGGTATGGACATGAGAACTCTTTAGTGGATGAGTAGGAGCCTTCGAAGGGGCATGTACAGGAGCCTTGAGTGAGGATTTGGTGTGCTACAAGAAGAACAAAGAAACGAAGTTGGGCAATCAATCAATTTAGTTGCTAACTCCTGCCCAAAAAAGAAAATGACGGCCCAGTGCACAAGACCTCTATCATTACTAGGTCTATGGGAGTGTTAGATGTATAGTGCTAACTGGAGTGCACAAGACTTCTGTCATTACTAGGTCTATGGTAGTGTTAGATGTATAGTGTTAACTCATATTTTCCTGGTAGGACTCGCGTGTAGGTGACACATTGTTAAATGCAGTCGTGCAATCACATGATAACTTTGTAAACCTCCATGCATATAAAAGTCGAACGCAATATCATCATGGACAAATGTATATTTAGGGTAGAAGCATACATAAGATACTAGATCAAAGGGATAATTCTTCCTTAAATGAAAAGTTAATGCTCAAGTTACCTCTGGGTCAGTTTCCTTTGCAATGGATGTAACCTACAAAAAGATATTATGTGGATAAGTTTAGAATAATAAAAATGAATAAGGGAAAAAGACTCAGCACAAAATGTGCATACATTATTTAACAGGAGCCTTCACTGGTGGATGGACAAAAGGATTCTCTGGTGCATGGGCTGGAGCCTTTACCGGAGCAGGAGCCTTCACTGGGGCATGAGCAGGAGCCTTTACTGGGGCATGAGCAGGAGCCTTCTGGACAAAAGGTTTCTCAGGCAGAACCGGGCCAAGCCCGGGCCTTTTTCGGGCCGGGCCGGGCCCAAGCTTTTTTTGGGAAATGCAGGCCTGGCCCAGGCCCTAAGCCCTAAAAGGCAGCACTGTTCATGAACGGGCCGGGCCAGCCCGGGCCAGAAAGGGGGCCGGGTCGGGCCAGCCCGCGGGCCGCCCGGCCCATTAGACACCTCTAGGTGAACATTTGGAAAATGATTGTTTTTCCCTTTTTTTGCCCTACCAAAAATGGTAATGTTATGCTCTTTATTTTTTATTTTAAAATTTTCGTTTAGAAGCAAATGTTGTCACTACTTAGATCTTTAGCGCTCAAACTGTACAAAGAGGCGACTTTAGGAAAGAAGGGACTGAACTTTTTTTCCTTACACGTTAACAGCGTATGGTTTGCAAGCAAGAGACACGTAGTAGATGACATTGGTTCGAAGAGTGAAAATTTGATAAAGAGCGTGGCTACATGGATGTAGTATGATGTCCATCAGAGAATTTGTTCTTGAGGTAGATTCTCCATATTGGAATTCGGAAGTAATAATCAAGGCGTTGATTTTCTCTCCTGTAACAGTATCGATCCTTACTAGGGGAGAACAAATTACGACAAGGCACCGGGACAAGTAATTTGGTGAACTCTGGAGAAGAAGAGACTGTCTATCAAATTGAATATTTTGATGTGATTAAAGACATGCACGTCATAACGCCAACTAGTTGGAAGGACTAGTGTGTTCCTAATAACAACGACCTTCACCATTGTCACCTTTAAGCCCATATATCTCTTTACTCTTCTTATTATAGTTAAGGTTACCAAAAATGTTCAAGATGAGCTCTCAGTAGGTACCCCTTTTTGGGATGATGTAGTATATTAGTTGTTACTTGTTACTCTTCCGGTTATAGATGAAGCTACTAAGAATATTCAGGATGAACTCTCATGGGTACTAAGATACGCCACACACAAGATGACTTTAGCCAGAATACGAATGCTCAACGGACGTGTGGCTACACCAGGGGCGTCAGCATAAGAAACACATATATTCGCAATAAAGGGGTGGTGCCTGTTGAAGCAAAGATGACGGCACGTTGCTTGAGATAGTTTGATCATATTCAACGTAGGCCTTTAGATGCTCTTGCAAGAATTCGTTATTTACGCCGAGTTGATATGTTGACTAGGTAGATGTAGACTAAGGATAACTTGAAGAGAAGCATTGCGAAAAGACTTGATTAAATATTCATGTAACTGATCCAAATTAATTTGGGACAAAAGCTTGGACGATGATGATTGTCTGGAAAGAATTTTCAAGAACATTAACTAAGCATAAACACATGGAGAAATCTTCTCGTGGAACTATCCGTACAATTTGGAAACTCAAAATTCATACCTTGAATTATTACAATGAGTACAAGGAAGAAAGAAAGTTTAAATCCTTTCCAGCACACAATTTCACTACATAGTAATGCTCAAAGGTGCAATCCCTTACCAACTTGTCACTCCTGAATGGCTTCAACCTTGGACATATTATGCGATCCATTCCACTCCTTGGCGTCATCATCGGATTCTGTTCTTTGTTCTTTATACTTGTACCAAGAAGCCCAGTAGAGATAATTTGCAAAATTCAAGCAACTAAGGATGGCTAAGAACCAGTAGAAGAGATTCAAACTGTTATGATCTATGTCTACCCCATACAACCACCCCTGCTTGCTTGGAGTAATGTTCTTGGTAACAGCATTTATAATGTTGACAAAGGCAGTACTCAAGTAGTAACCAAAAGAGAGTGATATGAGGGCAAAAGAAGTAGAGAGTGATCTCATCCCTGAGGGAGCTTCCTTGTAGAAGAACTCCATTAATCCAACCATGGCAAACATATCCGCGATCCCAAACACGCCATATTGGAACGAAAGCCAAAAAAGACTTATAGGGTGGTAGGGATCCTTGAGAGCTTGATCCCTTCTTTTTACCTCAACTATGCCAGCTATACCCATGGAAATAATCGAGAGAACGAGCCCGACTCCCACTCGTTGGAGCTGTGTGATGCCCGATGGGTGCCCGGTGATTTTTCTCGCCAATGGCACGACAAAAAACTCGTAGATCGGTATTAGGACCGACATGAAGAACAGGGGAATCACTGGAATTGAGGCATTAGGGATGTTTATGGAACCTATTTGAGGATCCATGAAGTACCCTTGTAGTACTGAGAATGTTTGTAACTGTGCCAAGCATGTGTTCATGATGATTGTACTGGCAATGATTGGTAGCATCCTGGTAAGTATTTTGACTTCTTCGACCTGTGTGATCGTGCAAACTTTCCATGGCTCCGGTTTCATTCCCTCTCGGAGAATAGCCGCTTTATCAAACACACTGCACGTAGTGAAGTGCGATTAGCATGTTAGCTCGGGTACTTTCTCAAAGAAGATTTCTCTGCCGTATTTAAAAGAACACTACGTTGTTGCTCAAGTACTAAAATCTGAGCGTTTACGACTGAGTAAGGTGTCCAATAAGAATGATTGCATTACCTGAACTGGTCGGTATGTAAAACTCTTTCCTCGGAAGCATCTCTTTCTTTGTCATCAATCTCGTACAGCTGATGAGGATATTGGGGTAGTGACAAGTTTCTGTTCCGGATTGCAAGCACGATAACCTGAAAATCAAGTGGAACTATAGAGTTAAACTCACGAGAGGCAGATTCATCCGATGGTAGGGTTCGCAGGCGATCTGTGACAGGCCACATTGCCTATTAGCATATGAACCTGCGATCTGTTGTCACATTTGGTGCACAAGCCCTACTGTGGGTCGTTGAGGACGTGAGAAGGAGAATTATACCTGCGCTATTTTGATAATCGGGCTACTGGCAAGGGGTTTGATGCAGTAAAAAGGCTTTCCAAGGCCAAGAATAATGAATCCAATGAAGGCAGTCACCAAGCCGATGAAAAAACCCCAATGCCAACCCTTGTTCATGCCAACATACACAACCGCTGTGACTCCTATGATGGATCCAATGGTTGCACTTAACTGATACCAGTTGAAAAAACTTGCAACGCCCTTTTCTCCATTTGGATCCTTGCTGTCGAACTGATCGGCACCAAGTGCTGGTAGCGCTCCTTTGACGCCGCCAGCACCAAGTCCTAATAGACACAGGGAAGAGTAAAACATAAATGATTCGCCGCCTTTGATACAACTCGGCTTATTGCCACAATCTTCAGGCTGTAACTTATCGGAATACGCTTGGATTGTAATCATCATTAGGCCCTGGAAATACAAATTTGAGACGGATCAAAGATTGGACAAACAAAAGAAAGAGAGATGACAAACGTGTAGATTTTGTATGCACAGAAACTGAAGAACTTAGGCTGCATACATTATCTTCTGTGCAGGAAAAGTGTTGCCAAATATCTACTGTACTGTAGGTACAAGTACTAAATACAAAGTCAAAACAAAATTTTTACAGCGTCTTTTGTCACTAAGATCAAGGTAACAGTAACTAGCTCCAACAACACGATTTCCCAAAACGAATACGCACCAATCTTCGCCGCTTTTCCTTCTCCGGAAATGTTGTACAGTTCGAAGGAGTTCACGGTAAAGTGTCACTACAGGGTCGTATTGCTCTCAAAAATTGGATGTCACTAATTAGTTGTCACCCTTGGTGAAGAATTTTAGCTTTAGCAACACATATTAACGACATTAGTGCGACATGCGACCCCTAAGTTTGGCCACTGAACTGCATGGGATCCAAATACATCGTATGTAGTGTATTCACAGGTCACAAGACAAGGTGTGGGATCGATCATAGCTGGCACAAAATGCAGAGGTTGTAAGTTGTATATGCAAGTTTGTTCCTTATTTTGTCTGTCAAGAAATGGTGATAGCGTTGTACATTACCAGTAATTCCAGTAGCCCAAAGATCAGGCATGTATAGAGTCTGTTCAGGTAAGTGTCCGAGATGAAGCCTCCGAGGATGGTGAGCAAGAACGTTGAGCCGAGGAAGTTGGTAAGAGTGTTTGCAGATGTTGACACATCAAAGTGCATCACCAAATGGAAGTAGAGAACCATAGTTGACATGTTGGCAATGAATCCAATGTTCTCCAAGGCCCCCAAAGCTTCATAAGTTGGCACACAAAATGCAAAATTAGTAGTGCAGCAGCAGCAGCAGCACTTTAGAACACTTCGGTTTCATCAAAATTATGTTAAGCTACAATCCAATTTACAAACTTAAGTTGTTAGAGAATGAAAAACCGTACGTCATGCTTAATAAATAACACAAGCTCCTACCATAAACGAACATGGTGGCCCTGAATCCGCCTCGTTTGTTGCTATCGAACAAGGACACATCCGTACAAGTGCTGTCCACGGGCGAATTGGTATTATTTCTCTCCTGAAAAATGCGGAAAAAACGTTAGTGCTTTTCTAGAGAAACATAAGACATTTATTACGAAAAATCAGAAAACGCGGAGTGAGCCATATTTCATATTAAGTGACTATACTACAAGCAATATGCGATCTTGTGCTACAATCATGAATTCGTCGGTGCATGAACTCGGTGTCGGTAATTACAATACGTAAAGACTTACCATCATAGCTGCCGAGGCAGAGGAAAATCTGTTAGTGTTAGGTGATTGCCTTGTGCAGATAAATGCCAAGAGGGTACCTATTTATATATGTACTGCACAAGATTCTAGCTGCTTTTTTGGTCTCATTGCCTAATAAGTTTTATTCCATGATTTGTATATCTCCATATTTGTCCATCTGCCTTATCCACATATTCCCTCGCCATTGCAAGACTATTCCTTGTTTTGTACTTTCTATTTGCCCACTTTTTTTTTTTTATTTTAAATTGTTCATTCTGGCGTCTTATTCGTCCATTCTATGCAAAGACCGAGATTAAGAACAAATGTTGACCAAAAAAGAGAATATAAATTTCCGTATAAAGAAAGTGTTCTGCATTAGAGTTCCACAGGCATTCAGTACGTATAGAGATTGAGATTGGTTATTATATTTGGTTGACTTTTCCTAATCTTGAACCTACTTGGCTTGAAGACAAACTTTAATTCGTATAAAAAATTAAATTTTATGTAATCAAGCAAGCGTGATGTGCTTTTAGCCAATGGCAAGTAATGTTCGTTTGTCTGGATTATTTACATATAATTGTAATCAACTTAATAAAAACCATTTTGTCATAGCGTTCAAGCTCGGTGCAACTGACTAGCTAAGTGGCACTTGACGATCCCAAAAAAACCTCATCTACACTACTTATTACAGGAAGAGACCTCTGTGTCACGTTTTCTCTATTTTATTCCCTCACTGTGGAAAAAGAAAACACACACAAACACACACACACAACTTCTTCTTTATAAGACAAATGATAGTATATCCTATTTGTTTCTAGTCCACTCCTCCAATTTATACACAATGTGTGTAGCTTTCCTATTAGAATTTTTTCATAAATTTTTGCTGAGTTTGTTTTTTTATCTTTTTTTTTATCCTTAATACCATTTTCCATATGTTTTTACCCTTTCAAAATTGGCGACATAATTTCCCCTCGGTTTTTACACATCTATTTTCATACACCGCACCACATCCATTTTTAAGTGCGTTATAAGTAATTAGGATCCTTTGCTGCTAGAGGTACTCACCACAATTTCATTGAAATTTTCGTTCTAATTTTTTAGGATAGATTTTTGTACATGCAAAGATCGACTTGACAAAGAAATTGAAGGAAAGAGCCCAGTGGAATAAGGGGGAGTGTTTATTGTAACTAAAAATCGTAGTATTTCATGGCTACGAAGTGCGTTGTCAATTTCCAAAGTTTTGTGTATAAAAGTAGGATATTTGGATGCCAAGCCGAAGGACTGAGAGTTGGGCTGGGCTTGTTCAGCCCCATCTTATGCACCCAACCCAAGGTGCCTAGACTGGCTTCGGGCCATTGCTAGTTAGACTTAGACATATACATATTGAAAGCAAAAATATTTCCGCAGGTAAATAAAGAACCTTTCTTTTTTTCTTTGCCTAAGGGTCCAACTCGGGTTGGGTTTAACCAACCATATTATATACTCGTACGTTTACTATATTTATTTTCTTTTTATTTTTATGATTTTTGTATTCAGTTAGAGAATACGCTCCTCTATTTTTATCATTTCACCAAACAAATTTTAGCTATTTTTTTTCTTACATTTGGTTAAGTTTGGGTGAAAAAAGCTGAAAACATACACCTCGGAAGTGTTTTCAGTGTTTTGTTACTATTTGAGTCATTTTTACTCAAGACGAAAACAGAAAGTGATAAAAGTACACAAAAATGAATATTTTTTTTTATCATCATTGTAAGAAATAGAAAACGAATATGATAAACGTACATGCCTACGTCTTAATCAACTCGATTCAAGAGTAAAGAAAACATGTTAGGTTGAGTTGGTTCAATTTGAAATGAGTTGGTTGGCCTTTTGACCTTGATAAATGATTATGGTCACAAGTTTCATAAAACATTGTTGGCGGCAACTAATAAAACCAACACCAACTACAGTTAATGGCCACAACCGACCATCGCGAGCAACCAATGTCGCATGCCTCTCGTCACCATCGTCGCAGTAACTACTGCAGCCTACAACAAGGTGTTTCCTTGAATTTGTGAAAAGAAAATAAGGTTTCAATCATTACTAACTGTTGCTTATTGCTGCATAATATAATATTTAAGAAAAATAAAAAATCAATTATATATAGTACCCCCTTCATGAGCTTCGCTTCTTATTTGTTACCTAATTTGGCGAGAGTGATTGGCCTCACTTCTCAAAGATGTTAAACAACGAGGGCGGGCAATTTTCTAAGAGCAAAGAGGGAAACTTGCATTGTGTTGCTGCTAAAAATATGCTCCGCAAATATTGCAGAACCCGAGCCTAGACCGATGACCTGCAAGACAGAAAACGAGTGACCGCCGGGTGGGGTTCCCGGCGGAGAACTCTCCGATACTTAAGTCAGAGCGCGGCTACATGATAGTAACTCTGAAAAAGCATGAATTGTGTAGTTGTCCCATACCTGGAGGGGTAGACCCCTTTATATAGCTGTAGGAGAAGACTCCTAGTAGGACTGGGCCGTGGGCCATATGTGTTAGGATCGCGTTAGGATCCTCGAGGATCACGTCACAATCCCTAATAAGATAATAATTGATCTCTCAGTTTGACTGGGATTGCCGGGTATTCCCCAATTATTGGGAGTTATATCATAAGCCCCCCACTTCCTTAGCTAAAATATTTGGCTGAGGAAGTTTATACCTGGTGTCTCGAGACATGCGTCAGATTTATAAGTGATTCTCATCCACTTGTAGGGGTAACAATATTTCTCTCTTCCATGTGCTTCGACCTAAGCGGGAGCTTAAGCCTTAGAACTTTGCCCAAGTAGGGCGCTAGAACCCTAACTCTCGGGAGCTAAGTCTTAGAATGTCGCCTGAGTAGGCTATTCGAAATCATCTTTAGATAGACGAATCATGGGATCTCGAGATCCTTTAGGGGCTGTGCCCCATGGTAGCCTCTCTCTCGAGAGGACACAAAGCTGTGCATGCAAGTTGTTGCATGTGCTAAGTGTTTGAATGTCCCCTCGAGGGGTCACCTCTCCTTTGGAGGGTGTTCAATTTGTGCAAGTGTGTGTTCTTGAGCTCGAGCCGACCACATCATGCTTGCATTTTACTTTGTCGCGAACTCTTTTCATCAGCTAAGAGCTGGCAAAGAAGCCTCGCACTCACGCTTGGCTGGGTTTTGAATTGACAAAGAATGGTGGGGGGATGAAGTCCCATAGTCCTTTGCCGTTTCACTGGTTAGAACTGTAGCTAAACCTTTCGGATAGAGCTCGAGCTCTATCGTATCACCCTCGGGGGTGTTCGTCCCTCGAGGGACTGATGGAGCGCGGAGTTCACGCAAATACCCTCGGAGGTTTGACGGAACTTAAGAGTTCTCGTCTTACAGGCCCTTGAGGGCGGATGGAGCCGGAGCTCATGCAATTACCCTCAAGGGTTCGACGGAATTTTAAAAGTTCTCGTCTTACATGCCCTCGGGGGTTTAACGGAACTTGGAGTTCTTGCCGTACGCTCCCTCGGGGGTTTAACAGAACTTTAGAGTTCTCGTTGTACGCGCCTTTGGGGGTTTGACAGAACTTTAGAGTTTCTCGTTGTATGCTCCCTTAAGGGTTTGACGGAACTTAGAACTCTCGTCGTTTATGCCTTCAGGGGTTTCTCGTCCTTGTTGCCGCGGTGCCAAATAAGAAGGCGCGGTTCATAGAGCCCATAATATGGTCGCTGTGGCGAACCTTCCTGTCTGATAAGACACATGGCATTAAGCCTGTATAAGAATGATCTCATGAAATATAAAGCCCCCCGGCCTTTGAGAAGGCGTGGATATATAAAAGACGGCTTTTAAGCCCGTATGTAGAGTCCAGTCGCCAGAAGACCTGTGAGAGCAATATAGAAGACCATAGTTTGCTTGCTCGACTAGATGAGCATATAAAGCTTGAGGATGCGTAGTCCGTTCGAGCAAGATGCCACTGATGATCAGTAGAGTAGCTGTCACAGTTCATCAATATACTGAGAAGCAACTAGATTTAGTTTGCTGGTCGCATGAGCTTGAGCTTGCAGTTGTACCGGCATATTAGTGATGCTTATTAGCAGAGGCTGATGATATGCTCTGATTCACTGATCGAGGTCACTGTGTGACCGAACATCACAAGATAATAAGAAATGCCGAGTTGGCAAGATGCTGCAACAGAAAACCCTAAACGCGACTTCAAGTCATAGGGTGCTGTGAATTTTTTTCCTTGCTTATAAAGTGGTTAATACGTTACCGTTGATGTTCGCAGGCATAGTTTAAACCTTGCAAGAAATAAAAATACGTGACTGAAAACACAGCCTTTGAAGCAATAAAACATATAAAAATGTAACTATGTTTTTAACACAAAATTAATAGCGATGTTCAGACACCACGACCCCATTAGGGTTTTGTCGGTTAGCCGAGAGGATGCTCTACATTGCGTGCCATATGTGGGCTTAAAAAATCATTGCAGTCGGTAAGACACGACATGTAGTATATTCGCATCAATTGACGCGACTGGACAATTCTAGACCAAAAATTAAATAGGTCTAGGTAATATAGGAGTGCACAGGAAAAGCAACCTTTGGAAGCTTGCTAGCGCCTTAAATCGTAGTCACTTAATTCTTTTTAACGACAAAGATGCGATGAAGCATACGCCGTTATTAAAAAGTTTGTGCGGCATATTTTAAATAAAAGACATTATGCGGTCTTAAATCCAAATAGGCCTTTATGAGGTTGAAAGCTTAATGCTTCAAAATGTACATGACCTAAGTCGGATAAATGAGACCCTTAGGGTCTTAAGTATAAATATGCATTTTTCATAGGCCAAAAATCTAATTTCTTTAAAAAATATGGCATTTGTGGAAGACAAAAGACCGTGTGGGTCTAAAATGTCAATACGAATTTTTGTGGGGGTAATGTAAAAAAGAGAGAATTTGACCTCTTGTTTCTCTTCTCTGCCTCTTTCCTTTCATCGACAGAACACGGTGATGTGATCTGACTGGTTGCGAAAGACCTACCGGCCGATGCATCGTCGGATGGGGGCACCGATTGGTGCTGGTACGACGGTCGCGTGGCGACGCCGCTGCTGGCGTAGATCTGGATGAATGGATGGCGGTGAGACGATGACGTGATACCGGCGATGGTGGTTATGGCACCGATAGCACTGTTTCCAGTCACGGTGCCGATGGCGCTGACAGGCACCGCCGTTCGTCATAGTGGCGAGGATCTGCTTCTTCCTCTTCTTTTCCTTTTCTATTATTTTTTTTGGTTGTTGTTGCTCCATCAATTTTGTGGCGGCTTATGACGTTGGTAACCCCGGTGGCGTTGCTTTTTGTCGTGGTGGCGCCGCAGAGGTTGTGGTGAGGGCGGTGGAGCTGTCTGGTTGCCGTCGGTGGTATCAGACAAATCTGAAGTGAGGCCGCGGCGATGTTGCGTCGCCTGTGTTTCCCGGAGGACCGGCCGTGGCAGTGACGGTGATAGGGCCTCCTGATGTTGGTGGCGGCGGTTGCACGGGTCCTATTTGTGCCGTGAAGGCGGTGCGGTGTGGACCGACGAGATAGCACCCCGTCTTAGAAAGGTAATGACGGCGTGGTGACGGTGCCGCATATCTGGAGGTTGTGACCAGTAGCGCCATGGCGGCTGTTGGTGGCCGTAAATCTGGAGCTATGATGGCTGGCGCAGATCTGCACGGAGCTCCTCGCGACGGTGATGTTGGTGGTGATGGCCGTGCCTGGCGCTGGCGGTTGCGACGGTGCACCGTTCAACCGGTGTGGAACTGGTGGCGGTTTGCTCCGATTGGCGACAACGTACGCCGATTGGCGATGGCGTTCCTCCTTCTTCCCCCTCCCCCTTTTTTTTTTGGTTGAGTTGTTGTTTGGTTGCGATTACTGCTCCGGCAGCTTCGCCGCGGCGGTCGGCGGTTCATGGTGCCCGCGACTCTGTAGGTGACGACTCCGGTAGTGTCGTGGTTGCACAGGCACGGGCCTGCTTGCGTAGGTGCTGTTGAAGTCTGTGGCACCGCTGCTGTGTAGGGTTTTTCACATGAGGGCAGAACGGCGTTGTGGAGACTTCTTCCATGTTGATTTTTTTTCCTGTGAACGGATTGCTGACTTGTGGCTGCTATGAGGCCGATTATGGCGATAATTCTATTTGGAAATTTGTGGCGGCGATAGTTCTGTCGGTGGTTCCGACACGTTATCGTCGACATTTGGGATAAACTGTTGAATTTTCTTGAGGTCAATCGGTTAGGCTGGTGGGTCCCACGGATGACGCCAATCTGTTGCTGCTAAAAACATGCTCCGCAAATATTGCAGAACCCGAGCCTAGACCGATGACCTGCAAGACAGAAAACGAGTGACCGCCGGGTGGGGTTCCCGGCGGAGAACTCTCCGATGCTTAAGTCAGAGCGCGGTTACATGATAGTAACTCTGAAAAAGCATGAATTGTGTAGTTGTCCCATACCTGGAGGGGTAGACCCCTTTATATAACTGTAGGAGAAGACTCCTAGTAGGACTGGGCCGTGAGCCAGATGTGTTAGGATCGCGTTAAGATCCTCGAGGATCACGTCACAATTCCTAATAAGATAATAATTGATCTCCCAGTTTGACTGGGATTGCCAGGTATTCCCCAATTATTGAGAGTTATATTTGAGTTATATCACATTGCGATACGAAACCGAGGATGCAAATTAAACCTCAAAAATCAATTCTCATCTTATGTAAGAAGACTAGTGAAGAAACTCGGTCTGCCAACAGTGGTAGGATCATCAAAAGAAAAAGAAAAGAAAGAACGGAGTCTTTAGTAGCATAATGGAACTGGTATTTATGTAAGGTACAAGGACTGGATAATCATTGTCATCAAAAGTGGGAACTGAAATCTGAATAAAGGTTGTTCTCCAACTTGCGCAATAGAGTGCATCTTTTAAAGGCTTACTTTTATGAAGAATCGGAGCGGATAATAATGAGCACGCGGAGGGAGTGTAATCATAATTATTAGATCAGAGTACTGAACTGAGCAATTTAGCCAATTCGTCCATGAAAAGGGGACTCTCTTCCGCTGCGTTCTCGATTTGAAATGGAAGAAGCCGAGTGGAACCATTAGGATGCATGCAATGGTGTTACTTTACGCATTTCAAATAAAATTGTTAATGACGATGTAAAGCCAGAGTTTTGCTTTAGAGGCTTCAACGAAGCGGTGATTGAAATAAAATGTCTCCTGCCCATAAAAATCTTCATGCTCTTGTAACTATTTTACTCCGCTTTTCTTTACCGATGCACTTGTAATTCCAAAGCAAAAAGAGAACTCAAGACAAATCCATGCATGCTCGTGTACCTACGTACCGCAGTCACCGGCAGCACGTACGCTCGGCGGTTCACCACAAGTGAATGATCTAACTGCAGCACACTGACAGACTTCTTCTTTCCAGCCAAGCCAGAAATTCTTTCTTATCATGCAGTTGCTAACTTCTGAACAGCTAGAATCTGTAACAGCAGGTGCACATCAAACACCTTTGGTGTGGGGCTAACATGGCATAATAGAGAAGACAAACATGCAAGTGCCGCCGCATGCGACAAATTGCCACTTACCCTTTTGTACCTTTGCCCACTAAATTAACATTGACTTTGGTATTTGAACTTGGTATCGATCTTACTGTACCCAGAGGGCCAGTGACTGTTATTCCAAGAGTTTTCAAATCAAAAGTTGGGTATGAATAGCATAACGGATTAATGGTCCCAGAAGAAGGATGGAACATCTTAGTTATAACTAGTTAAACAATTCATAATACAACAATGTCAGAGCTATCTATTCAATGTCTAGTGCACAATCTTGTTCACCTTTGCAGCATGATGTTTTGGAGCCTTAACTAAAGCAATTGGGTCTTTGAAACCAGCAATCTTCCAAACTTCTGGACTAGGTCTTTGCTACGGATTGTTGAATCTTCTTTGAACAGATAAGCTCCGCGTAGCCAAACAGCGACAAGGGGATTACGTAAACAGATAATTTTATTGAACATGATAAATGTTGGTTCTCTTTAGGTATTGTCTGTCCTACGACTTAAAAAAAAAGTGTCCAAGTATGCTACGTGACAATTAGATACCGCGCCTTGATGGACCGTAAAGATGATGCCATAAACACGTCAGATGTTTTTCTTCTTCTTTTTTTTTTTTCATAATAATTACTTGGGGCTACTTCGCGGGAGGGGCTATTTGGTCCATCAGTGCAAGTGGCTTCTAATTGGGTCAAATATCGGAGCCAGGGCTAAAGCAGAGGGCAAACTGATAAGCACACTTATTCTTTTTACTTAAAAGAGTTTGATTATTTTTCTAAAGCTTGTTCATTTTACGGAATAGAGTTTGAATTTGAGTCTTTTTCTTAACGTTTTACCCAGATGATCTCGCATGATCAACAGGCACTAATGAATACGAGTGGAAACACCCAACCAACACTAACGAAACGCCATTCTAACCTCTCCACATTTTTTTTTCTTTTTTAAGAAAATATTAAAAAAGTCAAATTAGCAGCAGAAATTCAAATACTAAGAATGTGCTTTCAACTACTTCGCTTACCGAAAGGTAGAGGAAGAGATCTTCCCCAGGAGAGGGTTTGGAAAAAGAAAAGGGGGGAGTCCACGGGTACTGTTTCAACTCGTCAAAGGACTATTGACATTCTTCCATCCAAACAAAAACCATTGCTCACCGAATGCCTTAAAAAAGGGTAGACATCTTGGCCAGGAACCTGCCGAGAGCAGCAATTCTTCCTGTTAATTAGCTCTCTACTTGCTTTATAGTCCTGGGAGGAGGAGTCAAGGCATATATATATATATGGGAGCTGATCCATTGATAGCGCTAGCAAATGGAGTTAAGTTGCAAGCGCGATCTGACCGTCCATCCTGAAAGATGGACGGCCCAGATCGCGCCTTTTTCCAAAACTGTCAGTCGTCCGCGACATAGTGTCGCGGACGAACTTTTTTACCTTTTTGCCCCTCCACCCGTCCGCTACACTGTATCGCGGACGGTCCAAATATTTTTTTTACGTTTTTTTTAAGTTCGTCCGCTACATAATGTAGCGGACATTTTTTTGACAAAAATACCCTCATGTTCCATCCGCTACATTATGTAGCGGACAAGTTGACAGACACTATTTTTTTTCTTTCTCTGTCCTTTCTCTCATTGTCCTTCTGACATCTCTCTCTCGTTTCTTTGCTTTGTCTCGGTAGTGCACAGATGGGATAAAAGTTATGGGAAACATTTGTTCTGTCCTTTCTCTCATGTTCTGCTTTGTCTTTGTGAATTTGGCCTTTTGGAAACATTTTTTCTTCAGATAATGTTTTTTGTTTGTATGGTTACCTAAATGATAAAAGTTTGCAGAAACAAAGTAAGAAAGAGAGGGTTAAACGGGCTCTAATGAGATACAGTGATGGGTTCGTGGGTAAGCAGCCATGGCTGCCGTGAGTAGGTGAGGGCGAGGGGATTAGTGCACCTGTGTGTGAAAAAAGAAGGAGAGGGGAGCAGCATCAGGTTGCTGCCTTGCGTGAGAGTGCATGTGTGCGTGTGTGAGGGAGAAATGAACAAAGGGACACTACCGTGAGGCAGTAGCACTGTTACTTGAATGCCTTTTCTTCGAGCCTGAATGCTCCGGCGCTGCTCTTCGACGTCTCTTCTTCGCGGCTGAACAAGATCCATGCTATGAAAATTTGTGCTACATCCAGAACCCATAAAAGAAATCATGGTGAGAGAAAAGAAAGAGAAAGGAGAGATTGACGAGAGAAATGAGAGAGAGAACCATGTCAGAATTTTAATGAGAGAAAGGACAGAAAAAAAAATAGTGTCTGCCTACTCGTCCGCTACATAATGTAGCGGATGGAACATGAAGGTATTTTTGTCAAAAAAACGTCCGCTACATTATGTAGCGGACGAACTTAAAAAAAACCGTCAGCGATACAGTGTAGCGGACGGGTGGAGGGGCAAAAAGGTAAAAACGTTCGTCCGCGACACTGTGTCGCGGACGACTGACAGTTTTGGAAAAAGGCGCGATCTGGGCCGTCCATCTTTCAGGATGGACGGTCAGATCGCGCTTGCAACTTAACTACATTTGCTAGCGCTATCAATGGATCAGCTCCCTATATATATATATATATAATTCGCTTTCAATGCAGCATTGAGAGACCATGCATCCTAAATTTTTTTTGGATGCCACACTAAACACGCACTTGTGTGGGTTTAGCGTCATCTGGTATGTCCTTAAGATGTTGAGGGTTTACTTGATGTCTTTGACATGGAATTCTGCATTACCACTCTAAACTAGTACTAGCATGTTGTTTTCTTTTATTTCTATATTTTTCCCAATCAAATCATGGTATATCAAGTTGACTGGTTACTGGTAGGTTGCTCCAGCATTTTTTAGTTCGAAGGGCATGTCTTTGTACATAGCAATAAAGCCCCCGCTCTATGATGAATGAAGTCTTGGAGATGTTGTCTCCATGCATCATGATCTGGTTGTACCGGGAGTATGCGTCATCAGCATTTAGTCGACATGTTATCACCTTCTGGATCAATTTCGGGCATGTCTGCAGCTGTATATGCTAAAATATTTGCATAACTCCTTAGGAGGTCGACTAGCTTGACCTTGATTTCCTCTTTGAGGTCTAATCCGATCCGAACTGTCTTTCCCTCGTTAGCCGGGAAAGGTTTGACATTTAATAGATCCTCGGCTGGTCTTCCTCTTTGTGTTTTTGTCTCGTCCCTTAGAGTCTTCAATGATGAGAGCTTATGCGGTTTTAGCTCGGCATGCGACAACGTAATATTGCTGTGCCACTGTTTGGTTGCCTTTTACTTCGCCCACACCATGCTCCATATGGAACTTCATCTTCAGGTGGTTCTTGACACTAGTGCCTTCATCTATTTAGACCGATTCGTCCAAGGATGGCATAGTGGGCCGAAGCGATACATCCCACAATGAAGTCCAATATTAAATTGATCTTAGTTAGAAGTGTTCCTACAATGATGGGCAACAATATGATGCCTTATAGCACCCACAATGCAGTTGAAGAAGCCGTACAATGGCGTATCCCTCTTGTGGAGTTGGTTTACGAGGATGTTTATTTGTTGGAAGAAAAGAACGTTGGTCGAACTCTGATTGTCGACTAATATTCTTTTGATGTCAAGGTTACCTACTCAGAGCTTGACGACCAAAGTATCCTCATGGGGAGTCTTTACATCCCCCATGTCATCCTTCAAAAAGGAAATAGCTGGCACAGTCTTTTGCCTTTTTACCGGAAGGCAGGTTTGCAATACATACTTCTCCGACGTATGCCTCGCGAGCTTGTTCGGAGAAGCCATGGTGGAACATCTTCGGTTATCCGAATCGTGAGTGCCTGATGTTATGTAGATGTGGAACATCTTCGGTTAAAGCGACGTGGTGGTGAGTGGGCATCAAATGCCGACCGCCCACTTGGTCGGATTATGTGATCATTACATAGTATTCACCACGCCTTTTAATTCATGAAGCTCTCTTGTGAGATGTGCATGTTGGGTTTTGAACAGCTAGCGATTGATGCTATGGCGAAGGTCGTCATTGTTTTGCAATGTGGGACTTGACGAAAAATTTCTACGAGATCCTTTGTTTGAATCGTGACTGCTAGATGTCATGTAGATGTGGAACATCTTCGGTTAAAACGACATGGTGGTGAGTAGGCGTTGAACATCGACCACGCTAGCGGTCGAGTCGACAAGAGTTATTTGATTGTTGAAGAAAATCCCGTTGCTTCGGTTGACTGGAGAGACGCTGGAAAATGAACGTATTGGCCATTGTTTCTAAAAATATGATTGGGAACCACATGCTAAAAATATGACCTGCAAGACAGAAAAAAGTGACTGTTGGATGGGGGTTCGATGTATAATTCTCTGATACTTAAGTAAGAACGCAGCTACATGGTAGACCTACGAGAAAGTAAGAAAATATGATATGTATATGTGTGAAGAGTTGCTATACATACCTGGAGAGAATCCCTTTATATAAGCGTGGGTGCTAGAACCCTAGTAGAATTTGGAGTACGAGTTGGGCTCTAAATCTGATCCTTGGAGATTAGGTTACTTTTCGGACGAGATAAGTAGTAAACATGTGTTTCGACCTAGTCGAACAATGAGTCATAGGTGTTGCGTGTCTTATACCGATTGGGAGCCTAATTACAGCTAATCATTACGAATGTCATGACATTTCTTTATGCACTTCACTTCAGTTATAATTATTAATGACAATGTAAAGCCAAAGTTTTGCTTAGAGGTTTCAAAACAGCGGTGACTAATTTTCGTGGGGTAGAATATATCTTGCCCATAAAAATCTTCATGTTCTCGTAACTGATTTTCTCTGCTTTTCTTATATCAAATGCACTTGTAATTGAAAAGCAAAAAGAAAAATTATGACAATTCCATGCATGGTCATGTACGTTCTACTTACCCACGGCAGCCACTGGCAGCACGTACGCATGGTTCACAACAAGTGAATGATCTAACTACACACTGACAGACAAGTTCTTTCCGGCCAAGCCCAAAATTCTTTCTTATGCTAACCTCTGAATAGCTAGAATCTGTAGCAGCAGGTGGACACCAAATACCTTTGGTATGGGACTAACATGGCATAACGGAGAGGACAAACATGCAAGTGCCAATGCATGCGACAAATTGTTGCTTACCTTTCTGTACCTTTGCTCGCTAACTTAACCTTGACTTTGGAACTTGAACTTGGTATCTTACTGTACTGAGAGTGAGGTCAGCGATTGCAAGAGATTTCAAACACAAGTTGGGTATGGATAGCATAACGGATTAATGGTCCTAGAAGAAGGATGGAGCATCTCAGCTACAACATAAACAGTTCTTAATACAACAATGTCAGAGCTGTTTGTACGATGTCTCAATGCACGATCTTGTTACCGTTGCGGCACGATGCTCTTGAGCGTTAAGAATAGCAAGTGGGTCTTCGAAACCAACAATCTTTCAAACTTCAGGACTAGGTCTTTGCTACGGAGTGTTGAATCTTGTTTGAACAGATGAGCTCTGTGTTGTGTTCAAATAGCTACAAGGGGACTATGTAAATTAACAGATAATCTCTGCTGTAAGACTAACATGATCAATGTTGGTTCTCTTATGTTATTTGTGTTCTTCGACTTGAAAAGTGTACACATACGCGTGATGAAAATAAATACGAATTCGACAGATGATACATTTACTCTTTTTCATAGTTCAACACTTTTATATATGCGTGTGCCTTGATGTATCCACAGCAAAGATAACTCCTTAAACCCCCGGTCAGATCTTTTTCTTTATTTCTCTCTTGAATCACTTAGAGGCTACCTCGCAGGAGGCGCTATTTGATCCATTGGTGCAAGTGGCCTTTAATGGTTCAAATATTGGACCCAAAGGACAAAAGAAAAGGATAAACTGATGAGCGCGCTTGTTCTTTTCCTTAAAAAGAGCTTGGGTTGAGTGTTTTTCTAAAACTTGTTCTTTTTATTGAAAAGAGCTTGAGTTTGAGTCTTTTTTCTTAAGTTTTGTCCCGGTGATCTCGCATGAATAAATACTTATGAGTGAGATACGTGTAAAAACAGTCAATACTAACGAAACGCTGTTCTATCTTCTTCACATTTTTTCTTTTTCCCGTATTCTAGAAAATATTAAGAAATTCAAATTAGTAGGCAGAGTTGGCATTCTAGTGATCAATCGGTTCCGAAGATTTCAACTGCTACCATCTGATAGTCGGTAGAATTCAAACACGTACCCGAGAATAACAGATAGAGGACAAACATGTGAGCTCCAATACATACGACAAAGCTGTCCTTTTGCTTCTAGCCAATCCTTTGTATGTTTAATTAACAACATTGACTTTGGTATTTGAACTTTTATGGGACGTTCCGTGAGCAGTAGGTGAATAGTTTAACAATCCATGGACGACGTTGTTTTCAAATACAGCACCAAGTTCCAACGGTTCTCAAATATGAGTGAACAATCTCACTGATGATTGAAGGGTTAATTACATTTGATGGCTCTTAGTTTATTGACGGTCGTGTCCTGCACCTCAAACTTATTTTCATAACTCGCACCATGAAGTTTATAAGTTTGACATCTGACATTCTCAAGAATTTTTTGGACTTAAAACTCATTGGGTGGGGGGAGGGAATTTTGACGGCTTAAGTTCAATTTGGGTGGAGATGACTGGTTAATGGAGGCGGTAAATGGTGAGTACGCTGATTCGTGGAATCAGTGGTAGGTGTTGACTGTGGGTTTGGTGGAGGTAGTAGTTGGAGGTTTCTTTGGTGTGTGGTATGATTGTAGGGATAATGGTGATGATGGTGGCTCACGAATCGGTAATTAATTTGATGGTGGGTTTGTTTGAGGTTGACAATCATGGTGATGAAGGTAAATTCTTCAACAGAATCGGTGTGTGATGGATAGATAGATATGGTGCCGTGGAAGGAGGTTTGGCTTTGGTGATGGTGGCGTCACGGCTGAAGATGGAGGAGAAAGATAAAAATGGATTCTATTAAAAATGCCCTCTAAAGTTGAGCCAAATTTCAACTCCGGTGAGTTCTTTGTCCGAAAAATGCTTGGGAGTGTTAAGTATCACATTTATGGTGTTATAGGACTTCATCGCTCGTATTAGCAAAAATAAAATTCATGGTGTAGTACGCTGCCACATATCAACTTTGGATCACAAAATGCAACGAAATCATGATTAAGCACTAGGAAAATCTGACGCTGGGACTTGGTGTGCTTCACTATAATAGGAGTAAAAATTTTAACAATTGAACGATAAATATCAAGCATATAACCGAAAGCCAAGCATTGGTAATGAAAATCCCTTGTTCAAAAATAAGGATAATAAGAAGGAAATACAGTTTAGTAGTCCAAAAAGAAAAGGAAAAAAAAAAGTTTGATTACATGAGTTTGAGGGGTAACATTCGGTGGTCTTTACATTTTTCTCTCTCCTTCCCCTGCCTCTGTACTATTTACTTCGAGCTTTCAATACTTACACTCAAAAATAATTCCGAATAATTGGGGAATACCCGGCAATCCTAGTCAAACTGGGAGATCAATGATTACCTTATTAGGGATTGTGACGTGATCCTCGAGGATCCTAACGCGATCCTAACACATTTGGCCCAAAGCCCAGTCCTACTAGGAGTCTTCTCCTACAGCTATATAAAGCGGTCTACCCCTCCAGGTATGAGACGAACTACACAATTCATGCTTTTTCAGAGTTACTATTTTGTAGCTGCGCTCTGACTTAAGCATCAGAGAGTTCTCCGCGGGGAACCCCACTTGGCGGTCACTCGTTTTCTGTCTTGCAGGTCATCGGTCCAGGCTCGGGTTCTACAAAGTACACGGAGCATATTTTTAGCAGCAACAGATTGGCGCCATCTGTGGGACCCGCCAGCCTAGCCGATTGACCTCAAGAAAACTCAAACAATCATCTCGTAATCGGCGGGTGACAATATGTCGCAACTTTCAACAGAGCCCACACGGCGGAAGGTCTCAAAATTCAACTGCAATCTCACTTCAAAAATTTCAGATCATTATCAGAATTGTGGGCGTTGCACTCAAACAGTGATCGGCAACGCCGCTTCCGCCATCCGGCGGCAACCAGGCAAAACCACCACCAACAACAAGGTTGTAAGCTCGCTGTTCACGAGATCAACTTTGCTCCCAACGTTGCTTATTTGCTGAGAAGCACCGCCACTGTGCGCCACCGTCATCACCAAGACTACTGCTATAGACAACGATGCCGTGGTGAAGCCTGGCACCGTCATAACCTTTATGCCAAGGTGCAGCACCAATCGTCGTGTAGCCGCCCCAACCACGGGCACCACGGTTGACCACACAATCCCCACAAAGCTGCCGCAGCAGCGACAACATCCAAAAAAAAAGTAAACAGAAAGAGGAATGTCGTCGTCGATCGAGCAGTGCACTGCCGCAACCACTAGCGTCAGGCGGGGCCATCACCTCCAGCGCCACCATCGCTTCAGGGAGGATGAACCACTGTCACGAGAAGTTGGACCCAGATCGACAACCACCATCAACGAAGGCACCGTGTTACCGTCCGACAGCATGCATAGATTTGCGATCACCGACAACAATGGCACCACCTTGCCGTCCAATTGCACGCCCCGTCAATCATGCACCGACCACTACAAACCGTGGTCCTTAACAACCATGCACCCGTCGCCGTCAAGCTTTAGGTTTGCACCACTGTAGACCGCCGCTGGAAGAACCACTTGTCCGGATCTGGGCCGTCCAGAACCAAAAAGGAGATCGATGCCATCATAACTGGGTAGCAGAGGATCAAACGCCGTACCATTGAGGCGTAAACCGAGACCGGCCACACTACCATTGCCGCCTCCAGTCATGAATCGTAAAAATCACTGCACCTCGCCGGCCGCAAAGTCAACAGTGCTAGTGAAAGAGACGACACCGCTCAATCAACATCGGCATCGATCAAGACTTCGACGCTGGGGAAGCAGCGCCGCCCCACTATCACCGTCGCCCCACTTTGGCGCCGCCTCACTACAGCGCTTCCAGCCACCTAGTCATCTAGATCCAAATTCCAGCAGCGGTCAGGGACCTTTCTGTCCTCGCATCAGCGACGGCGCCACAGCTGGCTGCGGCACCCTTCACCGGCGCCGCATCCTCACGCCAGTGGCTACTCTTCTGTCGATGAGAAAAAGGTGGCAGACAACAAAAAGGAGGTCTTTTCTTTCATTTTTGTTAAAATTCAAAAATATGTAATCCCCCCATAAGAATGCATATTTACTTTTGAACCCGCAGGCTCTTTTGCCTTCCATATATGCCACATCTAGTAAAAGCATGACAGTTTCTACCTCATAGAAATGCATTTTTGCATTTTAGACGCATAAGGTCTCGTTTACAAGACTTAGGCCATATACATTTTAAGGTACTGAGCTTGTAATCCGTGGAAAAGTCTATTTAGATTTAAAGACCACGGGAGCTTACTTTTTAAACATATGCTGCACGCTCTTTAAAAACGGTGTATACTTCATCTTATATTCGTCACTAAAAATAAAGCGACTATAGTTTTAGGCGCTAGCAAGCCTTTCGAAGGCTACTTTCAGTGCGCTTCTATTAGCTGTACTTACGTTTTATTGTGGTCTGGCATTATCTAATTGCTCCAATTAGCGCAAGCATGTCACAAGTCGGTGCATCTGATTGCTATGACATATTAAACTCACCTGTGACACGCAATGCAACACACCCATGTCGGCTAACCGATAAAACCCTAATGGGGCCACGATGTCTAAACACCGCTCTTAAATTCTGTGTTACAAGCATAATTGTATTTTTATATGCTTTATTACTGCAAAGGCTATTTTTTCAGTCATGTACTTTTATTTCTTGTAAGGGTTTAAACTATGCCTGCGAGCATCAATAGTGACGTATAAACCACTTCTTAAGCAAGGAATAAATTCACAGCACCCAGCGACTTAAAAGTCACGCCTAGGGTTTCTGCTGCAGTATCTTGCCATCACGGCATGATATATCATTTCATGGTCATGGCCTCTATCTATGGCATATTCACATCGCTGCTTGTTGAGAAGCTAGGTCAACAATGATGGAAGCACACATGTTTCCACTGTATCTGGTGGATTAGAACTCATCGACAATTATGCCTGGTACAACTTCAAGCTCAAGCATGCAACCAGTAAACTGAGTCTAATTGTTTCTCAGTATATCGATGAACTGTGACAGCTATTCTACTGATCATCAGTGGCATTTTGCTCGGACGAACTACGCGTCCTCAAGCTTTATATGCTCATCCAGTCGAGCAAGCAGATTATGGTCTTCTATATTGCTCCCACATATGGGCTTAAAAGCCGTCTTTATATATCCACGCCTTCTCAAAGGTCGGGGGGCTCTATATTTCATGAGATCATTCTTATACAGGCTTAATGTCTTGTGTCTTGTCAGTCAGGGAGGTTCGCCACAGCGACCATATTAAGGGCTCCATGACTCGTGCCTTCTTATTTGGCACCGCGACAACAAGGACGAGAAACCCCTGAGGGCACAAACGGCGAGAGTTCTAAGTTCCATCAAACCCCCAAGGGAGCGTACAACGAGAACTCTAAAGTTCCGTCAAATGCTCCAAGGGAGCGTACAACGAGAACTCTAAAGTTTCGTCAAACCCCCAAAGGCGCGTACAACGAGGACTCTAAAGTTCCGTTAAACCCCTGAGGGAGCGTATGACAAGAACTCTAAGTTTTGTTAAACCCCCGAGGGCGTGTAAGACGAGAACTCTTAAATTCCGTCTAACCCTCGAGGGTAATTGCATGAGATCCGGCTCCATCCGGCCCCGAGGGTCTGTAAGACTAGAACTCTTAAGTTCCGTCAAACCCCCAAGGGTATTTGTTTGAGCTCCACGCTTCATCAGTCCCTCGAGGGACGAACACCCCCGAGGGTGATAGGATAGAGCTCGAGCTCTATCCGAACGGTTTAGCTATAGTTCTAACCCGTGAAACGGCAAAGGACTATGGGACTTCATTCCCCCACCATTCTTTGTCAATTCAAAACCCAGCCAAGCGTGAGTGCGAGGCTTCTTTGCCAGCTCTTAGCTGATGACAAGAGTTCACGACAAAGTAAAACGCAAGCATGATGTGGTCGGGTTGAGCTCAAGAACACACACTTGCACAAAATGAACACCCTTCAAAAGAGAGGTGACCCCTTGAGGGGACATTCAAGCACTTAGCACATGCAAAAACTTGCATACACATCTTTGTGTCCTCTCCCGAGAGAGGCTACCATGGGGCACAGCCCCTAAAGGATCTCGAGATCTCATGATTCGTCTTTCTAAGGATGATTCCGAATAGCCTATTCAGGCGACATTCTAAAACTTAGCTGTCGAGAGCTAGGGTTCTAGTGCCTACTTGGGCAAAGTTCTAAGGCTTAAGCTCTAGCTTAGGTCAGAGCACATGGAAGAGAGAAATATTGTTACCCCTACAAGTGGATGAGAATCACTTACAATCTGACGCATGTCTCGAGACACCAGGTATAAACTTCCTCAGCCAAACATTTTAGCTAAGGAAGTAGGGGGCTTATGATATAACTCAAAAATAACTCTCAATAATTGGGGAATACCCGGCAATCCTAGTCAAACTGGGAGATCAATAATTACCTTATTAGGGATTGTGACGTGATTATCGAGGATCCTAACGTGATCCTAACACATTTGGCCCAAAGCCCAGTCCTACTAGGAGTCTTCTCCTACAGCTATATAAAGAGGTCTACCTCTTCAGGTATGGGATGAACTACACAATTCATGCTTTTTCAGAGTTACTATTTTGTAGCTGCGCTTTGAATTAAGTATCGGAGAGTTCTCCGCCAGGAACCCCACCCAGCGGTCAATTATTTTCTGTCTTGTAGGTCATCGGTTCAGGCTCGGATTCCGCAAAGTACGCGGAGCATATTTTTAGCAGCAACACCCTCTAAAGTTGAGCCAAATTTCAACTCCAGTGAGTTCTTTGTCCGAAAAATGCTTGGGAGTGTTAAGTATCACATTTATAGGACTTCATCGCTCATATTAGCAAAAATAAAATTCATGATGTAGTACGCTATCACAGATAAACTTTGGATCACAAAATGCAACGAAATCATGATTAAGCACTAGGAAAATCTGACGTTGGGACTTGGTGTGCTTCACTATAATAGGAGTAAAAATTTTAACAATTGAACGATAAATATCAAGCATATAACCGAAAGCCAAGCAATGGTAATGAAAATCCCTTGTTCAAAAATAAGGATAACAAGAAGGAAATGCAGTTTAGTAGTCCAAAAAGAAAAGGAAAAAAAAAAGTTGATTACATGAGTTTGAGGGGTAACATTCGGTGGTCTTTATATTTTTTCTCTCCTTCCCCTACCTCTGTACTATTTACTTCGAGCTTTCAATACTTACACTCAAGACCTTCAAGTTCTAATTGTTTTACTCTAGTTGGTAACTAGTCCCACCACTATCTTGTTATCAACTAACGCCTTTTGGTTATTCTTAAACCATATTTTGATTCAAATTCCAAGAAGGGTGGAGAAGTGGTTGATGGACCGGTGAACAAAATTACAAAAAAAAAAAAAACTCAAAAAGGGAATAACGTAAAAATGGCACTAAGTAAACTCACTTTTCTCGAGAATGCAAAATGAATATCGTGAAAAGCCGGACAATATTATTTGTTGTAATAGCCTTAGTGACTAAGGATTGACATTGAAATTCTTTTGAGTTATTGCAAAATTTCAGTGTGACAATCTTTTGTCACTCTGATGCATTGAGCGATATTTTGTTCATTGCAGCAGAGGATCCTAGTTGTAAAAAGCTTATCAAACATGAGCCTATACATGAGTTAAAGAATTGAAGAATAACTTTTGTAGTTCTTCATTGGTATCAAATGTGTATCCATTAAGCTGTGGTCATGAAGTTATATAATAACAGAAATGCCACATAACTCTTCCTCAACCAGGCTGGGGCATAATAGTAGAGATCGATGATTAGTCTGCATTATTTGTGGTATCTAAGCTTTGTTTTGACAACTGTTTTTTAAGCTACTCAAATATGGCTTCCAACACCAATCACTTCAACGTCAAGTAAAAGAAAAGGTCGGACCTCACGTCTATGAAAAATTTTGAGCTTAATATTAATAGACATGACATAATGTAATTGACAGGTGAAACCCAGCGAGTGCACGAGAGCGAGCGAGAGAGATTTTTCTCTCCTAACTCAATTGTGCAGGAATATGGACTTCACATTATCTAGAAATTCTTTAATTTCGTTAGGTATTATCCGTCTATAAAACTACGTCGCATTTAGTGCTGCTAAGCTCGAGAAATTTTTTTTTTTCCGCATTTGCCTTCATGACAAAGCATTAAATCTGAATTGTGCTTGTCTGTTTCATAGAAAGTGTCAGGAGTGCATGAATAGTCACAAAATAGATGTGGGAAGACCAAGGGAATCACAGGGAGAGCGTCGAGAGTAAATAAGCCCAGGGAATAAGGTTGTCAGCGTTGAATATAAATAGATAGAAAGTGACTACTACTCAACACCATCATTAAAGAATAACAAACACACTGCTTAAACGGCACGTACCACTTCTCATTTAAAGAATGCGACTCAGGGTGCTGCAACCAAAGTGCAGTTAAGGCCCTTCCAGACACAGCACCTCGTGCCTTGTGACTCTAATTCTCGGCCTTCCGCTCCCTTTTCTACTGCATTACTTGTTGCAAGGTTGGCTACTGCCAGAAAGTTTAGCTCTATTCTGAAGGGATGTATAGATGGTTTCACGTTTAACGCTTAAACCATGTGATATTTTAAATTATGAGCAATGCAGGTGTTGCTATGTTATTATCTTGCTTTGTGGGATGAGATTAAAATGACAGATATGTCTTTATATCTAGCCTAGTTATATAGGTGCACGAAGGATAAATTAGTCGATTCAATTTGGAGATCGAACCATAATTCTTCACCATAGTTTTCTCTCCTGCCTCCACCATCATGCCAGCGACCTCCTCCTCCTCCTCCACCACGTCAGTGTTCGCGGCCACCTCCTTTCTTCCCACTGGCCTCTTTCCATCCCACCGTCGCACCTCGCTATCTCAGTATTTCTCCTGCCTCCACCACTAGCCGCTGATCGCCTCCTCCACCTCGGCGACGGGATGCAACTAAACAATGGCTGGATTTAATGAATAGTGGATAAGATCCAAGGCAAGAGGGAGAGGGGGAGGGGATTATAGTCCTATCTCGCTTCCTTGTCGTTGCGGTACGCTGCGACTGTCCGCATTGTTGTAAGTTACAGGTGATAGTGACGGCCAGGAAAGAAAGTGAATATTAGGGTTTGAACTATTTACAATTTAAAGTACCTATTTATCCTTAATGAACTAATACATTTAGAACTAACTAGTAAGGACCACGTGCTTTGCATGATATATAGTGATTTGAAATAAGAATATTGTAAAGCTTGGTTAAAATATAATTAAAATTAATCAATATGACTATAATAATTAAACGATAATAACAAATCAGTTGTTAACTACTAATCAAATATTCAAAATGTAAAAAGTTCATTACCCAAAATATGGTCTTACTTTCAAAACCGAATTTTTACGCCAATTATCACCAATATTTTTTACTATTTACCATACTTATTTCTTTCATCACATCAAGTTGTCGCTAAATAGAATTCTTACTGTTTCATATTATATCTTGTTATACACGGTATACTGACATTGCAATTAGTCTCAAACATCTCCCACAAATATCTAACTCTCACAAAACGCTACAAGTTTGATTGTACAGCGATAAAAGTGAAGAAATTTTTTAAAGATAATAAATATCAAGTGTTTATTTGGAATTGTCTATTGTCATTTATTATGTTTTGATGGCAATTATATGTCTAACAAGTGAAATTGAGAAGAAGTTTGAATTATAATTAATTTTTATTACGAAAGTTCAATAATCAACCCAAAAAGGATTGTCAAAAATAAAGTGCTTAACACGAAGAAGTTATTATAAATAATTGTATAATAATGTTTGTAAGATGAAATGTACTAGGAGCTTCAATGTTGCATCTTTAAAATTAAGAAAAAAAATCAAGCTCAAAAGATCTATTAGGACACATAGAGAAACTTAACCGCTTAAGCAACAAATTTAATAGCCCTAACTTTTAATAATCTTTCTAAAGTTTTTCTATCATTCACTCTTAGAGTTTTGGTACTTTTTTCTACAAGCATCACTACTAAAGTTCAAAATATAATCACTTATGAATTTCAGTATCATTCATTACCTATCATGTTTCTTTCTACTCTGTTATGACCATTTCTTGTAGCGATTATTATTGGGGGATCAAAATACTCCATGTAATTTATTTGTTTTTGGTAATGATCTATTCTACAACTCCTTCAGTCTCAAGAAAAAAAATTGATTATTTTTTTTGGACAGTCCTAAAAAAATTGATCAATTTTCAAATTAAAAAAAATTTTGTAACTGTTTTTACATGTTTACCCTTTGTACTCATTTTTTATTCTACTTCTCTCTCCACATTATCATTCACCAACCTATTTTTCTCTACTGAATCAATTTCATCATATCTCTCTCTCTCTCTCTCTCTCTCTCTCTCTTCGAATAGAATGAGAAACTCATAAAATAAGACTTATATCTTAAATAAATGTGTGTCAAATATGATCAAATAATTTGGAACAAAGGGAGTATAAGTTTCATGTATATCTTATTTTAGGATTAAAGTACAAAGCAAGTCTTTTTTAACCTTTTCTATCATTAAGTTCTAACCTTCGAGTGCAATTTGTCTAAAATGACGCTTAATCTTAATTATACTTTCTTTTTTCTACTTTTCAATTAAAAAATCTATAATGTAGTATAAGTTTCTCTTGATAGTGTACTTTAAGCTCTCTTTTATATTTATCTAGCATGACCTTGTTCATCGTAGTAGTAAAATAAGACTATTAATTTAGTTGTAGATGTAATTTAGCATATATTTGCAATAAGATTTTTATTTTTAATACAGACTTTACCTACTCATCTAAAAAGTGTATGTGTGTGTGTGTCCTTTTGAAATCCATACAACAAAATGTACGTGTGAAGTTGATATCAGATAGTAGTAATGAACTAAATAACTTCAATAATGTTCACAAACCTATATTTTTACCCTATATTTATATATACACATTACAGTTTTAATATAGAAAAAATTCAACAGAAGTTCCATTCATTAGATAAAGACCTGTATCATCAAAATAAAAAAAAAACATAATACCTATGACATATGGTTTTGAGAGTTAAGAAAATTATATGATTAATTACATCCATGACCTTGAGGTTAGGGTAAAATTACAAGTATGTACATTAGTTGGAATAAATAACACTTACGTTCGTTGAGCGAACGAAAATACTAAAAGGATGTAAAGATCAAAATGTCTGTCACTTAGAAATGTAATTCTTCAAATGCCATTCATTATCTCTTCATCTCACCCATACAGCCCCACCACCACTACCATCATCCATTTAGACTTTTGAGTTCCAACACACACAAAGACAACATATAGCATCCACACACACGCGCGCATGCACCCATGCACACACACATAGACGATATGCACACATACCCACACACACACACGCCCCTTCCCCTCCCCCGGCCGCCCCGGCAACCACAATCACATCCCACCATCATTGTTTTTTTTTTTAGCTTTTTCACTTTTCTTCAGCCTTCTCATCCCAATCAACTATCACGGCTTTCTCATTCTACTCACTTGAACAAACCAAATGAACAAAAATGAAAAATTAAATTTGAGGTTTAAAATTTGTAAGAAAATGTATAAAATTTCTTGTTTGCATCAAACTATTGATAGTTGTCGCCATTAACTACCACCAGAGCAGCCTTCCACCATCGACATTCGCCGGTGCTGGGATGATGTGGCTAGTGAGGCTGAGCTAGTTTGTTGACTTTCACGCTGAGTGCTTATCGAGGAAGGTGCGGTGACGGGATGATGAGAGAATTTGGGTTAAAATCCTAATTTAAAATATTAGGATTTGTAAAATTTTATATTGTATATACCTTATAGAAATAAAATGAAGGGAGTATCAACATTTTAAAAATACATATCGACATAAGCAAAAAAAATATATTTTTTAAAGGATCAATATGGTTTTACCTTTTAATTTTTAATATCATTGACTGTAATTCACCCTAACCTCGAGAACATGAGTCCCAAAATTATAAGAATCACTGTTTAACCAAATACAAATTAACACATAAATTTATCATAAAAGTTGAAAAAAGAAGGTCTAGTCAAACTTGTAGATATTCTGATTAAGTCATATGTCAATAAATTTAAATTTGTAGTTATATGTAAAAGTTAATAAAGGTAATAGCTGGTGCACCTCAATTTATAGAGAAAAAAAATGATACAGGTGCTAGATCCACTCCCATTTTGTCACTTATAGATGCATTAGTGAACTTTTAACCTCTTTTGTAGGAAATTGTTTATGATTAACCAAAAATATTATAGTTTAGACTCACCTTCTTAAAATTAAAAATACACTTAAGTTTAGTAAACCTTTTATTTCTAAAAAAGTATTTTTAATGAAAAAATCTGTAGTTATTTTAATCACTTGAGATTATTTTGTACGCTGGGGCGAGATCCTTACCCATTTTAGTTATATTAATAGTTTTTTGTCACTAAAATATGCATTAATGAATCTCTTTAGCGTCAAAATATTTAAAGTTAGTCAAAACTGTAGTAATTTAGCCTCACCAGCTAAAAAGTCAAACTATTTAGAGAACTTTTTAACTTAAAAATAATTTGAGCCAAAATAAATTAGAGTCTTTATTAATTGGGATTTATCTAATCCTATCACTTTATAAGAGTGAAATAGCCATATAAAACATGTTATCAATATATGATAATTCGGGTTACAATGCATCATAGAAAGAGTGGAAAACAATAATTATACGAAGGATATGTTGTTATGAAATAAGCGTATTCCAATAACTCTAATACAAATATAAGATTATGTACCACGAACTCAAGTTATAATTAGGAACAAAATTGTATGATAAAATCAATTCTTATGCATTTAAAATTTTCTAAAAAAACTCCAGTTTTAATATAGTTTTCTTACACCAATATGTCTGTAATTGAAATCTAGAATTAAACTTCAGTTTTATGATAGTTTCAATGTACAAAAATATTTACACTGAAATATATATACATGTACAATAATTAAAATTTGTATCATACACATCAACGTACAAATCTGAAATACAAAATATAGAAAAGAATAAGTTTCTAATAAAATATTCATTCTAGTTTAAGTAAATTATATTTATATTTTTTAAGATTATAGAAAACATTGTTCTCTGCAAGTTGTTTTCATTAATCGAAATTGATGGAAAAGATGTCGTAACTTGAGGTAGTTTAGCTTTAACGTGAATGGAAGCTGTAAGTTTTGATAGAATTTTTTTCGGTAATAAAAAAACACATAGGAGTTTAACGGTGGTTTTATAAGTTTTAGTAAGTTTTTTTTTTCTTTCTAAAAGACAAAAGAACCCTTAACTCTAACTAAACATATATTCCTATAAAGATATTCTAAGGAAAGATACTTGACGTCCTAAGAGAAGCCAAATACACTCTTATTTTTTAACAATACTCTAATTCAAAATGAGTATTTGATGGAAAAAAAGGTTTCAAGTAAATATTTCAGTTTAAAAAGGGCATCTTAGGGAAAAACAATAATAAAAGAATTAGTCATTTTACTCCAGTCAAGATTACATATGCATTTAGAAAATCCTAAAAAATTCTAATTTTATGATACCCTCCTTATATCAATATGTTCGTATTAAATATTTAGAATCAAACTTCAGGTTTATAACATTTTCAATGTACTAATATGTTTGTATTGAAATCTATATATATATGCAGAATAATTCAAATTTATAACATACACATCAACATAGACATATGGAATATAAAATTAAAAAGGATTGAATTTCAGAAAATATTGAATTTAGCTTACGTATATTATGTTTTTTTTTTTGAAAAAGGCTTTAGAAATTATGTTCTCTCTGAGTTATTTTCTTTAATCGAATATGACAGAAAATATGTAGTAACTCTATTGTAATTTAAGTTAAAACATTTATTTACTCTGATAAAAACATATATTCCAATAAAGATAATTTAATGAAAGAGACATGATATTATATGAAAAATAAAAAAAAAACCCTTATTTTTTAAAACACTTATTAAAAATAGGCATTAAATAAAAAGAAAAGATTTTAATCAAAATTCAAAACAATCCTTAACTCTAACAGAAACATATATTCCAATAATGATATTTTAAGGAAAGATACTTAATATCCTTTAAGAAGTCCAAAACACCCTCATTTTTAAATAAAACTCTAATTTGAAAAAGATATTTAATGAGAAAGAAATGTTATAAGTCAAAAATACCCTTACTCACCCTTTTTATGAAAATATCAATTAAAAAAGAATACTTTAAGGAAAGAAAAGATTAATCATTTAAGTCCATACATGCTTTTATATATATATATATATATATATATATATATATATATATATATATGTAAATGACATAATTGTCTATGTCATCGCAACATATATGATTTCTCCTATATATAAATACTATTTTGGTAAAATTAACTACTATTTTGACCATACAGCTAGTCTAACAAAAAAAAAAAACTATCTAAGAATTTTTTCTTCAAGGGAAATCACTGTGCACTGGCAATGAGTAAACCTACCTAGCTATCTTCCATACAAATTGGCACTCAATCAAACTTCCACAAAAGTTCTAATCATGACCAAAAAGAACTTAAAATGCTAATGGTACTCCAAGCATCGTTGCATTCTTTTCTCCTTAAAAGACTTTTATGACACTTTTTATTTTTTAGATTAAAGGTAATTCTGTAAGACTAAAGAGAACAAACGCTCATAGTGTTCTTCACGGCTACGTAGTGTTCTTCAAAATGAAACCGGGTAAATCCCAAGTTACATAAAGATCCCAGTTATCCTGAGTTTTGAGAAATCTTCCTCAGTCTTATAAATATCATGCTTCGAATGTTGTTAAAATTCGAGCAGGAGTGGGCTATTGATTTCAAAGGTGGCGATCATTCCGTACCCTTCCATCAGCATATAGTGCCAGCAGTGTCGAGTCTTGGCAATCTATTGAGAAAGCTAATACCTTTGAGCAGGTTCAATCGTTGTACCTCTTGATCCCAATTCCTCCTTATAATCGACAGTTGGTTTCTGTTTAGAACTTCTTTCCAAATATCAAAGGAAAATTGACACTCAAAAGAGAAAGAAGAGCTGGTTCAGTAAGAATCGATTCCGTTGTATTCATATATATCAAGGGTAATTAGACATAATGCCCTTGCTTCAGAGTTTGATGAAGCCAAACATGCTCCTTTTTGCATCTCAAACTTAGGTTCAGTAAAAATTGATTCCGTTTTTGCTATTGAAATGCAAAAAGGGTAAGTTCATTTTGGTCCCATGAATTATGCCCCCCTTTTTTTAATTACTCTTTTGAACTCCTATTTTCTTGAAATTGATCCACGTACCATACTTCGTCACCATCTTAGAGGGTGTTTATGGTTGATTTTGAGGTGATCAAACCTAATATAATCTAGATTAAATAAGGTTTATGAGTGTTTGGCAAAAGAGATTATGAGATTTAATCTCACTAAAAAAGTTAAAAGCTGATTAAATCCATGATCCTGAAAAGTGAAGATTATGAAATAATCACTTTTTCATAATCAGGTTTGACCTTTTAATTTACCATCCTATCCCCATGTTTTTCACAAAAAGATATATCATACCCTTTTAACTAATTATTGGGTGTGACTTTTAATTAACTTCTGGAGTTATATTCTGTTCTGCGCTAATAGAGAGAGGAACCACAACAGTTCATCCACAGCTGCCTTTATCCTCCCCAGTCCCCACCATTTCTGTACGCTCTTCTACCTTTATTCAGAATAAGAAGTGACAACTTTTGTAGGCGGTTGAAAATAATTTTTTCAATAATTTTTTTCGTATATTGTAGTTATTTTCAAATAAAAGTTATGTTAACATTACTTCACTAAATAGATATTAGAAACTTTATTTATGTAATGTCTTTTATGGTCATTTTGCGATATCGAAACTGATTTAATCACTTTCTACCCAAAACACTTTTTTGTAACTTTAAGCTAGTTCACAGCTAATTTTGTCAAACATCAAATTGATTTTGCTTAAAGTAAATTAAATCTGATTTTAAAAATTGATTCAGATTTAAGCTGAAATCTACTTTTCAGAATCAATCCCAAACAGTCTCTTAGTCCTTCCTTTGGCATTTTTGATCAAAATTAACCAAGTGGCCATCACATATGCAAATTTTGAGGGGCATCTTTGGTCCAAATCATTGGTTTATTAGTAAATAACAATTTAGTGACTATTAAAAAAGAACGGTCATAGTTTAGGGGACCAAAATCGAGTAGTTCAGGTGATGTAGCATTAGTGATGTGCAGTGCCACATCACTTGCCACATCATCAACTTAACCTATCAGATTTTTTTTTCTAATTAATACATGTTTAAAACATAATTACCAATTTATTTTTCTTAAAATTTATTTACCCGTATACAACACTTTTAAAAATCGTTTTTTGAAATCACGTTTTTAAGGTAGAAATCGCTATTTTAAACAGCGAACAACGATTTCTACCTTGAAATCGTGGTTTAAAATAACGATTTCTACTTTAAAGTAGAAATCGCTGTTTGAAATCGTGGTTTCAAATAATGATTTTTAAAAATGTGGTATGCGAGTAAATAAGTTTTAAAATGGAATATATTGATAGTTAAGTTTTAAAATAATATTAATTAGGAAAAAAATCTCAAAAAATGCCTTTATTTACCCGACCATCATCCAACATAATCGCCTACATCACACAACCTTGCCACCGACCACACTTCACACAACCCGCTACGCCATCGTCAACCACTGACGTTACCACCCACCATCGCGAACTAATTCTTCATGCCACCATCCAATCCAATCCAATCACCCACTTCACCCAACCCCTAATTATTGTCAACCACCAGCCCTAAAATCCATCACAGTGTCCATTCCCATCGACCCACCTTTAATTGCCACCTTCAAGCTACCACCACCAAATACCACAAGACGAATGATCTTCGTGAACCTTTTCCAACCACCACCACCACCACATCAAAGCCATTACCACTTTCACAAACCTTCTCCAACCACTGTTGCCACGACTAATCATCATCACGACTAATCGTCATCACATCCAAGTACAAAATTTGGGTTAAGGAAAAAATGGTGGGGTTTGATTTCTGGTTTTGATAGGTATGATAGAAGTGGGTCAACTGGTGGCTTCGTTGTGAAGGTGGTGGGTATTGTTGTATCAAATTTGGTGGTTGGATAGGTGGTGGGTATTATGGTGGCAGATTTGGTGGTGATGGCATTGGATAGTAATGCCGTGTTGAAGATATTGCAGTTATGACGGCAACGTGGTGGGTTTGGTTGCTAAAAAAGCTCGATTGGTTGTTCATAGTGGATGGAGAAGATGAATTTGATGGAAGCAGTGGGTTGGCGGTTGTGAGGTGAGATGGTTTTGACGGTTGTGGCGGAGAGACGAAGAATACTAAGAAAGGGATCATTTTGGTCCGCTGATCTATACCCATTTTTTTAAAATAGTTCATGAATTTTTTTTTATTTTTTTTACAAACAACTGATTTGAACAAAATTAGCCCTCAACTAGTGACCACGTGATACGCACGTGGTCTTTTGAACCGAAAAACCTAATAAAGGGACTAAAATGATGACGAACCTTAGTACATGACCTTTTTCAAGAAAAAAAAGGGTACAAGTAGTATTTTTGAAAACAGGCATAATTGAAGTGACTAAAAAGTAGAGTTATTTATGTGCAAGTGACTAAAGTAAAGTTATCTGTATGCAGAACGGGAGCTGATCAGTTGATAGCGCTAGCAAAATGGGGTATCTTGCTAGCGCGATCTGGCTGTCCATCCTGAAAGATGGACGGCCCAAATCGCGCCTTTTTGGAAAACTGTCAGTCGCCGCGAGACTGTCTCGCGGACAAGTTTTTTTTACCTTTTTGCCCTCCTCCATGTCCGCGAGACAGTATCGCGGACGACATTCAGTTCCTGACATGTGTCAGGAAAAAGGTGCCCGCTACACAGTGTAGCGGACGACCTCTAGGCTGACACGTGTCAGGACCTGTCCCGTTGGTCGCTAAGAAAGTCTCCTTTCAGAGCCCCGATAACTGTTCCCCTTGGTATCTGTGATGTCAACAGTGTCCGCTATACCATGTGGCGAGACATCTATATGCAAAATGTATTTATGGACATTTATTTTTGACACGTGTCAGAGTTGTCGGGAGTTATGTCCGCTGTACAGTGTCGCGGACAGTATTGCCCTCTTACCCAAAAGTTCCCTAATTATTAGCTCTTTCAGCAAAAATTTCGCAGCCTTCAGATTCACTTGCTTCCATTTTCAGCTCCCTTCAAGCTTCGAGTAACACTTGGTTCAAGCTTCACTCAAGCAAGGTAAGTTTGTGATCTCAAAAGTTTTCTGGGTGGATTGACTGATAAAGTATAATTTTTTTTTTCGACAAAAAAGTATAGATCTTTGGTGATGTTCTAGAAATTTGTCACTCTATTCATCAATTTGTGTGGTTCTAGAAATTAATTTGTTAACTTTAAACTAATTCATTGTAGTTAATTTTGATTTTTTTTAGGTTCGCTAATTTCGACACATGTATCCTATTTAAATTCAAATTTTTGAGATATGTTTGTTGTATTTTGGCATGGTGAATTTGTATGTTTATCTTAGTAATTTTAATTTGTTATGTTCAATAAATATATAATTAGCAAAATGGGAGACACTTTTGAGATTATGTATATGGTATCCTAAATCGGTCTATTCGTCAAGATAATTTTGAGATAATATTTTCAGTTGGAAATGTCATTTGATTGTTAAGCGTAGTCTATTTCTACATAGGTCTTGTTTCACAATGTCTGATTTCGTGTCGAGCTCCAACACCCCCGTAGATGCTAGTGATCCGTATCTAGGACGAACCTTTCAAACATTGGAAGAAGCTGGAGAATGTTTTCGAGCGTATTCATTGAGGGTTGGTTTTGGCATTAGAATAAAAACTACAAGAACAAGCAGCGTATCGAAAAGGATATGCTCTCGCTTATACGAGTGTCATAGGGGCAGAAACCCAGTGCAAAATGAGACACGCGTAGGCAACGATGACAGTGATGATGACGAAATAGGGTATGCGCGGAGAAGACGGGACTGCTTTGCGCGCACGAATTGCCAGGTCAAGATGTTCGTAAGCTATAAAGCCAAACAAGATCATTGGCTTATTACCAGCCTGGAACTGGCACACAATCACCCGTTAGTAACCCCTTCTAAGGTGAGTCAGATGCATCAACACAAGAAGATGGGTAAGGTCGCGAGGAGCCTAATTCACACAATGAGCGATGCGCGGCTAGGACCTACCGACATGATTAATGTTCTTGCTGAACAGGCTGGGGGAATTCAAAATTTAAACTTTAACACGACAGACGTTCGTAACGCGGTCCGAACCCATAGACGAGCCGCGTATGACCTCAATGATGCTCAATCGACAATGAGCCTATTGAAACGGATGCAGATGGAGGACCCGCAGTTTACCTTCGACTATAAACTTGACGACGAGCATCGAGTTAGCACAATTTTTTGGGTCGACGGTCGTTCGAGGCTAGCTTATAAGCATTTTGGGGATGTCGTGACTTTCGACACCACATACCGTACCAACAAGTACTCGATGCCGTTCGCTCCTTTCACGGGCGTCAATCATCATTATCACTCCATCCTGTTCGGGTTCGCCTTGTTAAGGGACGAGAGCGAGAGTTCTTTTGAATGGTTGTTTAGGGTGTGGCTGGAAGCAATGAACTTCAAAGCACCCAGAGTTATCATCACCGATCAAGATTTGGCAATGAAGAAGGCTATTGCTACCGTCTTCCCAGATACTCGACACAACTTGTGCACTTGGCACATAAGCAACAAATACCCGGAACGTCTGCATCACATGTACGCAAAGTATCCAGACTTTAAACAGGATTTTGACAAATGCGTCCTCAAGTCATTAACGATTGAGGAATTCGAGGAGAGGTGGGAAAAGCTTGTTCGGGATTACTCATTGCAAGACAACGAGTGGCTCCAGCACTTGTACGGGCTCAAAGAGCAATGGATTGGCGTTTACACGAGGAGGCATTTTTCTGCGGGCATGAAAACGACGGGCAGGAGTGAATCTATGAATGCCACGTTCGATAGTTATGTGGGTACAGCTACCAATTTGAAGAGTTTCGTCACATCCGCACAAAAAGCGGTTGCGTCGTTGTTCGTGAAAGAAAGGGCTGCAGACTTTGCAACCACGTACAAGCAAAGGAGAAGGTTGCTTGAGACCCCGCTGGAGCTGAACGGTGCCAAAGTCTATACGAAGGAGATCTTCCTGCTATACCAAGTAGAGCTGCAAAAATCGGGCCGATACAGTATAAACAAGGTGGCAGAAAAGTCGTCGCGTGAGTACAAGGTTTATTCGCTCGTGAATGACCTCGTCCCTGAGAAGCTGCGCAGAATTTATACGGTGACCCACGACACATTGACGGACTCGGTGACATGTGTTTGCAAGAAGTTTGAGTTCCATGGCATCCTGTGTAGACACATTCTGCGGTTTTTCACACAGAAGAATATCAGGACAATCCCCGATAAATACGTCCTGCCACGGTGGACGAAAGGTGCAAACAGGTTGCACGGTACCATTTCCTTTCCGGAGCACCCGTATACTGACTTTGAAGAATCAGAGACGTTGCGGTATAATCATCTGGTGACGATGTTCACCCGTTTGTCCGTAAAGGGTGCTGCTACAATGGTCGGATATAAACATCTCCTCGAGGTAGCTCAGCAGCAAGAGCCCATCGTCGACCAATTGGAAGCAGCTTCAGTCAGCAATGCGGTTGACACCGAGCCTACGACGGGATCAGAAGATGACGAGCCGGGGGAGGGAGACGACAATGATATCCGGCCTTTGGATCCAATTATATCGCAAACGAAAGGCCGCAAGAGATCTACGCGGATGAAAAGCTCTATTGAAACGGCAACTCAACCAAAAAGCTAAGAAGGTGTGCATTGTGCAACAAAATGACCGACCACGACAAGCGGAACCATTACAAGGCACTGGGGATAAGTCCAGTGCCTTTGCAAGATGGGGAAGAAGATGATGCCGAAGATGAGGACGAACAAGCTGCAGTGGAACTTTAGTCTACTGAATATTTATTGTAATAATCTTTTATGAGCCATCAAACCTGTCGGACATTTTGTAATAATTTTTTAGTAATGATTTTTTTGTAATAACCTTTACTCTAATTTTTTTATATGTGATTTTTTACACTGTCCGCTACACTGCGCAGCACAACATTAGAAACCTAAGGTACTTAGAATATTTTTGATGTTTAGACTGTCCGCTACACTATGTAGCGGACGGCAGAGTAGAAACCTAACACCTTGACACTTAGAATACCTAACTATCCAACACTTAGTTTTTTTTTTTTTGTTATCTTTTCTATATCCGCTATACTATGTAGCGGACGACCCCGCAGAAAGACTTTCTATCCAACACTTATTTTTTTTTCTATGTCCGCTATACTATGTAGCGGACTACCCCGCAGAATACCTAACTATCCAACACTTAGTTTTTTTTTTTGGTTCTCTTCTCTACGTCCGCTATACTATGTAGCGGACGGCCGTGCAGAAAGACTAATTATCGAACACTTGTTTTAGCTATATAGTAGAGTTATACAATGTAGCGTAATGCAGTTTTAAATTGGAATAAATTGGCGCCCGAAGACTTGTTTTAGCGACATAGTAGGTTAATGCTGTTTTAATAAATTGGCGCCTGAAGACTTGTTTTAGCGACGGAATCAACAATCTCAATATCGATAAACAATATATAATGTACGATTCACAATCAACGATCTCAATATATCGAGGGAAAAAAACGGCACAATTAAGCGAGAAAAAATTTGGAAACATAATGAACAAGAACATAAATTTTTTTATTAATAATAAATTAGGGTTTACATTTGGGCATCAAAATTTTTTCACAAGCGTTTCGATCAAAGATTACAACTTGAAAATCCCACCACCCAAGGTGTTCAAACACTACAAAGTCCCCGAGTTCGAGGCCATGCTGGCGCACGAAGACGTTCCAACCCTCTGCGAATTGCTTTTTCTTGGGTCGGCCGGGCTTCAGCTTGATTTCAACCTGTCATTCTCCCTTGCGGCTATATAATCTTTCACTCTCATGAATTATTATAAATTGATTGGTAAAGGCTTCCGGTATGTCCTACCAAACACAATACAAAAAATAGGTTAGTTTTGGTTAAGAAAAACAAAAGATCAAACTTTTAACACACGAAAATACAGAGAAAGAGAGATGGCCTACAGTTCATTCTCAAATCCCGGCATCATGACTTTGAAAAAGTGTTTGCCTACCAAGTGCAAGTTGCCAATAAAATCGTAGGTGGTCTCCGATCCAGAAGCCATTGAGGTCGGCGTTGAGGGGAGGACGGTGTTGTCGCCGGAGATGTGGGTCGCCGTAGATGGGGTATCGGCTTGGGTTAGATGTTCGAGAGAGAGAGAGAAAGAGAATATAGCGGACTGATAAAAGCTGATTGCCCGATCTGATTAATAATATCTATAATAGGAGAGAGTTATATGTATAGGACGAAGCGACCGACGGGACAGGTCCTGACATGTGTCAGCCTAGAGGTCGTCCGCTACACTGTGTAGCGGGCGCCTTTTTCCTGACTCATGTCAGGAACTGAATGTCGTCTGCGATACTGTCTCGCGGACATGGGAGGAGGGCAAAAAGGTAAAAAAACCTGTCCGCGAGACAGTCTCGCGGACGACTGACAGTTTTTTAAAAAGGCGCGATTTGAGCCGTCCATCTAGATCGCGCTAGCAAGATACCTCATTTTGCTAGCGCTATCAACGGATCAGCTTCCATGCAGAACAACTATTATTTCCTCATATTGCAAGTGGAAGTATCATAAAGGACTGCTTTGATCTCATGTGGCATTTTGCAAGCTCCTCCTCCTTTTGTTTTGTCAAAGGATTAGGTAATGTTGTTTTCCATTAGGGTGGCAAGCCAGGGCCATGGCCACATATTGAATTGGCTTGATTTATTTTTCATGAAATGGTTTACCCATATGTATACTCTCTCTCTCTCTCTAAAACGTCATTTATTAAAACTTTAATTATTTACATACTTATCTATCTTACGATCATAGTAGTTAGTATGTCTATCTTCTCATAGTAGTCTCTCTCTCTCTCTCTCTGGGTAAAATGTCATTTATTAAAACTTCAATTATTTACATACTTATCTATCTTACAATCATAGTAGTCCAACATCATAATGCATTTATCCTACTCCCTACCGACTCATTAAAACTCCTTCATGCAGTCCCTATTCCTCTGTCTGTTTTCTGCTACCTTTTTTCGGGTGCTAACTTTCATTTTCACAAGATTTTTAATCATCATCATGCATCCTTCTTCAGTCTGTTATTGTGTAAAAAAATTCTTTGATTACTTTCATGCCATACAGTGTAGATTGTGACTGATAGGGCTAGTTTCTTTTTCTTTTTCCCCCGATCAAGCCATGTGTTCTTTCTAATTATCTCGCCATTAGACCTACTTAAACTATAAATTGAGGTCCGAGGAAATCAAAGCACCTAACATATTAAATCCATACGATTTGAATATTCACTACATTTTATATTCTGATCTCTTACGCATTCTTTTATCACCATAATTATACTTTTGAACAAAAGTCCCACCTATTAGCTTTTATTTTACTATGGGGTATTTTTCTTTTATCAAATTATATTCAGAACTCATGGTTGGTCTATTGGTTGAGCAGGATGTCTTGTGTTCAATCTTGACTAGGAGCATTCAAAAAGCCATGAATGAATGTCGTTACATGTGTAGAGGCAAGATGGTACCTGTGGTGACTCTTTATAGACTATTTAATAGATGCTATCTGAGGTGATAGTACGATATAAAGGAGCGAGCCAGACGTATAGATTCCAGACACCTTTGTGATAAAGGAAAAATAAAGGATAAAACAGATATATTCATGGCTCATTTTTAGAGTTCTAATGTTAGTGCCTTTAATTGTATTCTATTGTTCATGTTAGTGTGAATCCTGAGACATTATCAATAGTATAGCACTAAAGTCACGTAATTTCATCCATTACATTGTCGCATATGCTTTGGTTCTTCGAAAGTAAAGATAATATATCGATCACTAGCCAACACAATCACCCCCTTACCATCGCACAATAAGAACCCTAACCGCCATCAAGAACTTCGCTCGGCCAACGCAACCCGGTTACAAGAACAGAAAAATGTGAAGAGGGTACAACCTTTTTTTGTTGGGGTTGAACTTGTGGCATTGTGACAAGCAAAAAGTACCATGCTTTTAGAAGTCCCGTAAGTGTCAAGATCACAAGGTTGTGGTTCTTGGCCTTTTCTGGACAACATTTACAAGTTACAAAACGCCCCCGTGATCCTGGACAACGTTATGCAGTACTCCATGAAGGAAGACACGCACATTTACTCACCGTATCACTGATATATACCAAGTAATGGAGTGAGTACACCATTCTCGGATTTCCATGAGAAACAAAGTACACAGAGGACTTAAATTACCAAGAAAGGCAAGACCGACCCTCTTTTCATTTCAAAATCCATGTTGTTTTCCACCTTCCGAGGTTGAGGCTGTACACACACACCCTCTGCACGCCTATTTCTATTTACGTTCCTTTTTCTCTCTCTGCCGCTGAATTCAAATTCCACCACCCACATGAGCGAAAAGGCAAGAAAGTGAGAAGCCAAAGGACATAGTAGATTATTAGGGAGAGGGAAAGATGTCAATAACATCAACTACAAGAAAGCCCAAGTGGCACCCAACACCACCGCCGCCGCCAACCCCCAAAATCCTCAACTTGCCCAGGAGAACTCGCCGGAAACGGCCCCAAAGCCGCCGAGTGAGGCCGCCCATTGTTTCATCTGCCAATGACAGGGGGAAGCTCGAGAGTCTTTTTGATCAAGAACGGGTGTTTACGAAGGAGATACCGGTTGTTTTGTTGAATTCTAGTGAGAGGAGAGAGAGGGTCGAGGAGGAGGCGGAGGAGGAAGAGAGTGGTGGTGGTGGTGGGTTTGTGGAGGAGAAGTGGAGGTTTCAGGCGGAGATATTAAGGGCGGAGTGTAATTTCTTGAGGATGGAGAGGGAGCTGGCGTTGAAGAAGCTGGAGAGGAATAGGATTCAAATTGAGAGGACTCTGCAATCTGCTGTGGAGACGCTGGTTTCTGTTAGTCCTCTGTTACATTTCTCTTTGATCACTCCACCTGTTGCCATTGTTTGGAACCAATTTGATCATAGTTTATAAGAATATGCAAGGAAAGAATTATAAAACATACTTTCTCTTTCGTTGTCTTGAATTTTTTCCTCTGTTTTTTCTAGAACGAAATGGAGGCTATACTTTCTTATTTCCTCTTTCTGCTCACAAGAGATTATGGGGGTTATTGAGTTCAAGTCACTGGGTATGCGCTGTTTGACTGCCCACATACGTAGAGAAAGATGGCCTAAGCTTGTTGCCTTTCGTTTTATGCAAGATCAAAAGGGTCACTGTCAGATGGAAATGTTGATTTCTTTGATAGTTTTGATCAAGATACCAGTTTGCTGCTTTCATACTAGCATTTGACTAATAAATTATAGTGCTTGATCTCTCGACTTTCATGCTAACCGTTTTTGGTAATTGATCTGCAGGGAAGAGAGAGAATATATGAAGGAAAGAATGTGAGTGTGGTACTGCAGGAAGAGATTGGGGATTTGGCGGAGAAACTAGAGGAATTACAGAGGAGCTCTAGAGTTGGAGATTCTGAGGTTCGAAATTGCAGTAATTTCGACAAAAAGGCGTCCCTCTTACAGCGACGACTAGAGAAGCTTGGGGGATTAGCTGAAGGGAAATGCATGAAGGAGGTCCGGGGTATGGCCGAAGCAAACTTTTCAATCAAAAGGGATTGCGAAATCAACAAAGAGAGCTTGGTTTCGGGTTGCAGAAGTGATAAATCCACTGATGTAAGAACAACATCTTAAATTTTCAAGTCCAGCATCATTCTATTTTTCTGGATGTGTCTACTTTTACTAATGTGTTATAACTAAATATTTGTGTTTGTTTTCCAGTTTTCTTTCTTTGTTGAAGAACTATCTTGGAGCTCCAAAAGGAGTTTGGAGCTCAATCAGAACGAGCAGATAACCTTTAGTTTTTGCTTGATAATGAGAACTGAGAAATGACTCTTATTTTTGGATAGTGAAGCTTCTGATGCATTTCACTATTAGTCTTTCAAGTGTGTTTAGTATGAACATGAAAATAGGAAAGCATTGATTTCAAAATGATGTGCAGGTTGAGAGACTGAGAAAGAAACTGGAAGGACTGCCAAAGGGAATGCTAGATAGAATGGAGGAGGAATATGGGTCGATGCTATCTACTACAGCAAACAGTTCTGTTACCAGTTCTGCTTCCACTTCCAAGCGTATCGAATTTCCTGATTCCGCCTCTTTCTCAACCCGACAACCACATCAGGCATGTATTTTGAATTCGACCATTGTCCTTCCCTGATAGCTTTTCTCTTTATGTAATATACTTTGTGCCATAAGCAGTTTTTAATTGCTTCTCAGTACCTAATTTCTGTATAATATGTGGAGGTTGCATGGTTGGTCTGGGTTGCTGTGCAGTGTCCATTAGTCTGCTTAAATATTTCATACAAGCCCTGGACCACTCCTAGTGTCCGTTTTTGTTTTATATTCATCTTCTTACATCCTTCTTGTTGCATTGGCCTTAAAGAACTCACAGTGTGACACTATCTTAACTTGAAAACAGTTCTTAAGATGATTCAAATCTAATCACTACCGATTTGTTGATGTCCCCATTTAACTCCTGCAGTTTCAAACGAAGGTATCATGCAACCATTGTATTCAAAAACAGCAAAAAGTAACTAAATCTATTAATCCTCACCAAATGACATGCGCAAGTGTCGCCAGTGACTTCTAACATTTCATTGCCAGGAAAGCTGCGGCCACGTGTATCAAGGGGCGAGGCTCTATAATTGGGCTAATGGCTGTCACCTTCACTTCAAGGGAAATCTTTTAACTTCCAATCTTAAGCTCTAACTTCTTAAGAATAATTTAATTCTGTTGACTGAGATCTCTGATTAGCGATGACAACTTTGGAATCCTATGCTTTTCTTTTCGGCACTTTTTTTACCTGAGAACTGTTTTCCTCGGTTGCCTTTTACCTCTAGGTTTCTGGTTATCAACTAGAGACATTATGCTTCACAAATAAGGTGTATGAGTATAATCACTCTCAGTATAGAGCTTGTTAATGAGGGATAATCAGTTAGCTATTCGATTCAGGAATGTTAGGAAGCTATTCGATTCATGAGATGTTCCAGAAACCTAGCGACAATCCCTTCAGACCTCTAAAGTTCTTCTAGGTGATAAATTTGTATCCCATTCTACATAGCTCATGAATGGTTCAAAAACAAAATGATCCATAGGTTAGCCTCATACTTTTTTGACATGTGCCAGCATATGACAATTAGTTCTTCCTCACTGCATTTATTTGCCAACCGAGCTTATCGGAGTTTTGTGAAATTTGAAGAATTTTTCAGATAATTAGATGATTTCGAGTTTCAACCTTAACATCTGATACTTTTACGAATCCCCCTGTAATAATCACGATTATTATCTTAAAAAAAAACGATTAAGCTGCTTCTGTAAATTTAAAATGCCCTCATGGACAGTATATCATGAAGAAAATGAGCTGCTTGAAATCTTACAGCAAGACTTCAACACTAAATATTTTTGTGTTGGTTTGTGGCAAATGATATATGTTTATACAAAGAGTCAAAAAAGAATATTTCTCCACAGGAATCAATGCCAAACGAGGAGAACCTGTGCTCAGGGCGTTGCAAGGCTGTAGTACGAAGGATTGTAGCGCAAGTGAGAGCTGAGACGGAGCAGTGGTCTCAAATGCAAGAAATGCTGGGCCAGGTGAGGAAGGAGATGGAAGAACTGCAGGCTTCACGGGATCTTTGGAAAGATCGAGCACTCGATTCTGAAAATAAGATCCAGTCCCTACAGTCCTCTGTAAGTCTGTTCTTTTTCTTTTGGTGATAAGTTGTAAGTCTGTTCTTTTGAAAAGTATTTGAAACTGTTGCTCATTATAAACTTTTTTCTCGAGTCTCGTAATTTTAGCCAAGGGCTAGGTTGACTCTTTTCATGGCATGTTAGCTGCTATAGATGTTGTAATAAATTTGATTTGAAAATGATGGTAGTTCTAACCATATCCGTAAGTCATTTTGCCGTAACAGTTATTTTCTTACGTGTTTTAGGCGAATCTTGGGGCTTGTGAAAAGAGAAAAACTACTGAATATGATGCTGTTAATCATTGAAATCAAACCGTTTTCAACATAAATTGCCTTTGGTCGTCATGGCCAAAGCAAGGTTACATTACCTATTCTGTATTACAGGCTCAAAGTGAGGAACTAGTCTGCGATATGTCAAGTAGGCTATCATATGGGTGGCTGAAATTTGTCTAATAAATTCTCACTATTTGTATTCAAGTTTCCACGGAAATTAAGTTGTCATTTCGGCTCCTTATTAGGTGCAAGAATGGAGGGAGAAAGCTCTCGTGTTTGAAACCAAGGCAAATGCGCTACAGACGGAAACATCTACTCTCAGAGGGGAGCTTGAGAAGCTGAAGATAGAAGAGAAGAGAGAAGTAACGACAACCCAAGAGTTTACACCAATTTCTTTAAGCAAACAAATAGAAATGGAGAAATGCATGTTGAAGTATCGTGCAAAGGAATACCGGAGTACTGCTGATAGACTGACCAAGCAAGAGATTTTCAAAGAGAAGTTGAGGACAGTAGAAATTAGTGAGTCTATGCCCACCAGAGATTTGCCACCGATTTCCCTAGGCAAACATATTGCAAAGGAAAAGCATGGACTACTTTCTCGCTTGAAGGAAGATCGTCATCCTAATGACAAAGGTAGCAAGAGGGAGAATTCGTGCGACGGAAGAAGAAGGGCACACACATGTAGCAGCGGACATGTGGTTTCCACACGGTCGCCATTTCGAGATATTGGAAATTCATCGCCATTGGTGAGGCAGAGTGGTAGTGCAGTTTTCCCTTTGCACAGTCCCGAGCCTTTGAAAGTAGAAGAGAGCTTCTGACTGTTAGAGACACCGGCTCAATTACTGGCATAAGTATTGTCTCATATGTTATGCTAAGAGAAAGGATCGGTTTTCCTTGTTACTAGCTCATGGACCCGTGCATTTGTAATTTGATCTGGTTGAGATACAATTTGATTTTCCAGTCAATCATATTTATATCATAGTCGAATATATTTTTTAAAAAAATAATGAATAGAATGACTCTCATTGAAATAATGCATACATACATGATATTTCAAATGACTTATCTATATATATATCATAAATATATCAATTCACTGCTTAAGACAATTAACATGGTCTATTTGACGACAACTGTGTAAAATATTGAAACTATATTTCATTTTGGTGTATCACTCTGTTAATACATATTATAAATATATATAGAACTACTGTCAATAAAAAAATATCTAATTTTTACTAACAAGATAATTTTCTAGTTCTTTATATCTTATTTTAATTGTTATGTATTAGAATCTAGTGAATATCGTCTACACAATTATATCAGGATCGCCTAATATGTTGTTGGTGAGGCGATTCACAACCAAACGGAAAAAATAAAAGTAACATGTATTTTAAAATACTATATATATTACTATGTGATTTGATTAAAAGAAATGTCAAACGGAGAAATTTTTTTTGTTCATGCCAAACTTATCATACTTACATATGTACAAAAAACTTGCAAAAACTAATATTTTATTTCTTATGAATTTTTTAGTGGCTTTGAATTAAGACTTGTGAAATATGGGTGGGCGAGACATAAGTAAAAAATTATAGTTAAATCACATGTGCATAAGTAAAGTGCTTTTAAGAATTAAGTTATACTCGGTTTGATCCTTTTTTAAAATTGTATTTAGTGGTGTATATGATTTCTAATTTAGAGTTTGAAGTTATTCCTTTATTTTGCTATCTGAAAGTAATTTTGAGATGTTAACGGTCAAATTTAAGGCTTAATTAATATGTGTAAATCTATATTAGATAGAGTTTTAGAATTAATTTTCCAGTTTAATAAGGTTTATAAAAATTGGACAAAATTACCTACAAAGTTTTAATAACAAATTATACTAAATATTAATAAGTAATTGTAAAAAAAAACACCAAAATAAATAGGACGATATTTTGCATAACTAAAAGGGGTAAAAAAGAAAAAAAAAAGCTAAGAAAAGCTTTTTTTTAATTTGTAAAGTATTAATCATTCATTTTTATACATGAGTTTTTGTTGTTTATATCAGCGAGATTTTATTTTGTTTTATTATAAGGGCTTTTAAGCTGTTAATAATCAAAATTAAAGTCTAATATGTAAAATCTATGAGTTATGAAGAATTTAGAAGATGTAGAATTGGTTTCCTAGTTTTATGAGATTTACAAAAATCGGGCCAATAATACCTACAAAGTTTTTAACAATAGAATCATAATAAAGAGTTAGTAAGTAGGGGTTGATTTCGTAATTTATATTTTTTGAGATTTTATATTGTTATTTTAAAGTATTTTTGAAGTGTTCATAATTAAAATTAAGTCCTAATATACAAGTATATTGATTAGATTGAGTTCTGGAAGGTTTATAATTGATTTTTAATTTTACAAAGTTTACAAATATCGGGCAAATTGTACCTATGAATTTTCTAATATTAAATCATAGCAAATAGTTAAGTAGGGTAGAAAAGGTAAATGACACCAAAACAAATAAGATTCTTAAAGTATATAAATCCAATTTAAAAAGGTTAGAATCTTAATAAAGAGACCAATTAAGTTGAGGGACTGCCCCATGTTGGACTCTTAACGAGAGACCAATTAAGTTGGGACTACCATATTTTCTTTATTATACGTACTTTTAAGATGTTAATAGTCGAAATTGAAGTCTAATATGTAGATCAATGGGTTATGAAGAGTTTTAGAAGATGTAGAATTGATTTCTTAGGTTTATAAGATTTACGAAAATTGGGCCAATAATACCTACAAAATTTAACAATAGAATCATAATAAAGAGTTAGTAAGTAGGGGATAATTTCGTAGTTTACATTTTTGAAAATTTATATTATTATTTTAAAGTATTTTTGAAGTGTTCATAATCAAAATTAAGGCCTAATATATAAGTATATTGATTAGGTAGAGTTTTAGAAGGTTTATAATTGGTTTCTTAATTTTATAGAGTTTACAAATATTTGGCAAATTATACCTACGGATTTCCTAATATTAAATCATAGTAAATAGTAGGGTATGATTTGTGAGATTTTATTTTATTTGTTTTTAAGTATTTTTAAGAAGTTAATAGTCCAAATTAAAGCCTTTTTGGATTATGTAAAGCTTTAAAAGTAGATTTGATTTTTTTTAATTTTATAAGATTTACAAAAGTCGGGCCAATGATCATACTAAGAATTAGTAAGTAGAGTATGATTTTCGTACTTTACATTTTTGAGATTTTATATTGTTATTTTAAAGTACTTTTGAGGTTTTAATAGTCGAAATTAAGGCTAATGTATAAGTATATTGATTAGGTAGAGTTTTAGAACGTGTATAATTAGTTTCTTAGTTTAAAAATATTGGAGAAATTATACCTAATTTTTTTAACAATAAATTATAATAAAGAATTAAATAGAATAGAAAATGAAAAGAATATCAAAACAAATAGGATTCTTGAATTTTATATAGAGTTAATGACAAAACTGTCCCATGAGGTTTACACTCATTTGCTGTAACATCCCAGAATTTTTCGGAACGTTAACGCTCAATTAATCGATGACACTATGTCAATGATAACCTCATAACCAGATGATCAGTCATCATCAAGAGAAAATAAACCTTAAATCAAACAATATTCTCCGTGGACCGTCATAAATGATACATCAACGAAGTCTGAAAATTCTAAGATAACAATCACTACCCACACAGGGGTTCTAACAAATAATACCAAAAATTAAATTCATTTTCTTTCGCTCGCTCTAATCCATGTTCAGGTAACCTATGGTTGGTTATCACCTGCGGAAAGGAAATCAAGGAAGAGTGAGCTTTCGAGAGCCCAATAAGGTCGATCAAAGACTTAAAACAATAAAAATGATCCAGACGATTTTACATTTAAACCAAATAACAACTTTTAAATGGAGAGCAGAACGATTAAAAACGATTTTTCTATATACAATCAAACGACAATTTTAAAAAGGTTTTCAAAGAAACCCATAGCATTTCAATGTAAACATAGGGATGAGTATCAACTCATTTCCCTTAAATAAACAACCATTTTTAAAACGCTTAAAGTGCAATAAACATAAATAGGAAACGTTGAACATGAGCAGTACAAAAGTAAAGCCACCCCGGCAGTGCTCGATACACTTACATATGCATATGTACACTGACTAGTCCATCTAGGTACTAGTTAAACCCATCCAACATACCATCCTTATAACGCCAACAATATAGACTATCCTTATGGCTCCCAAGTTACTAACTCATGTCAACATTGAGAAGTAATAAATAGAAATAAAAAATGCTTTTTGATGAGCAATCAATAAACATATCAAATGAACAATGGATTCCAAGATGAGATGAAACAAAATTCCAAACGATCGTTATAAGACTCAATTTAGGGTTTCATGGGCAATTTAAAAACATTTTTATATCAATCAATAAAAATCAACATTCGATCTAATTTGTAAAACTGTTGTTAAAAGCATTTGAAATCAAAATAATGAAATAAGGTTCGGATAGAATTCCTTACATCGATCCACGCTATGCAATGCTACGCAACCTCGATTAAAATTTTCTAAAAAAACCTAGATTAGAAAATTCATATGTTAGAACATAACTTATGTTTACTATACCATAAACCTAATATCAACTACCCAAACGGCGCTCGCTTCTAATCCAGGAATCGCGCAACCCAAAGCGGGTTCCGCACACGGCTAACCTAGTTAACCGAGTACCCTATACGTTCTTTAATGCGTAACAATATCTCAAAATTTATTATAAATTATCATAAAGCACTTTTATAAATTAAAACATCATAACAAGTTGAAATATGAATTTTCTAAAAATTTAGTTTTTTGGCACCTTAAATATTTCTAGCTGAAAATAAAGTCCCATAATTTTGTAATAAATTTAAAATATGTATAGAAATTATTGAAATTGAAATCAAAAATTAAAAGTGTAACATCCCGGAATTTTCCGAAACGTTAACGTTCAATCAATCAGTGACACTAAGACAATGATAACCTCATAACCAGATGATCAGTCATCATCAGAGCAACTAAATCATAAATCAAACAATATTCTCTGTAGGCTTTCATAAATGATACATCAACTAAGTCTAAAAATTCTTAGATAACAATCACTACCCGCACAGGGGTTCTAACAAATAATATCAAAAATTAAATTTATTTTTCTTTCTCTCGCTCTAATCCATGTTCAGGTAGCCTACGACTAGTTATCACCTGCGGAAAGGAAGTCAAGGGAGAGTGAGCTTTTGAGAGCCCAGTAAGGTCGATTAAAGATTAAAACATCAAAAACGATTCGGACGATTTTTCATATAGAGTCAAACAAAACTTTCTAAGAGTATTTTCAATAAAAAAATAGCATTTCGATAAAGATCGGGATGAACAAAACGAACGATTTTTACATTCAAGCCCAATAACATCTTTTTGAGGGATTTACTTTTGATGTAATCACTGCAATACGATATAAACACATGGACGAATATTTAGCTCAATCCCTTAAATAATAGTCATTTGAAACACTTCAAGTATAATAAAGCATGAACGGATAATATTCAAAACAGTCCAAGTGCAATAAAACATAAACAGGAAACATTGAACATGAGCAGTACAGAAGCAAAGTCACCTCAGCAGTGCTCGATCGCTTTACATATGCATATGTACACTGACTAGTCAATCTAGGTACTAGTTAAACCCATCCAACAGACCATCCTTATAACGCCAACAATACAGACCATCCTTATGGCTCCCAAGTTACTAACTCATGTCAACATTTAGAAGGAGTAAATACAATTGAAAATGCTTATGATGAGCAATCAATAAACATATGAAATGAACAATGAATTCCAAGATAAGAATGAACCAAAATTTCAAACGATCACTATAAGGCTCAATTTAGGGTTTCATTGGCAATTTAAAAATATTTTTATATCGATAAATAAAAATCAACATTCAATTAGTTTGTAAAACTATTGTTATAAGCATTTGAAAACAGAATAATGAAATAGGGTTCGGATAGAATTCCTTACCTCAGTCCAAGCTAAGCAGTGCTACCAAACCTCGATAAAAAATATCTGAATGAACCTAGATTGGCAATTTATTTGTTAGAAAATAATTTATGTCAAATACGCTATAAACCCTAATTCAACTACCCACTGCGTACCCACTCTCTCCAAAATCGCGCACTCAAAACAGTTCTCCTACACGGCCAACCTAACCGAAAATCCTATACACTCCTTAACATGTACCGACACTCTAGAATTTTAATAATTTACACTAAAACAATTTTATAGCTTAAAAAATTATTAAAAGTCAAAATATGAATTTTCTGAAATTTTGAATTTAAAATAATTTCCTTAAATGCAATAAAAACCCATAAATTCCCAAAATTGCCTCTAGCTGAAAATAAAGTCCCATAATTTTTTTAACAGCTTTCAAATATGTATAAAATTATAGAAATTAAAATTAGAATTTAAAAGACATAAGAACTATTTTTAAAATTTTCATTTTTTTAAATCCAATACGATAGAGAAATGATAGCAAATGAACTCTAAAAATCACCAAATTTATACTGAGTCTTTATTATACTATAAAAATATTATTATACTTTTTCCCATAACATTTTCAGGGTTTAAAGGCTCCAAAAGAATTTTTACAAATCTAAAATTACTTGTAATTTTAGAAAATTATGAAATTTTGCCGTAAATTCTAATATGGCCTAACGTACTATACTGTTAAATTTCGTATGCTAATGATCACCGTATACTATTCAATGCTCTCATCGTGTCTAACGCTAACTAAATACCCGATCCGCGCACTACAACAAAACCAACTTATAGTGACAAAATAGCCTACGGCTTACACGGAACCGTAGAAACAAGTCCCCTTAGATCGACGGTTAAGATTGAACCGTGGTCATTGCTTCTTCTCAAAATTGGAACCCAATTGCAACGGTGCCGGCCGTGGGAATTGGGTCAAAAATCAGAAAGAGATTGGAGAGCTTTGGCGATCAGCCGATCAGCCATCTCTCAAACGCAAACCCCACGGCTGATTACCGTGGGGATAGGAATTGAAGATCAGGCGGGGGAAATTCGCGGGCATAATTTTGGCAATTGGAATTGCACAAAACCTCTCTCGAATGAGATTTTGGGGCGCAACAAGAACTTCAGTGAAGATCGACTTCTAGGTATGACGTTCTTCTTGCTTCTTTTTGTCGATCACTCACACCATGCCGATCTTCTTCTCTCTTCTTCTTTCGAAGTACTTTAACGAGCAGAACTCACTCGATATGTTGCTATTTGCTCTCACATTACACAAAGCTTGTAGTTTATGATGATTGTTGATGTAAATTTCTAGGGCGCAGGAAGAAATCGCGATCGAAGCGATAAAGCACTCTGTGAAAGCGCTTCGGAAGCGGCATTTGCTCGAAGAAGGGGCTCACGGCCCTGCTTTTATTGCTCTTTCCAGGCCTTTTGCTTCTCAGGTCAACACTATATTTGTGTATGCTAAGAATAGGATTAATTTGATGTCATTTCCTTGTGTTGTCATATAATCATTATGGTGGACGTGAAAGTCGTATAGAGCTTTTTCTGAATCGGAAAGTTAATGGTTTATATTTCCTATTTTGAGTAATACTGCGTTTAGTTGGATTTCCCCTTTGACTTTACGAAGTCCTATGATAGGTTTTGATACATTTGAATACTCAATTGAACTCAGCTATGAATCATAAACTAAATAAGTATTGTTTGACAAGTCAAGTTAGGGCAATAACAGTGAGTAAAGCTACGTTTACATGAACTAAATATGTCCTAGGAATTTACACAAAGTCAAAGAGGAAACATCTAATGGAAAGGAGGGGTTGGTCTAATCCTTTTGATGAACTTTAAGTAGTGTCTGCAGTTGCATCCGTGTCCACATTCATGCCTGTGCTACATAGATTGTGGCAAATTGCAAAGCCAAAAGACCTCAACTGCTCTGCTTGCTTTTTAGAAGACTATGTCTCTATTTATGTTCCGTGAGCTTCATAAGCTGTTCTTAGAGTTCTGCTTGTGCATTGCTGGAACAAGCTGAATCTTAGTTCTCATTTATGAGCTTGTTGACCAAGGACCTGCCACAAGGTTCTTAAAATGTTGCTGCTGTTGGAGGGTGTTGAACATAGTTTGTTGTGGCGTAGGTTGTTCCTAGTTAATTAAGGACCTAGATGGTTACGAAGCAGCTTGGAAAGCAAGTTCAGATCATAAGAAGATGATCATGTAATGACTTCTAATAAAAAGGTTCTGTAGCACTTAAGTCAAAATATTTACCAACTTTGGGAACTGCCTTCAAATTTGTGGTTAGTTTCCTTGTAACCGGGCCATCTACATAGCATTCAGATGGTTGTTGCCTGCCATGACTTGTTTCTACCTTTGAGGGTTTATAGGAATTCATTTTGCTTATCTTTGCATTTTTTCTCCTATAATTCTGTACAAAGGAAAGTTAGTTTCTTTTGATCGAGTTTGTTGGTGTATTTCTTGAAGGGCTAGGAATGGAAAGAGAAAGCAGAAAACCTTGAACTTGAACTTCAGCAGTGTTATAAAGCTCAAGCTCGATTATCTGAGCAGCTTGTAGTGGAAGTGGCCGAGTCAAGAGCTTCAAAAGCTTTAGCTGTAGAGAAGGAAGCTGGATTGACCAAAACGCAAAATGAGCTTACTCAAGTAAGGTTCTAAGTCTGCCCCCGTACTTCTTTTCTTTCCCCTCACATGTTTGAGATGTGAGATTATTGTTGCAGGGATGAATGTTCTCGTTTAGCTACACTTTTAGAAGAAAATACTAAAGGCCTAGATCTGCTTATAAACGAGAACAAGGATCTTAAAGCACAACTTGAAGAGATGAAACCTTAGTTGTAGGAAATTCCTAATATGGTGACTTTTCTCTCTCGGAAACTCGCTTTTGCGATCCCAAGTTAGGAGCTCCATGGGATCTCGTCCCAAGCTAAGATGGGAGCTCGATCCCGCTAGTTGGATAGAGATGCATGGAACAAGTGATAGAATACATGAAAATCAAGCTCTTTTCAACTCAATTCCTTGTTTCTCTCTTTCTTCAAGTCCTTAAAGTCTCCTTGTCTGTTGTTGCTATCTATGTAAACTATGCTAAACAAATGATAATATTCTTTACGCATTTATTTATTCAAACCGCTCCCAACCTCAGATTCTTCTTGGTGCTTACGCTTCCCCGCCCCCGCCCCCGCTCCCGCCCCCGCCCCCGCCCCCGCTTTGTGCAACTAAGGATGAAACAGAGAGCTAATAGTGCTGAGGCTGAAAATAGGATGTTAGTTGATCTTTGGATGTTGCAGAAAATGCAGGACGCTGAACGTCTTAATGAGGTAGTCTTGGTATATTTGCAAATTGGATATTAGTTATTTTATAAAGTTCGACTTCATCTACGTAGGAGCGTTATTGCTCGTTTATGACATTCACATTGCCTGAGAATCTGAGAAGTCACTATCGTTATAGCAAGGTTGGATGTGATGAAAAAATCTAGAGCGACATGTAGTAGTTTCTTGGGAAACTGACCTCCTTATTCGTCCGCAGAATGAAGAAGTTCGTGGCCACAATTTGGTCACTCCAAGCAGAACCTGAACATGCCATTTATGGCACAACCATGGGAGTCTACGGCGGTCCAAACCTCCTTCTGTAACGTGGCGGATAAGATCTGATGATTAAGATGTCAGTGGGAGCTTACATTTAAGATGAGTTGGATGAGATAATAGTAATAGTCCAGGGGAAACTGCAAGAAGCTTAGAGCTCCATGGACGGGAAACCTGGTAGGGTATATGGAAGATGCGCATAAATGATGCTGTCTATAAACTAAGGTTGACGTTGAATTGGCTGATCTAGCATCTGGTTTCATCTTCGTGTAGGACCACCTTCATGTTCTCAACTATTTTTCCACGCGTACTTTGGGCTACTACCTCACCATGAGGAAATGGTACCCATGTTTTTTGTGTTTTCAATGAGAGATAAATGATTCCTAGCCAATTATTGGTAGCTTTGCCTTCCAGGAAAGAATACTGATCGTGTTTGCGGGGGATATTCTCTCAAAATTTTCTTTGTTTGATCATCTTCTAACTTTAAGAACAATGCTCTACTAGGTCTACATAGCAAATCCTGCTATAGCTAATTTTTTATTTGCACGATTAATTATGCTTCTCTGTTTTAACTAAGTAATTTATCACGGGCATCGTTCATGTGATTATGGTGCTTAAAGTATATTTTTGCACTTTTTTCAGATGTCATTCTCATGAAATGAAATCATGTCCTGTAAATTTTAAGCCATCGTTAGTAAGAATTTCTGAAAACAGATTGAAAAAATTCTTGCAGTTGGACAAATCGGGTAGCACATGGATAGGGATCCTAGTTCACTCCAATATTTTGCTTTCCAATCAGTTCTTACTATTTTATAGTTACTGTTGCTTGACAGATATTGCAGTAATATTTGTCTCCAAACTCGGTTGTTCATGTTAAATGTCCTAGGTAAATAGAGGGTTTTCTGTACACAAATCAGACAAAGAAATTTGTTAAGGCCATGTTAGAGTATTTGTGCTTCAGTTTCATCGAAACTCTGAATTCTAGGTACTGATATTTGGAATTTTCAGCTCACACAACATACAGGGAGATAACTTAAGTAGTAACTATGTTGTTCATATTGTTAATGCAGAGTTAAAGCCTTCCTTTCTCCCAGTCAAGGATCATTATTTGAAGTACTAGGCCTTAGGAATAACCTTTATGCTTGTGCTTTTGTGTGTAACAATGCTAGAGAGAGGGAGAGAGTTTAAAGGCTGTTGAACCGTTAGTCTTCCAACTTGGGGTTTACGAAGAATCTTGACTTTGGGGTTTCTGGCTTTACACCGGAGGCTGCTACACAGCTTATGGTCCAAGTCGTCTTCTATCCTTTGCTATTTCTCTAAATTGATTATATTGATCCTAGTCTTCTTATGATTTGAATCACTAGGATAAGGTCACAGTCTTGCTGTTCTCTAGTTTTCAGTTTATCGGTTGGAAACTATAAATTCTTTTTGAAAGTTTGTACCATTAAACTTACTGGTCCTAGTCTTCTTTAGATGGGTATATCTACATTATTTTCCTAATGCTTTCAGTAAGCTGCTCTACAAAATTTGAAAGCAGCCATAACTTTTCACTTGGTGAGTGAGATAATTGCAGTGTCAAAGGAACAATTGAAAGGTACAAGAAAGCATGCGCGCCCGTGACATTTGCTGTTTCCATTATCTCTCAACAACACCAGAATTGTTTATGCTTAAGATTAACAGTAGCAAATAAGGTGTAACTGGTGATAGTAGCCCCTAAGTACTAGTTATGGAGGGAAAAAGAAACCATTATGTTGTGCACCCCACCCATTTCTTATTTCTGCTTCCTCTTTGGAAATATTAACATAATGTGCATGCTCTTACTAGCTTTTGTTGATTGACTGTTGATGACACACATGTCGTGCCTGCGAATTAAGGATACTTACAATATAACTACTTGTATCTAGTTAGGGGTAAAGCCATGGAATTGGTTTTAACTGTCAATTCCTGATTGGTTGTAGTGTTTGTGTTTTTCTTACGACGCTCTCAGCTATGATTTACCTGGACCTTTTGAGTTATCGGGGAAGGTGTGTACAGGGAAGGATTGTTTTGACTTGGTATTGCTCAACAGTTAGAGCCAAGCTAGTGGGATGACCTGATAATGTCATTATATGATAAGTTTAAGAGAGTCCAAATCAGTTTTTTCTACTTGCAAAGATCATCCCCTTGTTCTTATATTTGTTTGCTCTTTACAAATTTTAGCATAATGTGCATGCTCCTACTAGCTTTTGTTGATTGAATGTTGACGATGCACGTGCCTTGCCTGCTAATTAGGGATGATTATTACATTATATATATCTCCTTAACTTAAAATATAACTCCAATTATTTGGTACAACCTCTCAGTCATTGATGATGCTTTGTTTCATTTCGTAGGATGGTTATGATGGCTAGGAGCAAGATGCAAGCCCTGCGAACGAGGACTAGTTCCCATGAGTTGCTCGTGGTTCGCAACTAATGTGGGTGGATGTATATAGTACCAGCTTGGACATGATTATGAAATGGAGATAGCTTTTGAAATCAAGTACTAGGACAGGAATATGATACGGAGATAGCTTTTGAATTTAATTAAGTGCTAGGACAGGAATATGATATGGAGATAGCTTTTGAAATTAAGTGTTAGGACATGATTATGATATGGAGATAGCTTTTGAAATTAAGTATTGAGATTGACGCTTTTGTATGGAATTTGGTGCACAAATTATTGTTATATAACATTGCACTATTTATGCAATTGAAAACATCTTTATAATCTTTCAGTTGCAGAACATGTTTATGATATTTCAATTGTATTTGCAGGTTATTATGATAAAACAAGATCCAGCATTCGATTAAAAGAAAAAAAAAAGCACATGTACTTACGGTATATACCGTAGGTAAAGGTTTGTGTTATATTTTCTGGGCATTAATCCCTACGGTTTAAACCGTAGGGAAAGGCTTAAAAAAAGGGCTATGGTTTAACTTTAGCCTACGGAATGTACCGTAGGTATAGCTTAAGGTACCTATAGGGTAAGCATATCCCTATAGTATTGTCCGTAGGCATAGCATTCAAAAATAAAATTTATTCCTACGATTATACCGTAGGCTAATCCTCCAAAAACCGTCGCTATAAGTGGGTTAATACGAATTTGGCATAGGTATATAGGCTACGGTATAACCGTAGGGATAACCTTCAACCCCGTAGGCATAGATCTAGGGCATCCACTTATGGCTACGGTATAGTATCGTAGGGATAGGCTATGCCTACGGTACATGGCACCTATACCTACGGTACTGTACCGTAGGCATAACATGATTTTCTTGTAGTGGCGCTTCCCTTCTTTTTCCCTTTGGCGCTCTCTTAACTAATGCATTCACTGACCAACCATTTCTTCACTGCCCAGAACACAGCTCACATCTGCAGCTGCCCACACCACTTCTTCACACACACAAATTTTTCACCCGCATTGCTGACATATATATATACACCTTAATAGCACACTCACCATTTTCACACATGCACACCAAAACAGCACAGCAACAGTGTTGTTTTCCCCCATTTCACGTGCACAGCTTTTTCACAAGCATATACCACATATGCACTCACCATTCCACTCCACTCACACAGACATATACACACTCCTATACACAACTAATGCACACCCATTATTTACATTAAAACACACACAACACTCACTGCATTCACTACCTTCTATCTCACACCCACTGCCTGCCTCACGGCAGTGGGGTCTCTCACTCTTTCTTCTTCTTTTCATTGCACTCACACACATGCACTCCATAATCTCACTCACACACACACACACACACACACACACACACACACTCACCAATCTATATATATAATAGCTAACCATTTTCACCTGGGTCTTCCATTTATCTCTCTCTCTCTTCTTCTTCGACACATTCATGCCTAGAAATGCACCTCTCGCCCACTGCCGTTTCCCTCTCTTTTATTTTCACCAACTCACTCACATATACTCACCTTAGAGCACAACACCCACTGTAAATTCCTATAGCCCATCCTATCTCTCATACAGCAGTCCATGGCTGCCCAACTCATCTCTTCTTCCTTCCTTGACCCTCACCCACACACTACTCACATACAACACATGCTCACAATATTCACACACACTGAGACACTCACACACACATACACTCATACAAATACCCAAACACACCCAAGCACACCGCCCTTCCCATTCTTATAGCCTACACAACCTGCACAAAATGTTCCCACACACACAGAACACACGCTCACACACACACACACACACACACACACACACACACACACACACACACACACACCTGTACACATGCACACATCAACCCATAATGCATACACTCTTGTGGCAGCTACCATGGCTGCCCCTTCACGCACAGCACAAGCACAGCCATGGTAGCCCCTCTCACGGCTGCTCTCTCTCTCTCTAACCCGCACCCTCCTCATTTGCTTCCACTCACTGCTGTCACTGACCCGCCCCCCTCTCTCTCCCTCGCTCTCTTTTCTGTTCTTCTCTCTTTTTCGGTAACCGATGTATCCACTTGTCTTGTTGTAACCGAAATACCCACTTAAGGTAAACTAAATTCTATCCCTAATTTCCTCTCCTTTATTCCATTTCCTTCCAAATTTAAAGGGTTGACAACACACACACACACACACACACACATATATATATATATATATATATATATATATATATATATATATATATATATCATTTTTTTGTCACTAAATACTACCAATAAAATTATCATTTACGTAATCGACGGTGTAAATTGCGTATACAAATTGTCACTAATTGTTGCCCATAATTTTACTAACGCTAAATGTTGTTTATTAAAACTATCGCTAAACATAAAACAACTGGTTAAAAGTACCAACATTCGACGTATTACATTAACGCCGCTTCACTGATTGTTGCTAGAGGTTTCAAAAATATACTGTTTACGCTAATCATCACGAAAAGCCTAAATCAATATCACATATAATTGCTATAATAAGTTATAACTTATGATTCCTAAAATTTGTTGCTAAAGATTGCATGTAAAAATTTAGTCATGCTAAACAACACTACATGTTACTTATAAAAACCGTCGCCAAAGAAATGAAATAATCAGCTAGAAAGTACCAACATTTGGGGTATTACACTCTCCCCCACTTATAAAAATTTCGTCCTCGAAATTTCACTGACTTATTATATCAAAGCACAACGCTCTCACTAGGTAACTCCCAAATAAAGGTGTTATCCAATCTTACACATAGCCTCCAAAATATCAGTAAAAAAAACATCAATAGCAATTTGGAACATTTCACTATACTGTAAGATTCCTATGATAGCCTAGGGTTTCATAATCCAACCAATTGGATAACATTACTCAACCTCGAAATATTTAATCAATTCCCTATAAGTAATCACACATCAATGCCTCAAACCAATTGATATACCCATTACGCTTTCACTGCTTACTCTGCCGTTTTCACAGCTTACTCTGCTATCTAACCACCACTATGTTTCAACTAAGTCAATAAAGTTTTTTTTCTTTTCTAACTCTCTTGTTAAAACTTAGGTTTTCTCTCACTTGCTTCTAAAGTCTACAGAATCATATACCTAAGCTCTGATACCAACTGTAACATCCCGAAATTTTTTGGAACGTTAATGCTCAATCAATCAGTGACACTAAGACAATGATAACCTAGTAACCAGATGATCAATCATCATCAGTCATCTTTCCCTGCTTCGTCTCCCCTTACATCACCCTCCACAAACCCACCACCATCACCATCACCATCAACATACCCTATCAGATCAATGCTTTTACAGCACTTTTCAAGGGTTTTTTTTTCTTTTTCTAGCAGTGGTAGCTAATTGACAAGGAGAGATTATTGCCAAGGTCAGAGGGAAATGGCCCAGTAAATAATCCCAAGTCCAGTACTTCCATCTCCTTAAAATCCAAATTTCTTTGGGAATGTTTCCAGAAAAAAGATTATTTGTGTAAGATGCTGGAACAATGTAGGCCAATAATCAAAAGCAAATTATATATGCAAAATAGAAGAAATCACAATCTTTGGGAGCATCAATTGGATCACTTTGTGCTTACATAGATTTTACATATGTCAAACTCCGTAGTTCAGGTGATGTTTGTTTTAACATCAAATTTAGGGTTCTAGGAGAGGATGAGAGAGAAGAAAGTAATGGAGGTTTAGGATTTTCAGAGGGATTGGGATAGAAAATGACTGATCTACCCATGCGAAAACCGGGTGTGCTGTGCACGTGGGCTCATTAACGGCTGAACTTGAACGGCCTTTCGGTTTTGGAGTTTTTGTAATGGTTTTGTCAACCTTAAGGGACATTATTGCAAAAGTTGTAAACACGAGGGGTAAAATGCAAAAACGTGTAAACCACACAAGGGACAGTTTTGTAATTATGTAACATCCCGGAATTTTTCAGAACATTAACACTCAATCGATCAATGCTTACTTATTCAGTCATCTTAATTCCACTAAGCAAACCCCAATAATATTCATATCAGAACTCTACAATTCTTCACTATCTGTGTTTAAATGCAAAACTAGATTAATGAACTCAATTAGATAGATTACACATTGATTCCCTCGTAGGCACTTAAGTCAACAGAATAATAATAATAATAAATCTAATCTAATTCCATCATCCGGGTCTAACCAATCCAAGAATCTACTGGTGGTTATTACCTGCAGAAAGGAACCGAAAAAAAAAGAATGAGCTTTCGAGAGCTCAGTAAGGTCGCTCAAAAATTCAGTAGAGAAAACAAACGACTTGGAGAATTTATTTCAATAGCAATATAGGAAAAGATTAATCTCAATTCCTCAAATTAGAAATCAATAGAACACTTTCGACTATACTGAAACAATGCAGATGATATTGACATGAGTAAATTTGCAAAGCCACACAGGCAGTGCAGGGAAACACTTAGCAAAGCCACACAGGCAGTGCAGGGTGATCACTTAGCAAAGCTACAAAGGCGATGCTCAATAACACTGTTGTTACATATGCATATGAACACTAGCTAGACCCTCAAGGTACTAGCATCTCCTGACAATAACAGACCATCCTTATATCACCCCCAATACAGACCATCCTTATAACTCCTTAATACACTAACTCATGTCAATATGCAGAGTGCAATGATTGATAATGCAAAGATTAAATTGATGCACAACGAGAAATAAATACAGAGCATCGAACAGAATTTTCAAGAAACATGTCAGGCTCAAAACATGGTATTAATGGCAATCAATGAAATTTCATAACAATTAAACTGATTCTGAAGAAGTAACGATAGCAAATCAGAATAACATACGAATCAAATAGAGGAGTTAGGTTCGGATGAAAATCCCTTACCTCAATCCAATTCAAGAAATGCGCTCGCTGCTATTCAACCTCGTACAAACCTCGAATTAACCTAAATTGACAGATTAATTATTAGAATACAACCTAGCCTCCCAAACAATTAATCTAATGCTAATTTTCAATCGTTGCTCACTCCGACACTCTTAACATAAACGAAAATGAATCGGATCCCTCATACAGCTAAACCTAACCGATAACCATGCATACTCTATAACGCTTAAGATACTCCAAAATTCATAACAATTACGTATAAAATATTTTTATGCCTCAAAACAGCATAACAAGTTACAATATAAATTTTCTGGATTTTTTAATATTTAAAAAAAGAATATTCTTAAATACTAGAAAAAGGCCAAAAATAACAATTAATGCTTCTAGGTCAAATCAAAGCCCCATAATTTTCATGATAGCTTCAAAGCATATAAGAAAAATACTGAAATAGAAATTAAGATTTTAAAATCCCCGAAATCATTTTAAAATCATTCGTTTTGTTAAATCAAATGCGATACATGTTAAGGTACTAAATCAACTCGGAAATTTATGAAACTTTAACTGAGTTGTCTTTTTCTATAAAAACATTTATGTAATTTTTCCAAAATTAAATATTAATTGTAAAGGATCAAAACAAATTTTAGGACAACTGCACCTGCAAGTATATAAAAAATACCAAACGATGGTCAGAAAAATACATAAATTTTACTGTAATTCTAATACTGTCCTAAGAATCTTCCCGGAAAGTTTCAGCATTTTTTGGGACAATGGTACAGTACCCAGCAGCCACGTGGTACAACTGTGCAAGCACAGTGTACCACCTTAATGAACAAACCCATTTCACTCGCTTTTTCTTTTTCTTCCCTACTCTCTGCCCACTGTCAGTACACGGCAGACCCACTCACGGCTGTCGTGCAAATTCCTCCTTCCCCATTACAGCCACTCAACACACAAACCCACACACATGCAGTCAATTTACATCCACTCATATACACACCTCATACATTACACTAAACACTTGCAAGGCTTCATCTTCACAAGCATCTAACAGTCACACAACAAATTCACCGCCGGGCTTCTTCTCTTTTCTCTTTATCCTTTGACACACACACACACACACTCTCTCTCTTATATACATATTGTTCAAACCCTATTCTGGTCACACCCCAGGACCCGTTAAGGGGCCCACTTTGCTCGACACATCACCCAGTCAGCGGTCAACTTTTCAACGCTCGAGAGCCGGTCAAAGCAACGCATGCTCAAGTCACGTGAACCACTCGTGAAGCGACCTCGGCGTGCCTTCCACCTTGGGGGTCGGCCACCCCAAAGGGTCGGCCTCCCTTGGGGGTCGGCCACCTGCCTTGAAGACCGACGCCGTCACCTTTGACCGTGCTCCGTTGTCACGACGACCGTCGCTCGCGGCCGCGCTCCGCCATAGTCGCGACGACCGTCGCTCTCGGCCGTGCCCCTTCGTCGCGATGACCGTCGCTCGTAGTCTCGATGACCGTCACTTGTGGCCGCTCTGTCGCCATGACAACCGTCGCTCACGGTCGCGCGCCATCCACACAACGACCCTTGTTACTCGGACATCACTCTGCAACCCTCGTCGCCCGCACTCAACCGCGCACCATGCGCTGCAATCATGTTATATGCTCGCGGGATAGGCTACTCCTCCAGAACACTATCTCCGCCGGGGTGCCTGCGTGACTGGCCTACGTGCTCTGGCACTGGGGGCTCGCGTCGGCACCCCTAAGGACTATGACCCCCGGGTCACTCCGAGATGGGAGCAGGTCTTCGGAAGGGCATCTTGCCTAGTCCACCTGGCAGCTGGGCGTCGGGTCTTCCCCACCGCTGCCAGGACCGTGGGATTCAGTAAGGGCTTGGACTGGAGGCTGGGGCAACGGGCTACTCTGACCATGCTACCGCGGCATGATCAGTCTCCTCAGACAGGCAGAGAGATGTCGCAAGGGCAGGGCAGCACAAACTTAGGACCGGCAGTCCCAACGGAGGATCAGTGCTTTGGCCCCCTGGCGACGTGTCGTTCCCAGGGGGTGACACATGTCAACTTATGACACATGTCAACTTATGACACATGCACATTTTTGCCTATAAATAGTGGACTTTGGAGCTTTTTCAAGATCTTTTCCCTCATTGAAGCTTTTCACTTTCTCTCTCTAGAAAGACATTCTCTCTGGAATTTTAGTGAGAGAAACACATTTGGGCTCACGTCCACGAACCCTTGACGCTGCACCCTTGTCGCGACTGTAGACTGTCGGTCCTGTTCATCGTCACCCTGCCTGCGCAGCGCTGCCAGCCCTCGCGACCTGTCTGGGGAGCCTTGCCCTCGGCCCTTGCGCCGTCCTTGCTGTCTCCCGCGTTGCCTACTGGAAGCTGACTCAGACCGCATCCTTTGTGGCACCTCCACGTAGCATCGAACCATTTTCCACAAAGGATGCGGTCTGCGTCAGCACACACACACACACACACTCTCTCTCTCTCTTATATACATATACATACACTCATCTCACTACACTGCACACACCAGCACCCATTTCCTCTTCCACTTCAACCCTCTCACGCTCACAGCCAATGTTATAATTCAATAAGTGTGACACCAATCACGCCAAAATAAAAAAAAAAAACCAACTGCAAAATTCTCCTACTACACTAACTCATTCAATATTTTCACAAAGTTCTTACCTTTTCCCACTTACATGCAACCTAACTTGGTTCAATAAATTCATTACTAATAGACATTCTTTTTCACTAAACACAATAAACCCAAGGGAAAAGTTTTCTCATATCTTCAACATGCAACAATAATCTAAAATAAAGGAAGTGAAACTAAACCCAACAGAGCAAAAGAAAACCTTACTTGTCACTGGAAGTAGCTCCATGTAACTCACGGGTCTCTGACAGGCACTCATCCACTTGTTCTTCATTTTCCTCTTTATTTTCTTTTTTTTTTCTCCTCCTCTTCCTCTTCTTAACACATACAATCCTCCTTTTTCCCACATCCCAGCCTTTCCATTTTCACTGCTTGCTCTTCCTTTTGCTAAGTTCTTTACACACAAAAAGAAAAATACCCACTATACACAGTTGCACACCCAAGGCAACACAGCAGCTCCCACTACACACGGTTGCACACGCAACACAGCACACCACCATAACCCATTTTAGAAAATTTAGCCCCTCAATGTGTTGTACTATGACTGTGAGTATCAATGGCAGACAGAAAAGAAGGTCGCGGCTGGTGTTGCGATGAAGATACATTTGAAAGGCCAATAGAGGCCTTATACCATGGCAGCCTCTTCGCGTCTGCAGCGACGAGCGTTGACCGGAGCTTTGCCGCAATAGTAGTTATACTAACGGTCGCCTTTTGGCTACTCCGGTGCCACCCTCACCCGCCGGTCGGTCTTGTCAGCCTCCCCTCGCCATGATTGCCGCCGGTGGTAGCCTAAAAAAACACCACACATACATACTATAACGCACAACACACACACACAAACACCATCTCTTCGTCGCCAACCCTAGTCGTCGCTAGTGCTCGCCTATCGTCATTGGTGGTGCTGATTGGCGGCTGAAGGATGCCATTTACTGCCCGTTTTCTTTTTGGCTTTCATTACTTCCCTGCCGGTGGTCATCGTTCCCTTCACTGGCATCGCTGGTCAGGGCGATGAGGATTCCAGATATTGCAGCGGCGCTGCCCGATCTAGGGTCGGCGACCTGCTCTCCTTCTCCCCTTTTTTTGTTATCATTATATCTACATTTTAAAATGGCCTAATTGTAATTAAAATTTTCAAAGTTATCCTCTTCAATTTCATTTTCTTTTTCTCTATTGCACCTAATTTTCATATGTAAATAATAGTTATTATCAATGATTACTAATAATACTAGTCACGCACAATACTAGTCACGCACCTCATTGCTAAATACTCCAAAAAGCACCACTCATATAATCTGCTGCTAAAAATAAATATATTGTCAGAATATACCATACAACCAGCTTCTTCATTCTAAGTTATAATCATAAGAAAAATTGCCACTAAAGGTTAAACACACCGTTGCTTAAAAAAATTTCATTGCTAAAGACCCTATAACTAATCAGATAGGATTTACCATAAAATTAGTCATAGGTTTGGGTTATTACAAATTAACCCTTTTATATATTTAATTCAAAAGAGTTAAATTCTAAATAAAGAAACTAATTAAATTAGGGGACTATTATATACAAAGTTGAAGCTTACATGGCAGAAGGAGAAAGTTCTTAAAAAGTCCTACTTATCACAAAGATAGAGTTCCAAAAATTCTACGTGTCGTAGTTTTAAGTAAAAGTTTCAACTCTTTATATATATATATATATATATATATATATATATATATATATATATATATATATATATATATATATCTGTCGATTCTATTGTCTAATATTTATTTCTATAGATACTTTGCAACTGCTAATTTTCTTAACTTTCTAAAAATATTTTTTAAAATATGTTTTTATAGATTGTTTATAACTGTTATTGTTTTAACTGCAGATAAGAAATTTATTATATAGAAGATTGCCTTTGAATAGAACTTTTGAAAAATTAGCATTATAACAGCATACCTTAGCAACAAAGGTAGAATGCATGATTTAATATGATCTGTTTTTACTTACAAATAAGATGTGAACGTTACAATTAAAAGAAATCCGTCTTTTAGACTTTGGATGCCTTTTCATTAACGTTTCACGACGACATATGGCAATAATCTCGTACTACTATTTAACTGAGTTAAAAAATTTTAGTTTAATATTTGAAGCTTTGTAGATATAATCGTTAGTATGTATCAATGATATATAAGGAACTAATATGATTAAAAAAAAAGCCACTTATTTGTACTATCACTTCCGATTTTTTGTGAATTTAATCTAGTAAAGAGTATAACTTATTTACTTGTGGTGTATATGAACCTAAATCTTCCTATAAGCATAAATGTCAAATTCACTCACCTTCTTTCTTCACGAGAAACTTTTTGTGTGTGTTATTTGTCCCGTGCATAATGAAAAGAAAGAATAGCATTAAAAGTGTTTCTATCTATACATAACTTATTAAAATTTTGCTAACATGAGTTTAATGAAAATACCATTGAAATATTAGATTAGTCTAGTCAGGTGCTAGAAAGTGGTTAACCACAAATATCTACTTGCCTAATTACCGAAGCATTAAGGAATCAAAATGTGGGACCAAAATCAAAAGATAAAAGTCATTTTAGGAAAAATCTTTTTACTACTTCTAGTTCTAGATATAGTTTATGTACCTTCAAATTACTGGTAGAACTAACCTAAACTTATTATGTTTTTATTTAAGTTTATCGCTTGTCTGCATAAGATTCTCGGCGTAACCCGTCCACAAATACTACACTAACACTACCTTCAAATTCCTTAATTAGTGCTATTATTGCCACTACAAATGCAGTTACCTTCACCATAGTCATAACTTTTGCTCATCAGTGCACTTGCATATGTTTCTATCTTTATCGCACTTTCATATGTTTCTATCATAAGCTTTTTTAGGTTCATCACTTATTTAATCCAGATTTAGATCATAACTTATCAATCCGTACTGTAATGTACATTAATATTACCTCGAAACACCTTAGTGCTACCACTACAACAACTCTAACAACAACCATCACCTCTTGCACTTTCACCATTTAGTTATGACTATCAACACCACAAGCATCAACATACTACACGCCAACAACACTACAACCACATGTTGTTACTCATAATCTAAATCTCACTACCAACACTCTAATTCTACCACAACAATTATCACTGTCGTAATGAGTATGGCTGATCGCTCGTATAATTGCACATATTACCATCCTCACACTCTCACATCTAACATTGACATTTCGGTTATACCATTACCCCCCCCTTTTTCGATTATCTAGAGCTTTAAAAGAAGTAAATTTGGTTTTTTAATTTTATAAGATTTACAAAAGTCAGACCAATGATCATACTAAGGAATTAGTAAGTAGGGTATGATTTTCATATTTTACATTTTTGAGATTTTATATTGTTATTTTAAAGTACTTTTGAGGTCTTAATAACCAAAATTAAGGCCTAATGTATAACTATATTGATTAGGTATAATTTTAGAAGGTGTATAATTAGTTTCTTAGTTTTATAAAGTTTAAAAGTATTGCATAAATTATACCAACGGATTTTTTAATAATAAATTAAAGTAAAGAGTTAAATAGAGTAGAAAAAGAAAAGAGTATCAAAACAAATATGATTCTTAAATCTTGGACTCTAAATAAAGAGACCAACTAAGCTAGGGGACTACTACATGCAAAATTGAAGTAGGTAGAGTTTTAGAAGGTGTATAATTAGTTTATTAGTTTTATAAAGTTATAAAATATTGCATTAACTATACCTACAAATTTTTAATAATAAACTATAGTAAAGAGTTAAATAGAAAAGTCGTGCCAATGGTCATACTAAAAAATTAGTAAGTAGGTTACGATTTTCGTATTTTATATTTTTGAGATTTTATATTGTTATTTTAAAGTACTTTTGAGGTTTTAATAATCAAAATTAAGGCCTAATGTATAAGTATATTGATTAGGTAGAGTTTTAGAAGGTGTATAATTAGTTTCTTAGTTTTATAAAGTTTTAAAATATTGCATAAATTATGCCTACGAATTTTTAATAATAAATTATTGTAAAGAGTTAAATATAGTAGAAAAAGAAAAGAATACAAAAACAAATAGGATTCTTGAATTTTATTTATCTAATTCAAAAGAGTGGACTCAAGTTAGGGGACTATCACATGAAAAATTAAAGCTTACGTGTCAAAAGGAGAAGACTATTAAAAAGTCCAGCTTGTCACAAAGATAAAGTTTCAAAAATCTTATGTGTCGCAATTTTAATCAAATGTTTCGGCTTTATATATATATATATATATATATATATATATATATATATATATATATATATATATATATATATATATAAAGCTAAAACATTTGCTTAAAATTATGACACATAAGATTTTTGAAACTTTATCTTTGTGACAAGCAGGACTTTTTAAGAGTCTTCTCCTTTTGATACGTAGCTTTAATTTTTCATTTGGTAGTTCCCTAACTTGAGTCCACTCTTTCATGTCGCAATTTTAAGCAAATGTTTCGGCTTTATATATATATATATATATATATATATATATATATATATATATATATATATATATATATATATAAAGCTGAAACATTTGCTTAAAATTGCGACATATATATATATATATATATATATATATATATATATATATATATATATATATATATATATACTAGCTTTGTAACCCGAGCCAAGCTCGGGCCAATTTATGAAATATCGTTTATTATAAGGTTCTAAAAAGTATCTTATGTGTTTCACATACCGTAAAATAAAAAGGACATTAACATTATAAAGAAACTGATTTGCCTATTAAGAATAACCTTAGTACCTAGTTTAATCACAACTACCTTAGGTAAAATATCAAAAAATTAACTCACTTGCATTGCTCATAACTTTTGAGTATTAAATAACATTGTTTGTTTGATTATGATCCACACAGTTATTATGAGATGTTTGCACATACTTGTGTGTTTATTTGTAATTTTTTTATATTGTAAGCTGATAGATAAAGAATAAATAACGACATAATGTTGCCGCCACATACTTACCTTCTTAACCTTTTATTTTAAATTGTCAGGTAAGTATTTCAAATGAATATTACCTTAACACTATGAGTAGTAGAATATCGTGTTGGTGCTATATAGAGTTAAATAGCAGATATAATTACTATTATAATTATAAAAATAGCGACTCTATTATGCATCTCTTTTGAGTTGTAAAATATTATATATAATTTTAATTCTTTAATTTAGACGGTTTTTAAAGTGTTACATATATTTCTAAAGTTAGTATAACTGTCAAGTAGAAATAAAAAAGGAATAAAGTTATATATCAAATTTAACATGACTTAGATATACACATTATGACTTTCAAGATAAGTTATTACCTTCTGCAAAAATAAATTTAACAGAATAACTACATAGTATTCAATACTTCCATACATATCGATTTTTTTTTAATTCTTGTAAGACTCTAGTAATGAGGACGTTCGATTGATGGAGATGATGTATCCTTCTTTTGGAGTGTTAAATTTGTTTTTCTCATGATCTATAACTACTATTTGTTGCCAAGTTCTAGTTTTTATGTCTACTGGACACATTTAATGATTTTAATTTTTCATGAAATATACTTATTTTAGCACAATAATAATATAACCTTTATATGCCAAAATATGTCAGGTTATACCTCTAACTATGATGAGCTTGTAAAGGATAACAAATATCATTATATTATGCTAATATTATAAGGCAAGTGCTAATCAACTGCTTGCTATTGAATCACACAATAATCACTACTCGTAGTTATAATTAATCGATTTAATTGTAATCAGAATTAAGTTCTAATGTATATAACTTGTCTAAGACTTTATAATTAGTCTTTTTTTAATGAAAATTTAATCAATCATAAATAAAAAAAATTCTTTTTGTTGATCCTTAGGGCCCTATGTAAAAGTGGGCTGGTTTACCGTTAGTTTTGTAGAATTACATGGATACATTTTGCATCTTACAGGTTTTATATAATTTCGCATGTAGTAATTAAGAATTATTTAATTGTATCATTTCTTTTTCAAATACATATGTGATGTCTTTTCAAAATCTCATATATACGATATAGCCACTTTGTTGGTCGTGCAGTTTTATAAAAGCAAAAAATTATCCAATAATTTTGTTATTAAAATTGTATATTGTATTGATAATCTTTTAATGATTATTTATGTGTAAATATATATATATACACACACACACACACACCTGTAAATTATAATATACTTATATTAATTTTTTTAATTATATAAGGCTTAGTAATATGAAAATTAACTTATCAAGAAATAAGAATCCCATCTAAGATAATATTCTCAATCGTAGTATCCTTCTTTTTTCTCTTATATATTTAGTTAGTTATTTTTATTTTTAAGATATATAAATTTATATTCATAATAGAGAGTGGTTTTAAGAATACAATAGTCAAAATTAAGTTGTAATATGTTAGCTCATGAATTAGTTAGAGTTTTTGAACGTTTAGAGTTATTTTTTCAATTATATAAGGCTTAGTAATATAAAAGTTAACTTATCAAAAAATAAAAACCTCATCGAAGATAATATTTTCAATTGTAGCATCATTTTTTTCTCTTCTAAACTTAGTTAGTTATTTTCGCTTTTAAGATATATAAATTTATATTCATTTTAAAAAGTGATTTTTAGAAATAATTAAAATTAAGTCCTAATAAGTTAGTTCATCAATTCGTTGGAGTTTTAGAATGTATATAATATGTTTTTCAATTATATAATGCTTAGTAATATGAAAATTAACTTATCAAAAAATAAGAACCCAATTCAAGATAATATTCTCAATGTAGCATCATTTTTTTCACTTCTCAATTTAACATGTTATTTTTTTATGATATATGAATTTTCACATTCATATTAGAGAGTGATTTTAAGGATATAATAGTCAAATTAAGTCCTAATAAGTTAGTTCATCAAACAATTAGAGTTTTAGAACGTTTAAAATTTATTTTTCAATTATATTAGGCTTAGTAATATAAAAATTAATTTATCAAGAAATAAGAACCTCATCCAATATAATATTCTCAATTGTAGCATCATTTTTAAGATAAATGAAATTTTATATTCATATTAGAGAGTGGTTTTAAGTATAAAATAGTCAAAATTAATTCCTAATAAGTTAGTTCATGAATCAATTAGAGTTTTAGAACGTTTAAAATTAGTTTTCAATTATATAAAACTTAGTCATGTGGAAATTAACTTATCAAGAAATAATAAACTCATCCAAGATAATATTTCAAACCTTTAATAACACTTATAATGGTTATAATTCTATTTCACATTAAAAATAAAACGTGATGACGTGTCAAGTAAAGAAGCCATATCTCTGTAATGATGTGTGATACAAAGAAGCTCTCGCTTCGCTTATTATATATTATTAGTTGAGTAACCCGAGCAAGGCTCGGGTCAGTTCTATTTAAACGCTATAAGTATGTTTGAATTTTAACTTGTTTTGGTAGTGTTAAGGTTGAGTTTTAAGCATCATGTCGATGATTTTAAAATTACGATTTATTTGTATTCGTTTGAAGTGAACCATCGAATTCAAAACATATAGCATTCAGGCACTTCACATATAAGTAATATCATAATTAAGAGAAATTCAATGAAAGCATATTCCCGAAATTGTTTCATAATTGTAAAGCATGTTATAGTGCTAATAAATTAGTAAGATTTAGAAGTTCAAAATAAAGTATTAAAAAAGTGAAGCATCAAATGAGTAATCAATTATTTCACTTTAAAGTAGAATGTTACTTTATTCTTTAGTATTTTAAGTACTAATTTTATTTTTGTACGGAAAAAGTTAAATTTCAAGAATTTTACACAAAATTATATTTTCGCTATTTATTTTGCTTACCATATCCATATAGTGTGAGACATTTTTTTAGTTTTTCACGTTATGTGGCGCACCATTGATCAACTGTTTTATTTTATAAATATCTCAGATAGAACTCCTTACCATGTTAAATTAAACATCTACTACAGTCATCTATAATGAAATTTAAAATTTATAAAATAAAGTACAAAAGGCACAAATAAGTTTTTTAGTAAATTATTGTCTAGACTGAATTAACCTACTAAAAAAACATGCCATGAAAACCTTAGCAAAAATGGAAGTAAGTGGAGTTATTTTACTTCCTTTCAAAGGACTAACTTTTTAAAATGTATAAATAGTCCTGAAAAGAGAAACTATAGTGTTATAGTGGGAATATCTGTATTCTAATTACTTTACTTTATCGTCATGTTCGGCGCTTTTTTGACCGTCCATTTAATTTTGAATATTTTTTAAGAAAATTAATTTTAAAAAAAATATATGCATTGTACATTTTAATAATGTCTGAATGGTCATAAAAATGTCATATCATTTTACAAAACATTTTTTTTTATTTTTGAGGCTAAACAATTATAAATAGCGGTGAGTATTTGTAAAGTTGCCTAAACTGTTTATATGGGGATAAAATTGCGTAAGGTTACAAAATTCTTACACTTCATCTTTGATTTGTAGATTGTTCATTAAGTTCTAAGCTTACAATATATTAAGGTGATTATAGAAGTTTGTGAAGTTAAAATATTAAATATTTAACATTATTTTTTGTAGATTACCATGTATATACACATGATAATGAATTAAAAAATGGCAGCAGTCATTTGTATTCAAAAAGAAAAATCCTAAGAAAACGTACACGAACTATACAATTAGTAATTTATTGTGTAGACGTAAATAGGCAACTAAAATAGACATTGGAACTGGAATGGAAGCACGTGGAGTAATTTTAATTTATTTTAGATAATGAATTATTTTTACCTACTACCCATGAAAATCCCTGCAACCCTCTATACAAAACAATTAATGATCGATAAATATGCTTAGTATCTTTTTTGTTGATGTAAGTCACTAAATAAGTGTCATTAAGAGTATACAACGACCAATGAGTTTCACCGTATGGGACGACGTAGGCATCTTCCTATGACCTAGGTAGTGGCTAAAAATTTCTTAGATATCCATCACTTGGTGAAAGAAACTGTTATTTTAGCATTTCAAAGATATATAAAAATGAAGTCATACTCGTTTCATATATTGCTTATATAAAAATATGTTAAGTATTAATCTTTATTTTTGTTACGTAGTCTTCATACATTGTATTTGTGAGATATTATTTTATTATTTTAAAGTGCACTTAAGGTATTAACAGACAAAATTAAGGCCTTATATATAAGTATATTTCATTAGGTATGTTTTAAAAACTTTAGAGTTAATTTCCTAATTTTAAAAGGTTTACGAAAAATTGGGCCAATAATAGCCACAATTTTTTAACAATAAATAGTTAATAAGTAGCGAAAAAAAGAAAATGACCAGAATAAATAAGGTGAGATGCAGGTAAGAGGGGAACAAAGAAAAAAAAACACTAAAAAGGCTAATGTATTTGAAAGTTCAATGTTATATAATTAATATTTTAGAATTATTTTTCTAGTTTTAAAAGGTTTATAACAATTGGGACAATAATGTTCACAAATATTTTAATAATAAATTTTAGTGAAGAGTTAAGTTGTGTAAAAAAAGAAAAAGAAATTGACATTAAAACAAATAAAATGATGTGACACATAAGTTAGAGAGGTAAAAAAGAAAAAGGACATTTATGAAAACTTATGTATCTTAAAGTTCAATGTGATATAATTAGAATTAACTAATGAAGTAAAATCTCAAATTGGTATTTTTAAACTATTTACAACAATTAACACATATTCTTTTTTACATGTTGCTTTTGTATAAAGAAAAGAAAGCTTTTAATTTGTAACCTATAATTTTTTTTTCACAGGTGACTTATGTTTTCTTTATGTTTGAGTGTTTATGTTCTTATTTAAAGTATTTTTGAGGTGCTAATAGTTAAAATCATGTTCAAATATGTTGATATATTGACTACGTAGAGTTTTATAAGATGTATAATTGATTTTTTAGTCTTATAAGGTCAACTAAATTTATGGTAATTATACCTCCGAATGTTTTAATAATAAGCTACTATAAAGAGTCATGATACATATGTGACTATAATAAGTAGAGGTAGAAGAGAATTGAACATCACAGCAAATATGATGATGTGTAATTTATTTATTACTTTGAATATTTGATTAATAAAGAGTGGCAATGCATGTGAGACTTTAATAAATGGAGGTAAAAGAGAAATGAAACGCAAAAACAAAGATGATGACGTGTCGCAAAATAGAAAAAAGATGACGTGTCGCATATTAAAAGGGGTAAAAAGGAAAAAAAATTCCTAAAAAAGCTTACGTGTAGTCTCGGCAACGCACAACGCTTCGTCTATTATAAATTTATATGATATGATATAGATATATGTACGAAGGTCCATGCATCCCAACAGAGAAAAAAGGTTCAGGAAGAATTGAGGTGCGTATTCGGACCGTAAACTGTGAAAATTGGCCAAGTAAAAGCATGGTGTTATATTGTGAAGCCTGATATCTCCGCTCTTAATCAGTAATCTCATCTCGTTGTTAGCCTTTCCGAGTAGAAGGAAAGGGGAAGTGAAAATGAATACAATCCGAAAGGACAGATGTTTTTTTTCACAAGATCTTTGAAGGGAATTTAAAAGAATGCATGCTGTCAATGAAGCCAGCCTCGTGCTAAATTGGTATCATATTACAAATGAGGAACACGGATAAAACTTTTTTGCATCCAAAAAACTGAAATCGAAGAAGAATTGTTTAACATGATAACACTGTTGGATTCGTTCTTTAACAGCTTCAATTTTGAACTCTTTTTATTCGTGCACTTAGTGGTAGTGCACCTTAATTTGTCTATCCACACATAAGAGAAAGTGTTAAATACGATAACATTATTGAACTCATTCTCTAACAGCTTAAACTTTTAGGAACATTACTAACTTAATTAGAATGAGAAGACAACATATTTGAAGTATCAGAATAGATGGTGTTGCGCGTCTCAATTGCATTTTGCCATTTTGCTATAAGATTATCACAGTATTAAGCGGTAGCCGCAATATATAGTGAGAGTATTATCAGTAATTGCTATGCATAGAGAGTGTTGCTACAAGCTTGTTCCTCCTTGAGAATACTTCTCTTGATCGAGTTCTTTTTAAGAGACAAGTACCATACTTATAACATAATCTTATTGGCTAAAAATTTCAAGTTGAAAGGTGATAATTTGATTTAACGATGTCATTATGACAACCGTACCAAATGATAGTTACAACGGAAAATCGCAGGCCTGCAATTGACGTCAAGTGGAGAAGATGTCACTGAAGTCTTGACTGCGCTTCCGGAAACCAAATCCAACAAATTTGAGAAGAAAATTCAAGAATAAAAACATGTGAACTTTGACTTTGGACTGCGCTTCCGGAAACCAAATCCAACAACACAGACAAGGTGCAGAAAATCCAATGGATAACCCCCACGTTTATAGGTCTTTTAGGCTAACTTGATTCTAATTTTCTACGCATTATAAGCAAGCCCCACTTCATTAGGCAAAGCACGTGTTTCTTGACCATGTCAATCTTGTAGACAGTTGGAGCTTTTGCGTAGACCTAGAGAGGCTGTAGCTGTCAGCACTTGGTGCAAAGTGCCATTTCAGACTCATCAACAGGACATTTTCAAGTCTATTCTATAAGCCCCTTTCAGCCTGCCCACAAACCATAGCTGATTAGTCCATTAAGGAAATCGGATTTGCATAGATGGATCACACTTGGTGTCCATATTGGAGGGTCAATAGTACGATTTACTCGTCAAAAGATTTTCTGGGACACTACTTGAGTTGATCTTGTTTTTGGTTTTCGTGGTAGAATTGGTATTAGTTTTGAGCAATTCAGATTAGAGATATGGATTGATGTTATCAAAATCACACTAAACTCTGATCCAGTTCTATGAAAAATAACAGGCTTAGGACCATTTGTAGAACCCAAGACACAATAGTTTCTTTGGTTTCTTGGGTGTCTGTGACCACCAGTCTTAGACAATAGTGCAACCGCTGTTGCAGTAGGTCAAGGTTTTACTTATAGCCTAGGCAAGCACTCCAACTTTGCAGGGGTTGGTTAATGCAAGAGTTTCTTCTGCATAAATCTGCCAGCACTTTACTTCAAACTCTTGGCAAGCTCCAACACTTTAGCCTAGTAAAGGCACGCACTCTAATGTTCAGTGAGGGATTGTATTTGTCCATCATGGTGTGGTTTATGATCTTGTGCCAATGAAAACCCTTTTGGTTGAAGCATCCGAAGATAGGGATCCTTCAGATTATATTTGGCCGACGAAGTTTGTGGATTGCCTCCTTGGTCTGCACCAGGACCGCTCAATTCAGTTGACATGGTCACGTGGATAATGTAACTCTGAGCGCTGTGGGCAATCATGTGAAGTCGACCCGTTATCTCTTGTCCCGGCATGACATCAAGCGGTTGAGACAGAACACAGCGCACTTGGTACCAATGCGTTGTAGGCTCACCAGGAGCTGTGGTTAACCACCTTTTTGTTGTGCTCCCATTAAAGAGTACATCAAACCAGCAAGCCAACCCATGTATTTGGGAGCCGTTCGTACATATAAATCGCAAGGGGATGTCGATTTCGTATAAATCTTCCTCCTTCACGGATTTGAAGTCGATCACATGCGATATCGACTGTGCCACCAGCAGTCTTTCATCAAAAGCATCCACCACTGGCTGTGAAAAGTATTCTTGAGATGCTGGTTCATGTAAGGGCGTCAAATCGACCTTGTAAAAAGCTTCTTGTTGCCAAAAGAGAGCGTTGTTTGCAATTTCAACATACAAATTTTGGTCACAAAATGGTGCCATGTGCATTCTTCCTAGTGTAGGGAACATCTTTCCAGTAGGAACAAGGAATCGATCTCTTGCAATCACGTAGGATTCTAACATTCTTTCATTGACCAACAAGGTGCCCATGGGCTCAGAAATCAAAATATCTGCTTTCTCAGGCAGTTCAATCTCTTCAGCCTTACCTTTAACCACCGTAATTCTTTGAGCTAGCAACGGGTTTCCAGCAATTAGCTTGGAAGCATATTCTGCCATTTCAGAAGCCTCCACTGCGTAGACATGTTTTGCACCGGCCTGAGCAGCAAACAACGAAAGAATGCCACTTCCAGCTCCAACGTCGACCACCACACGCCCAACAAAGTCCGCCTGGTTCTCAGTGACTGCCGCATAATAGGCTTCTGTCCTGACGTAGTCTTCTAACATATTCTGTTGATGTAGCAGTTGTCCATAGTAATGGAAATACATTTTAGCAGAAGAAGGATCAGTCTTTTCATCGAAAGTGCTTTTAGATAATGACAGTATTTTGTTTGGTAAATCTGAATCTTGAGCAGATAATTTTTTCTTTGCTAGCTCAAATGCACGGTAGAAGGAACTACATTCCTTCTCGTTTCTGAACTGGACTAGGATTCCCGTTGAATAGGTTGTTTTTTCTTTAGCTTCAGGACTAGCCGATATGCATACCGCTTGAACGGGGCTTAGCTTGAAAAGCTGAGTGGTTCGAAGATCAAAGCTATCAACCCTTTTTGGCTCCAGCTCTTCATGGATATGAAGTTCCGCTATTCCAGAGAGAAGAAAAAATCGAGCTACTGGTGAAGCAAAAGAGGGTGAAGAAGTCGACGGCAGCTGAGACAGAGAGGCCAAAAGAAATTCATGTTCTTTCTCATTTTGCCTTTGAGGAATCTCCACTGGTTCTGTCTTCAAACACACTCCTTTACACAGACAAAAAGCACAAAGTAAAACATAGATGCCTTAGCAAAATTAGGAATTCTATAAAGAAGGGAAATTAGCAAAAGCCTAGAGTAGAGATAATTGCAATAATTCCAATGGGACAGATATATCGTGCTACAAAAGAGTTTGAGTTGATAATGGCCAGTGATGACTGATGATACTTCTAACAATCTGATCAAGGGTGCCTCCGAAGTAATTACGTGCTAATTTCTGTACAAGGAACCATGGGGATTCACTTGATAGTATGATGGAAGCAAGCAAGTAGTGTCCCCTCTTCGTTGATGAAAAGATATTGTTGCAGCTCAAAGGGTTGTTACTCTTACAGCAAATTAAATATATCAATACCTCTTGTACAATCATATGCAGCGATACCTGCCATGCCAAGTGGTTTGCCACAGGAGCAGGCCGTGGAGGCAGCTGCTTTGTCCAAGCTAAACATCTGCTTCACCTCGTCAGCGATGATGTTTGTTGAGCATTGTTGTCCGAGCCCCTGAGACTGACCCGAGACGATAACGTCGCCTGCGAGTATGATTCGGGCACAGGCAAATGTAGCTAAAACCACAAAACTGACGTTGGAGACCGCCATTGTAGAGTATGCCACAGTTTGACACTCAAAGGTGCATGACCTTTTAATGGAGTATTGGAAGGCGAGGTATCATGTTTACGTTACATGTCTACCTGCGTGAAGTCAGTTACATTGGAAGTTTCCTCCATCAAATTGCATGTGAAGTCATTTGAAGCAATCATACCATCCAGTGCACTTTTGGCTTGTGCAGTCTAGTAGAAGTATCGGAATCGATAGCCTCCACTATTTAGGATTGTTGAATATAAAATTTAATAACTCTCATATTCTCTTAGTCTCTTTTCCTATATCATTAGCTGACTAATGGTCGCAGACCATGGATATTTACTCGGCGTAGCCATTTTCGTATTAATACTTTTGCTTAAAAACGACATAAAGAGAAGTTAATTACCTTATTTAAACCGCCTAAATGACATATAACTTTCTCATTGTGGAATGGTTAACAACTATGCCTACATAAACTTTAAAGTTCAAATGTCAAGTACCGGAAATTCCACAATTAGTTAGACAAATGATGCCATAGGCTAGTCATTTGACTTTGACTATCCCAGTACCAAAGTTATTTTTGCTTTTACCAAATTAATAAATATTTTTTTATCAATTCTACTACTGCCAGTGTTGATCTACTGCACATTACTATGACAAAAGCCAACATTGTTTTGGTCGTAGGTGTAGTCTTACATTTTTAGTTTTAGGAATACTTTTGGCATATTGTTATCAACGAAAGACTTTTGCTCTGACGATGGCGGTTGCCACGGGGTTCGCGGTTCTCGGTTCTCCAGTCAGGCGATCACCACCAGACAATAAAACCTCATAACTACCACACATGTTCTCAGTATCCGTGCAATCAATAACCATAAGAATCATCTCTATGTAGACACACCATCAACAACATCCACCGGAGCCGTTGTTTCAATAAACGAATCGAATTTGGACTCCCCAATTTTTTGCTGTTTTGATTTCTCCAGCGTTTGAGCGTTCGGATCTATACCTTTTGTTAATATTATCTCAGTGACCGCAGCATATATATGTAGATATTATCTCTTTTGTTAATGAATCCAGTGCTACAACTTTATTACTAGCTACTGATTGGTTATCGCAGCATCTTTGCTTACATCTCATTATTCTTGTTGCTCATTCTGAATTGCTTGTGCAGATACAAACTAATGAAGGTAGGAATGAGCATGCTCATTTTTGTGTAACATAGCTAACTGCAACTAGGAAATGCATTCTTTGCGTATCGCCCATGGGACATCTCGGCGCTAACTAAGAACAAAGAAGTGTACCAGTGGTGGGATAAAAAAGTTCATTCTCTAATCGGCCTCGTTTGCTTTGGAGTTGCTCTCCGATAGACTTCAACTGTTTTGGATCTTTCCTCAGCAATAGCTTCTTTTGTTTTACATTCAGGACGAGTGTGAGGAAGGAGTGGATTGCAACTGTACAGTCTGTCTCGCAACCCTGATGAGAGCTATTGCCATATGTGCCTTGTGGTGTTTTGTTCCTAGGCTTTCTTCGTATTTTAGATATGCTGTTTATTCTATCTCGTTGGTGTTACTTATACTTTACGTTTGGTTGTTTGGTTTCTTCATCATGATATTTCTTCATTCTCTCAAAAAAAAATAAAAAAATCCGATAGATGAGGGGGTCAATTATGGGTAGGTGAAGTTGAGGGAGTTGACACGAATATGTGACATACTTGAAGGTGGCTAACTATGATTGTCCCCATGAGGGAAGGGGAAATACAAAGGACTTGGTCTCGTGTATTTCGGGCTAGCCGGTCGACCGCCTCAAGTATTAATTTTGAGAATCGACTCACTTTATCTACCAATTTAGTGCAATTAAGTACTATTGGTTAATTTTTGATAATTAATTTATGAATTGGCCACAAAGAAAAGACAGAGACGCCCTTTCATTTGATAATTTCATTCTTATCACTCTCTTCCTTAATTTTTCATCATCAATTCAAGCATAGCCACACCCATAACCACCCCTAACTCAAGCACCACTGCCACCCAGCGACATCATACCAGTAGTCATTACACTTAACCACCGCCATCTCAAGCACAACCAGCACCATACTTGAACTATCACCCCAAAATCCATTTGTGCCACCACCAACCCCAACCACTTAATCACCATCTCGAATTATCGCCACAAAATCCATAAGTATCACCAACAACCACCAACCCCAAAGTGCAGCCAAAAAACCCATCAGTACGACCACCAACCACCAAATCCTCCACCAATTCCAGCCACCAAATTGTTGCCATCACTAAATTTGAAACCACTGTACCAACAATTGTCCTCAACACTACCATGCTAACTACTTATTTGTAGGCAACCACCAAACCACCCGCATGCTGCCACTACAACCAATCACCACAAAAAAAAAAACCCTTATCTCAAAACACAACCGCCAAAGTGTAGATCGATGGTGGGGTGAGCGAGGGAAGGAAGGGGGCGTTGTTTGTTCATTTTGACATATGGTGTATATGTAGAAGGGGTGGGGGTAGTCAGTTGTTGATGGCGGCGACAGCGTAGGGAGGGGGCGAAGGAAGGGTGCATCGATCTGTTGATGGCGGCGACAGGCTTGGGGAGAGGGAGGGGGGCTAGTTCAGTTAGGTTGTTGTAGGTTAGGTTTATTTGTAGGGCTTCATGTCAAAATTTAGCTTGGTGTAATTATTGATAGATGAACAGGGTCAATTGTCAAACTTAGGGTGAGTATTTAAACCGTTGAAACCGATTCAACGGTAAAAATCGAATCAATCAATCCGTATATTTTCAAACCGATCTAAAACTCAATCGGTTTGGGTTTTTTTTTTTTTTTCAAACCGTACATTCGGTTTGGTCGGTTTGATTCGAATTTTTTTGAAACCACATAAACCGAACCAGCCGTATATAGTATAATATATATTTTTACTAATCCTAGTTATTTTTTACTAACTCTAGTTATCTAACTACTCATGTAAAATGGGATAAACCCTAAATCCCTTGACGTAACACAGATTTGTCACTTATCGTTTACATCTTACTAAATGTTATCAATTATGATAAAAAAAATTAATTTTTTTTGGAGCTTATAATGTATAAGTTATTAATTTTTGGGTCTAAACTTGTCCAAAATTGAGTTTAGCCAAAACTGATTAAATCGTCCAAACCGATCCATTCAATCTGCAAAAACCGAACCGTTCAACCACGATTCGGTTTTTTTTCTCCCAAACCGAGGTTGGTCAGTTCGGTTTGATATTCAACTTTCAAACCGTACCAACCGAACCGTGCTCAGCCCTAGTCAAACCCCCTCAAAGAGTCGACCTACAAGGTCGAAAAACAAGACGAGGGGGTTCATTTGTCGTTCGTCTTAAGTAAACCGTAGTTACAAGCATGCAAGAACTTCTGGTAACCAATCAAAAGGAGGAGAACTGACATGTCAGCGGTTCTTGAACTTTTTCCACAATGAAAAGAGCGGGTCGGCCTGACCAAGATATTTTTATGATTTTATTATTCCCATTTGACAAGTCACGCTCCCTCATAAATTATGAATGTCCAACTAAGATATTTTCATGATTTTATTCTTCCCATTTGACGAGTCGCACTTGATCATAAATTATGAGTGTTTTTATCGTTCTATGATAGTGCTCACGTCGTTTTTTACGTCATTGGCATCAATCATAAATTATGAGTGTTTTTATCGTTCTATGAAAGTGCTCACGTCGTTTTTTACGTCATTGGCATCAAAACGATTCAAAGTATAACCGTTCTAGAGGCCGGACTGAAACAACTTATGGATTCTCATTCCATTTGATAATTCGAGCCAGCATGAATGCACGTAAAAGATATATTTGTCGCAAAATAATGATGTGAGTGATGTTTCGGTCTCTTGGCTTCCTGGATTGACTACATTACCTCACAGGAGTTCAGGACATCTTTGTTTTACTTTGTCACCTCTAACAACAGTATAAGCTTACAGCAACTTCCTCTGTTGCGAATACTTTGGAGGAAGTGGATCAAATCATCTGGTAACAAAGAAAGAACAGTGGTGAAACATACAATACACATTCGAAAGGGATTTTTGGAGAGCTTCATAAGCATGTGTTGGTGGAGCAGCCCTAGTGAAGTACAAGATTGAATAATCTAGAATAGCAGGTCTTGGTTCCCCAGATGCTTGTGAGAGCTATCCCTTCTAAATTTCCCATTGTCTTGATTATTCCTCTTCTTCCCTCTTTCCCATGGCAGGTTATATTACTCTTGAGCAAGTGATTTCTATGTTGAGCTGGGTTCAAACTTCAACACACGAAATGAAGGAAATGTCTGAACATGTACCAGCTGAAAACAATAGAATGTTGGTGCAAGGAGGGAACTAGAAAGACAACTCTCTCTTCAACTTGAAAAAATTAGCTCCCAGTTATGGGTTCTTCAGTGACAAATACATAACCAAAACTGGTCCTCAGATGAAATACTTGGCCATCTGAAGTTCTTTTTGCTTAAAACCACATTTCTCGTAGAACTCTCTGTTGTCAACACTACAATCAAGTATTACCTTGTAACACCCCATTGAATGAGCGTGATCCGTTAGGTACGTGACAACTTTCTTTCCTAGTTGCAGTCCTCGTGCATTTGAATCAACAACAACGTCCTCAATGTGACCCACTTTACTACAGTTCCTTATAAACTTCTTCTCAATAAACACACTGCCAGTTGCAACAATCTTCCCAGAATGATCATCTTCGATTACGCATACGACATGGTCATCCCCACATAAACTTAGCTCTTGAAATCGATCTCGAAATTCCTGGTCTGAGACGGAATTACAGACAGTTAGTTGTTGCAGCAGTTCAATGAAACCCTTGCTTTTGTCAGAGATCTCCAACTTTCGAACTTCATAGTTTTCCACTTCATTGGAGTTACTGCTTTGCATCTCTTTCAGGGATATCTGATTCACGGGCAAATGCAAATTTAGATCAAACAGGAAGAAACAAAGACCGTCAAGAAAAGAAACCACACATTCTGCGAGAGCTAACATAAATGCAATATGGCAATCCAGCTATATAGTCCCTCTCAGTTGTAAAGTTCAAGAAGAACCCAAAAAAAAAAAAAAACGGCACTAAAAGCAAATGCAATGAGACTTAAAATGAAATAAGCTGAGAATCAATGACGAATAGGTTTTTCTTCATTTCGTTAATGAATAGATTGCCTCCAACCTCTCCCGCCATCTCCGACTCCGCCCTCCCAAACTGCCTGACCCCAACTTATTTGTGACTTAGTAGGACAATACAAAAAAACGGTCGTCCTAAAATATTACATTACTATTGAATTTCTAAACAATTTGAGGGTGCGGCAAATAATTGTACAATACAAAGTACCATTCACAAAAAAATTATGGACCTTCTATTCAAATTGTTCCTTTTTGACAGGAATCGATAAGAACTCAGGAACATGTATTCGACCCAGATTCAGAAATAAGGCAAATTGTGTATATATTCTTCTAACTATGTACAATTAGTATATTAGTAGAATATTTCTAAACAATTTGAATCTTAGGAAAGTGTATACATTCTACAGTAGTACAATACCATCAAATAACATAACCACCACCACCAAGTACATCATAGTAGAAGTAGAACCAAAATATCATCCAGCGTAGAGTCAAGGCAAGAAGAATGAAAGCAAAGAGAAAGGAAGACAGAAGACACAACCTTTCGAGAAATGTTGCCGGAGGTGAGGACTCGCCGTCGCCGCTGCTCTCTCTCTCTCTCCCCTCTTTGCAGATCTGCCAGAGGTGAGGACTCGTCGTCGCCGGAGGTTGCCTAGTGGCTGCTGCCGCCGCGGCTCTCTCTGTCTCTCCCCTATTCACATATGAAGATCTCTGTCGATTAGGCAGGTATAAGTTCTTTATTTAAGTTTTGACCCCCCGAAACTTCTGTTCTATGTTTTTAACCCTGAAAATAATTTTGGAAATTATGTTTTCCACCTACGAGTATCCGATACGAACCCGACTCGCACCCGATCCGCACCCGTTATATAGGGAATGAAAGAATAAAACAAAAAAGCCCGACACGCACGCACCCCGCACCCGACGCGCACCACCCGTCCTTCCTGTTTTACCACCGTCGAGCTACCCACCGTTGCAGCGTCGGCCTTAGAAGACCAGGTAAACACCGATCTCATCCCTCCCTCTCTTCGTACTCTCTCTCTCTCTCTCTTACGCCCCTTCAATTCCCTTCTCCTTCGCACTCGCCGATTAAAAGCTACTTAGTTAGGTTTTCAGGTGGCGGGTCGTTTGTGGCAGCGGCGGAGGTGGTAATGGAATGGCTTCACATGAAGGCATACAGTGATTCACTCTTTGTAATCAATTTCGTTCTAATTCTGTTCGCTTTTATTTCGTTTGTCTTTTCGATAATCATTGGGAGAAACAATTACCATGCTGAAGGAAGCGATAGTCGTGCTTTCTGAAATTTATGATCCGTATCGATTAGAGGAGGAAATTGATCAGCATGCTGCTGCATTTTATGAATACATGTATGTTATCAGATTACTTGACTCTTCGATATCGAACAGCTATTAGGATGGTATCTCAAGTACAAATACTGAATGGATTATGCAACTTCTAACGTGAGTTATGATCTTCAAAATTCGTTCTGTTGTAGCATAAGTTTTCTTTTTTGACAACATTGCGAAAGCTAGGCATGATTAAGGGCCATTATGTTGCTCTAAGTATACTAGCGGTACCCCCGTAAATCTGTAGAACAGCAGAGTGACCCAACGCAGCATTTGCACGAAGCATTTTAGGTGTCCTTCTTGGAAAATTTTTAGGTAGGCAATGAACAACATAATCATGAACTGCTAGGCAATTGAGGTCTTGATGAGTTTAATATCGAAAAGCATTTGTTCTTTTGGCCAAGGCCATACTCACCCTTCCTTGTAAGAAAGTAGCATTTTTATCCTCCGATCTAGAGGATCCCTTGAGCATGTAAGGCAGAAGCATTTTTTCAAGTGTATATATCCTTCCATCAAACTTTTTTGCAGAAGACCGAATTAAACAGAACTTAACTTTGTTTTTTTTCATTTTTGTTTTCAAAGTTCTGGGCAGATTGGGTGGAAGTTGAGTTTTAAAGATGGTTTAAACGTTTGAGTGAGGAGCTCTTCAATTTATGAGCTAGACATGGACAATATGTATAAGTTGGTCATGATTTATCAACTATGGGAAGTTTGGGATGGTGATCTGCTTTGGCTCCTTTAAGTGTAATCCTTTTCTTGGGAGAAATGCAGTGTTCGTGGGGATAAGATTTACGATGATTAGTGCTCATTCGTAAGTTGGTTGAGTTTGTTGATCACCTAAGAAGTTCGGGGACTTGTCCTATTGGTTGATGTTTAATACTTGTTAATTCAATGTTTGTCAAGTCACTGGTGATTCATATTCGTGGCACGTGGGACTTATATATGTTTAGGCCTGAGCTCTGATTATCTGAGTATGCATTCTTAACCAAATTATAGTAGACAAAGTTGGTTTTCATTGCTAGATTCACTCACATTGCAATATGATGAATATGGACCCAGGAAGCTTGCTCACAGTTTCAGTTAAATGGTTGATTTGGTCGAAGTTCAATGCTGGTTGATTTTAACACCTGTAAGTCACTGGAGATTCATATCCATTGCACATGCTCTGATTGCTCAAGTAATCCCCAGCACTTTGAGCTCTCGATTCTTACATTTCTTGAAGCTAGTAACTGCTTCAAAATCTGATCAGAATCTGCTTAAAATCAGATTGCAAGGATCCCCTCTGCTGACCTGAGAAACTCCTGGGGAGTTCTCTCCTGGCAGTATACAGAAGAGTATGAACAGTGTATAGAGAGCATTTTGCTCACTGACAAAGGTATGAAGTGTAATTTATTTTAGGTTTGATATTCTTTGAGCTGTATGTTAGAGTGCGGGTGTCTAGCAAGCAATCAAGAAACTTTGGTGGCCTTAACTCCCTGTGCTTTTGCATCTGAAAGTTTTACTTCAAGGTCTTACCAAAGCATACGAGTTACCGCAAGGGTCTTCAGGTGATACAATGAATTCCAGTTCGCTATAATTATGGATTCTTGAATTACTACAGTTCCATTGGCTTTTATTATGGGGCATAAGTCCAGTTCAGTATACTCATGCTGTAGCTCTAGAGTAATTCTAAGTAGCTTAATTTCAAGTATGACATGCTGTAGCTCTAGAGTAAATTAGTCAGGGATTAACTTACTCAATGTCGTACAATTCACATGAAAGTGCAGATGATTCTACTGACATGGGCTTTGAGATCCAAACAGGTCTATTTGATATTTTTATACGTCATTACAATTCTCTATCTTCTTTTTCCAGGGTGAAGCTCAAGATGATGAAAGCGAGTACTTCAACTTCAAGGTGATTATGAAGTTCAAGATGATTAGAAACGAGTACTTCAACTTCAAGCTCAAGTTCAAGTTCACAAAACAGTTACGAAAAGGATCAACAAGTTTTTGGTTATTAGGTTTGGACAAGTACTTGTTTCTGCATGTAGTTAAAGTTGGACGTGGATTTCCATTCCTATTGCAATGCAGTGACATTTTTTGCTCTTCATTGCGGTTGTGTTCAATCTGTCGTGGTGCATTATATAAAAGAGAATCTCAGGATTCGTTTTTACTGGAATATATACTATGTTGATTAAGGTGCTAGATATTGAGATGGTAAAAGGTATTGCCCTAACGAGGACCACCTAATTTTGTATGTAATTTTTCTTACATACAAATTGTATATTAAAAATGCTAATTGTATACTATATTAAATAGTTATTAGGACGGAAAAGGACTTGTTTGGACGGTATTGAGTTGTCTTATTATGTCTTTTTTCTTGTAGTGACCAGTGACATAATAGCATTACAGTAGATGATTTGTTAAAACGAGTGTTCATTAGTCTCTTCTTTACATGTGATTACTAGCTACAACTTTCATTCTCGAGGGTACCACATTTGGACAACACGCATCTGGAAAAGACTATGAGTGTTTTTTGAAATTCATTTAAGTTTTCAGTTTTTATTTTTCAAAAAAATTAAAATCAAAACCTATCTCTTCCCTTCAGCTTTTCTCAAATTAGCTTCCGCTATTTCAAGAGTTTGCCGAGCTTCTTGTGTATGAATAATCCACGTCACTCTGCTTCTATTGTAACAAAATATTCCTCTTTTATGTGGAAAAAGGTCCGTATCAGTAATTATGATTTTACGTATAGACAATTCCTTAAATTAAAAGCATGTTTGAATTGAAATTGAGACACTGATGCAAGTTCTTCCCTCTGAATCAGATAGATTCATATTTGAAAGAGGTTGACAATAAGTTCTTTCAAAATTGACTATATGTCCCTATGTTAGAGGTGTTCCAGAAATGTCTGCGATCGAGTAAATAGCTCTACGAACAAATGGATTAGATCGACTTGAAAAATGGAAAGATTTGTACAAGTTATACGTTTCGTCATCACTTTGTGAAAAATCGTTAGGTATGAATATGTTAGATACTTGTGACTCAATTGATGAAATAGTATCTCTCCCCCAAAATTTACATTAATAAGGTAAATTTTTTATTTGTTACTATGTGTGTTGTTCTATTATTTGCTGGTGCAGTTGCTAAATCTGCACATTTCTCCCTTCATGTATGGTTACCTGATGCTATGGAGTGGCCTACTCCTATTTCGGTTGTTAATTCTTGTAGATGTCTATTTGCGGAGAGTCATTCAAATTAAGAACAGAAGCTCATTGCTTTTCTTTTTTACATAACTATGTGTTTGATAGTATTTTTGTATAATTGGTTTTTACTTTTTTTTCCTCCTAATTTTCTCTCTTCTTTTTTCTAATTTTCCTTTCTTTTCTTTTCTTTCATGTTTCAATACTTGAGAGTTTCTTCTGAGCTCCTATGTTTAACAACCAGAAGTGCCCTACCACGACCTACACATCTCCTCTGCCGCTGTCCAATTACTGCTATGGCAATACCACACCAGCTTGCCAATTAGGGGTTCATTGGGTCTGATTGGGGTTTGATAAGATACAAGGGGGTTTTAATGGCTTGAAATTTACCTATGCAGGTCGAAGATATTAAGGCTAAGCGATTAATGAAATCTTGTGGTGGTATTTATTACAGGGTCAATGATGGTCGATATGATGATGGATTTGGATTTAAAGGGAGCGGTGGTGACCAATATTGGAGGGGTTGGTATTTGGAGGTGTTGGTCAGTGGTAATGGTGCTGATTGTGGTTATCAGTAGCTATTGGTGGTTGGCGGAGTTCGTTGGTGTTGGTCACTGCTGGTGGTGGCGGCGGTCAATAGCTATGATGCTTAGCGATGTTGACAAGTTTGGCGTTTTGGTGTGTTGATCGATGGTAGTCACAAATCGGCAGTCATTGGCTATGGTCGTTGGTAATGTTTGTAGTTTGGTGTTCAGGAGTGTTGGTCAGTGGCGGTGGCTGTGACGATCAATGAGTATGATAGTTGGCAATGTTGGTGATTTGGTGTTCTCAGGTGATAGGTGTTGGTGATGAATATTGAAGGAAAAAAAAAGAGAAATTAAACGTTTCTAACAAAAGTTGAAAGGTGATCTTAAGAAAAAAAATTGAAAACTCCAAAATAGAGTTTTAAAAAACATCTTCAGTTTGAAAACTAGTTTATAAAACTGAAATAATAATAATAATAATTAAAAAAACTTAAACTGCCTGTTAAATGCCGACATATTATTCAGTTTTGAAATCTGAAAATAAAAACTGTTTTAAACGCTACATAAGTTTTTCCAGTCATATTTTGCTGGTACATTTAAGCAACTAAGGAGAACTAAGGAAAACTGGTTACTTTAGATAAAAAAAAAATCAGATAGCACTCTTTCCCTTCTTAATTTACTTTTACGTTTAATTTTAGAAGAGGAAGACTACTTTTAAGTTTAAATACACGTCGTAGATATGAAATTGGGACGGATAATCAATTTACGATGAATCCAACTACTAGACGCTCTATCCTATCTAAGCTCTGACATAAGTTAAGTCCAAACTGACTGAACTTATTAAGTGGTAACTAAGTGGACTTGGCCAACTAAATTGGACTCAAATAACTAAATTAAAGCCTTCAAGAATTAAGTAAAGCCTAAAATTATAAAAATAAAGCTTAACAAGTAAATAAAGTAGAGGGATAATATCACTTGTATCCCCGAGTTTATGGATAAATTATAGTCAAGGACACAATTAAGCATTTATATCACTTACGTCCTTTGACCAGATTGAATACAAACGGTGTTAAAATTTTTGATAAAATGATATAATTGCCCTTAGCTTCTGTGGGTAGAGCTTTTGAGGTTGTGATGTTATATCTCATAACACACGTACAAAAACACCCATACATGCCGACACCATGCAACACTCACATACTCGCACGACACACACCAAAACCACACCTGCATGCAATAAAAATTTTAACAATCCGTCGTCGTTGTGGCTTCTGGTTGTTGTGTCCGATAATATCAATAGTATCCGAGAATATTAATGATTCTACTGTGGCATAGCTCCAGACTTCTTCCCTTTAACTTAGGGGTAGCCAGATGTTTAGTAATAGGATACCCTTGCTTAAGTATCTCCCTACTTGGGCATAGTATAGATTTGCCACTGAATCCACTGTCAATGTATCAATTGTGGTGGTTCTTCTGTGTAAACTCAGCAAGTTTGGATTCGCGTAAAGCTGCCAAACCTATTCAAACTCAATTTTGACCAAGAACCAAATGGATTCTGATAAAACTTTAAACTAAAAAGTTGAAGAAGACTCTTCAAGGATTTCAGAATGTTCAAGATCATTAAAAATCAATGAGTAACAAATAAGATACAACAAATCGAAATTGGCTGACCTGAATTGGCAGAAATATAAACATAACAATGTTCAAGTCTATTTTTGAATATTGATCACTTGAAATTTCGTAAAACCCAAAACTGCAAAGTTGTAGTAAACTATTTGAGGTTTTCAAAAAGTGTAAGAACACTAAAATTGGCCAAGGAACAACAAAGTTATGGACTCTTGAATTTGCTATAAAGATTTATAACAAAAAGATTACGAATCAAAGTCAATAATCGGAAGTACAAAGAACTATTTAGCGTAACGATCAAGAATGTAATTCGGGTTCTAAATAATTAATAGATCTCTTTAAACAACAAATCAATTGATGAACAGATCGATAATCAGAATTCAGATGGGGTAAATGCGTGAGAAAACCCTTACCTCAATTGCGTAAATCAACTCCAAATTTTGATCTTTTCAAACAAATTATTTCAAAATTTTTAATATAATAATAACCAATGTTCAATTAGACTCCATCAATCACAATAGCTTATGTGTTTCTGATCACAAACTTCAATTCCAATATCAAAATAAGGTCTTACCTCAATGTGATGACCAAAATCTCAAGAGTATTCTTCCTAGAGATTCTTTAAAGGCTCTTCTCAAGTTTGTGGTACTCCTCGGGATTATAATACATAAGTCATTAGCCTTAAAGGAATGTAATTGTATTCCTAGAACAATAAGAATTGCAAAATACCCATTATGTCCCAAATTCCTCTAACTTTATAAATGGGTCAAGCTAAAGCCCAAATTTAAATTGGGTCATTTAATCCCAAAAGTATAACCTACTTTCGGGGAAGAAAATTTTAAATTAATTTTTAGGCCCACAATTTAATTCAAAGTCATAATACATTCTAATTCATACTTACACAAGTATCCTGATTAAAAAAAATTCGGGGTGTTACACAAGCGACTGAATAGACATGCTATCTAGTATCTACACAACCTTAGTAAACATGATCAAGCCTTATAATTAAAGGTTCCCACGAACAAAAGAAAATAGTTGGATGTCCATGTTCACAAAGTGGACAAATAAAAAAAGTGCATCTAGATTCATCAAACGTAAACTGAAAGAATTTGAACATCCAATTCACAGACTATACGAGAGAGCAATAGATGGCATGTTGAGGTTCATAGATTAGAAATGAGATGGGGAACATATATCAATAAGATTCACAAATTAGATCATAAAAAAAGAAAGTCCAAATTCACAAACTGGACAAAAGAAAGGTACTTGATGCGTATAATTCACAAATCAGATATAAAAATGAGGAAAGATATGCAGGCAAATTTATAGGACGGTTGCAAAATATATGCAAACTGAGTTATCCGGATTCATAAACCGGGTAAGAAGAAGATAAAATGTATAGCACGATTAAGTTGTAGACGAAGCTACAATAGGTGCAGACATAAATGTTGTAGGTGCAAACAAAACTACAACAGGTGTAAACAGATTAGTAATGGGTGCAGACAAAGCTCTAGGAACTCAAAAAAAAAGAGAGGGGATTGGCGCTTATGCGGATCACAAGCTGTTAAAACAAAGAAAAATAGGTCATGCAAGCAGCATATGGCCGCCGCTAAAGTTAGAAAAGCTAAAGGACTCACAAAACAGTATCTTGTCCTGATACGATGCCGTGATAAGAGTTAGGGGCTATTTGATACTCTGGGATTTAAGTGCTGAAAACGTTAAGCGCTTAATTTATAAAACTGAAAATTTTAAGTAACTGAATTTTTACTGAAAAATAAGTCAACCTGTTTGGTAAACCAAAAGCAAATGTCTGAAAATTGTTTAATTTACAAATTTATCTATTTTACCAAAATTATGCATATATTTATGAACTTTATAACTTTTTTTCCGGTAAAATCGTGTCGGTGGTGGCGGCAGCAGCGGCAAAAAAGTATCAATGGTGGTGATAATGGTGCATGAAGAAGTGATATTGATAATTGTGGTGTTAGCAACCTGCAGCGATATGGCAGTTACGATAGTGGCTATAGTGTAGTGGATATTTAGATAGTTTTGGCAGACATGGACGTTGTGAAGGTGGTAATGATGTGGTGGAGGTGGCGTTTCCTTGTGGTGGTGATGGTAGTGGTAGTGGCTAGGTCTTGGGAATCGTGGTGGTGGTAGCAAAATGGAATAATGGTTGTGGTGGTGATTGTAGTGTAGTAGCAACGATGTTGCTAGTAAATTAATTGAGACTGCATCATGGTAGTAGTTATTCTTTTTATGTAAAATTATATTACCTTTTAATCATGTCACTTAAAATTAAGTGATAAGCATTAAGAAAATCCTAATTACATCCACAAATTAAGCAACACCCATATAATAAGCACCATGAGAAAACAAATATATCTTGTAGCTACAATTGTGGTTGGAGAGTACGTGAGAAAAGATTACTGCTTCGGCTTAATCTGGAGGAAGAAGATTAGACAGCAAAACAATCGGGAAGAAGAGGAGGTAAACAAGGAGCTATTGAGGTCAATTAGTCATTTATGAGCTAAATATTTTAATGACCTACCATTGAGCGTTTTCAGTGATAAGTCAGCTATGAGTGACTTAAAATATTAGACTTTAATTGACTTGTCACTTATTACTTTAAATGGTAGAAAAAGTTGGTTATCAAACGCACTTAATTTTAAGTCATTGAAAATTTTCAGTTTTAAGTGCTGAATTGAGTTATCAAACACACCCTAAGTCAATGCAAAATTTTGCTATTTTTTCCTTTTCTCTGTGAAGAGATTTTTATAAGTAGATGCACAAATCCCTCCTAAAATTTCTCCTATATTACTTAAGTAATTCCTAAGATTACTCCTATGACTACGGACGTCAAATCTAAATAAGAAAATTATTCTCGTGATACGCAAGGTATTTTCGTGTTATGCATATAATATGAACAACTCACAATCGTACTAAACACAAGCGAATGGACAATATTGTGTTTGTGTCGCACTTCTACAAGAAAATTTAAATCTTATTTTAGACCACCTTTCCTTTTGAAGATTTAATACCTCTAGGCTCCAACAATGAAGTTCCTAAATTTAGAAGTAGTGTAGATTGAAAACATCAAATGGCATTTTTTGATAGATTTAGGAAAAAAGATGAAGAGGGTGGTATATATTTTAAGAAGCACCATAAAGAGAGATGAGAGGAAGGGCAAGGGAGGAAAGAATGGTCCTATGCTTGAAAATGAAGAATTTTGTACTATTATATTGTGCAGCGTCGTTCTGTACTCAGACATATAGAAATTTGTACATAATGGTCAGACATATAGAAATTCTTACATAATGCAACATAGATAAGTTTTTTCGGAAAAAACTGTGCTGCTAAACAGAATAACATCGTCAAGATATGCATATTGAATTTATTAGATTCAATCTTTTTAAGGCGAGCGTGCACACACACACACACACACACACACATATATATATATATATATATATATATATATATCAGTATGTACTGTTTGGTTGGCTCCACCTCTATGGATCCCGAGGATTTGAACCTTGCAATAGCCATTGTAATTACCAAATTGTAGTGAGTCAAAATACTCATCTCACAAATTGGATAAATTGTCGGGCACGTTGGATGATCGGTTGTGCATTTGTGGTTGTACTAACATAGTTTTCTCCAATATCTCAACTAAACCAAATTTTATTCCTATGGTTGTGATAGCAACTTCAACTAGCAAGTTAGATGACAAGCTGATTGGGTTGGTTCACGGGAAATGAGAGTATAGAACAATTTGTCATGAAAGTTTGATGTCGTGGATCATTCACGTGATTGCAACGAGTCACAAAATGAGCCAAGTTAGTGTGAAGTGCATATGAAGATTGGCAAAAAATGTTGTATGGTCTGGGACTAATGATCTTTATTTACCTTTTTTTATGACCATGGTCCCTTTGAATCTTTTTTTTTTTGATAAATAAGACGATTTTATTCCACTAATTGCAGGGTACATCTTCTTGGATGGTAAGCGTTACAAAATCTGGTGCCTCTTCCATCCATGTGTAGAAATCCTCTAGATCCCTAGCATATTGTGCTAATCTGTGAGCGACTTTATTTCCTGTTCGCCGTACTAAACTAAACTCACATCTTTGAAAATTCTGGCACATCATTTTTGCTTCATCAATCAAATTGCCTATCGCTGATAAGTTCTCTCCTTCTTTTCGTAATGCTGAGATAACATTTGAGGCATCACCTTCAATGATTACATCCAGAAATCCACATTCGAGGCCAAAGAGTGCAGCTTCGGACGCCGCCACAGCTTCTGCACATTCAGGTTCAAGTACTCCAGTTATCTTCTTTGACAAACCTGCATAAAAATCACCTTTGTCGCCTTGAATCACTATCCCAATACCAATTGCGTTCCCACTTTTAAACACCGCTGCGTCGAAGTTAATCTTGCAGCATTTCTCAGGAGGAACCAGCCAATTCGTTGGAGCCGTGGGCCTAGGTTGTACAGGCTGAATTTGTGCATCTTTGTAATGCTTTAACATGTTAATAATGGACGAATATAATTCTAGCGCATCTCGCTGGGCACCTGCAAATAATGTCTCATTCCTGTTATTCCAACGACCCCAACAAAGTGCCACAAATACCTCAAAGTCTTCTGTATCCACTCTTTCCTTGATATGCCTCCACCACCAGTAGACATTCTCTTGGCATGGAACATCTTTGTAAAGATTAGACGAACATAATGCCCACACTTGCGTGGCAAAGGTACATAGTCGAAGAACGTGATACAAAGATTCTCCCTCTAATCCACACACAAAGCACTCATTATTCACTTTCATTCCTTTACTTTCAAGTCGTTTACCGGTTGGAAGAATATCGGAGCATGCCCTCCAACCGAACACCATTATTTTGCTTGGCACGTTTATAGACCAAATGAATTTCCATTTTACTGTATCCTCTTTGCTTGTGCCTTCATCCAACTGCTTCTCGCGTTTAATTAACCCTCTTTCCATAACAAGGCGATATGCACTTTTTACCGAAAACATACCTTGTTTTGAGAAATGCCAAACTAGTCTATCTTCCCTTAATGATTTGCCAAGGGGCATTCTCAAAATCATGTTAGCTTCATAAGGCCAAAAAATGTCACGAATGAGACTTACCTTCCATTGCTTTCTTTCGGCATCAATGAGCTCTGAGACATAAGCTTTGGGTTGAAGGATTTTTTTCGGTGATTGAACTTTGAAGGTATTCGGCTGCGGTAACCAACTCTCTTTCCAAATTTTAATCTTCTTCCCATTTCCAACTCTCCATCGCATCCCAGCTAGTATTACTTTTCTCGACTCTAGAATGCTCCTCCAAGTGTAAGAAGGTTGGTTCCCTAACTGTGCCTTGAAAATATCTCCCTCCTAAAAATATTTAGAACTGAGAACCCGAAAGAGAAGTGAGCTTTTGTTGGTAACAAGACGCCACACTTGCTTTGAAAGAAGTGCTAGATTGAAGGCATGTAATTTTTTGAACCCCATACCACCTTGATCCTTTCTTCTGTACAATCTGTCCCAACTCATCCAATGTATTTTTTTCTTGCCGTTCTCAAAACCCCACCAAAAGTTTGCCATCATAGCTTCTAGTTCCTCACATAATTGCACCGGAAGTTTAAAGCACCCCATAGTGTATGTTGGTATAGCATGTACATCAGATTTTAAAAGAACTTCTTTCCCAGCCTTGGAGAGAAACTTTGATGAACAGCCATGTGTACAATTACATATCTTTTCTCATATGTTGTTAAAGATCTCTTTCTTTGATTTTTTAACAACGGAGGGCAACCCCAGGTATTTGTCATGTGCTGCCACAACTGGAACACCCATCAATTTACTCAGTTCAGACTTTACCATTTCTGGCGTGTTCTTGCTAAAAGCCATCGCTGACTTTTGAAGATTAATTTTCTGCCCTGAAGCTGCCTCATAGCCTCTTAGAATCTCTTGTACAGCGTGCACCTCCTCCTTTGTTGCTTTAAAGTAGAGAAGACTATCATCTGCAAAAAGGAGATGTGACACCCTTGGACTATTTCTTCCGATGGCCACCCCTTTAATTAGTCCTTTGGACTCTGCTGCTCTGATCATAGCTGTGAAACCTTCTGCACAAATTAAGAAAAGATAAGGGGATAGAGGGTCTCCTTGTCGGAGACCCCGTTACGGGTGAAAATAACCAAGCTGGTCTCTATTAAGGATAACTGAATAAGACACAGTTGTAACAACTCTCATCACAATTGAAATCCACTTTGGGCAAAACCCCATTCTCTCCATCATCCTGCTAATAAATAACCATTCCTTTGAATCTAATAACTTTAAATGGTCATAGTCAGAACTAATAATCCAGAACTACGTCATTTTTATTCAGAAATTGAGAACTTTGTTTTCAAAGTACCAATTTCAAGGTGTACCCTAAATTGTGCATTCTTGCATAATCAAAAGATTTAGCAGGAGGCTGACCCAAACAACAAAACCACATGTCTTGGCAGATTTGAGGAGAAGAATCCAAAAAGGCAAGCGACAACCCGTTATAAAGTAAGAGAGATTAATTTTTTGGCAGTGAAGTGTTTATGAATAATTTTCGTGTTACATGTCCTAAGAAAAATTGATAATTTTACTCTAATAATTAAAAACGCTTACATCTGCATAATATAATAATGTCAGTCTGTCAGTTCAGAATGAAATAGTTTAATTTCAGAGTGTAATCATTATATCCCATTTTAGGATTTTAATTCTTGAATCTTTATTGTAACTCGCAAACCAAAGATAACATTTGCAAGGATTGAGATTCCCTTTCTTCATATGGTAATGGGTACTCTGAGTAGTGTCCTCCTTACTTCAGCAATTTCTTGTAACAATCTTTCATTCAAAGTCACTTTTGGCAATTCTAAACCTACACTTTGATTTGCTTTACAATTCTAATTGTTGCTAAAAGTATTGAAGCAACAAAATCACAACTCTTGGTGAATAAAAAGAAGCACTAAGCGTGGTGCATGTGTCAACCACTTATACAAGCCACGAAAAGGATTGCTTCATATCTGATAAACAAGGTGTTCCCCACACATGATGCGTGCCGAGCAGAATTTTACTTTTGTCACAAAATATCTTGTGAGGTTGACACGATTCAAGTGTCACTACAAAAGTTTCTTGAGAAAAGTAAGAATAGATTTTTACGTATTTTAGAATCTCAAGTTTCAGTAATTCAAAAATATACAAATTTAGAGAACTACTTAATTGCATGATTAACTCTAGTTGAGTGATTGGGTAAGGAGAGTTTTATCTTTTCTTTATTTTTTTTCCATCTAAGTGAGTCACTTATTATGCAATAAAGCATGTCAAGGTTGTTCACATTTTCTGAAACAGAGTCGAACAACGTTTATGTACTTGACAACCATCCTAACATATGTCAAATGTAAGAAAACATCTATATTTTACTATTCACTTCAAGTTCTATTAGTTTTTTATGTCTGCTATTTGCTCTGGCACAAAATTGTGGATTTTGAGGTCAAATTTGACATTGTAATAGAGTAGATTTTATGCTATAGCGAAAATCACTGTATGGATTATTTGTGGCTAAAGAGTCTTTTACAACAAAAAATTGAACATTTGCCAAAATAGAAATGATTTATTGCTGAACAAACTTTGGCTCCTATCCGGGTTGTAAGAATCTTCCTCCAACCTTATGTATAGTGACACTTAATAGTTGTTAAATGTTTCTAGTGGCTTTTCTCCTAATACTTTTAATGAAAATTATTAGCAACACGTTTATATAAGGGGTAGGAGGAAGATTCCTCCAACCGGGGTAGCAGCCAAAATTTTTCCTTTGTTACTGGTTAATGCCAAATGTTATGTTTGTTGAAAACTTGTTAAAGAAGAATATTGAATGCCAAACGCGTTAAGCCCAAAGCACAACCTTTACGTATCAACAAAATTTGAAGTATCATTTTTAACTCAAAGGGAGGTGATGATGCTGAGCCTAATCTACTAATATTAAGAATTCTTTGAACTAATGAGGCCATTAAAGCAGGCTTTGTCGATCATCTGCTTGAGCGCTAACCCTCATAGAAAGGATCATATGCACTTGAAACCCTATACATTCGAGACGGGTGCAAATTTCATCTTTTTATTTGAATTGTAGTGCAATTTACCTCAATGTTTTTAATTTTGCTCTGTTTGCCCATTACCAGGCTGAAATCCAATTTTTGGGAGACCCTTCAGTATCCCAGGGATAAAATCAAAACTTCCACCCTTTTTTCTACTTTGGCAGCCACATCAGCATTTCGCAATCCACTTGGTAGACACAGGTCATCATCATCCCTAATCCACCGCTGCTACCACCACTATTCACACAACCACAAGCCCCCTCCCCTTCCCCCTTCCCAAATGGCCACCACTAAACCCATTATTACCGAATTCAAGATACCAATTGGAATGGTGTGTGTTCGTGTGATAGGGAATAGGGAAAATTAGAAAATAAGGGGTTGTTGGAATAAATATTTATGGAAGGTGGGTTATATTCGAAAAGTTAAAAAAAGTGGGGTGAATTTCTAAATGGCTTAATTGCACTGTAAACCCCATGTTTACCTAAGAATTACAACCGAAACCCCAGAGTTTAGAACTCGACATCTAAGACCCCAACGTTTGCCATTTGTTGCAATATCTGGAATTTACTAACCGGGATTAAAGATTTCATTACTTTTTAAGGGCATTTATGTCCTTTAGATTATTTTTTTAAAAAAATTCAGCAATAAACTTGTTAAACCAATTTCAATGGATGAGATCAAAGTAAAGGAAGGATTGGATGGTAATTTTCCTTTCCTTTCTTCCTTTTCCTTTCTCCCTCTCCTTCTCCTTCAACTGCCTTAATCACCGCCGCCTCCAACTTGACTCACCATAGCTGTGGCAACTGCCGCCGGCAATTCTGACTGCCACCCTTCTCTTCCGTTCTTGCAACGAAGTTGGGAAGGCCATTTGGTACTAGCTGATCCTTCGCCACAATACGTCGCAACACTCTCCACTGTCCCCGCCTCTCTAAATCCAAAAATGATTCCTCCCCACCAAAGCTACCTTGAATTAATTGATGTCTGGCTATGCTCTACTCGTCAGGTGTATGTGAATACCCTATAATAATATATTTGTTAGGAAAAGAGGAGATTATGTTCGACATCATGCTTAGAGTTTTGTTTTGAGATTGCTTCAAAAGCGCATCACAAGCACCTCGAGTGCTGCAGTTTAACTAGCTTGGTTATTTTCGAGTTTGTACTCCAAACTTCAATGAGACAGGCAGCCTGATTGTGCTTATGGCTAGTGGCTAGGGTGGGCAGCTATGGAAGAAGCAGGTTGGGCAGGTGGAAGTAGGAAAGTAAGTGGTGGTGGGGGTAGAAGAAGAAGGTACGGCCAAAAGAAAATGAAAAGACAAAACTACCCTTAAAAAGTAACGAAATCGTTAATCCCCGTTAGTAAATTCCAGAGATTGCAACAAATGGCAAACGTTAGGTTCTTAGATGTCGAGTTTTAAACTTTGGGGTTTTGATTGCAATTCTTTGGAAAACACAGGGTTTACAGTGCAATTAAGCCTTTCTAAATTTTTGAACAAGGATTGACTTAAAAAAGGTGAGGGGGGGGGGGTTTAAAATCAATTAATTTAGTCTTCCATAATTACCCCTCTCACCGAACTGTTGACCCCTGACCAGTACATGCCCCCAACTCCCTCTCCTCTCCCCAGGGTTTTAAAAAACGGCCGATACGTACCGTATCGGCCAATTCGTAACATTTTTTCAAGTGTCCGATACCGATATACACCGATATATCGGTGCTAGTGAATTTTGCAGGCGTATCGCCTTTACGAAACCGTAACAGGCCGTAACGCCGATAAATACCGTTACGCTTGGAAATCTGATACTTTTGTGTTTTGTCTTTGTCTCCTTCGGTCCTTCCAAGAATTATTGGAGAATCTCTGGCTCTCTGCATCTCCTGACTCCTCTGTCTTCAAGTCTTCAACTCCTCAAGCACCGATCAAGTATTGTAAAGAATTTGAACAACAAATTACAATCAATTATTGTGCAAAACTCCAAATTAAATTACTGTAGGCTCGTGAAGTAATTATGTTTTCTTCAATTCTCCTCTCTATAAATTCCTCTCCACTGCAAGACCCAAGTAACAGAAATTACAAACATACATACAAATCAGAGAGAGACGAAGGACTGAAGTGCAAGAGGAAATAATAAAGGTCAGACGAGTTGTACCTAGAAGAATAAGTAGGTTGGGTATTTGAGAGCTTGGATAGTCCAGAAGGCAAGTTTATCCACGGAGTTTACTGGCTTGTGGTGCTTTTTGACATCAATGGTAGTATCTGCTTTGTAAGCTTCCCATGGCTCACTGAACTAGTGAACTAAGAAACTAGCAACAGTTGGAGGACAAAGCGTCGAACTGTCGAAGACTCGAAGCCCGACTGGCCGAGCACAGCCATCAGCGTTTGGCTGCTGTCTTGAGTCGTCTCCTGGAGGTCGTTGATTGGTTGGGACGGCAGTGGTGGGCGTGGGAGAGACAGAGAGTGCACTGTGCGGGATTGCAGATTTGCAGGTGAGTACCGTGAGTTTTCTACTTTTCTGAGAGGGAGAGAGTGAGAAACCGAGAGAGAGAGAGAGAGAGAGAGAGAGAGAGAGACAGTGCACGGTGGTCAGCCGTGGTCTTCATTTCTTCAACAAAGTTCTGAACCTTCAAGAATCAAGAGTTTAAGTCCTTCAATTAAAGTTAGTCAAAGTCAAACACTCTTATTTATGATTTATGACTTATCAAGTTTATATTAGATTATTTAGATATTTAGAATTTAGCACTTTTGTTTATTATTTTTCACTTACTTGATTTTGGAATTATGTATATGCTAATATGCTTCTAACTTGAGGTTTTAAATTCAAAAACTTATTTTAATTGGTAATATTTAATAAACTTTTACCATCAATTTTAGATTAAATAAACTTTAACGATTTATAGTTTATGCTTTATTTTTGTGCAAATTTAATTTAAATACAATGTTTTTATGTTTTAGTATTTCATTATAGTTTTAAAATTGCAAGGTATCAAAATTTTATTTATTCAAGACTCAAAATGCCATGTCAAAGTGCGGGAGAGAATGAGGCTCCTAGTAATGATATTGGCTGGAAGTTTGGCGATGCGGTGCCAAATAATAGCATAAATTGGTTTGCAAGTTTTGTGGAAAGGTGATAAGTGGCGGTGTTACTCGATTGAAATAACATCTTGCTCATCTAAAAGGACAAGTTTCAAGTTGTCCTGCTGTTAGCGGTGAAGTTAGAGTAGAAATGATGAACCTTCTTCATGGTTATAAAAAATCACAAATAGATAAGGAGAAAAGGAAAGAAGAAGTGATGCAACATATTAAAGAAACTCAGCGTGATACCGACAGTGATGAAGATGACTGTCGCGTTGTTTCTAGTGATGATTCAGATCAAGAGATGGCAATGGCACGGAGGGAGTCCATGAGAGAATAAAGAGAGTTTGAGGAACGACAAAGTTTTAGATCAAGTGCAGGGAAGCGATATGATGTAGGAGGGAGTAGTGGGTCTCGGCCTCATGTACCTAAACGATCTTCTAGCATGCGTGAGTCTGCTAGTGAAAATAGCTGGGTTGATCTAATTACACCAGAGTCAAGATTGCAAAATTTAGATGTTGATCTTCATCGATATAAAGGCTCTAAGCAGACTAAGATCAGCACATCAGTTATGAAAGGTCTAAGAAAGAATTTGGGCATAACAGTTAGCCAATTTGTTATATTTGGCCGACATTCAATTAACTCTGTAACAAGTCCTTGGTTTGAGCCGATGTTGGATGTTGCAACAGAGGTAGGAAAAGGAGTGAAGCTTCCGACTCCTCATGAGGTCAATGAAGTTTATTTGCCTAGGGAATTTGAAGCTTTAAAGAAGTGGATTGAATCTCATCGGTTTATTTGGCAAGAGAGGGGTGTAACACTCATGTGTGATGGATGGTCGAGTGGTACCAGAAGACATTTAATGAATTTTCTAGTTTATAGCACTCGAGGTACAATCTTTCATAAGTCTATTGATATTACAAATGTTCCGAGTAGGACGGGAGATTATTACTTTGGAATCATGGACAAGGTCGTTGATGAGATTGGGGAGCAGTATATTGTTCAAGTTGTAACGGACAATGAAGCTGCTATAAAAGCTGGTGGCAAAAAGCTTATGGAGAAGCGGCCAAATTTATATTGGACTACATGTGCTGCTCATTGCCTTGACCTCATTCTGGAAGATATTGGCAAGAAGAAAACTATTGGAGAGGTGCTAGGAAAATCAATGGAGATCACCAGGTTCATTTATAACTTTGACTGGGTGATTGATTACATGAAAACCTACACCAATGACAGAGAGCTTCTACGTTCTGCAATCACACGTTTTGTAGAAATTTTATTACTTTGGAAACCATTTGTAGATTTAGGGGGCCTTTGGAAGATATGTTTAGGTCTAATGAGTGGAATGCACGTAAATATTCAAAATTGAGCAAGGGCAAGTTGGTAAAGAAGATCATTTTTGACCGGAGCTTTTGGATTAAAACTGCTGATATTTTGAAGGTGCAAGAGCCACTTGTAAAGGTTCTGCGGTTAGTAGATGGAGATAAGAAACCTAGCATGGGTTTTCTTTACGAAGCAATGGAAAAGGCCAAGCTCGCCATTCAAAAGAATTGTCGGCGTCCAACAAAATATATCAGAATAATTGAAAAGTGGTTGGATTTTCAATTACACCAAGATTTGAACATGGCCGGTAAGCTACTAAACCAATATGTAACTATAATTCATTGTTTAAATCAAATATAAGTATTCGATAATTAGTTTTTTTTCACGTGTTAGGCTACTTCTTGAATCCGCAATTTCAATATGGTGAATCTTTCTTGGGTAATATAAATGTGTTGGAAGCAGTTAAAAAGGTGATTCAGAGGCTAGAGCCTCTTATTGACAATCAAATCAGAGCTATCAACCAAGTGAGTATAGTAAAATTTGTACTTAAATATTATAATTTGTATTGTAGTTTAAACTTGGTGTACAACGTGCTTAAAGTTTTACCCATTGTGCAGATTTTGTTATTTCGTGACAGACATGACTCTTTTGGAACAGTATTGGCCCAAAAAGCAGTTAAACAAACGAATCCGGGTAATTAGACAAACTATAACATTTATATTCTACAATAACAAAATTGTTATTGGTTGAAGTTTTAAATCTTAATTGTACAGTTGCTATTACTATGTAGCTGAATGGTGGATACATTATGGCAGTTCTGCGCCTGAACTTCAATGAATAGCTATAAGGGTGTTGAGCCAAACAACATCATCTTCTAATTGTGAGCGTAATTGGAGTACCTTCAGCCTCATACACACAAAAACAAGAAATATATTGAAGTCCCAAAAGTTAAATCAACTTGTCTATGTTTATTACAATATGAGGCTGAAGATCCGACAGGCTACAAGGAAAAGCCAAAAAGAAATAGAAGATGCTTTTAACCCCATTTGCTTGGATTACATATTTAATGAAGATGATTCATTAAATGAATGGTTAGAAGAGAGAGAACACCCTGTATTGGATGGCCAAGACAATTCTGAGTGGTTGGATGATTTGGATCTTAATGATGAGGACTATGTAAATGCACATATGGAACAAGATACCGACTTTGGTAATCATAGTGGTGCTTCATTAAGTCCACCTAGTAGTGGTGGTGGTGATCATACCGAAGAACAAAATGACAACTTCGTTGAGGCTACTTCTGGGTCACCTTATGGTGGAGAGGTTGGATGGAATGGAGCTCGTGATACTGAAGTGATCGGTAATTGTGAACAGTTGCCCCAGTCAGAAAATTGGGGAGCATCAAGGAGACGTGGACAAGTAACACGTCCACATGCTCCTAATAATGCTCCAGCTGATGCTTCAAGAAACCTGGAGGATCGTTTTGGCAATCTTGGGCTTGGAAGATACCCATAAGGGCCACAATCCGCCTATCTTTCTTATCCTCAGCCATATCCGCCACCACCATCGTATTATTATCCACCGGTCGCTCATTGCTCACCACCACAGTTTTATCCTCACCAACCTTCTCTACAGAGTTATCCACATGGTTATCTTGTTTTACCAGTGCCTCAAGACCATAGTTATGTTGGACAACAAGAATCTAGTGGATCCCAAGGTTATTTTGCACAGCAATAGCAACAAGGAGCAGGGTCCAGTCACTCCAGTGCTAGTAATAGTAATAACTATGAGGTTAATGCTGCTAACTATGTATTTGGAGAGGGATATAGTGAATATAGAGATGACATAGAGATCGAAGAACCTGCACGACATTCATTTTGGTGGTAGAAGACTTGTCAAATGCAACAGCTGTGATGTCAGCGACATTAATATGTGGAATTTCATAAGATATAAATAATGAGAGTTAAGTTAGGCTCTTTTTTAAATTTAGTTAATAATTTTATGGTCAGATTGTGTACAACTTTTTTGTTTTGTCCAAATATTAAATTATTCTCACTTGGACAGAATTAAAAGAGATTTTGACCCAACAATGTGTTTAAAACAAACTTTAAACCATTAAAAACATTAAAATGAAAGATCTTAAGCTTTCAACCTTCATATAATTGAGTTTTAAGCATTTACTAATATTTGAAAAAAATTGACAGTCGTGATAACCGATTCCCGTTACGTAACGTCCGATACGCCTGATACCGTTACACCACGACCGCGACCGTTACATATCCGGATTCCGCGATTTAAAACCATGCCTCTCCCCCTTTCACCCCCACCCACCAACCCACCCAAGTGCTGCATCAGATTTTCCCAACATCTAGACATTGATGATTGATTTGTTGGATGAAATTGAGGACTAGGTGAGAGGATTTGTGGAGGTTGAAGTGGGTGCCAACTATTTAATGAAGTGCTGTTGAGAAGATTTGATGGGTGAGTTGTGTGTGGGTTTGAGGTTAAAAGGGTGTGGTGGTCTTGATACAAGTTTTACTCTGCAAAAAGATAAGTAATTAGATGCAACTATATTTTGTATCAATATTCAACTACTCTGTAAAAAAGCAAGTAGTATTTTCTTTTATAGTGCTTTCTTTATATTCTTTGAATATCTTGAAAGGCATTATTAAAGTTAATCAATTTACTTTAAGAGGGCCTTATACACCTATCATGGGTCATTTTAGACCATGGAAACAACCAATTAAGGAAGCTGCTTTCATGCAAATAGTTTACAAGCAACAATGTTTTCCATAAGAACTTTACCACCATCAAATGAGCGATGAGTAGCACATGAATCCCTATTGAAACACATATGATAGAAGCAACCCGTATCATGAATCCACCCTTCATTCGAGGAACTAATAGTAACTGAAAGAACATTCGCACCATTAGAATTATCTTTTACTACTCCAGCAATATCAGCCGTCTTGAAATTATCCTTTTTCTTCCCTTTATGCTCAGGAGAATCCTTTCTATAATGCCCCTCTTTGTGACAATGGCAGCACTTCAATTTTCTGACCTTTGACTGAGACCTCAATCTTCCTTTATTTTTAGAGCCATGGCCAGTGCTTTAGACTCGAGCCATTTGAACATCACCCTGTTCTTCTCCCCTGTTTTCTAAAACCTTTTTTCTTAATTCCTTAGAATTTATTACAGCCTCAACCTCCTCTATAGAGATACTATCCTTCATATACAATAAGGTAGTAATAAGATGTTCATATGAGGGAGGTAAATAATATAAGAATAGGAAAGCCTCATATTCTATCTTGATATCAATATTTTACAGATCTAATATCACTTTATTATATTCATCAAGATGATCACTAATCGATGTATCTTCTTTCATCTGAAGAGTATACAGTCGTCGCTTCAAATATAGGCAATTTGTCAGAGACTTCATCATGTACAAGCTTTCTAATTTCAGCCACAATCCACCGCAATCATTTTTTGATAAACCTTTCTCAACATGTTGTCAGCTGAACACAGCAACAGGGCTATATGAGCTCTCTCGAGCATGTCTTCTTTTTTATCAACAGACATTGTCTTAGGAATCCCTTGATTTCCCTTTAATACTCTCAACAACCCTTGCAAAATCTAATCAACACCTTCTTCCTCTATAAACTGAAATCATTTGATCCATTAAACATCTCCAAATCATACTTCGCTGAAGTATTTGACGCCATTGCAAGGTGCTTTCAATCTGACGTAAACCTTAGTTCTCGATACCACTTATGAAAAATATATACTAAATTTTGCACCAAGCAATAAAGAAAAGAATATAAAATAATAATTGAAATAAAGGCACACAAAACACAAATTTACGTGATTTGGCAAAAGTCTACTACACTGTGGTTGTAACGATGTCACTATGTCTATCAATGGAAATTACATATCTTTGTTTCTCTCAACAAACCTTCTCAAAGAATAGCTCCTCTCTCTTGACCCTAAAACACAATACAAGATGACTTATATATACTTAGAGATAAGTCATGACCTTCTCTAAATAACCAATGTGGGACAAGACGACTTATGTACTTAGGGTCAAGTCACGACCAATTCTAAATAACCGATGTGGGACACCGACACATTAACTATTTTTTTAAGTCACTTGAGTTGTAAATGAATTTTTATCCAAGACAAATTATCACACCTTCCACAAATATTTATTCCAAAAACCCCTCATCTTCTAATTTTCCTAGGGAATAAGAAACCACCGATCATGCACATTGTTGTTGGCGTTGGGATCAGCAGAGAAGACCACCACCATGGGTCCTCAATCTAATCGATCCACACCCACCAACAATGGACCACCACAGCAGCCATAGTCGCCGTTGTGGGAATAGCAACTAGTCGACTGACCACGTGTACTTATTCACCGCTGCAGGATGACTCTTATATGATGACCACCAACGACGCCCTTGCATCCCCGAGAGAATACATCGTCTCTTGTGGCACACATAGGTCGTGCTAAATCACCAATAGGAAACCCATATACGTCGTCGCTTGTGGCACACAGGTCACACTAAATCACCAATAGGAGATCCGCATTTGCCGCAACTTGACTGAATGCTGACCACTCTCAGTGATTACTATAGTCACAATCATTAATCGTGATTTTGATTTTAGGGTTTTGATTTTGGTTTCGGTTTTGGAGGCCTTGGTGGCGCGATGTCACTGTGGCTTTAGTTTTTATTTTGATTAAGGTTAAGGCATTGATTTGGTAGCTCAAATTGATCCAATTAGTGTGGTCGTGAAGGTTAGTATACAGGGTGGTGATGGTGGAGCTATTGATAGTGGGGATTTGAATAACGAAGGCGGTGGTGGGGGTTTGGACGGGCTGGCGTGCTGTGGGGGTTTGGATGGCTGGCATTTGGTGCAAAAGGTGGACGACAATGGAGTTTTGGACAAACGTGCTGGCATAGGTCATGTTTGGATGGCTGAGGGTAACATGGATGCTGGTGGTTAAAGTAACTGGCTGTGTCGAAAAAGGTGTAGGTGCTGATAAGGTCCATCTGATGGTGATAATGGTAGAGCTGTCGGTAAAGATGGTGGTGGTGTAATGTCTGCAGTGTTGGTGGGTGGGCAGGGAGGGAGGGAGGAAGAAAGAAATAGAATAACAATTTTGGCATGTTGGGAAGCTGATACGGCTACCCCAAGGTTGAAAAAATGGGTGGAAGTTACAATTTATCCTGACGAACGTTCAAGAAATTGAACTCTAATCCACCGATTAGTATATTGGTTAGAAACTTTGAGGTAAACGGTGCCGAAAGGCATAATGCGCGCGGACTCGATCATAATGTAATAGATTTTTTATGTGTAAATGGTCTTAATAAAAACTAGGATATGGAGGGGTTTTCATCCTTTACAACAAGTTACATTTTATTATCTCAATTTTTTCAAGGTATCAAAGCGAATTGATAAATGTTTTACTTTCTCGATAAGACATCTTTTTCAGACTCCAGAAGACAAGAAAACAAAAAGTAAACTGGCGCGCGCCCTTTGATTGCGACCATAAAATAAACTCGTTTATCCCAGACCATAAACGAGTCATATGGCGTGCAGTGCATGAGACCACGGCGCCAAAAACGATCAACTGGCGCGCGCCCTTTGATTGCGACCCTACGCTTCCTCCATTTATTTCCTGGGTATCCAATATCGTGCACTTTTTTGTATTCCTTTTCTTCTTCTTTTAGTGGTCGTTGATTGCTTTGCTGCGACCTGTCTACTCCCAGTCTCATCTCTCCTCTCCATAGAGTTGCAAAGTGCGTGTTTTCGTAGCCCTCTTCTTTTTTGATTCGGAAAATGGCAAAAGTTGGAGGAATTAGCGAGTCCAAGGGATCGGAGAACAGCTTGGAGATCGAGAGCCTCGCCCAGTTCGCGGTTGATGAACACAACAAGAAGGAGGTATGCCCGGCCACCTTCCCGATTTGTGTTTATACGTACCGATCGGTTGTGCTTGAACTAGTTTTAGATTCCGATTGAATTGAATTTTCTTGTTACCATAAAATAATAAATTACTATAATAGCCATGGAGAAGCTTATGATCTCATATATATTTTTATTTGGAAAGTCCCAGGGAATAATGTCTATTTTCACTCTATCTTATGCTTGCTTACGCCTGGACAAAAGTGATCGTTCATGAGCCGCGAAATTTTATTAAAGCATTTTGTTTTCTCAATCATCTACTCTGTCTGGGTAATTATTTCCTTGGTAGCTCAACACATCTACTCTTCACCTTCTTAGGCATTCATAGCACAAGGCTTTACTACTCAAGCAGCCATTGCACGATTCGGAACAGAGTTAAGAGAATGTAGTTGCAAGAATGTGGAACTATAAAGAAGCTATCATATCTTACCTAAGTTGGGCCAGCCTCTTTTTGGGTTTCCATACCTTGGGTTGGGACTTTATGTTAATAATGATGTCATGCTTGCCGACGAAGAAATATGAAGCATCTCTAGTAGCTAGCTGTGGTCGGGCAGTGGTAGGCAGCTGGTAGAATGGCCCTTTGCTGTTAGTATTGGGAAGTCTGACCTAATGAATGACGACGAAGCTTGATGTGGTTAGGATAGCTGCAGTAGCTGCCTTAATGAGCTGAGCTGCTTTACCTTGCAACCTTTAGCCTTACATCTACAGGACTTCCCTTGCTCGGTTGCTCCCGAACACTGACTGAAAACTGAGAGAATCTCATCTTGAACTCACTCCTCTACCCCCTTGTTACAGGAGAGAAATAGCTATAGAATATAATCGTGGTTAAAAGGGAGTGTTTCCAGTTTGAGATACTAAAGCCCCTGACCTCCCTTGTTCCCTGGCTGTATGAAAAGAGAGGTTGCTGTCTGGGAGCTCCTATTCAATTGGGAATCAGCCTCTCTTGGGGATTCTCTGAGACTCCAGTTCTATTAGGCTCGTGACCAAAGAAAGGGTCTTTGGCCCCATGTAGATGTCAGCTATTGGTATATAGAAGGAAAGAAGATTTGTGGAGCTCCTGCCCTGGAACCTCGCCCCTGAACTTGACACTCTCTCCCAGTTCCACCCCAACACCCTTTATACTAGTGACATTCCCTGCTCGGGAACCCTGTAGGCATTCCTGCTCCCAGCGATGGCTGGTGCAACAAAGGTCAAAACAGCATAAACGGCCATATTAAGTGGGCCCGAGTATAGGCAAGAGCAAGAAGGATCTTTGAGTGTGACGCAAAGGATAATGGCCGCTAGTCGGGCTTGCTCGCTGTGTGAAGTTGTACGGTGTACAGTTTGGTTAGGCAGCGCTTGGGCGGAGCTCGGGATTTAATTTATGTAGGAGTATATAGAATATCTTTTGCTAATCATATATTTGGGTAGCTCTGTACTGGTTAATTTTTGCTCTTATGTTTCACTATATATGGTCCATTCATGAAAACGCCCTGCACTGTGATTGTGGACCCCAAAAAGTATTTGAGAATTTTCCATTCATATTTTTCTTTCCTGTCATCAAGAGTCATATTAAGAAATAGCTTCTTTTAAATTGCAAAATTTAACGTGATTTTCTTAATCTTATATTTCAACATATGGTTGATTTACCGCTATATCATGGACCTGTTGTACAGAATGCGCTTCTGCAGTTGGGAAAGGTAGTGAACACGAAACAACAGGTGGTAGCTGGTACTATGTACTACATCACACTGGAGGCAAACGATGGCAGCCAGAAGAAAGTTTATGAAGCCAAGGTATGGGTGAAGCCATGGATGAATTTCAAGGAGTTGCAGGAATTTAAGCTCATTGGTGATGCCCCAACCGGCACAAGTGCGTAATGATTTTCTTTTTGTTGTAAATAAAGGCCTCAATGTTGTTTCAGAGGCCACATAAAAGAACAGAGAAGAGGAAAGCAATCTGGATCTTTTGTAAGCTTTTACTTATTACCTCCTCTTCATGTTTGACCTACTTATTTAACTTACTTGTTTTCTATCATAAACATGTTACTATGCACAGTGGACCTTTTCGACTGCTTTGTACATACTCGTCTCAATCCACGAGTCATTCTGCATATGAAATAATGTTATTCTTGTTTTCTACCCCTTGTCCCTGAGGTACATTTGAGTGATGCGGTTTTGACAATTCTTAATATGTACGAGTAGAATTATAATTCTGAAGCTTGAGCAGTTGCTGTTTGATTCTAAAATTATTCATCACCCTTTAGTATGACACTCATGTTTCAGTCAACTCCTTATAAACCATTTATGGAGATTGTGTCGAGATAAACCACATTCTTAAACCATTTGGCTGAATTTAAGTTGGTGTGACTGATGCGGTTTTATATGATTAAAGAGGCCAGATGCTTGTTTCATTTAGGAAAACAGGGAATATTCACTGTTTGTTGTCCGTCTTTCTAATCTCGTTAACACAAGTTTAATATCCGGCAAACTAGTAGTCGAACCTTCTGTCATTCTAAATTGCATGGTAAAGTCTACCCGACTACTTGAATTTAATAGCTTCAAGTCTTCCACTGCAGTAGAAAATTTAGGAGTGAGCACATCAATTCTCTACACAAAACCCTCTTTAAAAACCATTCTCGTTCCGCCTCCATTGCCGGCCATGGTGGCATGGTAATCTGTCTAGTCTTTCAAGGTTTCCCTCTCTTCTCTTTCCCCTTGGTTGGCTTCCTGGTCCGATAGATCCACAATGTCTTTTGCATTCCATCCACTGGGTTCATAGGTTAGATCTGCTCGCTTCTGGTGCCTTGGGCCCGATTAGCAAGGTGGGTTATATGCTATTTTTGCTTTCCTAGGTTGGAGGTGGTGGTTGGTTGCGTAGGTCAGTCTTTCCGCCGGTATCTCAGGCTGTGGTTACATGGTGTGGCGACGACGTTTGGGGCGGTTTGGTATATGGTGAGACCATGAGGAGAGGGTGTAGTTTCAGGTAAGTATTTGTACCTCTCCCTTCCCCGCTGGCTCGGTGCCCTCTCTTGCTTGAGGTCGACCCTGAGGAGGTCTAGTTTTAGGCTGGGGTTTGTCCCTCCCCCTTCTCCCCTAGCTCACTGCTCTTTGGTTTGTCTTGGTGCGTGGTGGGCTGTGTTGCTGATGCGTGCTCAAATTTCCGGTGGTTGGGGTCTCATGTGGTGGCGTGGGTGGGTGGAATGGCCTTGGTTTGATGGTGATGGATTGGGTGGTCGTGTGGTGGTGCCCTGGGAGCTGAGATTCCGGGCGTTGTGGTTGTGGAACCGGTGGTTATGGGTACACAGACTCGACGGTGGTGGTTGATGGCAACGCACTCTTGTTTGTTGTGTGGTTAGGCCATTGTTGCGGATCTGATTCTTTATTGGGTCATGCGATAAGCTATCAGGGGTCGCATTAGTTTTGTTTGCTTGTTTTCCGGTTCTTGTGGTAATTTGGGGTTTTGTGGTTGTTTAGAGCTTTTATATCATAAACTGTCTGCTTTTATCTGGTATCTGTATTTAATTATGTTGGCCTTTTCTCTGTCAGGTCAATAATGTTGGCCTCAAATTTTATGTTGCATCATGGTTTCCACTTCATTCTACCAAAAATAGCGGCTCCTCCATAAGTACAACATATTATTTTTCATTTTTTTAATTAGTGACATTTTTATTAACACTACATAAAAGTTACTAAAATTATCTAACGGTTAGTAATGTCATTATACGAGAGATTGTAATTATCTTTCTACATTGTTGTTGTCGCCAAAATTTATTCTAAACTGGATACCCTCTCCGCATTTTGTATTGAGCTCCACAACCACGCTCTTTTCAGGAGCGTTTTTCTTTAGTTAGGACAAAGGTTATCGTGAAGGACCAAATGGTCTGTTAGTCAACCAAATGTTTGACTAACGGATCATAGTATACGCCAGAGATCCTTTGGTGGCATAATTTTGGTGTTTTTCCTTACATGGATCGAGGATGGACTCTCCTGCCCCTAATTAATTGATTATATATTTTTTTGGAGTGTCTCAAAAAAATTGATCATTTTTTAAAAAGAAAGATTTCATAGATATTTTTTTTGTATGTTCACTTCTTACACTTATTTTATTTTTCTCTCCATATTTAATCATATTTTAACATATTTTTTTTTATCTCCCGACTCACTTTCTTCTCTCTCTCTCTTAGGGTAGGACAAAAAATTCATAAAATACAACTCAATTTCTAAATAAATGTGCAAGTCAAATGTGAATAAATAAAAAGGAATAGAGAGAGAGAGTAATGGTTTGTGTGGCACACTTTATGTTTGTGCAATTTAATATTAAAGATTAATAACATACATGTAGAAGACTTATGATGTCACTTGCAGCGGGTATAGTCTCTGCGGCTTCCATTGACCATACAAACTTAAGATAGAGGCCATTTTGATAATGAAAAAATAATGACAATGAGGTAGGTCTTGGAAGTTAGCAAAATCTAAAATTCTAATCAACCGGTAACTTGCTATTATTTTGTGGTGATGTGGTGAGAAAATATTGAAAAAGTAAGTAACATGTGAAATCATGTTTGTTATCCATTAATGGTGAGAAGTTGAAATGTAATACCGGACAAAGTTGCCAGTTTTAAAAAAAGTTCTACCATAAGGTACTCTCCAATATATATACCAAAAATGACTATTTGGACCCAAAAAAGAGTTTGTCAGAAAATCATTAGATATTAGGTGTTTTTTTTCATATTAAACAATTTTTACACATAAGAGAATTCAAGCACCCGATTAGTAACAGAAACAATAATTAAATTTTTGATATGATTTTCTGGAGTAAAGCTTTGATTGTTTGTTCGACTTATGTTTTTTTGGAGTAAAGCTTTGACCGTTTTTCAATATATGTTTTTTCGGAATAGTTAAATGTTTTAGATAATATCATTAATCCTCTTGAGTTTAGGAGGAAATTATAGTCAAAGACCGTGTTTTGACAAAGTAGACAACTCTATTCAGAATGTGAAAATATTTTATGAGGTTTTATTAACGTTGGAGTTATGTGACAATAATTAACGGTTTCGGCTAACACAACCATTTTATTTTTTGAAAATATCAATGATATCCTTTAATTTTTAAATATTTATTAAATGCGCTTCACTCCCTCTTCCTATTTTTTTTCTCTCTTTTTTCCCCTTTTCTCTTGACCCCTGCCGTTAATCCACCTCCCGTCGTCCACCACCCATATGAAAGAGCGCATAACCCTCGTATAAAACAAACCACACCATAACAAATCACACCAAAAACCCAATTAATGATCATTTACAACTGGATCCATTACTTACTATTTTAATTCCAACCTGATTAATCAACCATTGTAGTAGCGTGAGCGTGAGCGTGTGCAACCTGATTAACCAACGAAACCAGTGATGGTTTAACCAACAATAACCGGTGCATTTGAGAATGTGTGTGCAACTTGATTAATGAACCGATGGTGGGTAACATCTGAACTTACTTTAGGTTTTTTTTTTTTACCGTAGGTAAAAATCCTACCAATCATCATCATATTATTAATAAGCAAGTAGTATAAGATAGAGTATAATAAAATAAAAAGTAATTGGTGACCGCATCCCTTGCATGTAACCACAGACAAGGACCGACACATAGCCAGACGTCATTAAATATTTGAGAGCGGCTAAAACAAGAATGGCTTTATCGCCAAGGAACCTCCACTGGAGACTACCTGCATAAAAAATTAGCACACATTTACCCAAGTCAAGACACTAACTATACACAAGGGACAACACGCCCGTCCCGAAGGTGAGCCTACGACTAGAGAAAAGACAAAAACAAAAAAAAACGACAAAATCCAAAAAGGCCAAAACCAAAGAACACACAAAAAAGTCAACGAGGCAGCTCAGGTGCCCAAGCTACACAGCTGTCAGCTATGCAAAACAAGTGCCCCCCCCCCCCCCCCCGAGCCCCACGTTCACGCCCCGCCTTGCACCGCCCCACGCTACTGGCCGCCAAGCCTGATACCGGCGCCATCGCCGGCCACTATTCCTTCGTCAACCAGCAACTCCGGCACCCCATCTGCTCCATCCACCCAGCAACTCCGGCTCCGGGAACTGACCGAAAAATGGTCGCTCCTCCCTCAATCCACCCCTAGCACCGCAACCACCACCCAATCCTCAAGCCCCAACTACCGAATCCCCCTAATATGACCAGAGCCAACCTGCCACCTCAACAGCCTCCACCATCACAAAACCCCACCGTCGGAGCATCACAACCACCATTGGTAACAAGCCCACCAACCTTTATGTGAACGGGGGGAGGGGGAATCAACTAGGGGGGAGGGGGATACAAACCCTAGACGGAGAAAAAACCAATTCACATACTCCCCTTGCCAGCCAACCATCCCAAATTCCACATACTCCTTTCGTCGGCCACCAAACCCTAAACCACATATTTTTCGTTGCCAGTGTCCACACTTAAAACCCATAAATTTCCGCCTCCGGCCCCCACTCCCAAATCTAAACGGGCAACCACCACCACGCACGATCCCTACTTAGCAGCTTCCACCTTGCTACCCAACCAGCCGTAGCAATCCAAATCGTAACCCTTACCCACATATGTGACCACCCACAAGATGGCTTCCGACGAAAACCAGTGCAAGAAGCCATCGACGGAAGAGAGTGAACCAGGCCTCCAATAGCAGTAACCATATGCACAGAGATGGGAACGACTCGCAAAAGAAGAAGAAAACAAGCACACAACACCCTATTCTACCATGCCACCAGACGCCGGAGGAAACCGGCGGTGGCGGCGGAGACACCGAGACGGTGATTCTCTTTTTTTTAGCTTTGTTTGAGAGAAAATGACCCATTTTGGTTGGGGGGGGGGGGCTTTTAACTTACTTCATGTTTTGATCTCTATATGCGCGCATGTATGCGCGTGAGTGCAAACACCTATGTGTGTACTAATTTGTTTTTTTATGCTTGATTGTACGTGTACATTTTAGCTTGATGTTTGTTTATGTTAATGCTCTTTCGTTTATATGGTAAGATTGGTGGTGTTTGGGTGGTGCCGTGGTTGTGGTTACTGGTGTTGGAGTGGTGCTAAGGTAGTGGTGACATGGGGGAAAAATCTTAGGTTTCATTACGACTGTCTCTTCTAAATTCCAGTTTGCCTCTCCTTATCATGATTTTCATCATTAGTAGAATCTTTCTGGATAAGTCTTGACTCTCTTCAACCTTAATCACAATTTTCAGATTGTTTTTACTCGTCCGCATAACTTTTCATCACATTCTTTCACTTGTACGATGCTTCACATACCCGCTAATGAGGTAGTTGAAAAATAGTGTAATTCAATTGAATAATTCACTACAAGAAAATAGGTCTCTAGTGACAATAATTATTGCCACAATAAAGTACAAAATTGTCACTAAAAGTTATAGCAACAAGTTTGCGTTGTCAAAAGAGTTGTCACTATAGGCCCGTCACTAAAGACTTTAAGAGACAACCATGTACAAGTTATCACTAAATCTAAAACTCGTTGTGACAACATCTAAGTTATCACTTTTGCATAAACTGTAGTCACAACTTTGTTGTCAGCTAATGGAATCAAACGTTGTCACCATAACCATTGTTGTCACAATAGAACCCTTACAATAGAGTTGAGATTGAGATTTAGTGACAAACTGACTCGTCACACTATGTCATTAGTCACGACTATCGTATAATTTTAGAAGGTTTAGATGCAGTCTTGTATTTGAAACCTCTATACATGTAAAATTCAAATTAATTTCCTTTTACAAGAGTGTTTGTAAGGTGTTAGTAGTCAAGTTTAACTCATGGAAAAAGTACCTTCATATATTGATCGATTCCATTGTTTTTATTTTATATGTAATCTCATTTTATTGATTATGCATGGTCCAAAATTTTAATTTTGAAGTGTTTTAAGAGAGTCAAAATGCAATATTCGACGGGGTGTGGTGTCGCCGGTTGGAGAAGGTTTGGTGAATCTGATTTAAGGATATTTGCTTCTAAGGTTGTGTTTCTACTACCCTAGTTGATCCCCCTCTCGCTTGTTTTAGAAAGGTATTTTTGGGTTCAACTTTGGTGGTGGTGGGTGTTGTTGCACTTGTCGTGGTGCCGTTGGATTGCGATTGGCAAAGCGGATGGATGGAGTTGTGTTGGTCTGCCGTAGGTTGTTGTTGGTGCTCGGTGTGGACTTGTGTGGTGTTGGTCTTGTGTAGCTGGTTGTGTAGGGCCTCTTTGGTTGTTGGTGGTGAGCGGTGGTGCTCGATAGTGGTGTGGTGGATGGGTGGTTAAGTTGGCTTCCGCGACGCAAGCGACAGAGGTGTCAAATGGGCCGGGCTTGGGCTAGCCCAGCCCAAGCTCAACGGCGTCGGGCTAGTGGGGCTGCCAAACGGGCCTGGCCAGATTGGGGGAAATCTGGGCCCAGTCCAAGCCTTGGCCCTAGGCCCAATATCTAGGGCCGAGCTTGGGCCTAATTTTTTTTTGTTATTCAAAATAATATTATTATTTTACTATCTATTTTGTTATTATTATTTAATAGTATAAACACTAGCTTTTTATATGTATTTTAACAGTTATTTTTTTACGCATGGTGTCAATACTAATTTATATGTAAGATGGTAGAATTAGTCGGTTTGGTATTTATTGACAAATAAGTTCGGCCCATCCAAGACTGCCAAGGCCTCTTCAAGGAGGTTCATGATTTCTCACGGTTCGATTGTAATCTTTGTAATCTAATTCTTATTTTACGTCAAACATATCTTTGATTATTGCACCAAGGAAGAACGATCATCATAATTCATGTTCAGATTCATTGCTTATTCGATTATCGTTGGACATACACACTTATATATAATAATGTGTGTATACAATAATATTAGGCCAAAAGAGGGCCGGGCCGGGCCAAACCCGGGCCATTTTAGGGCTGGGGCGGGCCTGTTTCTCAAAAAATTCGGCCTGGCCCAGGCCCAAGCCCTAAGGGTTAGGGCCTGGCCCGGCCCCAAAAATGGGCCGGGCCGGGCCAGCCCGCGGGCCACCGGGCCCTTTTGACAACTCTAGCAAGCGGTGCTCATGGACCCGCGCTGGTGCGCATGGGCTGTGTGGAGGTCAAGGCATGTGGCCCTTGACAGCGCTAGGTGTTATGCAGGTCTGGGCCATCGAATTCGGCTATGATTATGTTGTCGTTAGTTATCTTGTGTATTGGCATGCCAGTTTGTTGGCTTTTGATATATACTATTTACTTTGTGGTATGTACTTTTATTTTATCTACTAACTATCCTTTTGTGGTGTCTATTGGATGTGTGGACGTCATCTGCGTATTTGCGGCTGTGTTTTCTTGCTTTTTATGGGTTTTGTGTAACTTAACTGCTCCGCATGAGTCTTTTCAATTAAGTATTATTTTTAGTTATTATGACAAAAAAAGCTCCTTCCACGATCAAACAATATTTACTTATGTAGATTGTTGATTGATCCTTTTTCTACTTGCAGTTATTGTTAGAGAAACAAAAAAGAGAACTGTTGGAAGCTAAAATATAATACCAGAACCGATACTTTCTTGGCGAGGAGCTGAGGAGTAGGCTGTCTAAATTATGGGGAGCTCTTAGGGTGTGTTTGGATATAGGATTTGAACTGGAGATTTGACTTTGGTAGGGTATTTGTAAATCACTTGGACAAAATATTTTGTCTGGATTCAAAAGAGAATTTTTGAAATTTCGGAGTGATTTGAACTAGTTATTTGTCAAATTCACTACATAATTTACAAATCCACAATAACTAGTTCCATATTTTTTAGAAATCTTGCTTCCTATCTTTTTTAATAACCTTTTACTTATTTTCTTCCAAACAAGATATTTCAAAATGATAGAATTTATAAATTAAGGATTTTGAAATGAGGGTATTTAGAAATACCCAGTATTTCAAAATTCCATATCCAAACACACCCTTAGCTCTACTGTAAGCTAACTAAAGGACAGAGCTTTGGGTGGGTTTTACTTGAAACAGATTTAAGGTAATTCATAGAGATAAAGCGCGAGTGTTTAACATCTTACACATGAAAACTGGCGAACGGGTGCATGGACCTTCGAAGGGGTTTATGGGCTTTCAAAGACAAACTAAGAAAAGAGATTAGCTTTGGGAATATATATATATATATATATATATATATATATATATATATATATATATATATATATATATATATATATATATATATATATATATATATATGGGGACCGATCCACACCCACCGGTGGAGAAATAACAATTTCTCCACCGAACCGCAGGTAAGAGCAGCGGTTGGGCCACGTGGCGCAAAAAGGGACGAAAAAGGACGAAAATACTATGAGAAATTCACGAAAATATCACGAGAAAATGAAAAACTCGTGAGAAAATGGTGGCATTAATGCCCAACCGCAACTCCTACATGCGGTTGGCATTATTGCCTTCCGTGACCCCCACCTTGCCCCCCACCCGTCACCCCCCTTGCCCCCCACCCCGTGGCCCCCACCCTATGTCCTTTTCCCCCACCCGTGAACCCCTCTTCCCCCACCCGTGAACCCCCTCTTCCCCCACGTGTCATTACCACCCTACCCCCCACCCCCACGTGTCATTCCCCCATCCCCCTCCCTGCTGTTCACTCACGGTTCTTCTCTTCCTCTCTCACTTTTCTCTCTATAAAATCCCTCCTCCCCGAATCATTTCTTCCACTCTCCTCATTCTCCCTATCTCACCTACATACAAACAAAAAAAATTTACGCTAGAAGATCGGTGGATAACCGCTAGAAGATCGGTGGATTTTTCTTGAAATATATCAAGTTAAAACAAGTAAGTATTTTTCAATTTGTTCTTACCAATTGATTGTTTAAATTGTGTTACGCTTAAATTGTTCTTACAATAGTCTAAAATTCGTGTTTAGGGCGTCAAAATTACGTTTTGACAAATCGGGGTATTACATTCGAAAAATTCCAAAATAGCGATTTTTTAGGGCGTCAAAAATAGAATTTTTCACGAATTTATAAAAAATAGCTAGAGCTAGATTTTGCCAAAGTACAAAACAAAGACCCTAGTTATTTTCAAAAGATCTGTATCAGGTAAAAATTTCAGATTTTTCCAAAGACTGGAAAGGGGTTAACTGATACGCGCAACCTTGTAACTTTGCAGTGTAATTTAAAATATCAAGCCAGCGCGATTTCGCGCGAAACTTTTATGAGAACCCTAGGGTGTTGGGAAGTTCCATTCCCCAGGAATTCGGGCCATTCCGAAGCCGTTAGCTAATTTTTTGGCCGAACGGGCTTTTAAGCGCTCGATCCGGACACCGGTTCGGGATTTTTAGGCGAAAAATCCGTAAAATACTTTTTAGATCAAGAATGAACTCAGGAAGCTTAAAATAGCATTTTAAAGCACTTTTGATATTTTCTGAAGCCAGGGGCATTTTGGTAATTTGCCACCCCGCGAGGGGTGTTTTGGTAATTTTCCCGAAAAAAAGTTTTTCGGTCCAGAAATGTAAGTAAAACACCTGAAAGGTTGTTTTGAAGCTGGTTTGATGGGCGTTAGGGTGACAATGAACCCCCGGGGGCTATTTTGCTAATTTTACATTACACAAATTTGTGCTTAAAATAACTTTTAGTTCAGGAAAGGGTGTGAGACACCTGAAAAGTTATTTTAAAGAGTGAATTCAGGAAGCTTAAAATCCCGTTTCAAAGCACTTTTCAGATTTTTTTTGTCAGGGGGCATTTTGGTAATTCGCATCCCCGATAGGGGTATTTTCGTAATTTTGCAGCGTTAAGTTTTTCAAAGGATTTCTTAGTCCAGAAATGTAAGCAAAGCACCTGAAAGGTTGTTTTGAAGCTGATTTGGGGCGTTAGGGTGATAATGAACCCCCGGGGGCATTTCGGTAATTTGCCGCTCATCGGGGGCTATTTTGCTAATTTTACATTATACCAAATTTCCCGAAAGACGGTGGTTTAAATAAATTTTATTCTTCTTTTATTTAAATCTATGACTTGTTGAGAATGATATAATTTTTATTTTTTAGATTCCAGTATAAATATGGATGCAACTGGAGGAAATAATTTTTGTGAAGGTTCTGATCCACCTTACGTTGGTCAAGTTTTTCAAGCACTGGACGAAGTTGAAGCATACTATAGAGCATATTCGAAAACGATAGGTTTCGGTATTAGAACTAAGACGACTAGAAAACGGGCGAATACAGATCAAATTTGTGCAAGACTATTTGAGTGTCATAGAGGAGCACCGCATGTAACTCCGGTCGTTCGGATCAGTGACGAAGGGACAACAAGACAAAGAAAACGGGACACATTTCCGGGTACCGGCTGCAAGGCCCATGTGTATGCAGTACACCGAAAAAATGAAAACCATTGGGTTGTGACAGGAGTGGAGTTGAGCCATAATCATCAGTTGATGACCCCTAGTAAGATTGGTCAAATTCATCAACACCGAGAAATAAGCGCGGCACACAGACAACTAATTTTTACAATGGCCGAGGCTAAAATTCCACCTTCTAAGATGATGGGGGTTTTCTCAAGCCAGGCTGGGGGGATTGACAAGTTGAGTTTCAACGAAGTAGACCTTCGAAATGAACTTCGTGCTCAGAGGAGAGAGTCTTTCGGTAAGAGTGATTCTCAAACTACACTTGATCTCTTCAGGTCCCTTCAGAGTGAGAATTCTGGATTTTTTTACAGTCTCCAACTGGATGATGAGAACCGCATTAGTACTATATTTTGGGCGGACCCCCGTTCTAGAGCTGCTTACCAAAATTTTGGGGATGTTGTGACGTTTGACACCACATACCGCACCAATAAGTACTCTATGCCTTTTGCTCCGTTCACCGGGGTGAACCACCACTATCAGTCAATCTCGTTTGGCTTTGCCCTGCTTAGGGATGAGACGGAGGAGTCATTTACGTGGTTATTTGAAACGTGGCTTCAAGCAATGTATCATATTCCTCCAAAGACCATCATCACCGACCAAGATCTGGCAATGAAAAATGCAATCGCTAAGGTCCTTCCAGATACTCACCATGGCCTGTGCACATGGCACATAAGCAACAAATATCCCGAACGGCTTCACCATGTATATGCAAACCATCCGTCATTCAAGACTGACTTTAATACATGTGTGAAGAAATCGTTGACGGTAGACGTGTTCGAGGAGAGGTGGGCCACGTTAATGGATGACTACTATTTGCACAATCATGAATGGTTACAATCGTTGTATGAGATCAAGACACAGTGGGTCGGTGCCTACACCAAGAAGTTTTTTGCAGCCGGAATGACTACGACCTCGAGAAGCGAAGCTATGAATTCATTCTTTGATGGGTACGTAGGCCAGTCTTCAAGTATAGCGGAGTTCGTACTAGAGATGCAGAAAGCCGTTGACAGGCAATTGTACCGTGAGAGAGAAGCCGACGCGGCTACAGTTTGCAAAGAAAGAGCTATACTACTTTATTCACCTTTAGAGGCTCATGCGGCTCAAGTCTATACCAAGGAAATGTTTCGACAGTTTCAAGAGGAACTACTAAAGTCGAATCAATATGGCATGACAAAGTTGCACGAGTATTCCACCAGAGATATCAAGGTTTATGCTTTGACAAATGTGACGAATTTCGCCAATCCGTGCTCTTCGTCGGCTCCGAGGAACAGACGACATTTTACCGTAGCAGTTTGTAAGGACACCGGGTTGGTTAATTGCAACTGTCAACTGTTTGAGCATAAAGGTATACTTTGTCGACACGCGTTGAGGGTTTTGAGCGCCAAGAATGCTAGTGAAATCCCTCCACAGTATATCTTGGAACGGTGGACGAAGGAAGCCAACAGAGTCCACGGTCACATTCCTTACGTGCCCAATGTTTCAGTTGATTTCGAGCAATCTGAGTCGCTGCGATATAATCACCTTTGTAACATCATGCACGGTTTATCAATGGATGCAGCGTCGACATTTGATGGGTACAGGTATCAAGTTGAAGCAGCCGCACGGGATAAGGCTAAGCATGCACAGTTTAGGATGGCATTACCAGAAACTGTGGACACTCCGACTACTCGGACAACTCCAGGCGGTAGATTCAATCGAGCCAAACAGCCAGTCATTGACGGCACTGACCTACAAGGTGAGGAGGACGACATTTTTGATCCAATTATTTCTCAAACAAAAGGGCGAAAACGAGCAATACGCATGAAGAATCCGATTGAAGAAGCAACGGGTCAAAAAAAATTACGAAAGTGTGCGTTGTGTAATAAGATGACTGATCATGACAAGAGAAACCATTATAAAGTGTTAGGTATCGAACCTGGCAGTATGGTCGAGGAGGACGATGATGAGGAAGAGTGTTAGGGTTAATGTTTCAGTTGTATAAATTGAACTTTTATAATGTTTAAATTTGTGATTTGGTTTGTGCAATCTTTAATTTGTGATTTGATTTGTGGATTATTGATATTTTTGGTAACTCCGTTTTCGGGCACACTTTAGGCCCCAATTGATAGCTTCCGAAAAAAGTTGTAATTTTTTTTGTCACATTTTTTTCGCTCATTGCACTTCAGGCACGCTAGTTAGCCCATTTGTAAGACTTTCGGCGAAAAACGAGACACATTAATTTTTGAGTTTTCCTAGGAAGGGCCTATTCGGGCACACTTTAGGCCCCAATTGATAGCTTCCGAAAAAAGTTGTAATTTTTTTTGTCACTTTTTTTCGCTCATTGCACTTCAGGCACGCTAGTTAGCCCATTTGTAAGACTTTCGGCGAAAAACGAGACACATTAATTTTTGAGTTTTCCTAGGAAGGGCCTATTCGGGCACACTTTAGGCCCCATTTGATAGCTTCCGAAAAAAGTTGTAATTTTTTTTGTCACTTTTTTTCGCTCATTGCACTTCAGGCACGCTAGTTAGCCCATTTGTAAGACTTTCGGCGAAAAACGAGACACATTAATTTTTGAGTTTTCCTAGGAAGGGCCTATTCGGGCACACTTTAGGCCCCATTTGATAGCTTCCGAAAAAAGTTGTAATTTTTTTGTCACTTTTTTTTCGCTCATTGCACCTCATGCACGCTAGTTAGCCCATTTCTATGAATTTCGGCGAAAAGCGAGACGCGTAATTTTTTCGAATGCCGTCATATGAAAGGTATATTCGCGCACATTTTAGCGCCAAATTCATAGCATGCGAAAAATTATGTACATTTCTTTTTGGTACAGTTTTTTGTAACATCACAGCAGCTAGCCACGCACGTCAGGATAATGGTAATGAAGGCGTCTAGCTTCATTCTTTTTCAGCTCCCAGGCTATCCTATACCTAAACGTCAAGGCATCCTTCCTAGTCCACGAGGAGTGTTTGAGCACTTCCGAGCGAGCAATGTAGTCCATGTACTTGAGGACGTAAATCCCGCAATCGTGACCGTTATATTGCTTTGGTCGGTCCTTTATCATCACGACCGTCCAAGGGTCACCCTGTGGCCGTCCGCATGCTAGCGAGAGGACAGTAGTCTGCATCCAACAATAAAAACGAGAATCAAGCCTATGAAACAAGAACAATATACTATGAGCCAAGGTCAAAAAATAAAAACTAACCACTAAAGTGATGTACTCGTTGTACATCTGTGCCAGCAGCTGTCCAGGCTCGTCCTCCCTTAGGCTATCGTATATGTGAACCGTTCTGAACGCTGGATGGAGAACTAATAGGAACCAGTGGTTTGCATGATGACAGGGTATCATGATAAGGTTCGCATCAGCAGCGGGACATTGATAGTCTGCGTTCATCATGCCTAACACGTTTCGACCTGGTTTCCACTTACTCCTGCCGCCCCCTCGCCTCCATTCTGTGAATTCTCTCACCGTTAATTCCACAAAATGAGTGGGATACATGTTAAGCTTCAAATATTCAGAACGGTTAAAACGTTGCTCTCTAATCCGGAGCAGTTCTATGTAAGCGTTCATGACAAAATTTGAAAGATCTGTCTCCGGCGCCAACGTTCTGATATCCTCATGACCTAGGAATGTCGCAAGGGGAAAGTCTGCTGAATTGACAGGCTCATGCCCGAAGTAGTGCCGGTCGATCCAAGCCATCTTGTCCGACCTCAATGGCTTCGTCGCTTGTCCTTTGTCCGACCGAAAGCTTGGGCGCGAGGCCTGGATTCCTACTTGGGGAACCTGACTCTGGCACTGAGAGTCGTATGCGTCAGGAGGCAAGCGACTATACGGCTCCCAGAATTCATAGCTATGCGATCGTCAGGAGGCAAGCGACTATGGCTCCCACACCTGACTCTGGGGCTGATAGTCGTACGCGTCAGGAGGAGGGCGACCAGACGGCTCCCACACCTGACTCTGGGGCTGATAGTTGTACGCGTCAGGAGGAGGGCGACCAGACGACTCCCACACCTGACTCTGGGGCTGATAGTCGTACGCGTCAGGACGAGGGCGACTAGACGGCTCCCCTTGGTAACCCCGGTACGCAAGACTAAAGTTTTGAACTTCAGTCTTGTACTTCTCAATGGACCTCTTGAGATTGTCAGGAGCCTGCGCGACAAACCAGTCAAACGACTCCAGCTGCTTGAACACCTCAATGCCCTGGTCAACCTAAAAAACATGCATAGAAAATATGGCTAATCATATTTGACAAATGGTCGATAAGGTGCGCAAATAAATTATCAAACAACACTAGCATGACTTACAATGGCCAATGCCCAGAACTGGTCATAGACCTCACGTGGCGCATACGATGTCTTCTTCACCTGGGAAGGGCGATTCACCCTCGTGCGCGTCACCCTGAGAAACCACTGTAAGTATTCCTCAGTACTAATGCCGTCGTGCTTCAGCGATACAAGGCTATCATACGTTTCCTGCCAGGTATTCCACTGGTGCACCTCGTCACCCAACAAAATCAAGGCATCAGCCACCTCGAAGTTCGGCCCTCGACCACCCCTGTATGGCCGCATGTCTACAGCGGGTTTTGGTATCCCTTGTGGACAGCCAGCTTGCTTCATAGCTCGATCGGGCATCTGAAACTCACATTCTTCGAAGTGAATGAGCGGCACCCGAACCAAACCTGCCAGCACGTACGACACCGGAAGTTGCCAACACCACTCATCCAACAGATGCATCACCTTGCCATATGGCTGCCACGTCACCTGGGATGCATCTAGTATCTCTAGTTCCCCCCGATAGAACTTTAGATGGTGGTGAGGGTCTACCCGTCTCCTCCTCCGGTTGGTCGTAGGCCCCCAGGCCCACACCCTAGGCCACGTCTCATCGGAATCTACCAACGGTTGTGGACGACCCATGGGTAGCCTCTCGTAAGACCAAACCTGTGAATGCAAACATTATATGGAATTAGTAATTAATCCCGAATATATTGACTAAGGATCCTACCAAGAAAATAAATGCTCATACCTGTAATAGAGTCAGGCAGGCGGCAATGGACTTGGCACCGTTTCTCGTAGCCTTATGCAGTGCTCGATATAGGTGCGCAAGGACAGCTGAACCCCACGAATAGGAGTATACCTCCTCAAGATCCTCCAAGAACACCATATACTTCGGATGCACCGTGTTTTTCGAATGCGTCGGAAGTAATATAGCTCCAATAATATACAGAAGGAATGCCTTCGTATACGTCACGAAATCTTGAGGAGTGTATTCATCCGGTAGCACGCCGTACTGCTCTCTCAGCCATTTAAGCTTGACGCCGTTTGTTGTAAGCGCTGCCCTTGGAATTCCCGGAAAATACTGCATAGCCATATTCGCTATGGATGCAGACGGCACGTTCAAAGTAACGGGTCTGCCGTGACATGGGATTCCAAGTATAAATCCGACGTCCTCTAACGTAACAGTCATTTCACCAAACCGGAAGTGAAATGAGTTCGTCTCGCTCCTCCATCGTTCAACTAGAGCGGATATAAGGCAATCGTCGTGTCGAGACCATTTCCCGCAATCGGTGAACAGGGTTAAATTTTGACGGTGTAATAGCTGTATTTGTTCCTTGTTTAGTACCCACTCTTCAAGGTGCCTTGTGCTTTGAATTGTTTCCAAAACACCCCTATCGACACCGTCAAATACGTGCCTCGCGACGTGGTCATCGTCATCGTATAGGATTGATGTATCATGAGGTCCAGAGCTGAAATTCATACCTTTAAGAACAAAATATAATTATAAACCAACTTAGCGTCCATAATATCCATAATATTTACATTCCAAAACTATAACTGGATCTTTAACCTAGCTTACCAACACATTAGCAATAGTCATTATTTCAATGTATTAAAACAAATCCTCACTTCCCACCACTCCGAACGCTTAATTACGCTAGTTCCCACTGAATTTAGCGCCAACGTGGTTATATAGCAATATACCCCCCGATGGCCCCTACACCCCCAACACCTCAAAACCGCTTTAAAGTCAAGTTTTTAAATGTATTACGTCAATTATATACCAAATATATCAGGAAAAATTTTAAAGGGGGAAAGTTACCAAAACACCCGCTACTTATGCAAAATATCCCCTGGCAGTCATCGCCGGTGCGTCACAAGGTTCAGAACATCCGGAACAAAATAAGTTTTCGGGTGTCTCACACCCTTTCCTGAACTAAAAGTTATTTTAAGGTATGAATTTTAAGCTGGATCCTTCCTAGCAAAATAGCCCCCGATCAGCGGCAAATTACCGAAATGCCCCTGAGCGTTCACTATCACCCCAACGCCCCCGAACCAGCTTCAAAACAACATTTCAGGTGGTTTACTTACATTTCTGGACTAAAAAGTCGTTTGAAAAACTTGGCGCGGGAAAATTACCAAAACACCCCTTGGCGCGGGAAAATTACCAAAACACCCCTACGCGCGCCACGTCAGCTTCAAAACAACATTTCAGGTTTTGTAATTACATTTCTGGACTAAAAAGTCCGTCGAAAAACTTAGCACTGTAAAATTACCGAAATACCCCTCTCGGGGCGGCGAATTACCGAAATGCCCCCTGGCATCGAAAAATATCAAAAGTGCTTCGAAATGCTACTTGAGGCTTCCTGAATTCATTCTTGACATAAAAAGTATTTTACGGAGGTTTCGCCCAAAAATCGCGAACCGGTGTCCGGATCAAGCGCTTAAAGGGCCGTTCGGCCAAAAAAATAGGTAACGGCTTCGGAATGGCCCGAATTCCTGGGGAATGGAACTTCCCAACATCCTAGGATTCTCATAAAAGTTTCGCGCGAAATCGCGCTAGCTTGATATTTTAAAATACACTGCAGAGTTACAAGGTTCCCCGTATCAGTTAACCCCTTTCCAGTCTTTGGAAAAATCTGAAATTTTTACCTGAGACAGATCCTTTAAGAATAACTAGGGTCTCTTTTTTGCATTTTGGCAAAATCTAGCTCTAGCTATTTTTTATAAATTCGTGAAAAACTGTCTATATTTGGCGCCCTAAAAAATCGCTGTTTTGGAATCTATAAATGTAATACGCTGATTTGTATAAACCTAACATTGAATTATAAGGAAATTCAAAATACTTACTTGTTGTGACTTGATGTATTTAAAGAAAAATCTACCGATCTTCTAGCGTAAAATTTTTTGGTTTGTATTGTTATGGAGATTATGTAGGTGAGATATGAAGTACGAAGGAAGTTGGTAAAAGATGACAGAGTGCAGAAGAAGGGTTCGGGGGAGGGGATTATAAAGAGAGAAGCGAGGAAGAGAGAAGAAAAAAGACAGAAAAAAGTGAGGAAGGGTGGTTGTTTATGCGGTCAAAGGCTGCGGCAAAAAAAAAATTTCGGCAGAAGGACACCACGTGGGGGGCATCATGGGGGAGGGAAGGACGACACGTGGCATCGAGGGAAGGACACCAGGTGGGGCATCACCGGGGGACGCCACGTGGCAGGGGGAGGGGACGCCACGTGGCAGAGGAGGACCAACCGCGGGTGGGGAGAGCGGTTGGGCCACGTGGCAGGGGAGGGGACGCCACGTGGCAGGGGGAGGGGACCAACCGCGGGTGGTATGAGCGGTTGGGCCACGTGGCGGACGAGGCAGGGGACCAACCGCGGGTGGTACGAGCGGTTGGGCCACGTGGCAGGGGGAGGGACGCCACGTGGCAGGGCCATCGCCCCAACCGCTGGTTGTTCATGCGGTTGGGCCACGTGGCAGAGGGAGGGGATGCCACGTGGCAGGGCCATCGCACCAACCGCCGGTTGTCCATGCTGTTGGGCCACGTGGCAGGGGGAGGGGACGCCACGTGGCAGGGGTGGGGGACGGCACGTGGCAGGGCATATTAATGCCAACCGCTGGTTGTGCATGCGGTTGGTGTCCTTTTTCTCCTTCTCGCCATTTTCTCACCATTTTTCTCACCATTTCTCGTGCCATTTTCGCCATTAATGCAGTGGCCGTACGCCTTTTTCGCCTTTTTCGTCCACGTGGCCCAACCGCTGCTCTTACCTGCGGTTCGGTGGAGAAATTGTTATTTCTCCACCGGTGGGTGTGGATCGGCCCCCTATATATATATATATATATATATTATATGGGGGCAAATGTATTTGAGAAAGATCTATCCATTGGGTATACTGCTCAATTGAAGTTTGCACTTAATAATTCTCTAACACAAGCAAGAACTCGCTTTGAAATGGATTACAAACACACTCTATGAGGAGAAATCTTAACCGCCACAAAACGAAAATAAACCTTTTTTTTTTCCTTTTGTTTGGTGGGTGGGGGGGGCTCTCTTTCCTCTTCTTTCACTTTCTTGTCCCTGTTCAATTAGGGCTCTCTATTTCGGGAGTCACCTAATCAAGAGGTCAAGCCCCTTATTATAAAGTTTTGATTTTTGTTCTTTTTTATGTTTAAGGGTAGATTAGTTTGATCCAGATCCTGCAGATGCAATGCATTGGGATGGACATAATGATGGTGGCCGTGTTGATCCGACATTCAAGAGTGGCAGACCTGCCCCGCGAAAGGGCTCAGCTTCCTTTGTTGTTTATCTAGGGTTCGAAGGTGGGTGTGCCGTTAAAGATGTATTCGGTGAGTCAACTGTGGCTTAGTCGGCTATAGCAAAAAAAAAAAAAAGGCTCCTTAATATTATTTAGCGCTATAAAAAATTGTTACTATTAATTTCGTGATAAAATACTTTCAGTAACAATTTTTTTGTCATTAAATGATGTACAACAATTCTGCTACTCAAATGTTATTTGGTGGCTCTGCCGTAACTTGACTGCAACCCAGTGAATCATGCCAATTATAACAGTCGCCAGCACCTCTGTGTGAAGCGATCGAATTTTTATAATATATATTGAATGGTCACATGTCGAATTATCGTCTACTCAAAGGTGCCAAGGACT